>CM055960.1:12172033-12912770 GCA_029490685.1 Schizonepeta tenuifolia | reverse complement strand
CTGAGAGTTCAACAGTTCAGAACATCAGCTGAAGACCACTCAGATGAAGATCAAGACTTTCAACCGACGAACCGAAGTTGACTGTCAGAAAGGTTAAGATTTGAATTTCAAAAGGAAGTCACATGAGGGTTGACCGTTCAGTCATTACCCCATCTGGCCCAACACAAGGCTGTCTCAGATGGAAAGCAGAAGAGCACAGATGCCATATCGGGAAAGTCTGCAGAGATGAGAGACAAGCCATCGCTATCAACCGATCAGAGATCAACTGCACCTCCAACGGCTAGTTGATTCTCTCCGCCTATAAATAGAGGCATTCTCTCATTTGAGAGATAGAAGACACACGAGACAGACTGAAGCAAGAGAGAAAAGTTCAATCACAAGCGAAAGAAAAATCTGCTAAACTCCTATTCTAAGAACATCAGCAGATGAGAGTTCAAGAGTGATAGAACATTAGTAGCTGAGGGTTCATAGAGTGAAAATCTGTCTTAGATCTTAGTTTGAGTGTTTATTCGTTCAAGCCTTAGATCCAGCTCTCATTCGTGATCGAGCTGTAGTTGGAAATCCCACCCTATCTCACACCCTAAAAGTGTGCTAGGACCTTACTCTTCCTGTAATTGAGTAGTCAGGTCGTCAAGTACCCGCAAACTTTACATAGGCTGTTTAGTGCCCGGAAACTAAACTGTAAGGTCGATAAGTACCCGCAAACTTATCCTTAACGGTTGCTCAGCCCGCGTAAGCTGAGTGGTTCTGTCCAGAAGAACTTGGACTGAGGTGTGAAGATTCACATCTCCCCGTGGACGTAGGAGGGTTATCTCCGAACCACGTTAAATCCTGTGTGTTCGTGTTTGTTTTTATTCAGTTGCATCTGCATTTTTATCTGATCAATCTAATTGACATACAAACCTCTTTTGCACATTTTCAACCGAGCTGTTTTGGTTCTTGACCAACCGAGCTGTTTTGCGTGAGTTGTTTTTAACGAGTATAATTTTCCACCACTTTCCGCACAGCCTCACTCTTCCAGTTGAGGTCGCCTACTCAGCTGTGAGATTCCAACTGAGTCCTCTTTCACTCAGTTGAAGTGATTTTTCAGGTTTAAGTTTTTAAATCCTAACTGGTGTATTCCCCCCCCCCCCCATACACCAGTAACTCGTTTCGGGACCATCATAGGGTGTACTGATAAACATGGATTTTCACTTGTTTTTGGGTTTTAAAAGTGCATATTTGTTGTGGAAATTCATGTTAGAAAGCAAGTTTAAGTATATGTATTGATTTATTTTGAAGAATTTGATACTTGCTTGTTTTATTGTGAAATTGAAGGTATTTTGGAGCTTAAATATGGATAAATGAGCGTGTAGATGAGAAGATCATCTTCATACGAGTTTGTGGGAGGAAACAGCTCGAGAAACGGGTTAGTATCAAGGGAAAACGAAGTCGAGCATTGAAGAGACCCTTCATGCGGTCACATGAAGGGAGAATTTCATCCGCATGACCGCATGCGGTCGACCATGCGGCCGCATGCCGGACCGCATGTGGTCCACTGAAGCTGCAAAGATAGGATTTTCATGCTCGTTTCATGCGGTCTCGCATGCGGTCGTACATGCGGCTGCATAGCGAGACGGCTTGGCCTAAAAACTTTCCTACTTCGATTTTAATTCCCTTCCTTGTTAGGATTTGTTTCCTATAGGTTTTGTCTTAGGTTTTTGGTTATAAATACTCCTTCTATTGCATAGAAGAGACATCTCTCTTATTATTTTATTAGTTTTTAATTTAGTTTAGCTTTGTCTTGGAGTTTTGAAGACTTGTTCAAGAGTTCAAGACGATTTGTTTCTTCTACGGTTTTTCTTATTTTATGATTATGAATTCCTTTTCTTTTGATTGTGTGATTGATTTAATCATGAGTAGCTAAATTTTTTATATCCTAGGGTTAGAGAGTAGATGGATAGTTAATCTTTGATTCTTAATCAATTAATCAATTACGACCTTATCTTCTTTTTTATGTTCTTGGTTTGATTTATTTGCATGTTGTTTGATCACCAACTTTGCATGATTTGATGTGTTAACTTGAGATCGGAAGAAGATAGTTAGTACTTGATCTAGAACATAGGACATACAATACAAAATAACCGGAAGGGGACAAGCCTTGTGTGAGAGCGCTAATCTAATTAATCTTTTTGGAGTTGCATGCATATGATGTTGTCAGGAACGAAAACCCTTGCATGTGATCAACGGTTTATCCACTACGGAAGTAGATTTAAACTAATTGTATGATATTCTAGGAAGAGACCCAGTGTTAATTGATTGATTGATTGAGATTTGAATTTTAATTATCCATTCAAATTGAAGCCTTAGGATATCTTTATCATATTTGAATCTTAAATTACTCTTGTTTGCTTCTTGTTTGCTTTTAAATTGTTTGCTAGTTTAAATTTAGAAACTCGAAATCAAATTTCGGAGTCTAAATAGAGGATGATGATTGAAAGTAGTACTTGTTAAATTATTACAATCTCTGTGGAATACGACATTGTTTACATGTGCTCAATTACACCCGTGCACTTGCGGTGTGAAAGAAAATAGCGAACATATACTACTTACTCCTACTAAGGCTTATGCATATCTATACCTATTATAAAAAAAGAGCGAATTCTTACAAAATTGGGTTTACCTAATATGTCCATCATATTATATTTATTGTAAGGGCAATATTGTAAATTTATATTCTTATTAAACTTATTATAGACGCCACGTATATAAGAAGTCTTCTCCTAACAAAATTATTCTAATATGATATTACTTATAATAAATTAATTATCATAAACAAGAGAAAGCACGTATATCTCCACTAGTAAATACATAAAAGGCCCTGTTAGGAATCTAACAATAATTCTTCACCACAACTCTCAGCTCGAGAATCAAATGCAATCACATTCAAACAACTCAAGAACAAAACCTAAGCATGAAGAATTTGAAGAAGATAACAACACCAAGATTTTACGTGGTTCAAATCTTTGCGTGGTTCAAATCTTTGCAGATCCTACATCCACGGGAGAGATACCACAATTCCATTATATGAATCAAGGAAGGCATTACGATGCACACAACTAATAGAACAACGAGAATCACAAACTCTCCAGCCAACTACAATAGATGTTGTTTCCTTTCACTCTCTCGTCTCTACGTTCATAGACTCATGTATTACAATCTGAATTCCCGTAATAATTGCTATATAAGGTATTTACTAAGCGGGATAGGGACTAGCACTGACTATCCTTATCTTCATTCTAAGGACCCTTTGGGTGGATACATATCAATCCAATAATCCCTAATAGGAGCAATAATTGCGGGATATCAGATATAATCCTTAAAATTAATAGTAGATTAATCTATATTATTTTTATCTAATCCAGATTTATCACGCTTAGTATTAAAGCTCATTCGTATGAAATATTTATAAAAACTATTTAACAATTGATTTTAAAAATTGTTATATATGATTAAAATTAAAATAAAATACAGAATATTATCCATTATTGTTTACGTGCGAATGCACATACTTTATGCTAGAAACAATAAAGTGCTCTATCATGTTTGCTATCCAAATTTAACTATATATGTACTGAAAAATCAATGTTATTACATCCAAAATTAAAATGCAAGTCGTCAATGGTAGAGCTTGTTTGTAGGAGTTAAGGCTACAATAAAGGCCGTGGAGACAATTGGTGACCAACAACATTACTCAATTCCAAGAAGCACTCCGATCACCACTATACGTCCCTCATATAACTTATCACAGAGATGAAAATATATCCCGTTGCCATTGCATGTCAACCAACCTTAAAAAGTAAATATATAACCATTTACATACATATATATATATCTTTTATTTTGTTTTGTTTTGTGTTACTCTCTCATACCCTCATTGATTTCGGTTTTATTAATTAATAGCTATACTTGTCAAATTTGTATTGGGAAATGGATGTGTGCTCGGAACAATGAGCTTGATTAAGTGCTTGAGGAAGATAAACTCAGAAGAAGAAGAACAAGAAGATGCCAACATGAGGCCTAATTTTAAGATTACTTTTAGGAGAGGGGAGAGGAATTGGTATGGAAATTTGGCACCCAAACCGAATTTCCAAAGATCAAGAAGTCGATCCAATCTTGAATACTATAACAATATCTCAAAAAAATTACCATCACTTGTTCATCGCATCCACAATGTAGAGACGGTGCCTCAAACCCCAAGGTTGGTGAGGAGTGGCGGCATGAGAAGAGATTGGAGTTTGGAAGATCTACGACGAGCTATTCAAGGATAATCCAACTCGATCTAACAAGCTTTGCTTTGCTTTGGTATATGTAATTAAGGGGTTCACCTGAAAATCTCATTTATGTACATTTCTCAATTTTCATCCCAAAATTCTGTTGGATTTCAAACTAACCATTTATTTGGAATATATATATATAGGGATGGGTTCTAGTGAAAATAGCCCTTAAAGTGAGAAATAGGAATAAATCTAGACCACATATCTCAAAAAAAGGGCGTGCGCGTGAGATATACTCGCGGGCGTGTGGCTTTCACGCACGGTGCGTGTAGCTCACTTGCCATTTTTCTTTTTTTTTGGGCGATTTTTTCTTAAAACACGGTGCATCTAAATACACTGTGTGGTGCATCTGGTTACACATTGTGGTGCATGTCCAATTTTTTTTTCAGTTTTTTGTTTTTCAGTTTTTTTTTTAACATTATTTTTCTCGGCTCCGCCTTAAAACATAGTGTATTTCCTTACACCTAGTGGTGCATCTGATTACACTGTCCCGTGCATATCAGTACACGTAGTGGTGCATCTCATGAACCACAATGTAATAGATGCACCACACTTTACAATGAGATGCACCACACGTGAAACTAGATGCAATTGACATGAGATGCACTCAACTTTATGAAAAAATCAAACCTTAAAAAAAAAAAAAATGGAAATTTTTCGTCCGAATGCACCGCCCTTCTTAGCGAGATGCAACACATGAGTGGCTGAGATTGATTCTCATTTCTTAGGATAAGGGTCATTCTTATATGATCCTAATTTTATATATATATATATATATATATATATATATATATATATATATAGTAGTGATTCCCATGAGAAAATCCCTTAAAGTGAGAAATATGAATTAATCTCCACCATTGATTATATCTATATGGAGGGTCAAGATTTGGCCTAGTCAAAGCGGATCAAACCCGGGTCAACCAAGTCAACCTGTTGACTTTTTTTCGATTTTTTTTAAGGTTCAGCTCATATGCACCACTTCACATATTCGGATGCACCACTAAGTGCATTGAAATGCACCAATTTTCAATTTTTTTTTTTGATTTTTTATTATGATCAGGTTATATGCAGCACAACATGTATTCATATGCACCACACTATATAACGAGATGCACCACTGAGTGAATTAAGATGCACTAGTTTTGTTTTCGTTTTTATTTTTAATTTTCGTAAAAATATTGTGCATCTAATTACACTATGTGGTGCATCTGGTTACACATTGTGGTGCATGTCCGATTTTTTTCAGTGTTTTTTTTTACAGATGTTTTTTCCCGACTCTAATTTTACGGCTCCGCCTTCGCTCCGATTACTAATATAAGGATAATTGTCGGGCAACAATTTGAACTTTTTCGGCTCGCTCCGAAGCCTTCGGCTCCCCTCGCTCGAATCTCGACCAAAGAAGAAGCGGCAAACTAAAAAACAAGAGGCAAACAAAAAAATGGGGGAAAATAAATCTGAAAATTTAAAAAAATATAAAAAAAAAGAAATAAAAAACCTAAAAATATAGTGCATCTCAATGCACTAAGTGGTGCATCTCGTTATATAATATCGTGCATCCAAATATGTCAAATGGTGCATATGAGCTGACCCTAAAAAAAAAAATCCAAAAGCTAGTGCATCTCAATGCACTTAGTGGTGCATCTCGTTATGTACAGTGGTGTATCCGAATATGTGAAGTGGTGCATATTAGTTCACCCTTATAAAAAAAGAAAAAGTCAACGGGTTGACCCGAATTTGACCTGCTTTGACCAGACCAATCTTAACCCCTCATCACCCATAGATATATGGTGGAGATCTATTCTCATTTCTTAGGATAATATTTATTTTCACATAATCTCTCTCTCATATATATATATATATATATATATATATATATAGTGTGGATCTGGTAGGAACTTATCCTTATATGAATCCGTAGGAACCATGCATTAATATCACTTCGGAAATGCACAAAATGCAGTTTTTTAATGCACAAATATGGCAAATGACACATTACACTAACTCAATGCACAAATATTTAACAAATTTTTAATGCACAAACAACAATAATCTAATACATCAATTAATCTGGACCGTAGATTAAAATTTTTTTGTCAAATACATACATAGTTGTTTTATTTACTCTCAGCGATTTGGGTGTTGTTGGTCTCTTTTCGAAGTTTGATAAGAAAATGACAATTATTTAGAAGAAACATGACAACTGTCGTGAAGAATAATACTCCTTCCGTCCCACTCCAGTTGTCCTACTTTCTATTTCGGATGTCCATTTCAATTGTCCTACTTCCTTTTCTAGAAATAATTAGTTTGGTTAATTACACTCACTTACACCTTTCAATGTAATGCCCCGTAAATTCCTTACGACCTTAAAATTTTAAAGTTAATTAAATAAATGGCTTTGCACGCCTAAATTTATGATTTTGAATTCTAAGACTAACGGTCGAATCCGTTTCCGAAAATAAATTACGGAAGTCAGCTAGACGACTACTGTATTTAGGGTTAGCGTGTACGAAAAGTTTTTAGTTCGTGAACTCAGAACGGAAAACTGTCTGATTTTTACATTCACGAAATTGCGATACGAACTCGCCCGAGAAAGTTCATTTTTATGATTTTCCGGACGAAACTCGAACTGTGTCGTCCCGAGTTTTTGTCAAAATAAATTTTATAAATTTATTTTCCGATTAAGTTTCGTACGTTAAAATTTTCGGTCGAATCGGATGGCGACGATTTTGTGCCGAGCGACGTTTTTTCGTCGAACGTTTTCCGTAACGTCGGATCGCGCCGGAAAAAGCGCGTATTTTCTTTTCCCTCTCTCCCCCAACTTCATCCTCTCACTTTATGTGATATTTTCATTTTATATAGTTTAATTAGGACACCTAATGTATTACTATTCACTACTTTACACCTATTACTCTTTAACTTATGTTATAACAATTAAATTCATCTCTCTCCCTCCCACACTAAAGAAAATCGGCAGCCATACCTCAACACTCTATCACGCCCCGACTCTTGAGGTGCGACTTACGAACAACAACAAACCTAAACAACTAACAACTAACTCAAATAAAGGGAACATGCTCGGGGAAATCAAAGATGGAATATAAGACAATCGAATTTTTTTCAAAAGCATAACGAATTATAACCGAGCATCTTAACTTCACTTTAAACGGAAATTCAAACAAGTAATTCATGCTGATGGGAAGGGAATTCCAATAAAAGGGAAACATACGAATAGTACATCAAGAAAAGAAATCATGTTCAACGACAAGTCAAGTTACGAGCCCATCGCTCGGGATTACAAGTTAAAAGGTTACGAATTCAACAAGCATTCGAAGTCTTCGAGCAAAACGCTCGGAATCAAAAACATGAATATTAAGTACTAGCATCAACAGACATTAGATCAAAAAGATTGCAGCGGAAATTAGCATCAACTCCCAACACTTGCACGTATGAAGACGTACAAATGCCAGTCTGAGATTCAACTAAACTTAACCAACAAAACCAAACCACACCACCAAGTATCCACGCCATCGCCATCCAGTCAACCTGCATGTTTAGAAACACACGCAGGGCTGAGTACTTCGTACTCAGTGAACACAAGCCAAAACATTTGAATAAAGATGCTTTAAAGCTATATTAATTGAACTTGCCTTGCCAAACATCACAAGTATATAAGCAGTTTTAAAAACGGTTTTACTTGTGCATGCCAAAACATTTTTATTTAAAACAGACTGCGCAGTCAAATAACATAACATAATAGCATGTATCATCTATCACAAATAACTTCAATGTGCCGAGAAGTAGGCCTCCTTCTCAAACACTGTGACCGACCCAACCGAAACAAGGCTCACAGTCACCTCAACATATACCACACGTGGGTTCCTGCTTTCACAGGATAATCACATCTTCATATAAATAGATGATAACACATACTAACTTCAATAAAATGGCAAGTCAATCACATTTGAAAAATCATATCATAATATTTAATAGCATACTAATTTTCATCGATAGTTTTGGTTCAGAAAAGCCCACCTGACTTCCGAAGAACTAGCTAGGTGGTCTAGGGCTATTTGTCCTCGCTTAACGATCCGTCCGGCTCGATCCTTCACAGTTCGATATCGATACATAAGATATATGGAAGACGGACACAAAGGCGTTGGACTTTAACTGACGGACTTCTATTTGAGTCGTCTCTCTCTTCGCTCTAACTTTTCTAAAAGATCTCACGTTCTCATCTTTATTTTATTAACTCTATTCGAATTAGTTAACTTTACTACTCAACATCGTACACTTTTCTCGTTCTAATTAATAACTTCGTTGTTACTATTCTATTACTTGAGCTTTCTTTCAAAGACTTTAGTTCATTATCAATTTAACAATCAATCATCTTGCATATAAGTTCAATCATCTTTCACATTATAATACTATCATGCATTTAAAACACTTATTCAAACATATAATGAATTCATATAAATCAAACATACTTCAAGATACATTAACATTCATTCAATTTAGACCTTAAAATCTAACTCGATTATGCATTTCTTTTTATGAAGACTTAAACTATTCATTCTATTTTTCTTACTTATATAGACAACGCTTCGTTCTACATCCGCTATCTTATAAGGTATTTCATAACTTTTATTTATTTAACAAAAATTCTCTTAGCTCTTAATAAACTCTTTGAAATTATAAATTTTTGTTCAATTCTAACTTGATTCTCATTTCTTAACTTGAATATTATTCCTTTAATTATTATCTCGGTTTATCTTTTCTTCGCTTGGTTGGAACGACATCCCTAAATTAATTATTTAATTAATATTCTTCTTTTTAATTCTTGACATCTTATTTTATTCTCGTTTTCTCGGTTAACTTATACGAGTATCTATCTAACTCGTCTAGCATCTTTTCTTTATTCAATTTAACTTCCTTTTTATTTCTTATCGATTAGTTCTTCTTAAACTCGGTTTTCTCTATTTTTGTTTATTTCTTTAATAATTTTTCTTTTATTTGTTTTAAACCTTTAAGCTATTTCTTACTTAATAATTCTTTATCTTTTGATAAACATTTTATGAATTCGCTCATTTTATTAAACACATTATAAAAGGTCTTTTTGTTGTATTTTAGTAAAAATTTCAAGTCTTTAAATTTTAATACAAGGTATTTAATTAATAAATCTTTTCATACATCTTTTCATCTTTTATTTAATTAAAAGCTTTTCAATTTTAAGTCTTTTTACCAATACTTCTATCTCTATTTCATATTCAAATTATCATTAATATATACTTAAACATCCAATCTTTTTATTAATTCTACAATTAATTTCTTTCAAAAATTTCAACATGCAATCTTATTTTCTTCACTTAAACACATGTATGATTATACTATCATAACATACAATCATCTCATTGGTCAAAACATCACTCAATACATCAACAAAATCATCAAAATAATTTCTCCATTTTTCCTCAAAAACACACGGCACACATGTACACATTTTGTGCAATTTATTCCTCAATTTTTCATGCATAATATCTCATTACTAACATGATAAAAATAACAAATCAAGCATCAAAATAACAATAACTCAAAGATTCACATTTTTCCTATTTTTCTTATAATTTTCGGCACTTATTAAATTTTTAGGGTTTTAGTTTCTTTTTTCTCTTAATTCATCGATTAATATCTAGTGCTCGATTCTCCTAACGAATTCTTCTCACTCGATTAGCACATGCATATCCTAAGTTTGCCTAAACATAAATTAAATAACATGCATGCATAGATCTTTCCTTTAGGACTTATAGACATACATTTTTACAACTAATCAAATGAAATCATACTTAAATAAATGGGAATTCTTCTCTTGGCTCTTGGGATTGAAATGGATGGAAATGGTAGCTTCAAAGCTTGAATCTTGAAAGAAAGAAGGATGTCTTCTTGAATCCTCAAAGAAAAAAAATAATATGGGATTAATCATCCATAGGGTTTGAGAATGAAAATAAAGAAAAGTGTTGGATAATTCTTGAATTCAACTTCAAGAACTTGGAAGATTCTTACCTTTCTTTGAAAATATGGATGAAATGGATGGAGATTAATGACTTCTACTTCATTTTCATGGATGGAGATCTTGAATCTATGGTTGCATGTGAAGAAAAATCAAGTATGAGGGAGAGAGATTGGAGAGGTTGAGAGAGTTTTTCTTTTCTTGCAAGAGAGAGAGAGAGATCGAATGGAGAGAGAGAGAGATGGAGTTTGATAATGAATTGTGGTCTTTCCTACTTGTCTTAGATGAATAGGATTCAAATCCAACAAAGAGAAAAAGAAATACTTGTTGGAAATTGCAAAAGACAAGACTTGATGGTTGATGTGAACTTAGCTTGTATGCATACTTTAAGCAATCCATGCATAAGACATCATCATGGTGTTGGTCTTGGAAATTGAGGGATGATGGGAGAGGAGTTGTGAGGTGGCGAGAGAGGGAGAGAGGTGGATGACACGTGTCGTCGTCGTGTCGTTACGGGTATTAATTATCCGGTCGTAAAGGTTTCCGGGTAAAACGATTCGTATTAATTCCGTTTTGTTCTATTAACGGGTCTAACCTCTTCTCGTTTCACTTTTGACACTAACTCATCCCAATCCTATGTCACGTCTCAAATTAAAAGATTAAAGGCTTCGATCATTTTAGTCCTTTAATTCTTAAAAGAATTTAATCGGCTTATTAATCCGTTTATTAGTCCTTTTCAAGACTAATGCCTCATTTCTCTTCTCAATTCTCGGATAAGTTCTTACCCTATCTCAGTGATCTTAAAAGAAATTCTAAGTTCGAAGGTTCTAATTTAATTCTATTATAGGTTCATCGGTGTAAACATATTTCTCGGCGATTAACGTTATGTTATCTTAATTAAACAAACTTCTCGGGATTTTTCCGGAGTTTAATCTCATATTCATCTTCATATAAACGACTCAACAAACATATCACATCATCATCATCTCAGATAATTAGAACAGATAAATTCACACAAGATTCACAAGGCAATTTAAACGTTTTATTCAAAACTCATCGATTAGAAAAGAAAAATTTTACTCCTAAATTCTCATCTTTGGACTTTACTCGGTTAATTAGACGCTCTCTAAAGGGATAAAAACTCGGGATATCACACACTCTCTCATCTTCATCTTTTATCCTCCATTGAAGAAACTTTCAAGATCTAGAAGAAGAAATAACACAAGTCTTCATTATCCATCCAAACCTAATACTTCTTTCACAAATTAGCAAGGTAATCCTCTCCTCTATACTTCTATCCATTCATCATCCTCTTCTTTTTATTTTCCTTTTTGGATCGAAAATTAGAGTATTGATTTAGATGATTTGATCTTCAATTAATGAAATTAGATGTATTAGATAGGATAATTAGGGATTAAAATTGAACAAAACAAGAACCCTAATCTCTATGTCTATACCGAAAATTTAGGGGAAATTGTAGGATTTTTGGATTTCTTCAATTGATGATAGATTCATGCCTAAGAGGTGTTTAATTGGTGATTAGAACAAAGAGGAATCGAAAGCCCCATGTTTTGTGAAAACCGATTTAGGGTTTGAGTTTGAATTTGGGGATTTTTGCATGTTAGTTTGAAATTGGATTGCAATTGATTAATTGTTGTTATAGATTGATTAATGAATAAACGGTGTTAATTGGAGAAGAAAACCACTCTCTTAACATATATATAATTACCAAAAATTATTGAAGAATTTGGGGGTTTTCATGTGTTGAATTTAATTGATGAATTGATGATGGAATTATGTTGTAGTTGATGTTAATTGATTATGGGAATTTAATTAGATTTTTCTAAAAATATTTATTGGAATGTAAGAGACGAAGAACACGTTATAAGTTGAAATATAGTATTGATATGAAATGATTGTATGCATGAAAATGATTCTCGTTAGATGTAGTTTAATGACGTAAAATTTGAACGGAATCCGACAACTTTGAAAATTTCTTAAGAGACGAATAACTAGACGTAACTAGTAACCAATGAGTCGAATGAGAATTCTAATTTCATATTATTGTCTATGATGAACTTGAGAACAACTTTGTAGTTGACGTCATGAGCGTTCGAGCTAATATAATATGAGCTATAGTGATAGTCGAGAACTAGAACGCGATTTGAATAACTTGTTGGTTTAGTAATTGTTAGTTGAAAGCCGACGTTTAGAACGTCGTGCTATTGGACGAGTTTTGAGAAGGAGTTCGTCACGTACGAGAGTACGTGATGACTGTCTTGAGGGTCCAGTTTCTAAAGAAATCGAATACGAGAGGTTAGAACGAACCTAAGACGTTATACGTCGAATCTATCGAGCAACTAGGGTTTTCATGGCAGTTTTGCGACCTTCGCCGGAAACTGTAATAACTTTTAGTTCGTTTATCGGATTTGCAATCCGTAAATTGGAGCATAAATTAGACATCCCAAACTTTCCAACAGAACAGGGCTCACCCCCTGTTTTCAAATCCTCTGTTCTGGGCAGCCTCCAGAGTCACTGGACTGCGCAGTAAAATTTCAGTTTCAATTTAGTTCACAACTTAGTTTCTTACAATCGTTTAAGCCGTAATAACTAACGACTATCTTCCTACTGACCTTAGAGTCAAGTACAGGGCCTTGAGTGATAAAACCAGTCGAGATCTCATCTCTTATCCATTCAAGTAAAGAAGTAGTTAAGCGAGAATTTTCATAAGTCGTTTAATGATCTAAAACGTAAAATTTTCCTAAGTTGATTCTTTCCAACTTAGTTCCTTATGATCTTTAAGTCGTATTAAGCTATCGACTACCCTCTCTACTGACCTAAGAGTCGAGTATGAGACCTTTCGAGTTCTAAACGGGATTTGTACGAGTCTCGTTCCCGTTTAAGTAAAATGAATTTAGTAAGCGTGCAAATGCTTAAAGAATGAAACGACTAAAACTTATTTTCGATTCTCTTTGATCGATTATCTTTACGATCCGTTTTTAAGTATTATTATTTTACGATGAAGGAGGAAGCCAACTGTAAAGAAAGGACGGAAGATCCGAAGTTTGGAAGCTATTGCTTTTAGTTCTGTATTTACGAGATGGGCTTTTATATACAAAATAAAACGAGCAATGCTCGGAAAATCTTTCTTTATCGATTTGATATCTGTGTTTTCAAAGTGATATTATGGCATGAACTGTTTATGTTTTATGTGAGTTCTCTTGTACCTATCTGAGTCAACGTTCGTGTTTTCCAGATTTAGAGTTAATCTAACTAGGTTAACTTCCAGAGTTAGTGCACTTTGTAATCTGTGGTGTATGTGATATCCTGTTAAGGGATACCAACCACGGTGAATGAGAATTGGTCAAGATTGAACATAGCATACCAGAAAATACTCGGCCGAGTAAATTGTGAAAATCAGTCAAAAAATGTTTAGTAGACACGGGCCCCTTTTTAATAAAACCCCGATGTGCTACAAATTATGAAATGTCGTATTTATCTATACTTATGATTATGATTTCGGCATCGTGCCCACTAAGTACTTTTTGTACTTAGCCCTGCATTGTTTTCTAAATGTGCAGGTTGAAGCGACGGTGAGCGGCAACGATTGATGTTGAGTTGAAAGATAGGATGCTTTAGTTAGAACTCTTCCGCTGCAGAACTCTCAATCTTTTTGAATATGTACCTTTTGAACTATACATTGTAGTTTAAGTTTGTAAATTTGAACTTAGTTTCTACTGTGTACGTTTGTCGAGTAATCCTTAGCGATTAACTCTTTCTATTTATATTCAAGTCTTGTTCATGGTTTATTGATGCCTTTCATGTATGTTTAGTCAGTTAGCCCCCTTCTTCCCCGCTTCTTTAATCCAACCCCAGTCGCACCCCGACTTCTGCCGTCCCTCGGGATTTGGGGCCGTGACATTCAACCTACTTTTCTCTTCATTTTCTGTATCATTCACTATTCTCCTTCTCTCTCTACTCATTTTATTCCATTATTCACTCTCTCTACCTACTTTATTCACTTTAATAACTCCACTAAACACACTTTCTACCTTTAATTATTTTCTCCTTAATTCTCGTGCCTAGAAAAACTAGGACAAGTGGAGTGAGGCGGAGGGTGTAACAATTTTATGTCATTTATTTTTTCATTAGGTTAATTTTAATTTTTATTTTTGAAAGGAAAATTAGATTATAATATTAAATGACAATCATTTTGGAAAAAAAGACAATTATTTTGAGGAAAAATATTACAATTTGGGTTCACTAGACGATAAGGCCAACCATAAAAATTTGCCATAAAGTATTACATATTGCATGTATGAACATAAGGTAACGACTGCGGATTCTCACGACAGTAAAAAAAAATAATGCATGTATATGGGCATGTGTACACGCCTTTCAAAATTCTTTAAAAGTGATGAAACCTACCTACTTTCTATCTTTTTATCCTTATTCTTAATATCTGTACCGAACAATAATATGACAACTTCAATAGGCAGAATGGAGTAAATAATTAATAAAAATAAAAGACTGTTGAAAGCATTTGTACAATGAGTTAGAAATGGCATAGGTTATAAGCAAATTTAGCTGTAAAGTTTTTAAAATTCTGCTGAAATTTCTTTAAATTCTATTTGTGGAGATTTTCATAAAATAACAAGAGTGCTCGGTTATGAACCACAATCAGCAAGAATGCTTTGTGGAACTTCATCTCATTACATGTTTTTCACCAAATAATATTTAAACGAAGCTGCTTTAAGATGAGAATATTTGGAAGAAGCTAATACAAAATATAAGACGAGTGTTAACATGAGACAATCAGCAATTTCGATAGTAAAATCGAATGATGTGAGGCGAACATGAGAATAATCAAACTCAACTAAGAAAACTAGAGGAAAGGAAACTAAGATATGAACCTACCTAAATCTACTACGACCAAACAACATACTGTCCTAGCACTCATGTTAGTAAGCATTTGCAACCAACCCACTAATCAAACCACATACAAAATACTACTGTTGGAAACATAAGGCTAACTGGAAGCACTTTCATGGTGTTTGGCCAAGCGATTGAATTGTACATGGGCATAGTCTGGGCCGGTTGACCGGCATTACCATATGGTCCGGAGCCATGATTTAGAGGACTATCATCATTCTCCTCACCCGACTCACTTGATGCATCTGGAGAAGGACTGGTCCCCCCTGTCGGAGGAGCACCAAAATTAAACATATGTGAAGGTGACGTAGAAGATGGCCCGGACTTCGACTTTTTCCCCTCTGCAATGAAGCTGCCTATGATAACCTGGTAAACAATGGTGTTAGTCCTTAATGGACGACGGCATAATAACTTACTGGGAAGGAGAGAGATCGATTAAACTGATGTGAGAGCAGTACCTGAACTGGTGATGCTGCTGTGAGCATTCCTGCAACTCCACCTCCCAATACCTTACCATCTGATCCAGCAGAGATATACTCAGACACCAGTTCGACTGCGGTTACCATTACTCTCTGACAGAAGGAACGAACCTGATAATGAGATAATTTCAAAGCGTCCCTGTGAATCAGTCAAGGCACCATTAGAACAAAGCTTAATGTACCATTTTAAACATATAAATTGGCTAATGCTAGGTATTGAAGCAGGTTTCACCACAATAAACTATGTATGATAAATATAAGCTTCAGCGTATTTAGATGTTTGGCATGACTACTAGACCATGAGCCTTGAGAACTCAACAAGTCTACTGCAATTTTCGAGGCGTCCAGGATATGCATGGATATGTCTGAAGCAGTCATTTCATTCTCATAAACTATCCAAAAGGGAATTTTCTCTTTGAGAGAGAGAGGAAAATTTCCCTTTTGGATAGTTTATGAGAAATGAATGACTGCTTCAGACATATCCATGCATATCCTGGACGCCTCGAAAATTGCAGTAGACTTGTTGAGTTCTCAAGGCTCATGGTCTAGTAGTCATGCCAAACATCTAAATACGCTGAAGCTTATATTTATCATACATAGTTTATTGTGGTGAAACCTGCTTCAATACCTAGCATTAGCCAATTTATATGTTTAAAATGGTACATTAAGCTTTGTTCTAATGGTGCCTTGACTGATTCACAGGGACGCTTTGAAATTATCTCATTATCAGGTTCGTTCCTTCTGTCAGAGAGTAATGGTAACCGCAGTCGAACTGGTGGTCTGAGTATATCTCTGGCTGGATCAGATGGTAAGGTATTGGGAGGTGGAGTTGCAGGAATGCTCACAGCAGCATCACCAGTTCAGGTACTGCTCTCACATCAGTTTAATCGATCTCTCTCCTTCCCAGTAAGTTATTATGCCGTCGTCCATTAAGGACTAACACCATTGTTTACCAGGTTATCATAGGCAGCTTCATTGCAGAGGGGAAAAAGTCGAAGTCCGGGCCATCTTCTACGTCACCTTCACATATGTTTAATTTTGGTGCTCCTCCGACAGGGGGGACCAGTCCTTCTCCAGATGCATCAAGTGAGTCGGGTGAGGAGAATGATGATAGTCCTCTAAATCATGGCTCCGGACCATATGGTAATGCCGGTCAACCGGCCCAGACTATGCCCATGTACAATTCAATCGCTTGGCCAAACACCATGAAAGTGCTTCCCAGTTAGCCTTATGTTTCCAACAGTAGTATTTTGTATGTGGTTTGATTAGTGGGTTGGTTGCAAATGCTTACTAACATGAGTGCTAGGACAGTATGTTGTTTGGTCGTAGTAGATTTAGGTAGGTTCATATCTTAGTTTCCTTTCCTCTAGTTTTCTTAGTTGAGTTTGATTATTCTCATGTTCGCCTCACATCATTCGATTTTACTATCGAAATTGCTGATTGTCTCATGTTAACACTCGTCTTATATTTTGTATTAGCTTCTTCCAAATATTCTCATCTTAAAGCAGCTTCGTTTAAATATTATTTGGTGAAAAACATGTAATGAGATGAAGTTCCACAAAGCATTCTTGCTGATTGTGGTTCATAACCGAGCACTCTTGTTATTTTATGAAAATCTCCACAAATAGAATTTAAAGAAATTTCAGCAGAATTTTAAAAACTTTACAGCTAAATTTGCTTATAACCTATGCCATTTCTAACTCATTGTACAAATGCTTTCAACAGTCTTTTATTTTTATTAATTATTTACTCCATTCTGCCTATTGAAGTTGTCATATTATTGTTCGGTACAGATATTAAGAATAAGGATAAAAAGATAGAAAGTAGGTAGGTTTCATCACTTTTAAAGAATTTTGAAAGGCGTGTACACATGCCCATATACATGCATTATTTTTTTTTACTGTCGTGAGAATCCGCAGTCGTTACCTTATGTTCATACATGCAATATGTAATACTTTATGGCAAATTTTTATGGTTGGCCTTATCGTCTAGTGAACCCAAATTGTAATATTTTTCCTCAAAATAATTGTCTTTTTTTCCAAAATGATTGTCATTTAATATTATAATCTAATTTTCCTTTCAAAAATAAAAATTAAAATTAACCTAATGAAAAAATAAATGACATAAAATTGTTACACCCTCCGCCTCACTCCACTTGTCCTAGTTTTTCTAGGCACGAGAATTAAGGAGAAAATAATTAAAGGTAGAAAGTGTGTTTAGTGGAGTTATTAAAGTGAATAAAGTAGGTAGAGAGAGTGAATAATGGAATAAAATGAGTAGAGAGAGAAGGAGAATAGTGAATGATACAGAAAATGAAGAGAAAAGTAGGTTGAATGTCACGGCCCCAAATCCCGAGGGACGGCAGAAGTCGGGGTGCGACTGGGGTTGGATTAAAGAAGCGGGGAAGAAGGGGGCTAACTGACTAAACATACATGAAAGGCATCAATAAACCATGAACAAGACTTGAATATAAATAAGAAAGAGTTAATCGCTAAGGATTACTCGACAAACGTACACAGTAGAAACTAAGTTCAAATTTACAAACTTAAACTACAATGTATAGTTCAAAAGGTACATATTCAAAAAGATTGAGAGTTCTGCAGCGGAAGAGTTCTAACTAAAGCATCCTATCTTTCAACTCAACATCAATCGTTGCCGCTCACCGTCGCTTCAACCTGCACATTTAGAAAACAATGCAGGGCTAAGTACAAAAAGTACTTAGTGGGCACGATGCCGAAATCATAATCATAAGTATAGATAAATACGACATTTCATAATTTGTAGCACATCGGGGTTTTATTAAAAAGGGGCCCGTGTCTACTAAACATTTTTTGACTGATTTTCACAATTTACTCGGCCGAGTATTTTCTGGTATGCTATGTTCAATCTTGACCAATTCTCATTCACCGTGGTTGGTATCCCTTAACAGGATATCACATACACCACAGATTACAAAGTGCACTAACTCTGGAAGTTAACCTAGTTAGATTAACTCTAAATCTGGAAAACACGAACGTTGACTCAGATAGGTACAAGAGAACTCACATAAAACATAAAACAGTTCATGCCATAATATCACTTTGAAAACACAGATATCAAATCGATAAAGAAAGATTTTCCGAGCATTGCTCGTTTTATTTTGTATATAAAAGCCCATCTCGTAAATACAGAACTAAAAGCAATAGCTTCCAAACTTCGGATCTTCCGTCCTTTCTTTACAGTTGGCTTCCTCCTTCATCGTAAAATAATAATACTTAAAAACGGATCGTAAAGATAATCGATCAAAGAGAATCGAAAATAAGTTTTAGTCGTTTCATTCTTTAAGCATTTGCACGCTTACTAAATTCATTTTACTTAAACGGGAACGAGACTCGTACAAATCCCGTTTAGAACTCGAAAGGTCTCATACTCGACTCTTAGGTCAGTAGAGAGGGTAGTCGATAGCTTAATACGACTTAAAGATCATAAGGAACTAAGTTGGAAAGAATCAACTTAGGAAAATTTTACGTTTTAGATCATTAAACGACTTATGAAAATTCTCGCTTAACTACTTCTTTACTTGAATGGATAAGAGATGAGATCTCGACTGGTTTTATCACTCAAGGCCCTGTACTTGACTCTAAGGTCAGTAGGAAGATAGTCGTTAGTTATTACGGCTTAAACGATTGTAAGAAACTAAGTTGTGAACTAAATTGAAACTGAAATTTTACTGCGCAGTCCAGTGACTCTGGAGGCTGCCCAGAACAGAGGATTTGAAAACAGGGGGTGAGCCCTGTTCTGTTGGAAAGTTTGGGATGTCTAATTTATGCTCCAATTTACGGATTGCAAATCCGATAAACGAACTAAAAGTTATTACAGTTTCCGGCGAAGGTCGCAAAACTGCCATGAAAACCCTAGTTGCTCGATAGATTCGACGTATAACGTCTTAGGTTCGTTCTAACCTCTCGTATTCGATTTCTTTAGAAACTGGACCCTCAAGACAGTCATCACGTACTCTCGTACGTGACGAACTCCTTCTCAAAACTCGTCCAATAGCACGACGTTCTAAACGTCGGCTTTCAACTAACAATTACTAAACCAACAAGTTATTCAAATCGCGTTCTAGTTCTCGACTATCACTATAGCTCATATTATATTAGCTCGAACGCTCATGACGTCAACTACAAAGTTGTTCTCAAGTTCATCATAGACAATAATATGAAATTAGAATTCTCATTCGACTCATTGGTTACTAGTTACGTCTAGTTATTCGTCTCTTAAGAAATTTTCAAAGTTGTCGGATTCCGTTCAAATTTTACGTCATTAAACTACATCTAACGAGAATCATTTTCATGCATACAATCATTTCATATCAATACTATATTTCAACTTATAACGTGTTCTTCGTCTCTTACATTCCAATAAATATTTTTAGAAAAATCTAATTAAATTCCCATAATCAATTAACATCAACTACAACATAATTCCATCATCAATTCATCAATTAAATTCAACACATGAAAACCCCCAAATTCTTCAATAATTTTTGGTAATTATATATATGTTAAGAGAGTGGTTTTCTTCTCCAATTAACACCGTTTATTCATTAATCAATCTATAACAACAATTAATCAATTGCAATCCAATTTCAAACTAACATGCAAAAATCCCCAAATTCAAACTCAAACCCTAAATCGGTTTTCACAAAACATGGGGCTTTCGATTCCTCTTTGTTCTAATCACCAATTAAACACCTCTTAGGCATGAATCTATCATCAATTGAAGAAATCCAAAAATCCTACAATTTCCCCTAAATTTTCGGTATAGACATAGAGATTAGGGTTCTTGTTTTTGTTCAATTTTAATCCCTAATTATCCTATCTAATACATCTAATTTCATTAATTGAAGATCAAATCATCTAAATCAATACTCTAATTTTCGATCCAAAAAGGAAAATAAAAAGAAGAGGATGATGAATGGATAGAAGTATAGAGGAGAGGATTACCTTGCTAATTTGTGAAAGAAGTATTAGGTTTGGATGGATAAATGAAGACTTGTGTTATTTCTTCTTCTAGATCTTGAAAGTTTCTTCAATGGAGGATAAAAGATGAAGATGAGAGAGTGTGTGATATCCCGAGTTTTTATCCCTTTAGAGAGCGTCTAATTAACCGAGTAAAGTCCAAAGATGAGAATTTAGGAGTAAAATTTTTCTTTTCTAATCGATGAGTTTTGAATAAAACGTTTAAATTGCCTTGTGAATCTTGTGTGAATTTATCTGTTCTAATTATCTGAGATGATGATGATGTGATATGTTTGTTGAGTCGTTTATATGAAGATGAATATGAGATTAAACTCCGGAAAAATCCCGAGAAGTTTGTTTAATTAAGATAACATAACGTTAATCGCCGAGAAATATGTTTACACCGATGAACCTATAATAGAATTAAATTAGAACCTTCGAACTTAGAATTTCTTTTAAGATCACTGAGATAGGGTAAGAACTTATCCGAGAATTGAGAAGAGAAATGAGGCATTAGTCTTGAAAAGGACTAATAAACGGATTAATAAGCCGATTAAATTCTTTTAAGAATTAAAGGACTAAAATGATCGAAGCCTTTAATCTTTTAATTTGAGACGTGACATAGGATTGGGATGAGTTAGTGTCAAAAGTGAAACGAGAAGAGGTTAGACCCGTTAATAGAACAAAACGGAATTAATACGAATCGTTTTACCCGGAAAACCTTTACGACCGGATAATTAATACCCGTAACGACACGACGACGACACGTGTCATCCACCTCTCTCCCTCTCTCGCCACCTCACAACTCCTCTCCCATCATCCCTCAATTTCCAAGACCAACACCATGATGATGTCTTATGCATGGATTGCTTAAAGTATGCATACAAGCTAAGTTCACATCAACCATCAAGTCTTGTCTTTTGCAATTTCCAACAAGTATTTCTTTTTCTCTTTGTTGGATTTGAATCCTATTCATCTAAGACAAGTAGGAAAGACCACAATTCATTATCAAACTCCATCTCTCTCTCTCTCCATTCGATCTCTCTCTCTCTCTTGCAAGAAAAGAAAAACTCTCTCAACCTCTCCAATCTCTCTCCCTCATACTTGATTTTTCTTCACATGCAACCATAGATTCAAGATCTCCATCCATGAAAATGAAGTAGAAGTCATTAATCTCCATCCATTTCATCCATATTTTCAAAGAAAGGTAAGAATCTTCCAAGTTCTTGAAGTTGAATTCAAGAATTATCCAACACTTTTCTTTATTTTCATTCTCAAACCCTATGGATGATTAATCCCATATTATTTCTTTTTCTTTGAGGATTCAAGAAGACATCCTTCTTTCTTTCAAGATTCAAGCTTTGAAGCTACCATTTCCATCCATTTCAATCCCAAGAGCCAAGAGAAGAATTCCCATTTATTTAAGTATGATTTCATTTGATTAGTTGTAAAAATGTATGTCTATAAGTCCTAAAGGAAAGATCTATGCATGCATGTTATTTAATTTATGTTTAGGCAAACTTAGGATATGCATGTGCTAATCGAGTGAGAAGAATTCGTTAGGAGAATCGAGCACTAGATATTAATCGATGAATTAAGAGAAGAAAAAGAAACTAAAACCCTAAAAATTTAATAAGTGCCGAAAATTATAAGAAAAATAGGAAAAATGTGAATCTTTGAGTTATTGTTATTTTGATGCTTGATTTGTTATTTTTATCATGTTAGTAATGAGATATTATGCATGAAAAATTGAGGAATAAATTGCACAAAATGTGTACATGTGTGCCGTGTGTTTTTGAGGAAAAATGGAGAAATTATTTTGATGATTTTGTTGATGTATTGAGTGATGTTTTGACCAATGAGATGATTGTATGTTATGATAGTATAATCATACATGTGTTTAAGTGAAGAAAATAAGATTGCATGTTGAAATTTTTGAAAGAAATTAATTGTAGAATTAATAAAAAGATTGGATGTTTAAGTATATATTAATGATAATTTGAATATGAAATAGAGATAGAAGTATTGGTAAAAAGACTTAAAATTGAAAAGCTTTTAATTAAATAAAAGATGAAAAGATGTATGAAAAGATTTATTAATTAAATACCTTGTATTAAAATTTAAAGACTTGAAATTTTTACTAAAAATACAACAAAAAGACCTTTTATAATGTGTTTAATAAAATGAGCGAATTCATAAAAATGTTTATCAAAAGATAAAGAAATTATTAAGTAAGAAATAGCTTAAAGGTTTAAAACAAATAAAAGAAAAAATTATTAAAGAAATAAACAAAAATAGAGAAAACCGAGTTTAAGAAGAACTAATCGATAAGAAATAAAAAGGAAGTTAAATTGAATAAAGAAAAGATGCTAGACGAGTTAAGATAGATACTCGTATAAGTTAACCGAGAAAACGAGAATAAAATAAGATGTCAAGAATTAAAAAGAAAGAATATTAATTAAATAATTAATTTAGGGATGTCGTTCCAACCAAGCGAAGAAAAGATAAACCGAGATAATAATTAAAGGAATAATATTCAAGTTAAGAAATGAGAATCAAGTTAGAATTGAACAAAAATTTATAATTTCAAAAGAGTTTATTAAGAGCTAAGAGAATTTTTGTTAAATAAATAAAAGTTATGAAATACCTTATAAGATAGCGGATGTAGAACGAAGCGTTGTCTATATAAGTAAGAAAAATAGAATGAATAGTTTAAGTCTTCATAAAAAGAAATGCATAATCGAGTTAGATTTTAAGGTCTAAATTGAATGAATGTTAATGTATCTTGAAGTATGTTTGATTTATATGAATTCATTATATGTTTGAATAAGTGTTTAAATGCATGATAGTATTATAATGTGAAAGATGATTGAACTTATATGCAAGATGATTGATTGTTAAATTGATAATGAACTAAAGTCTTTGAAAGAAAGCTCAAGTAATAGAATAGTAACAACGAAGTTATTAATTAGAACGAGAAAAGTGTACGATGTTGAGTAGTAAAGTTAACTAATTCGAATAGAGTTAATAAAATAAAGATGAGAACGTGAGATCTTTTAGAAAAGTTAGAGCGAAGAGAGAGACGACTCAAATAGAAGTCCGTCAGTTAAAGTCCAACGCCTTTGTGTCCGTCTTCCATATATCTTATGTATCGATATCGAACTGTGAAGGATCGAGCCGGACGGATCGTTAAGCGAGGACAAATAGCCCTAGACCACCTAGCTAGTTCTTCGGAAGTCAGGTGGGCTTTTCTGAACCAAAACTATCGATGAAAATTAGTATGCTATTAAATATTATGATATGATTTTCAAATGTGATTGACTTGCCATTTTATTGAAGTTAGTATGTGTTATCATCTATTTATATGAAGATGTGATTATCCTGTGAAAGCAGGAACCCACGTGTGGTATATGTTGAGGTGACTGTGAGCCTTGTTTCGGTTGGGTCGGTCACAGTGTTTGAGAAGGAGGCCTACTTCTCGGCACATTGAAGTTATTTGTGATAGATGATACATGCTATTATGTTATGTTATTTGACTGCGCAGTCTGTTTTAAATAAAAATGTTTTGGCATGCACAAGTAAAACCGTTTTTAAAACTGCTTATATACTTGTGATGTTTGGCAAGGCAAGTTCAATTAATATAGCTTTAAAAGCATCTTTATTCAAATGTTTTGGCTTGTGTTCACTGAGTACGAAGTACTCAGCCCTGCGTGTGTTTCTAAACATGCAGGTTGACTGGATGGCGATGGCGTGGATACTTGGTGGTGTGGTTTGGTTTTGTTGGTTAAGTTTAGTTGAATCTCAGACTGGCATTTGTACGTCTTCATACGTGCAAGTGTTGGGAGTTGATGCTAATTTCCGCTGCAATCTTTTTGATCTAATGTCTGTTGATGCTAGTACTTTAATATTCATGTTTTTGATTCCGAGCGTTTTGCTCGAAGACTTCGAATGCTTGTTGAATTCGTAACCTTTTAACTTGTAATCCCGAGCGATGGGCTCGTAACTTGACTTGTCGTTGAACATGATTTCTTTTCTTGATGTACATATTCGTATGTTTCCCTTTTATTGGAATTCCCTTCCCATCAGCATGAATTACTTGTTTGAATTTCCGTTTAAAGTGAAGTTAAGATGCTCGGTTAATAATTCGTTATGCTTTTGAAAAACCAAATTCGATTGTCTTATATTCCATCTTTGATTTCCCCGAGCATGTTCCCTTTATTTGAGTTAGTTGTTAGTTGTTTAGGTTTGTTGTTGTTCGTAAGTCGCACCTCAAGAGTCGGGGCGTGATAGAGTGTTGAGGTATGGCTGCCGATTTTCTTTAGTGTGGGAGGGAGAGAGATGAATTTAATTGTTATAACATAAGTTAAAGAGTAATAGGTGTAAAGTAGTGAATAGTAATACATTAGGTGTCCTAATTAAACTATATAAAATGAAAATATCACATAAAGTGAGAGGATGAAGTTGGTTGGGGGAGAGAGGGAAAAGAAAATACGCGCTTTTTCCGGCGCGATCCGACGTTACGGAAAACGTTCGACGAAAAACGTCGCTCGGCACAAAATCGTCGCCATCCGATTCGACCGAAAATTTTAACGTACGAAACTTAATCGGAAAATAAATTTATAAAATTTATTTTGACAAAAACTCGGGACGACACAGTTCGAGTTTCGTCCGGAAAATCATAAAAATGAACTTTCTCGGGCGAGTTCGTATCGCAATTTCGTGAATGTAAAAATCAGACAGTTTTCCGTTCTGAGTTCACGAACTAAAAACTTTTCGTACACGCTAACCCTAAATACAGTAGTCGTCTAGCTGACTTCCGTAATTTATTTTCGGAAACGGATTCGACCGTTAGTCTTAGAATTCAAAATCATAAATTTAGGCGTGCAAAGCCATTTATTTAATTAACTTTAAAATTTTAAGGTCGTAAGGAATTTACGGGGCATTACATTGAAAGGTGTAAAGTGAGTGTAATTAACCAAACTAATTATTTCTAGAAAAGGAAGTAGGACAATTGAAATGGACATCCGAAATAGAAAGTAGGACAACTGGAGTGGGACGGAAGGAGTATTATTCTTCACGACAGTTGTCATGTTTCTTCTAAATAATTGTCATTTTCTTATCAAACTTCGAAAAGAGACCAACAACACCCAAATCGCTGAGAGTAAATAAAACAACTATGTATGTATTTGACAAAAAAATTTTAATCTACGGTCCAGATTAATTGATGTATTAGATTATTGTTGTTTGTGCATTAAAAATTTGTTAAATATTTGTGCATTGAGTTAGTGTAATGTGTCATTTGCCATATTTGTGCATTAAAAAACTGCATTTTGTGCATTTCCGAAGTGATATTAATGCATGGTTCCTACGGATTCATATAAGGATAAGTTCCTACCAGATCCACACTATATATATATATATATATATATATATATATATATATGAGAGAGAGATTATGTGAAAATAAATATTATCCTAAGAAATGAGAATAGATCTCCACCATATATCTATGGGTGATGAGGGGTTAAGATTGGTCTGGTCAAAGCAGGTCAAATTCGGGTCAACCCGTTGACTTTTTCTTTTTTTATAAGGGTGAACTAATATGCACCACTTCACATATTCGGATACACCACTGTACATAACGAGATGCACCACTAAGTGCATTGAGATGCACTAGCTTTTGGATTTTTTTTTTTAGGGTCAGCTCATATGCACCATTTGACATATTTGGATGCACGATATTATATAACGAGATGCACCACTTAGTGCATTGAGATGCACTATATTTTTAGGTTTTTTATTTCTTTTTTTTTATATTTTTTTAAATTTTCAGATTTATTTTCCCCCATTTTTTTGTTTGCCTCTTGTTTTTTAGTTTGCCGCTTCTTCTTTGGTCGAGATTCGAGCGAGGGGAGCCGAAGGCTTCGGAGCGAGCCGAAAAAGTTCAAATTGTTGCCCGACAATTATCCTTATATTAGTAATCGGAGCGAAGGCGGAGCCGTAAAATTAGAGTCGGGAAAAAACATCTGTAAAAAAAAACACTGAAAAAAATCGGACATGCACCACAATGTGTAACCAGATGCACCACATAGTGTAATTAGATGCACAATATTTTTACGAAAATTAAAAATAAAAACGAAAACAAAACTAGTGCATCTTAATTCACTCAGTGGTGCATCTCGTTATATAGTGTGGTGCATATGAATACATGTTGTGCTGCATATAACCTGATCATAATAAAAAATATCAAAAAAAAAAATTGAAAAGTTGGTGCATTTCAATGCACTTAGTGGTGCATCCGAATATGTGAAGTGGTGCATATGAGCTGAACCTTAAAAAAAATCGAAAAAAAGTCAACAGGTTGACTTGGTTGACCCGGGTTTGATCCGCTTTGACTAGGCCAAATCTTGACCCTCCATATAGATATAATCAATGGTGGAGATTAATTCATATTTCTCACTTTAAGGGGATTTTCTCATGGGAATCACTACATATATATATATATATATATATATATATATATATATATATATATATATAAAATTAGGATCATATAAGAATGACCCTTATCCTAAGAAATGAGAATCAATCTCAGCCACTCATGTGTTGCATCTCGCTAAGAAGGGCGGTGCATTCGGACGAAAAATTTCCATTTTTTTTTTTTTTAAGGTTTGATTTTTTCATAAAGTTGAGTGCATCTCATGTCAATTGCATCTAGTTTCACGTTGTGGTGCATCTCATTGTAAAGTGTGGTGCATCTATTACATTGTGGTTCATGAGATGCACCACTACGTGTACTGATATGCACGGGACAGTGTAATCAGATGCACCACTAGGTGTAAGGAAATACACTATGTTTTAAGGCGGAGCCGAGAAAAATAATGTTAAAAAAAAAACTGAAAAACAAAAAACTGAAAAAAAAATTGGACATGCACCACAATGTGTAACCAGATGCACCACACAGTGTATTTAGATGCACCGTGTTTTAAGAAAAAATCGCCCAAAAAAAAAGAAAAATGGCAAGTGAGCTACACGCACCGTGCGTGAAAGCCACACGCCCGCGAGTATATCTCACGCGCACGCCCTTTTTTTGAGATATGTGGTCTAGATTTATTCCTATTTCTCACTTTAAGGGCTATTTTCACTAGAACCCATCCCTATATATATATATTCCAAATAAATGGTTAGTTTGAAATCCAACAGAATTTTGGGATGAAAATTGAGAAATGTACATAAATGAGATTTTCAGGTGAACCCCTTAATTACATATACCAAAGCAAAGCAAAGCTTGTTAGATCGAGTTGGATTATCCTTGAATAGCTCGTCGTAGATCTTCCAAACTCCAATCTCTTCTCATGCCGCCACTCCTCACCAACCTTGGGGTTTGAGGCACCGTCTCTACATTGTGGATGCGATGAACAAGTGATGGTAATTTTTTTGAGATATTGTTATAGTATTCAAGATTGGATCGACTTCTTGATCTTTGGAAATTCGGTTTGGGTGCCAAATTTCCATACCAATTCCTCTCCCCTCTCCTAAAAGTAATCTTAAAATTAGGCCTCATGTTGGCATCTTCTTGTTCTTCTTCTTCTGAGTTTATCTTCCTCAAGCACTTAATCAAGCTCATTGTTCCGAGCACACATCCATTTCCCAATACAAATTTGACAAGTATAGCTATTAATTAATAAAACCGAAATCAATGAGGGTATGAGAGAGTAACACAAAACAAAACAAAATAAAAGATATATATATATGTATGTAAATGGTTATATATTTACTTTTTAAGGTTGGTTGACATGCAATGGCAACGGGATATATTTTCATCTCTGTGATAAGTTATATGAGGGACGTATAGTGGTGATCGGAGTGCTTCTTGGAATTGAGTAATGTTGTTGGTCACCAATTGTCTCCACGGCCTTTATTGTAGCCTTAACTCCTACAAACAAGCTCTACCATTGACGACTTGCATTTTAATTTTGGATGTAATAACATTGATTTTTCAGTACATATATAGTTAAATTTGGATAGCAAACATGATAGAGCACTTTATTGTTTCTAGCATAAAGTATGTGCATTCGCACGTAAACAATAATGGATAATATTCTGTATTTTATTTTAATTTTAATCATATATAACAATTTTTAAAATCAATTGTTAAATAGTTTTTATAAATATTTCATACGAATGAGCTTTAATACTAAGCGTGATAAATCTGGATTAGATAAAAATAATATAGATTAATCTACTATTAATTTTAAGGATTATATCTGATATCCCGCAATTATTGCTCCTATTAGGGATTATTGGATTGATATGTATCCACCCAAAGGGTCCTTAGAATGAAGATAAGGATAGTCAGTGCTAGTCCCTATCCCGCTTAGTAAATACCTTATATAGCAATTATTACGGGAATTCAGATTGTAATACATGAGTCTATGAACGTAGAGACGAGAGAGTGAAAGGAAACAACATCTATTGTAGTTGGCTGGAGAGTTGTGATTCTCGTTGTTCTATTAGTTGTGTGCATCGTAATGCCTTCCTTGATTCATATAATGGAATTGTGGTATCTCTCCCGTGGATGTAGGATCTGCAAAGATTTGAACCACGCAAAG
This sequence comes from Schizonepeta tenuifolia, assembly GCA_029490685.1. NCBI lineage: Eukaryota > Viridiplantae > Streptophyta > Magnoliopsida > Lamiales > Lamiaceae > Schizonepeta > Schizonepeta tenuifolia. Next base: position 12,883,424 of record CM055960.1, on the reverse strand, counting down.
ATTTGAACCACGTAAAATCTTGGTGTTGTTATCTTCTTCAAATTCTTCATGCTTAGGTTTTGTTCTTGAGTTGTTTGAATGTGATTGCATTTGATTCTCGAGCTGAGAGTTGTGGTGAAGAATTATTGTTAGATTCCTAACAGGGCCTTTTATGTATTTACTAGTGGAGATATACGTGCTTTCTCTTGTTTATGATAATTAATTTATTATAAGTAATATCATATTAGAATAATTTTGTTAGGAGAAGACTTCTTATATACGTGGCGTCTATAATAAGTTTAATAAGAATATAAATTTACAATATTGCCCTTACAATAAATATAATATGATGGACATATTAGGTAAACCCAATTTTGTAAGAATTCGCTCTTTTTTTATAATAGGTATAGATATGCATAAGCCTTAGTAGGAGTAAGTAGTATATGTTCGCTATTTTCTTTCACACCGCAAGTGCACGGGTGTAATTGAGCACATGTAAACAATGTCGTATTCCACAGAGATTGTAATAATTTAACAAGTACTACTTTCAATCATCATCCTCTATTTAGACTCCGAAATTTGATTTCGAGTTTCTAAATTTAAACTAGCAAACAATTTAAAAGCAAACAAGAAGCAAACAAGAGTAATTTAAGATTCAAATATGATAAAGATATCCTAAGGCTTCAATTTGAATGGATAATTAAAATTCAAATCTCAATCAATCAATCAATTAACACTGGGTCTCTTCCTAGAATATCATACAATTAGTTTAAATCTACTTCCGTAGTGGATAAACCGTTGATCACATGCAAGGGTTTTCGTTCCTGACAACATCATATGCATGCAACTCCAAAAAGATTAATTAGATTAGCGCTCTCACACAAGGCTTGTCCCCTTCCGGTTATTTTGTATTGTATGTCCTATGTTCTAGATCAAGTACTAACTATCTTCTTCCGATCTCAAGTTAACACATCAAATCATGCAAAGTTGGTGATCAAACAACATGCAAATAAATCAAACCAAGAACATAAAAAAGAAGATAAGGTCGTAATTGATTAATTGATTAAGAATCAAAGATTAACTATCCATCTACTCTCTAACCCTAGGATATAAAAAATTTAGCTACTCATGATTAAATCAATCACACAATCAAAAGAAAAGGAATTCATAATCATAAAATAAGAAAAACCGTAGAAGAAACAAATCGTCTTGAACTCTTGAACAAGTCTTCAAAACTCCAAGACAAAGCTAAACTAAATTAAAAACTAATAAAATAATAAGAGAGATGTCTCTTCTATGCAATAGAAGGAGTATTTATAACCAAAAACCTAAGACAAAACCTATAGGAAACAAATCCTAACAAGGAAGGGAATTAAAATCGAAGTAGGAAAGTTTTTAGGCCAAGCCGTCTCGCTATGCAGCCGCATGTACGACCGCATGCGAGACCGCATGAAACGAGCATGAAAATCCTATCTTTGCAGCTTCAGTGGACCACATGCGGTCCGGCATGCGGCCGCATGGTCGACCGCATGCGGTCATGCGGATGAAATTCTCCCTTCATGTGACCGCATGAAGGGTCTCTTCAATGCTCGACTTCGTTTTCCCTTGATACTAACCCGTTTCTCGAGCTGTTTCCTCCCACAAACTCGTATGAAGATGATCTTCTCATCTACACGCTCATTTATCCATATTTAAGCTCCAAAATACCTTCAATTTCACAATAAAACAAGCAAGTATCAAATTCTTCAAAATAAATCAATACATATACTTAAACTTGCTTTCTAACATGAATTTCCACAACAAATATGCACTTTTAAAACCCAAAAACAAGTGAAAATCCATGTTTATCAGTACACCCTATGATGGTCCCGAAACGAGTTACTGGTGTATGGGGGGGGGGGGGAATACACCAGTTAGGATTTAAAAACTTAAACCTGAAAAATCACTTCAACTGAGTGAAAGAGGACTCAGTTGGAATCTCACAGCTGAGTAGGCGACCTCAACTGGAAGAGTGAGGCTGTGCGGAAAGTGGTGGAAAATTATACTCGTTAAAAACAACTCACGCAAAACAGCTCGGTTGGTCAAGAACCAAAACAGCTCGGTTGAAAATGTGCAAAAGAGGTTTGTATGTCAATTAGATTGATCAGATAAAAATGCAGATGCAACTGAATAAAAACAAACACGAACACACAGGATTTAACGTGGTTCGGAGATAACCCTCCTACGTCCACGGGGAGATGTGAATCTTCACACCTCAGTCCAAGTTCTTCTGGACAGAACCACTCAGCTTACGCGGGCTGAGCAACCGTTAAGGATAAGTTTGCGGGTACTTATCGACCTTACAGTTTAGTTTCCGGGCACTAAACAGCCTATGTAAAGTTTGCGGGTACTTGACGACCTGACTACTCAATTACAGGAAGAGTAAGGTCCTAGCACACTTTTTAGGGTGTGAGATAGGGTGGGATTTCCAACTACAGCTCGATCACGAATGAGAGCTGGATCTAAGGCTTGAACGAATAAACACTCAAACTAAGATCTAAGACAGATTTTCACTCTATGAACCCTCAGCTACTAATGTTCTATCACTCTTGAACTCTCATCTGCTGATGTTCTTAGAATAGGAGTTTAGCAGATTTTTCTTTCGCTTGTGATTGAACTTTTCTCTCTTGCTTCAGTCTGTCTCGTGTGTCTTCTATCTCTCAAATGAGAGAATGCCTCTATTTATAGGCGGAGAGAATCAACTAGCCGTTGGAGGTGCAGTTGATCTCTGATCGGTTGATAGCGATGGCTTGTCTCTCATCTCTGCAGACTTTCCCGATATGGCATCTGTGCTCTTCTGCTTTCCATCTGAGACAGCCTTGTGTTGGGCCAGATGGGGTAATGACTGAACGGTCAACCCTCATGTGACTTCCTTTTGAAATTCAAATCTTAACCTTTCTGACAGTCAACTTCGGTTCGTCGGTTGAAAGTCTTGATCTTCATCTGAGTGGTCTTCAGCTGATGTTCTGAACTGTTGAACTCTCAGCTGACTTTGAACTTCAAGCAGTTGATCCTCTTGTTCGAGTTCTACAACTGAGGTTCTGAAACTGAACACTCAGTTGTCTTCCTTGTATTTACTCAGTTGGGTTTGAACCCTCAGATGACTTTCCTTTTCATCTGATGTTCTCTTCCTTTCAACTGTTTCTCATCTGATGAACGCTCAGTTGGTTTCCTTCACAACTGATGTTCTGAAGACTTCCCCTTGTTTCCATCTGATCATATGAACTCTCAGTTGTCCTTCTTCACAACTGATGTTCTGTTTGAGTGACGCCTTGTTGCCTTCTTCAGCTGGAGACCTGTAAAGATAAAATCTTAACTTTGCTCAAACAGCGAGCCTAAATTAACATTAGGTTCTGGCAACATCTACTCGGTTGGGGTCAGTCGGTTTTGGAATTCATCAAAACTTATACTAATAAATTTTCCAACAATTTCCCCTTTTTTGATGATGCCAAAACCACTTACAACTTGAAACCACTACTAATCTAAACCTCACTAACTTATCTAAAATCTCAGCTGAAATTCTAGACAGTCTATAAGATAAAGCATCAAAGGGTTAGCACAGTTATAACATGGTATTTAAAAGACTTTGTGATTCAGAGCTTGGACAATGAGGGATTGTTCATCAAGGTGAATCTTATAACTAAATAGTTTTCATTACAACTGATTGTTACAAAAGATAGGCTCAAAAACCGAAAATTACAACAGTTGCTAGAAAACTAACTGAGCTAGTATTGTAGCCCATACTTGCCAAAAATCCTTACAAAAATTTCCCTCTTAGCAGGTGACTCCTTGGAGATGTCCACTCCATGCTCCTTGCAGACCTGCCTCGCCTCAGATGCAATCTTCGTGCGGTTCGGGTTGCTGGAATCCGAGAGAAGAGGTGGCCGATAAGTAACCCTCTTGGGAACTGGAACAATGTTCAAGTCCAGGTTGGCGTCTATCATGGCCCTCCTGAATTGACTGAACATGCCCGGGTCACCTGAGTGCAACTCAGTCAACGCCTCCTTGAACGCTCTCCTTGGGTCGTCAGTTGTGTAAACCTTCCTGTAATAGAAGTCGTTCACGAACTCCTGCTTGAACAGCTCCCACTCCTCATTCCACTCAGTCGGCATCCACTTGTCGGTATGCCTGAACCGACTCTCAACCTTGGACTTTAGAGGCAACCTTTGTTGCTTCAACCGAGCTTCCGCCTTTGATTGGATTTTATTGATGCGGCGTCGGCTGCGGGAGGCAACGTTGCGGTCCAGGTTCTGAGAAACCTTCTTCAGCTCATCCTCGAACTGGTTCACCCTCCTCGCCTGGCTGGCGGCAAACTTTCTGATCCAGCTCGGGTTCATGTAGTCCTTCTCCTCTACATCCATAGCCTTAGCCGCTGCAATGCACTCTTCGGTTGTTATCCCGTCGAGTTCAGAATCCAGCTCAGTTGTGATCTTGGCTATGGAGCTGTAGGAAACTCCAATCTTCTTTGCCTGCTCCAAGTCCTTTGACATTTCGGCTCCACCGACTTCGGTTGACTTGGCAGCAGCAGACTTCCTCCTCCTCAGCTGAGATTTGGATGGTTGAGCAGCTGGCACTCCTTCTTCTTGGGTCTCTTCTTCTTCCTGTGCTTCACCCTCCGTCTCCTTCTCTTCCCCCTTTTTGGCATCAGCAACAAGGCTTGCTACTGAACCGTCCAGAGAGTTGAGTTTGGCCTCGGTGGATTGAACACGGTTGAAGAGTTCATCGACCGCACACTCCAGCTCGATCTTCTTTGCCAGTTCAGAGTCCTGGCGCTCTTGTTCTGCCTTCTTCAAGACAGAGAGGTTGTCGTTGACCTCTGTCTGAAAGGCAACGAACTCAGCCCAACGCGACTCGAACTGGGACTCCCATTCAGCATCCTGCGTCTGTTGGGACTTGGCCAGATTTGAGTCAGCCAAGGACTTGAAGACATTCACTTCCGATTTCAAGCCCAACAGAGTGGATTTCAGCTCCGACACGTCCTGACTGGTGGAGGAGGAGAGATCATTCAGCTTCATCTTCAGCTCGGTATTCTCCTCCACCAGTTGGTTGTACTTCACTTCTTGAGCTGCCAACTCCCTCAGCTGGTCATCTTGTTGGTGCTGGAGGTTGACGAGCAGCTCGGTCCTCAACTGGTTGACCCTCTCAGCCACTAGCTCGCAGATTTGTTCTGTTGAAGGAGCGAGCTGAGCAGCTGGAAAGGCTTGAGCAGACTGAGCTAGAGGCTCAGCTGTGACCATGGCTTGACGGTTTGCCAGGTACAGCTTCAGGTTTTCCTCTTCTTCCTTTGCGGCGGCAGCTGCTGCATCGACATCTTCAAGGAAGTCAGCTGATTTCACCAACATGCTGTCAAGGAAGTCGACACACTCCTTTCCAGCTGCCTCCCTTGTGTCCTTCCCTTCAGCTAGACTCTGGTCCATCCGTCTAGTGAGCAGCGCGATCCGGTTGTTGTATGCCACCTCCAAGTTGGAATAGTTGAAGTAGGCTCGGATGCGGGACTCATCAGATTTCAGCCTGTCCCAGCTCAGTACCCTGATCGTGTCCTCCTTGACATACCACTGGCTAAAGATCAGGTGAAACTGGTACAGTAGCTCGGTTCCCAGTGTGGCGAAGATGGGCATGTCGCGAGCCGCAGGGAACAGACCCAACAACTTTTGAAAGCAGTAGGCCACCCTGCCTTCGTGCTCGTCAGCAACAGCCTGCAGATCCTCCGCTTCATTGATCGGGGAGGGGGTGAGATTGTATGGTTCGGGTTCTAGAGGTTCATCGATGTTGGCCAAAGATTCGATCACAACATCGGCATCGAGCTGAGAGCTTGGAATTTGGGATTCAGTTGGGGAAGAGGGTGGAATGGTTTCCTCAACATCGGCCGAAGGAGCGGTCACGATGTTGGCATCGAGCTGAGAGCTCGGAATTTCTGGCTCGATTTGGGTAGAGAGAGCAAGAGGCTCTGGGGGCAGTACAACATTCACTCCAGCTATGGGGGAGGTGGTAACATCTTCGAGGTCCTCAGATGAGGAGGATGCAACCGACGTCTCCATGCCCTCAGCCTCATCAGCTCCGGGGGCTCGAGGGACAATCTCGAGCGATGCGGCCTCAGCTGAGCGGCTGGATTCGGAGCGTTCCTCAGCAGGTGTGGACTCGACCTGCGCTCCCTCCTTGTCTGGAGCTTGTTTCTCAGCTGGCTCCTCAGCTGGAACCTCAACTGGCTCATCAGCTGACTCATCAGCTGGAACATCAGTTGGCTCATCAGCTGGCACCTCAGCTGCCTTCTTGATTGCCTTCTTGAACCTTACCCTTAACTTTTTCTCGGCAGGTTCGTCAGTCGACTCCTTCTCAGCGTCAGCTCGGCGACGTGAGGCTTTGGATCTTGTGGGGCGAGCAGCAGCTTGTTCCCCCTCAGCTGCTGACTCAGCTGGCTTTCCCGACTCCCTTTTGTCCTTAGGAGTGTAGACACTCCCCAGCACCTCCTGTGCTTTCTTGGCCGTCGGGAACAGCAACAGCTTCTTCAGTGGCGTCTCCTCGCAGTCAGCCCAGACCATGTTGTGGTCCTTTGTTGCGAGGAGGATGAGGGCGGAGATTTTGCAGCCGAAATTGAGCGTGCCCTTCACACTCAGCAGCTTCTCTCCAGACTCGGTTGTAGTCTCAGAGATCTTCGACTTTTCCACCATCAACTGGTTCAGAAAATATTGGAACCAGTTGATTTGGTGTTGGTGCTCCAAGGCCACCAGCTGCTTCAGCTTGGGTCGGCTGATGTCGCCGAACACGCCACTGTATCCGAACACGACCTTCGACACGGCGTCGAACAGCAGGCGGTGTTCCGGCTTCAGCTTAGTCCTTTGCATGTTGCTCCTCAACCGCTCTGGCTCGATCAGAGCATCCTGAAGAAATTCATCAGCTTGTTCGTCGGTAATATTCTCCAGGAACTCGGTGGCGGTGTGGTTGATTGGTATGATGTACCGGAGGACATCGGACACGTCGATGGAGAAGGAGACACGACGTATCATTCTTGCCGGAACATCTTTTTGTCGGCATGACACCACCGTGGAAACTCCCTCTGAAATGTCAAGGGGGCGAACGAGATTGACGTCGAATTCTCCGACTTGGCGTCTGAGCAAGTGGGAGGGGCAGAGCTTGGCCCATTCCAGAAGTCCGTTCTCACGGAGAGTGTTGGCGAGAGGGGCTAGGACCGGCGACTCTAGATCCTCGTCGGAGAGGATCTGCTCGAAGTGAATCTTCGATACTAACATATCGAATGACTCTTCATACGTGGTAGGCAAGAGGGAAGGTCCGGATGATGCCATTCTCTTGCTTTTGGGTGCCATTAAATCACTGCAAAGGTAATATATATATAGGAGAGGAAAGGAATCTATTTGCAGAAACGGGTTAGGCAGAAAAACTGGAAGACGATGAATAGTTATAATTTATAAGCACGAATGAGGAAAGTAGGAGATATCTTCCTGATTTTTCGCCTTATATAGGTCTTTGACTCGGATGAGATCAACGGCTGGGGTTAAATGGCGCGAATCCATCAACAGCTGGGATTACGTGACTGTTGACTATCTTTGACTTGACGTTTTGATCCGAGTTCCAACCAGCGCGTGAGAAGATGTACAGTTTCATGTCAGCCCAGTCGCACTATAAAGTAGGCTATAGATGCTCAGCCGTACTTTACATTTAATGCGACATGATGGCTATTTTTAATGTAACTGACTAGCTCAGGAATGTTTGAATTTATTTCAAACATTCTCATTTAAGAACATAACACCTTCAGTCATAAATGATACATGCCAGCTGATGTCTGAATCAGCTGTGTTCATTAGTCGAGTTCCTCAGTTGCCGCATACCATCAGCTAACTCGAGTTCGTCTGTTCAGCTGACGTCTGATCCATTGTTGCAGCATACCATCAGCTGACTCGAGTTCGTCTGTTCAGCTGACGTTTGACGTCTTCAGTTGGCAATCAGTATCTGAGATTCCCCCTTCAGCTGAGCTTCCCCCTCCATCTGAGCTTCCCCCTCAGATAGATATCCGATTCTTCAGCTCGGATGACTCTTCATCTCGGATGACTCTTTATCTCGGATGAGTTTTTAGCTTGGATCCAAGAGTCCTAGAAGATCACATAGCATCTTGAACCGGGCTTCAGGAAGAGGTTTGGTGAAGATGTCAGCTCTCTGAATCTCAGTTGGGATCTTCTCCATGGACACATCCTTTTTCTCAATATGATCTCGGATGAAATGATGACGAATATCGATATGCTTAGTCCGAGAGTGGTGAACAGGGTTCAGAGAGATAGCTATAGCACTCGAGCTATCACAATGAATGGGAACCTGTCCAGTTGAGACTTCATAATCTCTCAGCTGTTGCTTCAGCCACAATACTTGCATGCAACAGCTTCCGGCAGCCATATACTCTAACTCGATTGTCGAAGTAGCAACACACGCTTGTTTCTTGGAGAACCATGAAACCAGCTTGCTTCCCATGAACTGACAGTGTCCAGAAGTAGACTTCCTGTCCAACCGATCTCCTGCTAGGTCGGCATCTGAGTATCCAGTCAGCTGGATATTGTCATCAGTTGGGTACCACAATCCAACATTGACAGTTCCCTTAAGATACTTAATTATGTTTTTTGCTGCCAACATGTGTGCTTCTCTTGGTTGGACTTGAAAACGAGCACACACTCCAACTGCGTATGAAATGTCCGGTCGGCTAGCAGTTAGGTAGAGCAGCGAACCGATGATCCCTCTATACTGGCTGGCATCAACGAGCTTTCCCTCAGCTCCTGGTTCGATCTTCCAGTTCGTATTCATAGGGATTTTGGTTGTCTTACTTGTCTGCAAACCGAACTTGATGATGAGCTCCTTTGTATACTTGGACTGGTTGATGAAAATCCCTTCAGGTGACTGCTTCACTTGTAGTCCAAGGAAATAATTCATCTCGCCCATCATTGACATCTCGAACTTCTCCTTCATAAGATCGGAGAATTTCTTGCACAGCTCCTCCGACTTGGAGCCGAAAATGATGTCATCGACATAAATTTGCACAACAAGTATTTCTTCTCCAACTTTGATGGTGAACAGAGTTTTATCAACTGAACCTCGTTTGAACCCCGAGTTCAGAAGAAATCCACAAAGAGTGTCATACCATGCCCGTGGCGCTTGCTTTAGACCATAGATAGCTTTCTTCAGCTTGTACACTCTTCCATCTCCAGTCTCAAAACCAGGAGGCTGTTCAACATATACATCTTCTTTGATATCACCATTGAGGAATGCACACTTCACATCCATCTGATATACTTTGAACTTGTGATGTGCGGCATAAGCTAGAAAGATCCGGATGGCTTCCAGCCTTGCAACTGGTGCGAAGGAATCTTCAAAGTCAATTCCTTCTTGTTGGCAGTATCCTTGAGCTACCAACCTAGCTTTATTCCTCACAATGAATCCAATGGCGTCTCTCTTGTTTTTGAAAATCCACTTCAATCCAATCACCTTGACACCATTTGGTCTTTCTACCAACTCCCATACACAGTTGCGTAGAAACTCATTCAGTTCTTCTTGCATTGCTGTTGTCCAGTGGACACAGTTGAGAGCTTCTCCAACATTCTTCGGTTCTGGAACATCAACTACAAAGCAAGAAATCATGGCAACATCTCCAGCTTGCTCGAAATCCTCTAGAACTGCCAATTCCTCAGCATATTGGGCATAAGAGTTGGAATCTTCCTCGGTTGATTCTGGATTTGCAACCCTGCTCCGTGTGCGCACACCCTCGGTTAGATCTCTGATGATGTCGTCGGTGGAATGAATTTCATACCATCTTCGGTTGCGTCTTCCTTCTTCTTCCAACTGTGGCTGTTCAAAATTCTGAGTTGGAGTCTGCAGAGCTGGTGATTTATCAGCTGTTGAGTCTGGATCCTCAACATTTACAATAGTTCGAACTGAGCTCGGTTGGGCATCGGATGCTGATGCAGTTGGAGGGGCATCAGCTGAAGTTCCCCCTTGGGACGAGCTGAGGTCTTCGCATTCATCTTCAGAGGAGTATGGAGCCCATATTAGAGGTTCAGCTCGGTTCTTTTCCCGAAGTGCTTGCGATCTGGTGAGAACTGGTAGAACAGCTGTTGTTCCTTTACCTGTTCCCTGCACTCAAAGGTATATTCATCAAAACTAACATGAGGTGTTATTTCCACAACACGAGAGCTGTTGTTGAAAACTCTATATGCCTTGATCCGAGCTGCATATCCAAGAAATATGCCCTTCGAAGCTTTGGCATCAAAAGTTTTCAACTGAGTCTTCCCATTGTTGTGAATATAACACTTAGATCCAAACACACGAAAATAAGAAATATCTGGCTTTCTGCGTCTCCACAACTCGTAGGGCGTCTTTCCCAACCGCTTGGTGAGAAGAGATCGATTCTGAGTGTAGCATGCCGTGTTGATCGCTTCAGCCCAAAATCTCTTTGGCAGTGCTGAGCTTGCTAACATGGATGTGGCTGCATCCTTCAGAGTTCTATTTCTTCGCTCAGCTACGCCATTCTATTGTGGAGTACGCGCGGCTGATGTCTGATGGGTTATGCCATTCTTTTCGCAATACTCAATAATGGTTTCATTTAGAAACTCCGTTCCACGATCTGATCGGATAGATATGATCTTCATCTCTTGTTGGTTCGATATCCGATCCATCAGCTTGGGCAGCTCATCTCGGGTTTCACTCTTGTGGCACATGAAGATGGTCCACATATATCTTGAGTAGTCATCAGTTACAACCAATGTATATTCATTTCCATTAATGCTTTTTGGTGTAACTGGTCCGAAGAGATCCATATGGATCAGCTGCAACACTCGGTCGGTTGAGGGAGTTGACTTCAACTGGAAGGAGGTTCTAGCGAGCTTTCCCAGCTGGCAAGCACTGCAGATGTGTGTTGTTGAAAACACTCGGTTAGGTATGCCTCTTGCATGTTCTTGTCTGACGAGTCGTTCATCGTCTTGAAGTTCAGATGGTTGAGCCTTTTGTGCCACAACCAGCTCACATCCGAACTGCTCTTTGATAACAGGCAAGTGTCAGGGAGGCTGCTGTTCCAGTCAGCGTAGTATACATTCCCTGTTTGAGATCGATTTCCCAACAATATCACCTGCTTTGATCCGACATCTTTAACTCTGCAACCCTGTGCATCAAACTTGACAGAGAAACCATTATCACAGAATTGGCTGCTGGATAGCAGGTTATGCTTCAATCCATCAACCTAAAAGATATTAGAAATTGAAACATGATTGGTTTCAAGGGTACCGTAACCTCTGGTATAACCTTTTGAGTTATCACCAAAAGTAACTGATGGACCTTCTTTCTCCACGAAACTTCCAAGCAAATCCTTCAGATTTGTCATGTGTTTCGAGCATCCACTATCCATCACCCCACATTGTTGTAGACGCCTTCTTCTTCCTCAGCTGTTTCTCCTGTACCTGCAAAGAGAAACTCGCTTAGGTCCCCAATTTCAGTTGGGTCCTGGAGGGTTAGAACCAGTTCCCCCTGGAACTGTGCGTCGCTTTTCCCTGTAAACTCGGATGGATTTATCATTCCAAATTACTTTTCCTTCATCATCAACTATAACAACACCTCGGTTATCCTTAGGCTTGTTGTTAGTAGTGATGTTCTGTTTCTTGGGAGGAGTTGGATTTCTCCTATGTTGAGCTTTAGGAGGTGAGGCTTTCCCCCTATTTTGATGGTGATTCTTATCCTGTTGAGTTTGTCTGTGAGGTCGAACGCCCTGTTGGAATCTTTGTGGCTGATTATGATTCCAACTTCCTGAGGGTTGTCTGTAGCTGTTCATGCCCTGTTGATGATTAATATTATGGCATGAATATCGCCAGTTGTTTGACCAGTTCCTCATTGGTTGACTATGTTGGAACCTTTGGTCGAACTGATGTTGGAACCGCTGTTGATTCAGATGATTGAATCCTTGCTTGTTCAGAGGTCGGTTCCATTCCTTCTGACATTGACTTTGAGGTTGATGCAGAGGTCGGTTCTGGTTCTGAGATCGGTTACGGTTGTGCTTACGACGCCTCTGATTCCTCTTCTGACTTTTGGAACATTCCCCCTCGGTTGGAACCTCAACCGATGGAATATTCTGTCCTACATCAGCTACTTCTTTTCCCTTCTCAGTTGTAATTTCATTGGTCGTTTGAACTTGTTGAGAAGTGGAAGTTGAATTAGCTTCTGGAGACTTAGCTGTATCTGGCTCTACAGCTGTAACTTCTACTGGTTTGATGAAAGTTGCTGGTGGAATCCCAGTATCCTTGACAACATCATAACCGAGTCCTGACACGTCATCCATCTGTCTGCTGTAACTTAAAAGGTTTTCGATGATCTTGGATGACTGATACAGCTTGATTAGATTGTCCTTCTCAGTTTGCAACTCCTTGATGAGTACAACTATCTGCTCGGTTTGTCCATCTGACTTCTTTATCAGCTGTTCGATCTGAGCATCTTGATTTTTCAACTGATCTTGCTGTTCTTTATTTTGCTTTGTCAACTCCTCATCAGCTGGAGCCTTAGCCTCGATCAATTGACTCTTGAGATTCTCAATCTTCTGAGTTTGGCTCGTGATTAGATCCTCCTTTTCGGTTAAGGAATCTTCAAGCTTGGCGAACTGAGCTTGAAGACTCTTAAACTCAACCGACTGCTGATGCAGTTCCTCACTGAGTTCTTGAAAATCATTCCAGGAGGGTTCCAACTCATCGCTCAGAGATTCCTGCATGTTAGAGGTATTGAAAGAATTTAAGCGAGCAGGACTAGATTGTACCTCAATATCATCTTGGTTGGTTCCAAGTGCCATGAGGCATTGATCCAGACTGATGACTTTGTTGGTAGAGGTCAGTTCATCCTCATCTTCAGTGTCTGTGAAGATGTCCATATCGTCACCTGCCTCTTCAGCTACCATGGCCTTATTCTTTGCAGTTTGCTTGGCCCTCAGTGCTTCTCTTTCCTTCTTTGAAAGGTCTGGGCAGTCAGCTTTGAAGTGTCCTTCCTTGCCGCATTCGAAGCAACCATTGGTGACTGGCTTCGAACTGTCTCGAGTTCGGTTTGATTTATAGAAACGTTTATATTTGCCGAACCGAGTATCCATATCGGCTAACTTCTTTGACAACGCTGCAATGTTCTGTTGCAGTTCCTCTCTGCTCGGCTCCTTTGCAGTCGTGTCAGCCGATCTGGTTGGCCTTAATGATCTCGACTTTGAGTAGTCAGCTCGGAGGGCAACTGACTTTGATGCCGAGCCGACATCCTCAATTCTATTTGTCTGACTTGAGGGCTGCGACCTCCTTCTGTTGACCTTATACTCATTTCCTTTCAAGATTGAGAACAATCTTTCAGTTCCCATTTCACCAAGGTCAGCTCGGCTCTCTTGGATATTTGTGAAAGTATCTCACTCAGCCGGTAGAGCTTGCAACACTTTGAGGCTTATTTCTCTTAGAGTGTATTTTCCTTTCCGGATGGACTGGATTCTTCTGATGATGTCCATAAACCGGAGCTCTAGCTGATCGATAGTCTCATCAGGTCGCAGACTGAAATTGTCGAAATCTTGACATGCATGCGAGAACTTGTTTTCCTTCGTCTCGTCGCTTCCTTCACTTAGCGAAGCCAGGATGTCCCACATCTCTTTTGCAGTCTCACACTCCTCTATCCAGGGCAGATAATCTTGTCCAACCGTGGATATTATTGTGCTCTGAGCCCAGATATCCAGCTGGCTCACCTTGGCCTTCTCCGGAGTGTAGTCTTCTGGCTGTTTCTCCACATACTCCACCACTGCATCTCCATCGTTGGGATTTGTGGGAGTGCGAAGTATTTTGTCTCGTATGACGATTGGTCCAGAAGTGAGAACTTGTTGCATCCTATGATGCTTTGACAGAAGGATCTTCTTCATTCGAGTTCTCCATGATGTATAATTGACTACAGAGAACATGACTACGATCTTGTCCTTGGCGTCCATCTGCACAAACAAAAACAGGACAAAATTGCGAGCAAGAATGCACTAGCGTGAAAAGATCTGTTCAGTTGAACACTGAAGAAAATTCTCGAATTCACACCTCGTGAAACAGAGTCAGCAGTCTTTTGAACCACTGCTCTGATACCACTTGATGGTCCCGAAACGAGTTACTGGTGTATGGGGGGGGGGGGGGGGAAATACACCAGTTAGGATTTAAAAACTTAAACCTGAAAAATCACTTCAACTGAGTGAAAGAGGACTCAGTTGGAATCTCACAGCTGAGTAGGCGACCTCAACTGGAAGAGTGAGGCTGTGCGGAAAGTGGTGGAAAATTATACTCGTTAAAAACAACTCACGCAAAAAAGCTCGGTTGGTCAAGAACCAAAACAGCTCGGTTGAAAATGTGCAAAAGAGGTTTGTATGTCAATTAGATTGATCAGATAAAAATGCAGATGCAACTGAATAAAAACAAACACGAACACACAGGATTTAACGTGGTTCGGAGATAACCCTCCTACGTCCACGGGGAGATGTGAATCTTCACACCTCAGTCCAAGTTCTTCTGGACAGAACCACTCAGCTTACGCGGGCTGAGCAACCGTTAAGGATAAGTTTGCGGGTACTTATCGACCTTACAGTTTAGTTTCCGGGCACTAAACAGCCTATGTAAAGTTTGCGGGTACTTGACGACCTGACTACTCAATTACAGGAAGAGTAAGGTCCTAGCACACTTTTTAGGGTGTGAGATAGGGTGGGATTTCCAACTACAGCTCGATCACGAATGAGAGCTGGATCTAAGGCTTGAACGAATAAACACTCAAACTAAGATCTAAGACAGATTTTCACTCTATGAACCCTCAGCTACTAATGTTCTATCACTCTTGAACTCTCATCTGCTGATGTTCTTAGAATAGGAGTTTAGCAGATTTTTCTTTCGCTTGTGATTGAACTTTTCTCTCTTGCTTCAGTCTGTCTCGTGTGTCTTCTATCTCTCAAATGAGAGAATGCCTCTATTTATAGGCGGAGAGAATCAACTAGCCGTTGGAGGAGCAGTTGATCTCTGATCGGTTGATAGCGATGGCTTGTCTCTCATCTCTGCAGACTTTCCCGATATGGCATCTGTGCTCTTCTGCTTTCCATCTGAGACAGCCTTGTGTTGGGCCAGATGGGGTAATGACTGAACGGTCAACCCTCATGTGACTTCCTTTTGAAATTCAAATCTTAACCTTTCTGACAGTCAACTTCGGTTCGTCGGTTGAAAGTCTTGATCTTCATCTGAGTGGTCTTCAGCTGATGTTCTGAACTGTTGAACTCTCAGCTGACTTTGAACTTCAAGCAGTTGATCTTCTTGTTCGAGTTCTACAACTGAGGTTCTGAAACTGAACACTCAGTTGTCTTCCTTGTATTTACTCAGTTGGGATTGAACCCTCAGATGACTTTCCTTTTCATCTGATGTTCTCTTCCTTTCAACTGTTTCTCATCTGATGAACGCTCAGTTGGTTTCCTTCACAACTGATGTTCTGAAGACTTCCCCTTGTTTCCATCTGATCATATGAACTCTCAGTTGTCCTTCTTCACAACTGACGTTGTGTTTGAGTGACGCCTTGTTGCCTTCTTCAGCTGGAGACCTGTAAAGATAAAATCTTAACTTTGCTCAAACAGCGAGTCTAAATTAACATTAGGTTCTGGCAACATCTACTTGGTTGGGGTCAGTCGGTTTTGGAATTCATCAAAACTTATACTAATAAATTTCCCAACACCCTATGATCCATTGATATTGTCATGTTACTGTTCGACATGTAGATTAAGAAGTTAAAAGATAAAAAGTGGGCATGTCTCATCACTTTTGAAAGGTTTTAAAGGGTTAAAATTTTTCTTATCTGAAAAATGACAATATGAGTGTAACATCTAAATAAGGAAATGATGACAATATGAGTGGGTCGGATGAAGTACATAAATATATATATAGGGTGATTCCTTAGAGATTGGTGGGTGTCGTCGAATTTCGAGAGATCATATTGGTGCACCAAAATTCTCACAACGGTGCGCACTTATTTTTTTATTTTTATTTTTATTTTATTTCGATTAATAAAATTAAACTTCATTTAATTAGCTAAAAAAAAATAAAAATTACATTAATCTAAAAAAAATACTAGATAATAAAAAAAAACTACGGCGACTACTAGTGAAGATTGGATGTCTTCTTGAGATAATTCACCTTGAGCATGTGATTTTCACAAACCTTGGACGTCATGTTCGCCGTATCTCTTTGACAACTTGGAGCACAAATGGAAGTCTGAGTTTGTTATCGATGGATTGCAATGTTGCATCGGCTACTTGGAGACGCTCCGCTGCGAGAGCTTTGCCTTCCGCCTTCGGTGCCTTCATAACAATTGGCCTTGAGGAGTGCTGACTATTGCCCGATGTGAATTCGCCAAAGATTGGAGCGTCGATCTTTGCGTGCTAGCAGTCGCCGTTGAGGTGTAGCTCCCCTTATTGACCTCTTCATAGCGTTTTGTTGGGCAGTCTTGCTATCAAACACATAGTGGAACTTCTGTGTATCCTTCACCACGTTCCAAGCCTCCAAGTGGCCGAAGTCGGACTTGTGGAATTTCTTCCACTCCGTCACTTCCGCCGCTACAATTTTCCTCGTAGATGTGCTTGTAGATCTGTTAGAAGTCAATCAAATCCTTTGTTACTCGCTTCTAATGAGATTGCAATTGGTTGACATTGCGCTGGAAGGTTCCATCGGGCCGAAATTAGTTGTAGCGCGTCACGAGACGATCCCAATACGTGTCAAATTTTTGGTTATTCCCGATGATAGGATTTTCATTCACATCTACCCAACAACAGGCAAATGCTTCCATCTTGGCGACGTAGAGACATGACCCTTTTTGGTCGTTGACGCTGCCGGAGCTTCCCTCGCCGCAGCTGTCGAATCCTCGCCCCTCCGCTGCCACTTTTGCCGCCACCGTGAGTACAGGGTCCGTGGCGGCTCTTCTTAGGCATTGAAGTCGCCATGCGTTCCTCCTCCACCATATTCACTTTGTCCGTCTCCTCATTCAAGTTGACTGCAGAATGGAAGTCGTTGAGAGGTATAGTGAAGTGTCCGACGAATGACCTGCCAACAAATTGAGGCCGATATGCGCTAGTAGTGAGCGCCAGTGGCTCGTTGGCGCTGCTGCGGATGCTCTTATACCTAAAGTATAAAAAGTTATGCATAAAGATTTAATGCGTATATTGATGGTATCCAATGCACCAATTTTGTGCATGTGATGTTTCATCAATTTTGGGAACATGATGTATCTCATTTTTTCGTCTGTTGTCGTCATCTACAAGACAAATGGATGTAGAAATTTCAAGATATTAATGACAAAATGGTGAATAAACTCATTTCTTAACCTATATAATGCAAGAAAAGAAACGGCGTTACAATAATTAGCTAGTAGAAACAAGAAAACGAAAAATCAAAGTGTTCAGTTCGAAATTCCTAAACTTACTAAATATGATCAGACTAGTGCACCATTAGTACTAAATAAAAGTTAACAAGAAGAGGAGCAATCTGTACAAAGCTTAGCTTCCCTGCTCGCATTTCACCCCATCCAACGAATGTCTTTGTATACCCACCATTAATATTACCAGCAAGAGCACTTAGCAGCACACAAACACGAGCATATCGTACACCTGCACGAGCATTTCGTGCACCAACACGACAATCCTGTGCAGCTCGGACATGAAGGCTTTCGAACTGAACATTTAGGCAGCCGCCACTCCGGGCATTTGGGCCTCCAACAACACTTAATGCATTGTGGGCATCTGGGTCGTCGAACTTTCATTATACAGCATTTATTAGCACAACACATGGAACTACATTTGAACCTTTTCTGCAAAGACAGAGTCGGCCGGATCTTTCTCAGTCGAACTTCAGTAGTCATGTTCTCCATTTCTTGAACAAATCTACAAAGATGGCGGATATAATCTGGGTAGAGCTCCAAGTTGCAGTGGCCGCCTCCTTTAATCCACAGAGGCTCATATGGTTCCCTCGCCATTTTCCATAGTCCGTTCCCGTGCAACCAATTCACAACATCATCCTCAGTTCCCTGTAAATTGCATATACTAGCTTTCAAATTTGTATCATCAGATCATGGAATATATTCGATGTACTAACATGACCCGTATGTTTAGCTATAAATAGTCACAATTACAAGGGATAAAACTAAAATTTATAATAATAGGATAAGCTCTAATCCTACTCTGATTAGGATTCCGCCCAAGGCCCAAACACCAACTAAATATCTTTTTTTTATTAAAAAAAAAAAAAAAAAGCAGCCCAACAATCATTGTAATCGTGCTCTTGGTGTTTAATACTTTCAGGCTTGCGCACGTCAACAAAACTTAGGATCATAACTATATTAAGTATAAGAACGCACCACCCACCAATTCTAATGTTTAAATTATAGTACTACCTTTGTTTCACATTAGTTGTCTCACTTTCTATTTTTGGCATCCCACTTTACTTGTCTCACTTTCCATTTAAGGAAATAATTAAGAAATCACTTTATTCACTTTATATCACTTTAGCACCACTTTATATCACTTTATGTCACATCAACACCACTTTATATCACTTTATCAATTAAAAAATACTTTATATCACTTTATTAACTACACTAACCACACTTTTTATATCTAATCTCTTTTTTCTTAATCTCCGTGCCCGGAGGAAATGAACCAAATAATGTGGGACGGAGGGAGTACTATTAAAGAATAAGAAAAGTTGAGACCTGGGTGAAAAAGACTCTGCTGTCACCCAAATGGGTGTTTGGGTGGGCTTATAAACTCTTCGAAACACATAGAGGATGCAAAGACCATCAAAGCATTCGACAACAACCATTTTATTACAACAATCTTACTTGATCCCAAAATAAGATGCTTAGCTTATAAGTTTTGATAAATAAACGACCCTTTTTGAAAATTTTCTTATTTTAGAATGTTCCATTTATTAGTCATTAAAACACCTTATAAGCTCAATCATCGATAAACTTAATTTTAAAAAAAGATCTAATATCTTATAAGTAGTAAAACATCTTACAACATACAATGATTAGCCAAACACCTTGTAAACATACCAGACTACCGATAGTTAGATGCCTCTTACACTTGTTCAGTAAATACAAAACTAAAATTCATAAGGAAATCATACGAATTCTGGGAATATTTTCCAGCACTAGAATCCTTCAATCTTGAGCACAATGAAGCTACAGCATTATGAGTTTTCCAATTTTATTTAAAAAACAAGGTTTTACAAGTCGACCCACAGGAAACAAGTATATAGACAGATAAAGAGATCATGATTTTAATATTATTCTCCAGTAACAGCAACAAGTAATTCATATTTTATCATTTGAAGGACAGCATAAAATTAAATGAGCGTTAAAAAAGAAGAAAAATAGGATGGATTGTAATATCGTGCATGAAATGTTTGCAGGAAGGTTAAAGGAAGAATAGGTTTGCATCAAAATGCATGGTCTCAGCTTGAACATTTTTCCACCAAGATTCAGCACAAGATTGCATGTGCTCCTTTAAAAGCTTTTTCATCAACTCAGAACATATTATACATGAAAGAACTCAAGAGTTTGAAATTCACTATGATAAATCACAATTTTAGTGCCCAAATTAGACCAATATATCCAATGTAGGAATTTTATAAAATAATTTTCTAGAGAAGGAATTAAAGAAAATTTTCAGTATTGATTTACTATAACGAATTCTTTCAAAATAAAGAAAGTGTTGCAAAATTTTCAACGATTTATTAAGGAAAAACTATTTTCCTCAAACCAGCAGCAAGGGATGGGCGGCGATTCTTTCAATCTTTTCAGCCCAATTCAACCCCAATAGAACAACCACCACAATAAGGGGGAAGAACTACCAATTATGGCCACCAATACCACACCACCACCACATGAAATTTAAATGTCTGTGAAGCCCTTCAAAAAGGGTCCATCCAAAGCGCATTGCTGAATATCGGAGGATCATTTCTCCGACACTCTAGGATAAGGCGGGTTTTTCTTTTAGGATTAGTGTTCTAAAAGGTCCCAAGGCTAAGCATGATCAACTGAGGCCAAGTGCCTTTGCGCGCACTTTCTAAAGTAAGTAAATACAATTGAAATCAAATTTATTGAGATTAACAAACAAAAATAAGAAAAAAAATAAAATAAACTAAGAGTATCCTAGATGTGTAGTTAAACAAATAGTATCATAATATATACTCCCTCCGTCCCACCGAATACGGCGTGTTTTCCATTTTGGGACGTCCCACTATACTTGGCCTGTTTCCTTTTTCCTTTAAAGGAAACAATTAGTTTATATACATGATCCACCATCCCATTTAAACTCCACTAACTTACTCCCACTACACACTCAACCATCACATCTATAACTTTATTAGCATTATAAAATATTGCATTCACACACACTAAACACTTTCTTTATACTCAATGCCCTTTTTCTTAGTCTCCGTGCCCATATGAACTAGGCTGTATTCGGCGGGGCGGAGGGAGTATTTTTTTACCTTTTTGAGACTTTACAAAAATTTGGTTTAGGCTTTATTTCATGTAAAAGAGCACCAAATTGTAAAATCAATATTAACCGCATTTTCAATTAACATTAAAGTTTTAAACAATTACTAGCATAATCGAAACATGAATTTTCAAGTAATTTTATGATAGAGAAAATTACGATGAAAGATAATGTAAAGCCAAACAGCCTACTAGGCCTTACATTACCTTTACCACCTAGACAGGACAACAATAACATTAGGGAAGCTAAAGGCAGCTTACAATGTATGGGAATCTATAAATTTGACTCTTTTATCCTTAAGTCACAGTGGACTACAAGTACTGACTGTTTCCATACCATTGGCCAAAGGTCTACTGCTGATCAATGGAAGATAGGAGAATCCAAATATTTATTTTCTACATTGGAAAGGTTAGAAATTTAGAGATTTTTTTTTTTTTTTTTTTTTATCTGATGGAACAAAATTTCAGAATATTGAACATTGCCTTTAGTATTACCAGCTCTTGTGGAAAGAGAGAATTTTCTATGGAGAAATTCCTGAATAAGAATGATACTAATTAGACCAGACAACATCTGGCGAGCCTAAAATGAATTTATATGATGGTGGTGCATGCAAGCATGTAAAGCATCAATTTTTGAATTTTGGATACCATGAAACTAACTCACCAGGCATTACTTAATTGTATAAATTAAGATTTGAGATGAAGCCAAAAGAATGAACTCATCACCCATATAACATGAACTTTTCATTCAAAATCATTTAAACAAGATAGTAATTTTTTAAAAAGCACCAAAATCTGAATGCTTATCATCTCACAATAGTTTCGAAAAAAGAAATTCACAGGAATTCAGCTTCTAATCAGCTAAGGCTGTTTGTGGAGGTGCAGCTTGGAATGACAAACAAACCCTACTACGTAAACTATGAACATAAATTGATTATGAGATTTTAGGAACTGAGCAAAACTTAATTCATCTAACCTTTGATAACAATGTAGAGGTTTTTATCCACCACCAAACTCAAAGAAATTTCCAAGAACACAGTAGTAGTACAAGACATAATTCACTCAAAGGCAGCTATCAACATATCCAATTGCCAATAAATCCAAATTTCTGTTGGTAACAATAGGTTGACACTTTTTCTCAGAGAAACAATATTAGAGTAATTAAAAGTAGTAAATGGAATAAAGGGATGATAATATCATCATTGATGGAGCACAAAAACTAGAAATACACAAGTATCCATACTCAAGCATGTTGCTAATGAATTATGCATTTATAGTTACATATGCGGAAAATGTTCAAGAATGACAACCCTCCTATTCCCCGTTGGTACACTATTGCTATTCAAGTTTATTTTTGAGTATGTTTATGCAACATAAGGGTACAAATTTTTATTGGCTTTGAATTGCAGCAGTTTCTCACTTCTTCCATAATTCATCTACATTAGTCTAATCCTTTTCTAAAACTTATAGTTTAAAATTGTCTATGATCCTCCATTCCACATAAAATTTACATATAACATAAAGAGAACACACAAAAATAATAAAGAAGTTAGAAGGCAAGAACTGATGTGAAAAATATTCAAAATGTAAGGTGAGAGACTCTCTGATTATATCTTCTTGGGAAGTCTGTTTGGTGATCCTACATGTCTTAGGGGCAAAAAAATTCCAGGCTGGCGAATTAAGAATATGTGAAAAAAAGAAAATGAATTTGGGATATCTAACATTCCGGATTAAATTATAGAAACATTTAGTTTCACTTTCTAAAACATGTTTGTTTGTGGTGCTTATCAGAATATACAAGTATTTCAATGCATTATCTGAACTAGAAGACTTAGGGTGGTCATCAGCAGCTGGTCCTAGGGCAACTGAACCATAGTCATAGTAAATCAAATGATTTATCTCACATAATACTCAAGCAAGATGGTATAAGACACAGATGCAGGGTGGGGAGGCATGATAGAAAAACAACCAACAACCAATGCGGAACAACTGATTTGAACTTCTTTGAATCGAAGACCTGCCTAAGACAATTTGGATCCTCATTGGGCAATGCAGAATATCAGCAACCACTGAGCATCTATGAAGTTGTACAGAAAGAAACTAAATGTTTAGTGGCAGATGCTTAGAGATTCCAGAATTACTTACATGTATAACAAGCACAGGAGACTTCACCTTCCGGATTTTCTTTACATTCTGCATGGTCGACTGAAGTTGTTAACTAACAGCAAGTAAAAGTTCTTTTATCATATTATAAGAATAAACATGCCAATAAATTTTTATCATATGGAAGAGTTTGAAAAATTACAAGCATAACAATTTAGCAAATAATGGGGTGTAATTTTTTTAAAGGGGAATAACAGGGTAGAAATTTGAATATCCACAACTAGGCGAGAAGAAATAAGTGGTTTGTTTCCTCCGAAAAATTCTTCAAATCACCAGTCATTAGCCAACCCTCAGATTGTTCAACATGCACAGACAGCCCCATATCAAGTATGTCATCGAATTCACTTACTAGTCACCATCGACACATTTATATAACAGATTCATCCTCGATCTTGATGTGTAAAACCAAGAAATAGCTGAGCTGCAGTACCACATTAGTAAATTTTAAATCTTTAACTAGTTCTTTTTCAATTCTAGTATCTAAACTCATAGTTGTCCCTTTGTCTCCAGTAGATACTCAGTAGCAAATTCACAGCAATAAAAAGTTTGGCAGGAAGAAAAGATTTTTAAGGATTCAAATACAACGTGCCATCTTTAAAAAAGTCCAATCATCAAACCAGATCAGAAGGGGCCAAGTAGAACCATCATTTCTCAGAATTAGCTAAGACATTAGCACAGTCACATGTTTATTTCAAGAAATATAAGGGTACTAACCTTGTAAATATCACAGCAGAAAGTGAACTTCACATGACAAAGTACACGAAGTCCAGATAGGATGGCACTGTGCAGGACTACACCTCTCAATCTTGGTAATTGAGCTGCTAAATGTAACGTTGGTCCACTTCCAACTGATTGCCCGTATAGGATTAGATCTTCCTGGCTAATCCCATACTCTGTTTGAAGACACTCGTATACAGCCTCTATGTCTGCATATGTGTCGTATTCACTAGGCTGGGAGTTATAAAATAATAAAACTTTTAGAATTAACTAGAAAAACTTGGTCTAAAACGAACAATGATTAATTTATGTGTTGAAAAAGATCAGGACGGGAACCAAAAAAGCCTCGTTGGAAACCATTATTAAGATGCTTCACAAAAAAACACAATGTCCATAACGAGCTAGGTTTTAGGTTTAAATTTATTTCATAAACATCAGCATGCAATGAATTACTGACTAGCTAAATTTCCCATTACTTAATTGATAATGATTATAATAAACAAGAATGTCCAAGCTGACTTTCTTTTTGCAATTGCAAAAAGATACGGGTTATGAACAGAAGTTAACAATGGGACTAAGTTCATTGAATTTTACCTTACCGGTTGAGGCTCCATAACCAGAATAGTCGTACCTGCACGTTTGAACAGAATCAACTCAGTAATGCGGTAAATTAATCAAGATGATCAAAGAATCAAATATTGGAGTGCAGGATGGTCTGACTAATTTTCATCCCTGACCAATTTCCAAGACAACAATAATAAAAGAAAACAAAATCACTAGAAAGAAGCTGCTGGAAAAGAAGCAAATCTCTGGTATTTATGGTTTGTAATAATTCAATCTCACAAATGTCAAAAGACAGAAGAAGTGAAAGCAACATGAGGACAACCAAATTAAAAGCAACATAAAAGTCTGAAAGCAAAATCACAAGATGTCACAATCTTAGATAAGGCACCATTAGGATCTCCTTTAAACTTTCATAGGTCAGTCGCCAGTCAAGCCCATCACTTTCACATTAAGATAAGCAAAATGGCGAACATCAAACAAGGACAGGGATTAGAAACAATATTTAATTTTTATGTAAAAATCAAATCTTTCGTTAATTAAAATGCAATATCTGATACTGGGTAATCTTGACACAACCCAGTAGTCAACCAACCTCAATTGAGTCACCATTTGATCATTTGAATAATAAAGATTTCAGATCTAAAGCCCATTCTACAAGAAACTGAAGCTAAAAGAAAACCCAAGTGAACTCTTACCTACATTTCTTCCTTTCTTTGTAAATTTACAGAAGTCACCACATTTCTTTCAGCAAAACTTCAGCACTTAAAATTAAAATAGAAAGTGAAAATTTACAGTTTCCACAAAATAAGCACAATTCCAAATTGCAAACCAGCAGAGAAATAAAAAACGGAAAACCAAAAATAAGGTACTACTTTTTTTTTTCCCCTGAGAGAGAGAGAGAGAGAGACCCAATAAGATTAACCCTAAGATTGGCTTTGAGCTGTACAAAGAGGTCATAGAGCTGGCCCAGATCAGCTGCATTTCCATGGGAGTACAAGACAGTAAGCCTGGCGCAGGGATTCCTCAAGTAGAAAGCTACAATCTTGTTACCCCTTTTAGTGTTGATGGCCAACACATCAAGGCAGGAATCGTCAACGGATAGAGGGAGAGACGACGTCGTGGAGACGGCTACCAGCTTACCGTCGTCCTTTTTCTTCACCTGATATGTAGGCGGCGTTGGTGGAAAGAAGGCGAATTTGGCGGCTAGTTGTGATACCAGGCAACCCATTTAAGAAAGAGGGCAATTAGTGATTGGTTGAGTTTCTAGAGAGAGAGAGAGAAAGAAAGAGATTTGTAAGAGAAGATGAAGCAGCAGCAGCCACCAGCAAGTTGAGTGATGATCGATGTGTATAGACTCTTCTACTCATGAATGCATGTGTGTGTGTGTAGGAATAATGCCAAGGCTGAATAATAATGACGAACGCTTCGTGCTCTGTGGGATGTTATTGGGAGATGGGAGAGGTGGATGTGTGTGAGTGTGGCCGTATTTGTTGTTTGTGAGGAGGATGGTTTAAGTGGTGGAGTTTTTCAAGGGGTTAGGACTTCGTGTGTTTCGCTAAATCTGTGAAAAGGATGAGATCATACATGAATCTTTCTGTCTGGTTTGGAGGGGTGAGAAAGAGAGAGAGCGAGAGGGAGATTTCAAGCAATGTGTGTGTACTGTGTGAGAGCGGTGCTGGGGTTGGCAGGGAGAGAGAGAGCTGGGAAGTGTGTACGTGTGTGTGTGTGGGGATAATAAAGAAATGTTTAATTCTTTTTTACTGAGGAAATAAATAAAATAATTAATAGGGGAACTTAAATTTAGTGTGTGGGTGTGTCAGCAATCACAGTCTCTGATGCTAAAAACTATTTCTAGTAGAAAAGGACATTATTCAAGTCAGAATCAAACAAAGATGGCCTTCTAGCCCTTCCCACATTCTACACCAAAGCGTGAATTAACATTATCACAAAAATATCTAACACATAATGTTTGATTTTTAAAATACAGTACATCCGTTTTGATTTGATCCGTTATTTTTTTTGGTAATTTGAACCGATTTTAGTATTAAAACAGTTTAATAATTTTAAAAAATTATCAAATCATATGTTACTCTTTCAATTTTTTATTTTTTTTAGGGGCTGTCTTGGGTGCAACGGTTGTATCGCATACAACCGGTTTGACCCCTACCTATTTTATAGACCCGGATTACTGTTCACTGTGTGCGCGGTTACTGTTCACGGCACTGTTTATATATATATATATATATATTATTTATTTTCCAGATTTCCTTTTTTGTGTTATTTTTTTATTTCCTGTTTTTTTTTCTCTTTTTTTATTTCCATATTTTTTTTCCTTTTTTTTACTGTTTTCTTTTTTATTTATTTATTTTTTTTTCATTTGAAACATTACTTGATAATGTTTACTTTTTCAACGTCAATTATTACTTTACCGTTTGACCAAAAGTAGAACTTGTTGTGCACTAAAGTAAACATTATCATGCTGAAAAATAATGTTTTTGAAACATTACGTCTCTAAACGACAATGTTTACTTTTTAATACGACAAGTTCTACTTTTAATCGAACGTTAATGTAATTATTGTCGTTGGAAAAAGTAAACTTTTACACTAAGAAACGTAATGTTTAACAAACATTACATTTCGTCACGACAATGTCTACTTTTTAATACAACAAGTTCTACTTTTAGTCGAACGTTAAGTAATTATTGTCGTTGGAAAAAGTAAACTTTTACACTAAGAAACGTAATGTTTAACAATCATTACATTTCGTCACGACAATGTCTACTTTTTAATACAACAAGTTCTACTTTTAGTCGAACGTTAAAGTAATTATTATTGTTGGAAAAAGTAAACTTTTTCACTAAGAAACGTAATGTCTAAAAAAGAAACAAAATCTAAAAAATTAAAAAAAAAGTGGGAAAAAAGGAAAATAAAAAAGAAAACAGAAAAAAAAATATGAAAAAAAAGATAAAAAAAAAACAGGAAATAAATATATATATATATATATATATATATATATATATATATATATATATATGAACAGTGCCGTGAACAGTGATCCGGGTCTATAAAATGGGTAGGGTCAAACCGGTTGTACCCCATGTACCCCATACAACCGTTGCACCCAAATTTTTGCCTTTTTTTATACGCCGTTAATTTAGTCCGATGCTAGTACTAAAATAGTTTAATTTAATTTAAAAAAATTGTTGAATAATATGTTATGCATTATACTTTGTTACCGTTGTTTTGGTTAGAAAACATTTCACATTGATTTGCATATTATTCACAACTATCGTGTTACCCGTTGAAAATCGACGGGAAATTATTTTTTAGTATAATTAGTAATAAATATCGTTTATTAATTATTTTTAAGTTTTATACATTGTATGAGTTTTGTAGGCAAGTTTAAAATCGGCTCTCTACCCCATGGTTGAAGGTCGGAATCCTCCCATTGACTACAATTTTGAAAAAGTTGAACCATCGGTTCGGAAAGACCCGTCTACCCTCATGGTTCTAAGTCGGAATCCTCCTATTAAGTTGAACTGTCGTTATTGATATAATAATAATAATAATAATAATAATAATAATAATAATAATAATAATAATAATAATAATAATAATAATAATAATATGATTAAAAATAGTATATAAATTGATATGTAAAATATATGCAAAACGTGAGATTGACATGAGAATTTGGAATTACATAATAAAATATGATATATATTGATTTTTGAAGATTTGATCTTATTAAGATTTTGTTTCCAAATCATTTATAATATACTAACTCTGGTCCCCAAGTTGCTTCTTATCTTTCCTTTTTGGGATGGTCCCAAGTTTCTTCCTAACCATTTTTGGACATTACCCCACAACAAATTATTATCTCTTATCGTTACTTTATCAATTTATTTACTTAAAATACCACATATGGCCCACCACTATCTCAATTAATTAATATATCACTACCCTCAATGTGGCACACTTTCTCCACTCACAATAAATTTAATCACTTTTTCTCTACTAACAACTAACTCATCAATTTTTTCCTTAATACTTGTGCCACTTCCTCCTAGGAAGAGACTTGGGGACCGGAGGTGGTAGAATATAAATATGATAGATATTGATTTTAAATTTAAAAATTTTGAGAATGTAGATAAATAGGAACGGAGGATTATGAGACGCGCCACAAAGGATTTATTTTACGTAGAGTCGTTTTGTATGAGTTTTGTGGGCAAGTTTGAAATCGGCTCTCTACCCCATGGTTGAAGGTCGGAATCCTCCCGTCGAATACAATTCTGAAAAAGTTGAACCATCGGTTTGGAAAGACCCGTCTACCCTCATGGTTCTAAGTCGGAATCCTCCCGTTAAGTTGAACTGCCATAATTGAAACGATCCGTCCACCCAATGGTTTAAGGTCAGAATCCTCGTGTCGACCACAATTATGAAAAAGTTGAACCGTCGGTTTGAAGTCGACCCATCTACCCTCACGATTCCAAGTCAGAATTCTTCCGTTATGTTGAACTGTTGTAACTGAATCGCCTCGTCTACCCCACAGTTCCAATCAGAATCAACCCGTTGACCATGATCTTAATTTTTGTGGACAATAAAATAAATGAATCAAACATGCACGAAAATAAATAGCTTATATAATAGGACTTAATAAGTGGTCATATTAAATTTTTAATAAAAAATAGAACTATTTATTTGATCAACTTGATATGAGAATTTGGAATATTTATAAATATAGAAAAGATCACACAAGAACATTTTTTATGTGATAAATGAGAACTAATCCAACCTATCATAGTTTATAATCTAAGGCTATTATTAATTTTAGATTATTTATTAAGAAATGATAGAATTGTAATACTACTCTTTAGTCGTCGTAACTACCCATCATCATAAAATATCGGATGTCATTTCTTTTATTAATGGTACATAGTTTATTTCATAAGGTTTGGTTTGTGAATAATAATAATAATAATAATAATAATAATAATAATAATGATAATAATGATAATATGATTAAAAAATAATAAATAAATTGATATGTACAATACATGCAAAACGTGAGATTGACATGAAAATTTGGAATTCTCTCTCTCTCTCTCTCTCTCTCTCTATATATATATATATATATATATAATATCTTAATAACAATAATAATAATAATAGTAATAATAATAATAATAATAATAATTATTATAATAATAAGAGAATTAGTCAAATATAGCCACTCTTGAAAAGAAAAGTGCTAATATAGCCACGTTTTTAAAAACGATCAAATATGGCCATGCATACACGACTTGCATACACGACCAGCATACACGACCATGTATATTGGTCGTGTATGCTGATATGGTCGTGTATGCTAGTCGTGTATTCAGGTCGTGTATGCTGATATAGTCGTCTATGCTAGTCGTGTGTGCATTATTGTGTATATTGCTATGGTCGATGCTAGTCGTGTATGCATGATCAGCATACACGACCAGCTTAGGTCGTGTATGCTGATCGTGTATGCATGGCCATATTTGATTATTTTTTAAAAAGTGGCTATATTAGCACTTTTCTTTTCAGGAGTGGCTATATTTGCACTTCTCCCTAATAATAATGATATGATTAAAAATAAGGGAGAAGTGCAAATATAGCCACCCCTGAAAAGAAAAGTGCTAATATAGCCGTTTTTTTAAAAATGATCAAATATGGTAATGCATACACGACTAGCATATACGACCATAGCAATATACACAATAATGCACACACGACTAGCATACACGACTATATCAGCATACACGACCTGAATACACGACTAGCATACACGACCATATCAGCATACACGACCAGCATACATGACCAAAATACATGGTCGTATATGCTAGTCGTGTATGCAAGTCGTGTATGCGTGGCCATATTTGATCGTTTTTAAAAACGTGGCTATATTAGCACTTTTCTTTTCAGGAGTGGCTATATTTGACTAATTCTTTTAAAAATAATACTATATAAATTGATATGTAAAATATATGCAATACGTGAGATTGACATGAGAATTTGGGATTATATATTAAAATATGATAGATATTGATTTTTGAAGATTTGATCTTGTTTAGATTTTGTTTCAAAATACTTTATAATAAATATAGAGAAGATTATAAGAGTAGCACTTCTAAAATAGTTTTTTTAAAAACTAGCACCCCTTATAAATCTTTGAAAATATAACACATCTTAATATTTTTGCCCTTCTTAAGGAATTAACCTAATTGAGTGGGAGTAACAAAAGCTGCACTGCGTTTTTTTCATTTCAATTTCAAAAATCACTCTGCTTGTCTGCATTTTCTCTCTCTAAAACTTTCGTTCTTCTTCATTGACGATATTGTTTGTGAGATTTCGAGTTTCAAAGTTTGGTGCTGTTGGGAAATTTATTAAAGTTTTGATTGATTCCAAAACCAACTGACCCCAACCGAGTAGATGTTGCCAGATCCTAATGTTAGTAGTTAGGCTCGCTGTTTGAGCAATGCTAATATTTTATCTTTACAGGTCTCCAGCTGAAGAAGGCAACAAGGCTTCACTCGGATAGAACATCAGGTGTAAGAAAAACACCTGAGCGTTCAAGATTCAGAACAACAGTTGAGCATTCAAAGGGGGAAGATGCAAAAGTCAACTAAGTATTTAAAGGAGAAGTTGTAAGAGAACATCAGTTGTAAGAAAGACAATTGAGCATTCGAAGCCAACTGATTAGATTCAGAACATCAGTTGAAGGACTCGAACTGAGAAGATCGACAACTTGAAGTTCAAAAAGTCAGCTGAGAGTTCAACTGTTCCTACTCAGACAGAAGCATTCAGATAGAATATCAGCTGAAGACCAATCAGATGAAGATCAAACGACTCAACCGACTATCAAATGTTGGAGGTCAAAGGTTAAGATTTGAATTTCAAATAAGGAAGTCACGTGAAGGTTTGACTCTCTGTCATTACCTCATTTGGCCCAACACAAGGCTGTCTCAGATGGAAAACAGAAGCACACAGTTGCCAAATCTGGAAAGTCTGCAGAGATGAGAGACAAGCCATCGCTTTCAAAGAACAGAGATCAACGACTCATCCAACGGCTAGTTGATTCTCTCCGCCTATAAATAGAGGCCTTCATTCATTCACCAAGATTTACGAGACAGACAAGTGCGAGAAGAGATTCTGCACTCAAGCAAAACTGCTGTTATTCTCTAAGAACATCACTAGTTGAGAGTTCTAGAGTGTTAGATTCTGTCTTAGTGTTTTTCGAT
This sequence comes from Schizonepeta tenuifolia, assembly GCA_029490685.1. Lineage (NCBI taxonomy): Eukaryota > Viridiplantae > Streptophyta > Magnoliopsida > Lamiales > Lamiaceae > Schizonepeta > Schizonepeta tenuifolia. Next base: position 12,852,144 of record CM055960.1, on the reverse strand, counting down.
CCAACCTTGAGAACATCATTAGTTGAGAGTTCGTAGAGTGTTAGATCCTAGCTCACTTCTTGTTCGAGCTACTAGTTGGAATCCCACCCTTTCACACATCCTTTCAAAAGGATTGTTAGGACCCTACTCTTCCCGTAATTGAGTAGATAGGTTGATAAGTACCCGTAAACTTATTTGTAAGGTTGATAAGTACCCGTAAACTTATCTCAACGATTGCAAAGCCCGCGTAAGCTTTGTGGTTTTTGTCCAGAAGAACTTGGACTGAGTTGTGTGGACTCACAACTCCCTGTGGACGTAGGAGTTATCTCCGAACTACGTAAATCCTTGTGTGTTTGTGTTTTTAGTTCAATTATTTTCTTACTGCATTTTCAACTGACCTTCTAACCAGCATACACAAACTGCATCTTTACATCTTAACTGTCTTGGTTATTGACCAACCTTGTAGTGAAACGTGAGTTATTTTACGAGTTAATTTCCACCACATTCCGCACAGCACTACTCTTCCAACTGAGCTTGCTTACTCGGTTGTGAATCCAGCTGAGTCTTTTTACTCGGTTGTTGATTTTTCAAGAGTTGTTTTAAAAAGTTATATCTGGTGTATTCCCCCCCCCCATACACCAGAACTTGTATCGGGACCATCAGTTGCAATGTATATCAGGTATAGTGTACATCTTTTTTTCCAGTAGGAGTTGTTTTGTTATCGTGATTTGTTCTTCTTTTCTTTATCAGTAAAATCTGAATTTTTTTGGGTTGCAGATTTCTGAAAAATGTCCGGCCAAAATTCAGATTCCGGCGACGATGGCACACAAACCCTAGGAACCTTCGTATCGACAAATGACACACAAATTGAGGCAAATCTACCAGTACGTAATCTAATCTTTATATTGAAATAATTAGTGCTCAACGAATGTTGCTGCATCTGTGAAAATTGATGAACTATTGCAGTTTCCTCGTGTTTTTATAGTTTGTAATTGAATGAATTTGAAGGCCCACATCTGTGGTCCAAGAAAATTGGTCAATTCTTTTTTTTAAAAGTAGATCTGGTAGGATTCGCATTTTTTTAGTATGTAAGATGCACGTGTGAACTACTTAATTGAAAAGTAAGACTTCATCAAAAGGTAGAAGATGGTGAAAACTCTGAAAATGACTTCTTCAACTGGGAAGGATGTGACTGTAACAAATTTTTGTTACTACACAAATTTTAGCGTAAGTATGATTTGTTTACAAGAAAAAAAAATTTTAAATCGTTCTAGGTTTTTTTGTTAGTGAATAAAAATTGTCTATTCTGGGTAACGGTAAAAATTTGTTACTTATCAAAAGTTGGCATAATATTGTTATTTTGGTTATTATGCTGAATATATGTGAATTCATAAAAAGTTAAGTCTTATTGTGTGAGTAAGGAAAAAATTGGTACTGACTTTCTATTTTCACCACTTTTTTTGTTACTTAACAAAAATTGAAATTAATATATTTTTGTTACATAAAAGTTTAGTCTTATTTGTTTAGACTTTGTTACTGGTAAAAAATATTCCTGCTGTTTTTATTTCTTATCAAAAGTTGTGATTAATTTGTTATTGCTTAAATTTTTATATACATTTTTTTTCCCTGTAAATGTCTTTTTGGGTATATGTTGAATTTTTTTGAAGTCACAAAAATTTCAGTCATATTGTGTTAGTGATGAAAAACTTGGTTCTGAGTTTCGTACTGGAAAAATTTAGTCCTAATATTTTTGTTCCTTAACAAAAGTTGAAATGAAAAATTTGTGAATACCAGTAATATGTTACTGATTCATGCCTTGTTACTTGGTTATAAATATGTTACAATTTTTGGTTACTTCAAAGAAAAGAAAATACTATCTTACTGTAAGAATTTTTTTTTATAATTTGGTTAATTTAAAAACTCTTATTGGTGTCTGTAGGATGGCTGGAGGTACAAGCGGCCTAGGATGCAAGGAGGTATTTAAAGGGTCAATCATCATTGTAAGGAGGAGATCTTGAGTAGCAGCCGAACTACTTTAAACAACCATGGCGCCCACCTTTTTAGTAAATTTGAGAACTCATATTTTGGCAAATTTTATGATTTCCTTGGCAAACTGGAGAAGTCCATGAGCACAGTTCACGAGCTCATGAGTTACCAAATAGTGCAGAAAAAGGATGAACCTTACACTACTAGAGAGTTGTATTTTTTTGTAAAGGGCAAGGTGGTGACGGCGACAGGAATTTGCGCTTGTTACTGGGCTTCGAGAGGATCGGAGTTCAACCCTCATAGAAAGAGACATTTTTTTGGTCCTGAATCATTGTATGCTACTTGGTATGTGGCAACCAGAACAAACTTCGGGAGGTTGTGGGATGACTACAAAGCTTCCAAATTTAGGACAGGGGAGGAATATTTGAAAGCCTCAAAAATTTTGTTTGTGTATAGTGTGCTTCTTGGAGTCCAAAAAACGAAGACAATCGATGATTGGATTTGGGCTTTAGTTGAGAACGAACAGTTGTGGGAGTCTTTTCCTTGCGGTAGTCTTGCATATCAACACCTCATATAGAACCTGGATTCAATCAAGACAGATAGGAAGAGGGATGTGAAGAGCACAGGCTATCATGTTAATGGATTCGTTACTGCATTCTTGGTATATTTTTTATTGATATTGTTCTTTCATTTATTTTTGAGTAAATGACTTATCTATGAATATATTTTATCTTACTAAATTGTATCTGACTCGATGTATTTTTATTGGTGTTTTCTTGTTGTGGTTGTTTGGCAACAAGGCATGGATCATGTGTGCATTTCCTGAGGTGGGCCAGCAATCTGGTTTAATAAATGAAAATTGTATTTCCAGGATGTTGAGGTATGATTACTCATCATCCATTGGACATTTGCTGGAGTTGATCGATAAGGTAACTTCGATGAAAGAAGAATTTTCTATTTGTTGAATAATATATAGAAATCTGTATTTGTTCTCATTTTGCTTTTTTGTTCAAAACAAGATTGAGGAGACCTTGAGACCAATTGACGATGAACTGGAGTCCACTTATTGGGAAACAGTGGAAACAGAAGGAGAGCCTTTCAAGATGCATTTTCCCAAATTCGATGTGATTGTTCCAGCATTCTCAGAGTCTGATGATGAAGAACTAGAATTGATTGATAGAGATGTGGCTGTGAAAAAGAGACGTAAAGAAGTATCAATGGATTCGGGAGATTTCATCAGTGTGAAGGAGGCAATAAAATTAATCACATCAATCTTGATGAGTGATGATGTGGTTAATAAGTTTGCTAATGTAACTGCAACCATTGTTATGAAGAAGCTGGGGGTAAGATCTCCATCTTAGAAGTGATATTTATTAAATTTAAATAATAAGTGGTCTCATCTTAATGTATTTTTCTTTACAGGAGACGGTATTACCAGGGGTTCATGTTGTTCTGGATAAATCTGTGGCCGGTGTTAGTGGAATGAAGGATGGTCCAGATGTTGTGACAGAGAAAAACAAAGAAGAAGAGGAACTGATGAACAGACTGAGAGAGACGGTAAATTTGGTCATTCGAATAGCTAAAAATTTATTTATGAATTAATAATTTATTATTGATTTGGTCTTACAATGGAAACACAGAAAATCAAATCAAAGGAGAATAGAGGGGCTGAAGATTCGCCTTCGAAACTTTTCAGCAAAATCACAGAGGAGGTTTTTAGTTTACTATTTTTTTGTTTAAGTTGTTGTTAGAATTATATAACCCACAAATTTGGGATGTTGCAGATTGTAAGTCAACACCAGCAAGTGAATCTTGGAAGCCCTGTGACAGTTGTTGGACAAAAAAAGGGTGTGAGTGTTTCGGCACTTGGAGTGAAAAGTATTGAGGTATTATTTATGTTGAAATTGTAGGTTAGAAATTAATGTTTAAGTAATAATTTTAGCAGCTACATGTAGAATATGTGATTGATATGATTTTTGTTATCGGAAAAAAAACAAAAGACTCGTGAATCCCCTGTGCATTTGACCGGGTGTGAATACAATGATACCGAGCTATCCGAAGTGGTTGAGAACATTGTGACAGATTGTGGGATAGTACCAACTGAGGTTTGTCACTACTCAATATACATGACACTGTGTAGATAGTTTTTAAACAAAGCTTTGTTTGTGTAGGGTTGAATCATAAAAATGTGTTCTTATATTTGATACAGAAAAAAATGTGTCCATATTATGAGTTATCTATATAATTTGTGATTTCTCAAAGAAAGCAGTTTTTATTTTGTTACTGCAAAAAAATATTTTATTCACTCCCTAAAATTTTACAACATATGTTCTTATATTTGTTACTGATCAATTTTTTTTTATCATTTTTTTTTTTTTGAATTCACAAAAAAAATCAGTTTTCTTTTACTGCTATCAAATTTGTGTAGTTGTTTATAAAGAAAGGGTTACTTTTCTTGTATATGTAGACTTGTACAGAAAAATTCATCGGCGTACATGACTCCAATACGCCTCATTGCTTTTGGAGATGAGCCAATGTAATTCGTGGAAGAAGCTTGCAATAGTGCACACGCTGTCACTCAAATGGCAGCTGAGAATAAGAAAGAACAACTGACGAGAAAAGGAAAACACATTTCTGGTAGTGGAGGTGAATCTTCTTCACCTACAATGAGGAAGCAAACCGCTACAACAAACACATTAGATGATGAAAGTCAAAGGCCTTTGAAATTAGACTGGACATTAGTGAGGACCAGGAGAAAAGCAGCGGTGTTATGCAGTCCATGCATGAAAAATGAGAAACGGGGAGGAGACTATTTGAAATTCAAGAGCAGCAATGGAACGTAATATTATTAATTGTTGAATTTTTTAAGTTAATTAGTATATTTTTGGAATATTGGTGTTGCATGGAAGTTAGGATAATTTGTTATATCTATCTTTGCAGGAGAAATGTAGGACTTGCTTCTCCTGTTGATGCAAAATGGTTCAAGTTGATAGAGGACGATACACAAGAATTAAAGCTTGCGCACCTTGAGGCGTATTTGTCCTGCCTGCACAGCTTTCAAGAATATACAAAGGTCAAGACTGTTGATCCACGAATGAGCATCATATCACCAATCTTTATGGTTAGTATCTTGTATGAAGTATTTTTTGATTTCATGGTTTGTTCTGATGTCATGTTGTTAGGTTGATGATTATGTTTGTTCTATAACAGAAGGAACTGTATGAGCTGTGGCAGCATTATAACAGCGAGGAGACCATGACACAGTTTAACCCAAACGAGGATGAAGCAATTTCTCTATCAGATTTGTTCAAGTTAGCACAGTATGTTTATGCTGAAATACCTGGATGGAAGAATCAGAAAGAGTGGTGGAACTATGATCGGGTAATTTTTTTTTTGTGCTTATAATTCATGTATTTGTTACAGCATTGTCCTGATTAAGCGTGATTTTCTAATAAATAATATATACAGAAATCACCTATAACTTAAACACATCATCTCTGAGATTTCACATAAAGATAAAATTTTGTGAATAAAAAATTTAATCCATTTTTGTGACTCCGCAAAAGTTTTATTGTATTTTTGTGAGTATTTTACAAGTCAAATATATTAACAGTAGATATATTGTATGTTTAAACAACTTGTTACAGTTTACAATGGGCTTTACGGATGGGCCGCTTTGGAGATAGAATTTCCCACTCATAACTTGATCATATACGAGGCAAAGTCGCACAAGTTTGATGCTGGAGATATGAAAGAATCCTGCAACATTTTGGTGCCACTCTCACGATGGCTGCCACAGGTCCTCACTTACAGTGGATTCTATGAGGCACGCGAAGATTTGAGCAGCAAGCCTACTTGGAACATCACCAATATTGACAAAGCCACTATGACAGTCAGAAATACGAAGCATTTCAAAATAGAAGGCTATGGGTTGAGGACAATGGAGGCAATTATGGAGAGATCGTTCCCAACCGGCTTCATTAAGAAAGACATAGTAGACCATAGGAAGGCTGTTGGACTAAGGATTTTCAGTTACAGTACAGACGGATCTACGCAAGCTGGAAAGTCAACATAGTTGTTGGATGGTTAAAAAACACTTGGTTTATGTTTTTACTTATGGTGATGGATAGATATTTGTTTGATGGAATTGGAATTTAAAACATAATATTTTTGTGTTAGGGAGGTAATTTAAAACGTACAGTACAGTACATTTTGTTATTTGAGCAGGTAATTTATGTATTTTGGCAAAGTCTGTTGTTGGCAGATTTTAAAGGGTAGTGCCACTGCTAAAAACTGTAACTGCTAAAAATTGTTTAGGGTTTAGTATATTGTTTGTGCTAAAAATTGTTACTTCATTTTTGTTACTGCTAAAAATTGTTTAGGGTTTAGTATATTGTTTGTGAATTCACAAAAATATTTCGTATCCATCCTAAAAAAATGAAAAATTACTTTCCATGAACTCAAATATGTTTACAACACTCTGTGATGCTTTTATGTTGTAGTATGTTCTTGTGTTATTTTTAAAACTTGGAAAAATTTACAAGTAAAATTTAGTAACAAAATTCTGCTACTTTTTATAGTGTTTATGATCAGCAAAAATATGAGTATTATTTTTGTTACTCCACAAAAAAGAAAAATAACTTCTTATGCGATTAAACCAAATTTGGAAGCACTTTTGTTATTCAACAAAAATATGAATTTCTTTTTGTGATTGAACAAAAATGTGAAACTTTTTTGGTGACTTAACAAAAATATTAAACATTTTTTGTGATTGAAAAAAAATTTGAATCTCGTCTTGTGTCTCCACAAAATTTGCCATGAGTTTTGTTATTCAACAACAATGTGAAACTTTTTTTGTGATTCAACAAAAATATCTTATTTTTTTTTGTGATTCATTGAAAAAGTTAAACTTTTTTTGTGATTGAATAAAAATATAATATTTTTTTTGTGATTCATCAAGAAACTTAAACTTTTTCTGTTAATGGAAAAAAAATTTGAATCTTGTTTTGTGATTCAACCAAAATTTGAACTTTTTTTTGTGATTCATCAAAAAAGTTTATCTTTTTTTGTGATTGAACCAAAATTTGAATCTTGTTTTGTGTGCCCACAAAATTTGGCATAGTTTTGTTATTCAACAAAAATGTTTAACTTTTTTTGTGATTCAACAAAAATGTTAAACTTTTTTTGTGATTCAACAAAAATTTGAAGCTTTTATGCTGTCTCCACAAAATATGAGATGGGTTTCTTATATTCTTTGTGAATTTACAAAAAATTTTTTTACATCCTAAAAAAATTAAATAGGGATTTTCATGAACTCAAAAATTCCACAACAGAAAACGTTTTACATAAATTTAAACAAAGTCACTAAACCAAGTATTATAGTAAAACTCGTACAAAATGTCAAAATAGTACATCATAAACTACGATGTTCGTAATAGATATTTAATATAACAGTCACAACAAAACAACAAATCCAAATTCAATCAACCAGATGAGGACATTTCTTACGTGTATGACTGGTGTCACGATAAATACTGCAAGCCTTCGGTTTCCGCATAGTTCTTGGTGCTTTTGAAGAAGTTGGTTTGGAAATACTAACATATGTAGTACACGTGGAATTGTAATGACCACGTTGCTTGCACCGAGAGCAAAAGCGAGATGAAGAGCGTGAGGACTCACAGAAAGATGGAATGTGTTTGGTCTTGGGCCTTCCAGCTTGACGGGGATTACCAGGAGGATGGACAATCGTATCTCGTACATGTTCAGGCAGATTCCAGTCATCCTGGCTTAGATTTGGGTTGACATCACCGATATACATGTCACATAAGTTACGAGTATGGAAAATAGGAGAAACATAGGATATTGGCTGCTCCTTTGCAGAGCTACAAGACAATGGAAAAAAAATATATAAGTAATATAGAGATATAAAGTACAGTAACAAGCAAATAAAGTAGAGTAACAACCTTATTGCAGCAGCTGCATGAGAACAATGGAACATATTGAGATCAAATTCTCGGCATGAACAAGAATGGATCTCTAGATCAACCATAAAAGTTTTCCCACAATTCTTTACACAAAACCGTGTAGGGTTAATGGGTTCCATAACCATTGTAAAGCCTTGTTCAATTCTAACAGCTAATTCGTGTGCAATCCTAGAAGAAATTTCATGTGTACAGCTTAAAGCTAACTGACGCCTCTCAACAAACCAACCACAAACCATTGAACGGACACAATCAAGTAGGGTGCATACAGGTAAGGTCCTAGCCCAACATAGTGTAGAATTGATATTTTCACACGCATTAGACGTCATTACACCATAACATCGAATGGGAGAAAAACTGTTTGCCCAACGGGTAGGATCTATCTCTGATAGTCTACGGTGAGCTTTCAGACACATGTCTTGAATAAAATTCATTAGGTTGTAAAAGTCTTCCTTCCTAGCACATGATGCTGCTTTTTGGAATGCCTTCACAACATTGACGCTGTATTGGGTTAGATTTTTCTGAATATGAAAACAACAAAGGCCATGCATTACTCTAGGAGATACTATCTGAACAGCTTTGCTAATGCTAACATGTTGATCAGAAACAATCACCAAATCGTTAGGTTGAACAAATGCTTTCTTAACTTCTGACAAAAACCATATCCATGATCTATCATTCTCCTTATCGCCAATACCAAAGGCAAAGGGAAAGATTTGTTCATTTGCATCCTTTGACGCAGCTACAAACATAACTCCTTTATACTTACCTTTTAAGTGCGTTGCATCAACACAGATAACAGGACGACATGATGAAGCAAAACCAGAAATAGAAGCACTGAGAGCCATGAATGTAAATTCATTATCAGTCTGCAATGACACAACAGAACTAGGATTACAAGCTTTGGTCATATGTAAGAAGCCAGACACACGTCTAAAAGAGTCATCGCTGTCTCCGTATATCTGTTGGATCGCACGATTGCGGGCAGCCCATGCAACTGAATATGATATCTACAAACAAAACAAAAGGTACAGCTGATATTTATGGAAGCACAAAAACTTGGTACAATAATTTTGTTACTGCACAATTTTTTTCTTGGATGGTCTATAATTTAAATGCCCAGAAATTAAAGAATGCGACCAAAGACAGTGGTAATATTAAATTGTAAGATAGAAAGAATGTACCTTAAAACCAAATTCTGATTGGAGAAAGTGAACCATTTCTTTTGGCCGCAAGATAGCACTTCGAACCATTAGACGGGGAGCAAAAAAAGCACCCACAACACTAGAGCACATGGTCCTATGCTTATTGACTCTCAAATCCAACTCACATGTATGGGGTGCTCGCCAATGTATGATTCGCCAAAAACCATTTGCACAAGGAGCAGCAGACCGCATATGAAATTGGCACCTATCAGGATACTTACAATGCACATAATATTTCGTTCCACTTGAACGCTCAACAGAAAACTCATACTTATTGGTCAAATGATAAAGACCAACAACATACATCAAGCTCGGTTTATCAACATACATAGCACCTAAAGCCAAATTATCGGTACTGAATTTCATTTCGAAGTGACCCTCAATATTACCTTCGGGAAGAGGTACAATTGCTTTAGACAATGGAGATAGATTCTTATCTCCTTGTTTAGAATTCTCTTTATCAGGGTGGTAAATACTACGTGGGGGTGATTGAGTGGTCAATGGAGGCACAAAATTCCTATTGTGAAGGAATGGATGGAAAAGAGGAGCAGGCTCACCGTCATTATAAAAGGAATCATATTCAGAGGCATCCTCTTCATCCAAACTGTCAGTGCTAACAACATTATCATCATGTTCAAAATCATCATCTTCATCATCGTTGTCCTCTCCCGATTCACAATGATCACCAACATAGGACTCATCAATTGATGACTTATCAGCATGTTTCCTTTTAAGTTTCGTGGCATCTGTTTGAGTGCATGGTTGCAAAGGGGACGTGACGGTGACATAGAATTTCCTAACACCATTCTCTAAGGCAAAACTGAGCTCAATATCATTAGTGACATTAAAGCGAACACAAGTACCATCATCTATTGGAGAACCAACCAAGCACGATACTAAACATAATTCCGAAAACTGTTGAACACCACCAATGTTTGACTGAGTTTTGCTTAGGAAATCTGGAAATGAACGCTCGACATTGGATAATAGCAACAACAACTTGTCACCACCTTGTTACAAGTCATTAATCCAAACACCACCAAAATGAACTACAACTGACGTTAAATCCATCTGATAAAGGCAAATTGGAGAGAAAGAAACAAAATGAAAAACTGTTATATAACAAAATAACATGGGTCGACGAAAAAAGTCTTTCTATTGAAACAAATAATGGACCCAACCCTTCTATTTTCATAACGGGAAGAATGGAAGAAAGACCCAGACAATAATGTATAAAACGCAAATCGTATATTAGAAGACCCAAAAACAACAATATAAAACTTCAAATAGAATGTTACGGATGTGGTGAAATAATTAGGAGATTTAATCGAACAACATATACCTGAAACAGATGGGAGAATGTCGATGCAGATAACAAGGTATTAGAATGTAGGCGATGAATTATGAAACAGGAAAGCGAGTTGTGTCGAATAGGGCTTTTCTTGAAATTGAAGAAAACCCCCAATTTGAATTTGGGGGTGGATGATATATATTTGTCGAATAATGAATTTCATGTAACATATATACCTCTATCATCGAAAAACACAGTTAAAGAAAAACACGTTTTCATTGTCTGTATATATAAGCAGAAATCTCGTTTTATTATACATATATATATATATATATATATATATATATATATATGTTATGTTACTAATCAAATTTCATGTAACAAAAAAATATAAGGATTTTTTTATTACTCGCGTTGTTACTGATCAAAAATCTTGCGGGAAAGAGTATTTTGTAACAAGGAACAAAGGATGAACACATTTTTTGTTACTTCTCAAATACTTAAGAATTACTTCCTACTCATATTTAGTAACAAGGAATTTCGAATTCATCAATTTTTGGTTACTTCTCTAAGATGCATTATTTTTATTGAACCACTCAAAATTATTGTGGAAGTCAGTAATACATAATTCCAGAAGGCAGTTAAAATTGAGGACATATTAACATGTATGCTTGTATGTTAAAATTTTTGTTATTGCACCAAAATTACAATTAGATTATTGTCAATACTAAAAATATGTGTAATACCCCGAATTTCTAAACCTTTAGAGAGCGTTTTAAATTAACCGAGTAAGTTTAAATGACGAGATTTGAGGAATAAAAATTTTCTTTTCTAAATAAACAGAAATGAGTAAAACGACTGGAATACCTTATGTGTTTTTGTGTGAAATTATCTGTTCTATTTCTTGAGATGATAATGTGACGTATATGTTGAGTTGTTTATATAAGAATGAGTATGAGTTTAAATTTCAGAAGAACCCCGAAGAGTTTGTTTAATTGAAAAAGAATAATGTTGATCGCCGAGAAATTTCTATGCGCTGATGAACTTAGAATAGATTTTAATTAAAATCTTGGAACCTAGAATTTCTTCTAAGGTCATTGAGATAGGATAAGAGCTTATCCGAGATAATTTGAGAAGAGTTACGAAGATTTAATCTTTAAAGGATTAATAAACGGATTAATAAGCTGACTAATTTCTTTTAAGATTTAAAAGACTAGATGATCAGAATCGTTAATCTTTTTAATGAGATGTGAATTAGGTTTGAAATGTTTTAGTGTCGGAAACGAGGCGAGGAGAGATTAGACCCGTTTATAACATAAATAAATTAATACGGATCGTTTTATCCGGAAAACATTTACGACCGGGTAATTAATACCCGTAACGACACAACGAGGACAAGTGTCGCTCTCTCTCTCCCTCTCACCGCCACCTCACACCATCTCTCTCCAATTTTCTATGCATCTAATCATGATTATTCCTACAAATATTTAGTAAATTGTGATGCTTAGATTGCATGCAAAACCATCCCATCAACTCTTAATCAATACCAATTTCCAATACAAACATCATGATGTTATTCTCTTTGTTGGAAAAATAAGAAAGCAAATGCATGCACTCACCCCTCTCTCTTTCGATCTCTCTCTTTATGCCAAAGAGAAGAATTTCATTTCATTCATCTACATCTAACACCAAAGAAAAGAAAAGAAAAGAAAACTCTCTCTCCCTACCCTCCCTCTCGGCAATACACACACCACACACATACACTTGAATTTCTTCCATTCAAGCCTTGAATTCAAGCCTCAATCTCATGCAAATCAAGAGAAGATCATCATCACCGTCTTAATCCTTCCAATCTCCTTGTGAAAGGTAATAATCCTTCAAGATCTTGAGTTGAAATCCAATGATCATCCCCATTTTTCTTCATTTTGGCTCTTAAGCCCTAAAAAAATGGATGATTAATTATTATGTTGTATTTTTCTTTGAGGATTCAAGAGAAGTTCTTCCTTACATCCAAGCTCAAGTTTGAAGCTCATTTTCCCCTTCAATTCGATTCCAAGAAGCCAAGGAGAAGAGATCCAACTTTAATTTTCAAAGTATGATAATTCATTTGATTAATTGTATATATGTATATCTCTAAGCCCTAAAAGAAAGAAAACATGCATGCATGGTATTTATTTTATGTTTAGGCAAACTTAGGTTATCGATGTGAGAATTAAATGAGAAGAAATCAATAGGATAATCGAACACTAGGATTTTGATGGTCCCGATACGAGTTACTGGTGTATGGAGGGGGGGGAATACACCAGTTAGGATTTTTCAACTTTCGAAAAACTTAACACTTGAAATCAACTTCAACTGAGTGAGAGGACTCAGTTGGGATCTCACAGCTGAGTAAGCAACCTCAGCTGGAAGATTGGTGCTGTGCGGAATGTGGTGGAAAATAAACTCGTAAAATCAAACTCACGTTTTTATGCACGGTTGGTCAAAACCAAAACTGTTGTTGTGAAAGTATGCAGATTGTATGCGGTTAGTTTGTCAGTTAAGATATGATAATAAAGACTGAACACAAAAGAAAACACGACACACAAGATTTACGTGGTTCGGAGAGAACTCCTACGTCCACGGGGAGATGTGAGTCCACACACCTCAGTCCAAGTTCTTCTGGACAGAACCACTCAGCTTACGCGGGCTGAGCAACCGTTACAGTTTAGTTTCCGGGCACTAAACAGCCTAAGTCAAGTTTGCGGGTAGTTAACGACCTGACTACTCAATTACAGGAAGAGTAAGGTCCTAGCACACTTTTTAGGGTGTGAGAAAGGGTAGGATTTCCAACTACAGCTCGATCAAGAATGAGAGCTGGATCTAAGGCTTGAACGAATAAACACTCAACCTAAGATCAAAAACAGTTTCGAATTCTAGGAACCCTCAGCTACTAATGTTCTCTCAGATTGGAACTCTCAGCTGCTGATGCTCTTAGATGATGATGTTGCAGATTTGCTTTGATTTCTCTCGAGAAAGCTCTTGAATTTTTCGTCGTCTATGTGTCTATCTGCATGTCTGTACTTCTCGAATGAGAGGATGCCTCTATTTATAGGCGGAGAGAATCAACTAGCCGTTGGAGGAACAGTTGATCTCTGATCGGTTGAAAGTGATGGCTTGTCTCTCATCTCTGCAGACTTTCCCGATATGGCATCTGTGCTCTTCTGCTTTCCATCTGAGACAGCCTTGTGTTGGGCCAGATGGGGTAATGACTGAACGGTCAAACCCTCATGTGACTTCCTTTTGAAATTCAAATCTTTGACAGTCAACTTCAGTTTGTCGGTTGAAAGTCTTGACCTTCATCTGAGTGATCTTCAGCTGATGTTCCGATCTGTCGAGTTCTCAGCTGACTTTGAACTTCAAAACAGTTGAACTCCTTGTTCAGATTCTATAACTGAGGTTCTGAAACTGAACCCTCAGTTGTCTTCCACTTCTTTACTCAGTTGGGATTGAACCCTCAGATGATTTCTTTTTCATCTGATGTTCTCTTCCTTTCAACTGTTTCTCATCTGATGAACGCTCAGTTGGTTTCCTTCAACTGATGTTCTGAAGACTTCCCCTTGATTACATCTGAACAAATGAACTCTCAGTTGTCTTTCTTCACAACTGATGTTCTGTCTGAGTGACGCCTTGTTGCCATCTTCAGCTGAGACCTGTAAAGATAAAATCTTAACTTTGCTCAAACAGCGAGCCTAAATTCTAACATTAGGTACTAGCAACATCTACTCGGTTGGGGTCAGCCGGTTTTGGAATTCATCAAAACTTATACTAATAAATTTCCCAACAGATTTAATCGGTGAATTAAGAGAAGAAAGAAATTAAATCCCTAAAAAAAATGATTAATGCCGAAAATATAGAAGAAAAATAGGAAAATGTGGATTTCTTGAGTTATTGTTATTTTGATGCTTGATTTATGATTTTTATCATGTTTAGAATGTAGTTATATGCTTGAAAAATTAAAAAACCAATTGCTCTAAAAAGTGTATAAATGTCGTGTGTTTTGGGAAGAAAAGGAGAAATTATTTTTTTGATTTTGTTGATGATCTAGTTGATGTTATGATCATGAAATAATTATTTGATATGTTGATGAAATCTTATATAATGTTAAGTTTAAGAAAATTGAATTGCATGTGAAGATATTAAAGAAAACAATTTGTGATAATATAGAAGATTTGATGATTTTAATGTTATAATGTGTGTATAAGTGTTAATTTGATCCATAGATGAAAATAGAATTTTTTTGAGAAAAGATTAAAGTTATAAAAGCTTTTAAAAGTATTAAGAATTGAAAAATGCATAAAAAGACATATCTAATAAATGTTCTTATAATAAAACTTGAAGATTTGAAATTTTATTAAATTAAATCAAAAAGAAATTTTGTAATTAAATTAAAAAGATAATCTAGTTTTTATAAAAACTAATTGAAAAATAAAAGAAGAATGTTAATTAAAGAAATTGGTCTTAAGTTAAGAACAAAGAAGAAAAGGAATTTATCGAGTAAATAAACAAGAGTCGAGAAAATCGAGTTAAAAAGAATTAACAAGGAATAAAAAGAAGTTTTAATCGAGTCAAAGAAAAGATGTTAGACGAGTTAAGTTAAATACTCGTTTAGTTTAATCAGAAGGATAATGGAATAGAATACGAGTAATGATGTTGAAATTAATTAATTAAAGTTAATTAAGTAAATTGTTTCTCAAACCATGTGGATTAAAAATAAATCGAGAAGATATGTCGAGCTAATAATTAGAAATAATAGTTGAGTTGAGTTAAGAAATGAGAATCAAGTTAGAAATGGAAAGGAAATTCCTATTTCATAAGAAACTAGTATAAATTAAAGAGAATTTTTATTAATTGAGTAAAAGTTTATAAAATGCTTCATAAGATAACGAATTTGAAAAAAAAGTGTGTTGTTTATAAGCCGAGAAAAGACAAATTATATCGTTTGAGTTTTTATGAAAAGAAATGCATAATCGAGTTAAGTTCTAAAATATGATTGAATAAATGTTAATGTGTCTTGAAATGTGTTTGACTTATTTGAATTTGTTAGGTAATTGAATAAATGTGAGTGCATAATATTAATTGTGACGTAAAGAATTACTAAAGTTATTTGTATGCAAAATGATTGAGCTATTGAGTTGTTAATTAAATCAAGAATTGATTAAGTTTTTAAAAGAAAGCTTGAGTAATGGAATATAGATGGATGAGGTTTCATAATTAAAGTGCGAAGTGCTAAGACGTTGGTTAAGTAGCATTAACCAATCATCGAGTAGAGTTAATAGTTTAAAGACGAGAATGTGAGATCTTTTAGAAAAGATAAAGCATAGAGAGAAACGACTCAAGTAGAAGTCCTTCAATTGAGTCTAACGCCTTTTTATCCGTCTTTGCGTATCTTATTTTCTTTATCGATGTCGGTCTGTGAAGGATCGAGCCGGACGGAACGTTAAGCGAGGACGAATAGCCCTTAAACCGCCTAGCTAGAATCTTCGGAAGTCAGGTGGGCTTTTCTGAACCAAAACTATCGATGAAAGTTATTATGCTATTGAATATTATTATATGATTTTAAATGCGATTGACTTGCCGTTTTTATTGAGTTTGGTATGTGTTATCATCTGTTTATGTGAAGATGTTATTATCCTGTGAAAGGCAGGAAACCCACGTGTGGTATGTTGAATGTTAAGGTGAATGTGAGCCTTGCTTCGGTTAGACCGGTCACAGTGTTCGAAAAGGAGGCCTACTTCTCGGCACAGTGAGATTAATTATGACAGATGATGCATACTATTGATATATGTTATGTTTGACTGCGCAGTCTCTTTTAAAAGAAACTGTTTTAACATGCACAAGTAAAACTGTTTTAAGTTGCTTAAGTACTTGTGATGTTTCGGCAAGGCAAGTTCAATTGTTATAGCTTTTAAAAACATCTTTATCCAAACGTTTTGGCATGTGTTCACTGAGTACGAAGTACTCAGCCGTGCGTGTATTTCTAAACGTGCAGGTTGACTGGATGGTGATGGCATGGACGCTTGGTGGTGTGGTGTTTTTGATTGAGTCAAGTAGAATGTTGGACTTGCATTTGCACGTCTTCATACGTGTAAATGTTGGGATTTGAGTCAAGTTATTCCGCTACAACTTTTTGAAACAATGTCTGTTGATATACTCTGATACTTGTGTTTTTGATTCCGAGCAATGTGCTCGATGACCTTGAATACTTGTTAAACTCTTAATTTCGTTGACTTGTAAAACTTATCTTACCTTTGTTGGAATGTGATTTTGAAATGCGGTTATTACTTCATTGTGCCTTTAAAGTCTTATTCGAATGCTATTGCTTTTTATTGATAATTTCCCCAAGCATGTTCCCCATATTTGAGTTGATTGCTAGTTGATTAGGTTGTGTTGTTATTCGTAAGTCGCACCTCGAGAGTCGGAGCGTGACAGGTTGGTATCAGAGCAAGGCTTTGATTTGCTCTGAAGTCTGTTATTCTTTGATAAGTCGAGTCTAGATTTAATTTCTAGACTTATTTGATTCAGTAATCCACACCAAGCTATCCTCCATCTCATCCGGCAACCAGGTATGTCTTATTTTCTAAAAGTTTTTCAAGTTAAAGTGATGTTTGAATTATTAAGTGTTGAGAATTCCTTTTGAGTTATTTATGAGTTATGATGTTTAGAGATGAAAGTTGTTATGTTGATTAATAACTAGATTGCTTTAGAATGCCCTCCCCAATGCATGTTCGTGTGGAAAAATTGGAAAGGATGAAACGCGTGTGCGATTAGTTAAGTGATTTGGAATTGCCCGAATCGATGAACGAAAATCCCTCTTTAGAACGCAAAAATGAGTATGTGGTGGAAATTCTAGTATGCTCGATTAATTGTTTAAGTGTGCTTATGCATTTAAAATTCGTATAGGATGGACGATAACGATTGGATGCAGGAGTTCTTGCACGTTAGAAAGATGAGTACCGAGTCGCTAGCGGAATTTCTAGTGCGTTATCATTCGATATGGGGAAGAGTTCAGTACATGGATATAGGACCGTTGGAAGGCATGATGCATCTAATCCAAGCTCTACCGCATGAATGGAAGGATTGGGCAGCATCCCTTATCCCTCAATTTTTAGGCTACCATTACTTCGACCGAACCTTGTACGGCGATGTGAATGCATTTATCTCCGTAATTTCAGCCCGTTTCATGACCTATGGTGCTCCTCTGCCAGAACCATATGATGATGATACTCCAAGTCTGTTAAATGAAATTGTTCGTGCTCCCCCACCAATTCCTCAAGATGATCCCGTCTTCCTCCAAATCAATTCGCCGCCACGAACTGTGCTTGAACCTCAAAATTCCCACTCAGATTATGTAATTGTAAGTGGTGTGCTTTTAATTCATTTTTTTGACCCCTTTTGCTTTGTCTAACCTCCAACATTGCAGCCGAGTGGATGCAATGGAAACCCTTCAGCGAATGAAGATCAGTTTGCCGCTTATATGCGTCGTCAGCAAGTAACTTTTTCAAATCATCCCGAAGTAGAATCTTCTAGGCCAGCCCGTCCGAGCAACGGCAATGAGAACGAAAGTGAGCTAAATGATGCAGCAACAGTGGGAAAAGGATATCTTCAAGCCTTACCCAGTAATGTCTTTCCTACCCCTCTTGTTTGTGCATCTACCTCCTTAGCAAGGCCAGAAGATGAGCGCAGCTCTCAATTTGGTACCTCAACTGATGTAGCTCCTTACCTCCGGCAAGAAGAGAATCCTAACACCCCGCCATGGGTTGAATCTGAGCTAGCCACGATGAACTACACCTTGGAAGACTGTGAGGAAGCTTTGAGGAAAGCTGAACGCGAGTGTTTCGCTATTGAAGATGACAACGTCGACGAAGAAGACCAGTTTGTAGGCCTGATGCTTGAGGAAGAGGAAGAGAAAAAAGACCCCGAGGAGGAAGAAGATCCCATAGAGCACTTTGGAGTAGACTCCGACGCGGAGCAGTATGATGATAATGGGCCAAGCGAAAGCGATTCCTGCATGTAGAAGTGATTCAAGGAAGCCGTAGAAATTTAAGTTTTATCATGTGTGTTTGAGAGACGAACTCTTTTATTTTTCAGTAGTAATGTAATTTATGGTTTAAGACTTGCTTAATTCGAGTAGGAAGAAGGGAAATTTTCAAGTGAATACCTATTGTTTATAAGTCCTTAAAAGAGGCCGCCGTCGGACGATTTAAAAAAATGAGCCATTTGGCTATTGAAATTAAAATTTGAGTTTCCTGAGTTATCAATTGAAATTGAGTATGTGAATATGAAAGTGATGATATTTTATTCTATGATTATGATTGATTGCTGAGAATAATGATTATCTTGAGAATATGTGATGATGATATGAATGTTTGATGACTATTGGAATTTGAATGAGATGCATGTATATATGAGAAGTTGAAATAATGAAATTATTTGAGAAAGTCCTTGATTGCTTTTAATTATTTAAGTACCGATCGAGAATCGTATTCCTCCCAAAAGAGAAATATTTTCAAAATCGAGAAAGGTTCCTAGTGAACTAAAGAATTGGAGTGGCTAAAGTTTTCTTGTTGTAAATTTTTAGAATGCCGCCGAGACGCAGAAACGTCAGAATCCCTGAAGATAACCCTGCGGGACAGCGTGACCCTACTCCACTCTCTCCGAATGAGAGACGAGTCAAAGAACTTTTTCTTCGTCAAAATCCCCCAACCTTCGATGGTAAAGGCAGTCCGGCTGATGACGAGGACTGGATTCGTTCTCTTGAGCGAATTTTTCATTTCCTTCGTTGTTCCGATCGTGAACGTCTGGAGTGTATGACGTACCAGCTGAAAGGAACTGCCGACTACTGGTGGGAAGTGAAACAAAGAATGTACTCCCTCGAAGAGCGCGAGGACTTGACGTGGGATCAGTTTAAGGAAGCTTTGTATGAAAAGTACGTGCCGAGGAGTTATCGCAAACTGAAATCCAACGAATTCACGAATCTGAAGCAAGGGAAGAAGTCTGTGGCCGAGTATGACCGAGAATTCTGTGAATTAGCACGATTTGCGCCTGACATGGTGGATACTGATGAGAAGATGTGCGAGTTGTTTCGAGCGGGACTGAGGCAAGATATCTGAGTAGTTCTTGCTAGTCAAAGTGGTTTGACTTACGCTGAAGCCTTGAACCGAGCTCTAGATATGGAACTGGCAATGCAACCGGAGAAAGGATCACATCCTCCAGCGAATCCTCAATTTCAAAGCCAGACAACGACGACTGTATCTACTTAACAATCCCAATTTGGTCTGCATGGAAAGAGGAAGGAAAGATGGAGTGGTGGAAACCACCCGAACAAAAGACAGTGGCAAGGAAAAAGCCAACATCAACCCCAGAAGGGAAAAGCTCCGCAGATCAACCGAAATAACCTACCTATAGGACCCTTAGGATTCCCTCCTTGTGCGAAATGTGGTAAAATGCATCAAGGCATCTGCAAGAGCGGGAGTAATATTTGCTATACTTGTGGTCAACCTGGTCATTTCTCGAACCAGTGCCCGAGTAAGCAACAGGGTTTGAGAGGCGGAAGACCGAATCAGTTCCAGCTGTCGTAGATGAAAGCCATTGAGGTAGTCCCTCTGCAAAAGTTTGTCCAGCATCATCGTAAGCCGCCGCAGCCAAAGCAGCAACCTCTTCAGCAAGAGCCTCCGCATTTCCAAAGAGCCTACGCGATTGAGCAGAAGCCGCTGGAGAAAGAAAAAGGAAACTTGGCAGGTATGGGAAAGCTTAATGGCATACATGTTATTGTTTTGTTCGATACGGGAGCTTCGCATTCGTTTATATCTAGCATTTGCATAGAGAACCCATAATTGAAAGTAGAAGAATCAAACCAGGTGCTTAGTGTCGCAACCCCTTTAGAAAAGTCTGCGTTAGTTTCGCGCGTTTGCTCGAACTTAGAATTTGGGATCGGAAATCGTAAGTTGATCGCGAAATCCCTGAACGTAATTCAGATGTGGGACGTGGATATAATCCTAGCAATGGAATGGTTAACCGAGAACTTTGCGACGATTCGATGCGACTTGAGAAAAATATCGTTTAAACCTTCTGGAGAAGAGTCAACCGTAGCTTTCGGAGTTGAGAAGAGAATGAAGAAAAGCGTGCCAATAATTTCGGCTATGAAAGCGCAGAGATTGATGAGGAAGAAAGATACACAAGTGTATCTAGTCTATCTGAATAAAGACGAGAACCAAGAGTTGAGTATCGACGATGTTCCGATTGTGAGAGAATTCAAAGATGTGTTTCCAGAAATGTTACCAGGCTTACCCCCTGATCGTCAATTGGAGTTTACAGTCGATCTAGAACCCGGATCAGCACCAATATCCAAGGCCCCGTATAGAATGGCTCCGAAGGAACTTCAAGAGTTGAAGATCCAACTGCAAGAATTGTTGGACTTAGGCTATATTCGACCAAGTGTATCGCCTTGGGGTGCTCCAATATTGTTCGTGAAGAAGAAATATGGTAGTTTAAGGATGTGCATAGACTACCGAGAGCTAAACAAGATTACGCTTAAGAACAAATATCCTTTGCCAAGGATAGATGATTTGTTCGACCAGCTAAAAGGAGCCGGTGTTTTCTCCAAGATTGATTTAAGATCTGGATACCATCAACTGAAGATCAAGCAAGAAGATATTCAAAAAACTGCTTTCAGAACGAGGTATGGACATTACGAATTCATAGTAATGCCATTTGGATTAACAAATGCTCCAGCAGTATTTATGGATATGATGAACAGAGTATTTCACGAGTATTTGGATAAGTTCGTTATTGTCTTTATAGACGATATTTTGGTTTATTCAAGAGATGAAGCCGAGCATGAAAAGCATTTGAGGATTGTGTTGGAAACGCTTAGAGCCGAAAAGCTGTATGCCAAATTCAGCAAATGTTAATTTTGGTTGAAGGAGGTGAATTTCTTAGGACATGTTGTTTCGTCCGAAGGAATCAAAGTGGACATGGAGAAGGTGAAAACTGTGCAAGAATGGAAATCCCCGACATAGGTGCATGAAATCCGTAGTTTCCTCGGTTTAGCAGGATACTACCGGAGATTCATAGAAGGATTCTCCAAGATCGCGAAGCCGATGACAAACCTGTTGAAGAAAGAAACAAAGTTCGAATGGACGGAAGAATGTGAAAGAAGTTTCCAAGAACTCAAGACAAGATTGACTACCGCTCCAGTATTAGCACTACCCGAGCCAGACAAAGACTATATCATATACACCGACACATCTGCTCAAGGATTAGGATGTGTCCTAATGCAAGATGGGAAAGTGATTGCGTATGCTTCAAGACAACTCAAACCTCATGAAGAGAAGTATCCAACTCACGACATGGAATTAGCAGCTGTCGTTCATGCTTTGAAGATTTGGCGACATTATCTCTATGGAGCCAAGTGTGAGATATTTTCAGATCACAAGAGTCTGAAGTACTTCTTCGAGCAGAAGGAGTTAAATATGAGACAAAGAAGATGGCTCGAGTTGGTGAAATATTACGATTGCAAGATATCATACCATCCTGGTAAAGCGAATGTAGTAGCTGACGCGCTAAGTCGAAGGAGAAAGAAGGAAAATTCGGAAGAAACTGAATTAGGATTCCTTCTAACTGATGAAGTCGAGTTGATCGAAGAATTTGGGAAGATGAAAATTGAAGTACTTATACCCCCAGCAACGGTAGATCAAATAATTGCTACTTTAGTAGTAATGCCTGATTTGAGAACCTGCATCATAGAAGGCCAAAGAAGAGACGAAGAGTTGGAGAAGTTACGAATGAAGGTGAGAAGAGAAGAAGTTAAAGATTTCTCAGAGTCGAGCGATAATGCCTTGTTGTACCAAGGAAGAATTTGCGTGCCTAATGACGACAAATTGAGGAATGAAATAATGAGTGAAGCTCATGAAACCCCGTATACAGCTCATCCCAGCAGCACAAAGATGTACCAAGATTTAAAGAAACAGTTTTGGTGGAACGGAATGAAAATGGACGTGGCATTGTTCGTTGAGAAATGCCTAGCTTGCCAGCAAGTGAAGTCTTTACATCAAAGACCATATGGACCTCTGCAACCCTTACCAGTCCCAGAGTGGAAGTGGGATGGAATCACAATGGATTTTGTGACGGGATTGCCAAAATCAAGGAAAGGAAACACAGTAGTATGGGTGATAATGGATAGGTTGACGAAGTCTGCTCATTTCATACCTATTCCACACACCTATGGATCAGCCAAGTTAGCTGAGATCTACATCAAGGAAATTGTGAAGTTGCATGGAGTACCAAAGACGATTACTTCTGATAAAGATTCGAAGTTCACAACCCGTTTTTGGGAGAGCTTCCACAAAGAGTTGGGAACTCAGTTACAATTCAGCACTGCTTATCATCCCCAAACCGATGGTCAGTCCAAGCGAACGATTCAAATTCTCGAAGATATGTTGAGAGCTATTCTGTTAGATAAAGGAGTTGAATGGGAGAAAGTCTTACCTCTTGTTGAATTCGCGTACAACAATAGCTATCAGAATACGATAGGAATGGTCCCTTACGAAGCTCTTTACGGAAGGAAATGTAGATCGCCGCTTTATTGGAATGAAGTGGGCGAAAGGAAGGTGTTAGGGCCAAAAGCAATTGAAGAAATGATAGAATCGGTGCGCCAAATCCACGAGAAGATTAAGGAAGCTCAGAGTCGACAGAAGTCGTATGCTGATAATCGAAGATCCAAGTTGGAATTTGAAGCAGGAGATAAAGTATTTCTGAAAGTATCCCCTTCGAGAGGAGTATATCGTTTTGAAGTTAAAGGAAAGCTTAAACCTCGTTTTATAGGACCATACGAGATCCTTGAAGGATCTGTATCTTATCGTTTAGCGTTACCGCCCAGTTTCGGGAGCTCGCATAACGTTTTTCACGTATCGCAATTGAGAAAGTACGTCTTCGATCCAAAGCACGTCATACGCCAAGAGGATATCTAGATGAAGCCCGATCTAAGCTACGAGGAGAAACCCGAAAGGATTTTAGATCATAAAGTTCAGCAGCTTAGAACGAAATCGATTCCCTTAGTGAAAGTCAAGTGGTGTCATCATGATCTCGAAGAAGCCACTTGGGAACTCGAGGAAAAGATGAGGGCAAATTATCCCGAGCTATTTTCTCAAGGTCAGTAAATTTCGGGACGAAATTTTTTTAAGAGGGTGAGGATGTAATACCCTGAATTTCTAAACCTTTAGAGAGCGTTTTAAATTAACCGAGTAAGTTTAAATGACGAGATTTGAGGAATAAAAATTTTCTTTTATAAATAAACAGAAATGAGTAAAACGACTGGAATATCTTATGTGTTTTTGTGTGAAATTATCTGTTCTATTTCTTGAGTTGTTTATATAAGAATGAGTATGAGTTTAAATTTCAGAAGAACCCCGAAGAGTTTGTTTAATTGAAAAAGAATAATGTTGATCGCCGAGAAATTTCTATGCGCCGATGAACTTAGAATAGATTTTAATTAAAATCTTGGAACCTAGAATTTCTTCTAAGGTCATTGAGATAGGATAAGAGCTTATCCGAGATAATTTGAGAAGAGTTACGAGGATTTAATAAAGGATTAATAAACGGATTAATAAGCCGACTAATTTCTTTTAAGATTTAAAAGACTAGATGATCGGAATCGTTAATCTTTTTAATGAGATGTGAATTAGGTTTGAAATGTTTTAGTGTCGGAAACGAGACGAGGAGAGATTAGACCCGTTTATAACATAAATAAATTAATACGGATCGTTTTATCTGAAACCTTTACGACCGGGTAATTAATACCCGTAACGACACAACGAGGACAAGTGTCGCCCTCTCTCTCCCTCTCACCGCCACCTCACACCATCTCTCTCCAATTTCCTATGCATCTAATCATGATTATTCCTACAAATATTTAGTAAATTGTGATGCTTAGATTGCATGCAAAACCATCCCATCAACTCTTAATCAATACCAATTTCCAATACAAACATCATGATGTTATTCTCTTTGTTGGAAAAATAAGAAAGCAAATGCATGCACTCACCCCTCTCTCTTTCGATCTCTCTCTTTATGCCAAAGAGAAGAATTTCATTTCATTCATCTACATCTAACACCGAAGAAAAGAAAAGAAAAGAAAACTCTCTCTCCCTACCCTCCCTCTCGGCAATACACACACCACACACATACACTTGAATTTCTTCCATTCAAGCCTTGAATTCAAGCCTCAATCTCATGCAAATCAAGAGAAGATCATTATCACCGTCTTAATCCTTCCAATCTCCTTGTGAAAGGTAATAATCCTTCAAGATCTTGAGTTGAAATCCAATGATCATCCCCATTTTTCTTCATTTTGGCTCTTAAGCCCTAAAAAAATGGATGATTAATTATTATGTTGTATTTTTCTTTGAGGATTCAAGAGAAGTTCTTCCTTACATCCAAGCTCAAGTTTGAAGCTCATTTTCCCCATCAATTCGATTCCAAGAAGCCAAGGAGAAGAGATCCAACTTTAATTTTCAAAGTATGATAATTCATGTGATTAATTGTATATATGTATATCTCTAAGCCCTAAAAGAAAGAAAACATGCATGCATGGTATTTATTTTATGTTTAGGCAAACTTAGGTTATCGATGTGAGAATTAAATGAGAAGAAATCGATAGGAGAATCGAACACTAGGATTTAATCAGTGAATTAAGAGAAGAAAAAGAAATTAAATCCCTAAAAAAATGATTAATGCCGAAAATATAGAAGAAAAATAGAAAAATGTGGATTTCTTGAGTTATTGTTATTTTGATGCTTGATTTATGATTTTTATCATGTTTAGAATGTAGTTATATGCTTGAAAAATTGAAAAACCAATTGCTCTAAAAAGTGTATAAATGCCGTGTGTTTTGGGAAGAAAAGGAGAAATTATTTTGTTGATTTTGTTGATGATCTAGTTGATGTTATGATCATGAAATAATTATTTGATATGTTGATGAAATCTTGTATAATGTTAAGTTTAAGAAAATTGAATTGCATGTGAAGATATTAAAGAAAACAATTTGTGATAATATAGAAGATTTGATGATTTTAATGTTATAATGTGTGTATAAGTGTTAATTTGATCCATAGATGAAAATAGAATTTTTTTGAGAAAAGATTAATGTCACAGCCCCAAATCCTGAGGGACGGCAGAAGCCGGGGTGCGACTGGGGTTGTATTAAAGAAGCGGGGAAGAAGGGGGCTAACTGACTAAACATACATGAAAAGGCATCGACAAAACATAAACAAGACTTGAATATAAATAAGAAAGAGTTAATCCCTAAGGATTACTCGAAAAAAGTACAAAAAGAAGCTAAGTTCATATTACAGACTTAGACTACAAAGTATTGTTCAAAAGTACATCTCAAAAAGAAATACAGAGATTGGCAGCGGAAGGGTTCTAACTAAGCATTCTATCCTTTAACTCAACATCAACCGTCGCCGCTCACCGTCGCTTCAACCTGCACATTTAGAAAGCAATGCAGGGCTAAGTACAAACGTACTTAGTGGGCACGATGCCGAAAACATAATTATAAATATAGATAAAATGGCATTTCATAAGCGTAGCACATCGAAGTTTTATTGAAAGAATCCGTGTCTACTAAACATTTTCTGACTTTTTCTCATAAATCACTCGCGCGAGCATTTTATGACTAATGTTACGTTCAATATTGACCAATTCTAATTCACCGTGGCTGGTACCCCTCAACAGGATATCACATACACCACAGGTTACAAAGTGCACTAACTCTGGAAAGCACTTAGCAGCTAACTCAGAGCCGATCGTTAGTTAATCTAAAAAGACTAACTCTAAATCTGGAAAACATGAATGTTAACTCAGATAGGTACAAGAGAACTCACATAAAACATAAAACAGTTCATGCCATAATATCACTTTGAAAACACAGATATCAAAGCGATAAAGAAAGATTTTCCAAGCATTGCTCGTTTTATTTTGTATATAAAAGCCCACCTTGATTTACAGAATTTAAAGCAAAAGCTTCCAACTTTGGATCTTCCATCCTTTCTCTACAGTTGGCATCCTCCTTCATCGTAAAATATACATACTTAAAAACGGGTCGTAAAGATAAGCGATTGAAGAAAATCGAAGAGGTTTTAGTTGTTTCATTCTTTAGGCATTTGCACGCTTACTAGATTCGTTTTACTTAAACGGGAAACAAGACTTGTACAAATCTCGTTTAGAACTTGGAAGATCTCATACTCGACTCTCGGGTCAGTAGAGAAGGTAGTCGATATCTTAATACGACTTTAAAGATTAAAAGAAACTAAGTTGGAAAGAGTCAACTTAGGCGATTTACGTTTTAGTTCATTAAGCGCTTTATGAAATTTCTCGTTTATTACTTCTTTAAAGAAAGGATAAGAGATAAGATCTTGACTGGTTTTCATCACTCAAGGTCCTATACTTGACTCTAGGTTCAGAAGAGAGATGTTCGTTTGATAAAACGGCTTAAACGATCGAAAGAAACTAAGTTGCGAACTAAACAACTTAGAAAACAAGAAACTGAATTTTCACTGCACAGTCCAGTAACTCTGGAGGCTGTCCAGAACAGAGGATTTAGAAACAGGGGGTGAGCCCTGTACCACTAAAAAGCTTAGGAAGTCTAGTTCGCGCTCCAATTTACGGATCACAAATCTGATAAACGAGCTGGAAGTTATTACAGTTTCCGGCGAGGGTCGCAAAACTGCCGTGAAAAACCTAGTTGTTTGATAGGTTCGACGTTTAACGTCTTAGGTTCGTTCTAAGCTCTCGTATTCAAATTTTTTAGAAACTGGACTCTCAAGGCAGTCATCACGTACTTCCGTACATGACAAACTTCTTCTCAAAACTCGCTCAAAAGCACGACGTTCTATACGTCGGATTTCAACTAACAAGTACTAAACCAACAAAAACTTTCAAACGCGTTCTAGTTCTCGATTATAACTATAGCCCATATTAGATCAACTCGAAAGCTACTAGAAAGTTGTTCTAAATTTCATTATAAACAATAATATTAGATTAGAATTTTCATCCGACTTCTCGATTATTAGTTACAACTAAATGTTTGTCTCTTACGCGATTTTTCAACGTTGCCGGATTTCATTCAAATTTTACGAAGTTAAACTACGTCTAACGTGAAACATTTTCATGCATACAAACACATCTTAACATCATTATAACTCAGTTTATATGGTGATCTTTATCTCTTATGTTTCATTAAACATTTTTAGAAAATTCTTAATTAAATTCTATAATTAACTAACATGATTTGCAACTATATTCCATTAACAACTCATCACTTAAAATCAATACATGAAAACCCCTAATCACTTGATAAATTTCTGTTTTTATACATATGTTAAGGGGATGATTTTCTTCTCCAATTAACAACATTTATTCACTAATCAACCTATTATAACAACCATTAATCAATTGCAATTCCATTATCAACTAACATACATAAACCCCTAAATTCATAATTCAAAGCCTAATTGATTTTTATAAAAACATAGGGCTTTAAATTCTTTTTCATTCCAAACACTAATTAAACATCTACTAAGCATGAATCCATCATCAAAAGAAGAAAAACAAAAATCCTACAAAAAGCCTAAAAATTTCGGCATTTACATAGATGTTAGGGTTCTTGGTTTTGATCAATTTTAAACCCTATTAAATCTATCTAACATATCCAATTTCATTATTCTAAGATCAAAACATCTATCTCAATACCTTAATTTTTCGATCAAGAGGAAAAGAAAAGAAAAAGAAAACTAATTGGATAGAATTAAAGAGAAGATCATTACCTTAAGAATTAATGAAAGAACTTAAGAGGTTGAATGGATGGATTGTGACTTATGTGATTTCTTCAAGCTCTTGAAAGTGACTTCAATGGTGGATGGAAGGAATGAAGAAGATGAAGATAATGTGGTGGTGCAGCCGAGAGTTGTGAGAGAGAGATGGAGAGATTGGTTTTGTCTAATTGTGTGTTATGATGAAAATGTTGAAATTGTGTAAAGTGTAGGATTTGGTGTCATTAAACTAGACATAGATTACATGCATGTTTGCCACTAATCAATGAGGTGTCGGCTGCATGGAGGAAAATTAGAAGGTTACGGGTTTTTCCGGCGCGATCCGACGTTACGGAAAAACGAACGACGAAAAACGTTGTTCGGTACAAAAATCGTCGCGATTCGATTTGACTTACAAATTTTAACGTATGAACTTAATAAGAAAATAAATTTACAAAATTTATTTTGACAAAAAAACTCGGGACGACACAGTCCGAGTTTCGTCCGGAAAAACATAAAAACGAACTTTCTCGGGTGTTCGTATCGCAAATTCGTGATTGTAAAAAAATTAGACGGTTTTCCGTTCTTAGTTTACGAATTAAGAACTTTTCGTACGCGCTAACCCTAAATACGGTAGACGTCTAGCTGACTTCCGTAATTTATTTTTAATAACGGATTCGACCGTTAGCCTTAGAGTTCAAAAATTGTAAACTTAGGCGTGCAAAGCCATTTATTTATTTAACTTTAAAATATTTACAACGTAAAGAATTTACGGGGCATTACAATTAAAGTTATAAAAGCTTTTAAAAGTATTAAGAATTGAAAAATGCATAAAAAGACATATCTAATAAATGTTCTTATAATAAAACTTGAAGATTTGAAATTTTATTAAATTAAATCAATTTTTTTTTGTAATTAAATTAATAAGATAATCTAGTTTTTATAAAAACTAATTGAAAAATAAAAGAAGAATGTTAATTAAAGATATGGTCTTAAGTTAAGAACAAAGAAAAAGGAATTTATCGAGTAAATAAACAAGAATCGAGAAAATCGAGTTAAAAAGAATTAATAAGGAATAAAACGAAGTTTTAATCGAGTCAAAGAAAAGATGTTAGACGAGTTAAGTTAAATACTCGTTTAGTTTAATCAAAAGAATAATGGAATAGAATACGAGTAATGATGTTGAAATTAATTAATTAAAGTTAATTATGTAAATTGTTTTTCAAACCATGTGGATTAAAAATAAATCGAGAAGAAATGTCGAACTAATAATTAGAAAATAATAGTTGAGTTAAGAAATGAGAATCAAGTTAGAAACGGAAAGGAAATTCCTATTTCATAAGAAACTAGTATAAATTAAAGAGAATTTTTATTAATTGAGTAAAAGTTTAAAAAATGCTTCATAAGATAACGAATTTGAAAAAAAAAACATTGTTTATAAGCCGAGAAAAGACAAATTATATCGTTTGAGTTTTTATGAAAAGAAATGCATAATCGAGTTAAGTTCTAAAATATGATTGAATAAATGTTAATGTGTTTTGAAATGTGTTTGACTTATTTGAATTTGTTATGTAATTGAATAAATGTGAGTGCATAATATTAATTGTGACGTAAAGAATTACTAAAGTTATTTGTATGCAAAATGATTGAGCTATTGAGTTGTTAATTAAATCAAGAATTGATTAAGTTTTTAAAAGAAAGCTTGAGTAATGGAATATAGATGGATGAGGTTTCATAATTAAAGTGCGAAGTGCTAAGACGTTGGTTAAGTAGCATTAACCAATCATCGAGTAGAGTTAATAGTTTAAAGACGAGAATGCGAGATCTTTTAGAAAAGATAAAGCATAGATAGAAACGACTCAAGTAGAAGTCCTTCAATTGAGTCCAACGCCTTTTTATCCGTCTTTGCGTATCTTATTTTTCTTTATCGATGTCGGTCTGTGAAGGATCAAGCCGGACGGAACGTTAAGCGAGGATGAATAGCCCTTAAACCGCCTAGCTAGAATCTTCGGAAGTCAGGTGGGCTTTTCTGAACCAAAACTATCGATGAAAGTTATTATGCTATTGAATATTATTATATGATTTTAAATGCGATTGACTTGCCGTTTTTATTGAGTTTGGTATGTGTTATCATCTGTTTATGTGAAGATGTTATTATCCTGTGAATGGCAGGAAACCCACGTGTGGTATGTTGAATGTTAAGGTGACTGTAAGCCTTGCTTCGGTTAGGCCGGTCACAGTGTTCGAGAAGGAGGCCTACTTCTCGGCACAGTGAGATTAATTGTGACAGATGATGCATACTATTGATATATGTTATGTTTGACTGCGCAGTCTCTTTTAAAAGAAAATGTTTTAACATGCACAAGTAAAACTGTTTTAAGTTGCTTAAGTACTTGTGATGTTTCGGCAAGGCAAGTTCAATTGTTATAGCTTTTAAAAGCATCTTTATCCAAACGTTTTGGCATGTGTTCACTGAGTACGAAGTACTCAGCCCTACGTGTATTTCTAAACGTGCAGGTTTATTGGATGGTGATGGCATGGACGCTTGGTGGTGTGGTGTTTTTGATTGAGTCAAGTAGAATGTCGGATTTGCATTTGCACGTCTTCATACGTGTAAATGTTGGGATTTGAGTCAAGTTATTCCGCTGCAACTTTTTGAAACAATGTCTGTTGATATACTCTGATACTTGTGTTTTTGATTCCGAGCAATGTGCTCGATGACCTTGAATACTTGTTGAATTCTTAATTTCGTTGACTTGAAAAACTTATCTTACCTTTGTTGGAATGTCATTTTAAAATGCTCGGTTATTACTTCATTGTGCCTTTAAAGTCTTATTCGAATGCTGTTGCGTTTTATTGATAATTTCCCCGAGCATGTTCCCCATATTTGAGTTAATTACTAGTTGATTAGGTTGTGTTGTTATTCGTAAGTCGCACCTCGAGAGTCGGGGCGTGACAATATGTTACTGCACAAAAATAACAGGTAATATTAATGAATGCATAAACACAAATTATAATTTACAAGGCTCAAATTGATATAGATAAGTACGTAGTTAGATCACCTAATAAGCGATGTTAGAATTACAAGTACGAGTTCAAAAACTAACGACAAAAAACATCACTAAACTAAGTACAGATTTTAACTATCTAAAAAGCTACAACAATAAGCGTGACTAGCAAAGCACCTATTGCATAATCCTTCCACCGGGACTTCAATTTCAAACCAGATATTTCCTCCCTCAATTCAAAGTCATTCAAAGTGAGTTGTCATTAGATTCTTCAGCTTCATTATTTGCAGTACGGAGTTGATTACAATCAAATTCTACGATACGAAGTTTCTGTTGCAGATCATCCCTCTCCTTATGATATTGAGCAGTAATTGTAGATGCAACATTTTCTGATAAAATCATCTTCCTATATAATTCTTGGAGATGGCCGAGCTGTTCCTTATACATATCAGGATCACGACGAAGTTGTTTAATGTAATCACGTTGAATATCCGTAACAATAGGATCAATCCAATCACAAAACTCATAAACATCCTTCTGTATATTACAATAAAATTTTGATTAGACAACTGAACTATGAAAAAAGACATCTTGCTTTAAACAAACTATCAAAAAGAAAATATAAAATTTTGTACCTCAAGATTAGAACAACTAAAATACCTCCTACCAGGATCTTCATCAAACCAAGACGTGTTAACTATGGCTTTCAAACCATGTTTACATGTCATTTCAACCATGGTTCCTGCAAAATATACTATTAACATGTAAACATATAAAAGTGTGCCTATAAAAGTAAGCATAAGAATGGGAGCATCAACATCAACCGAAATGTAAACATAAGGCAATAACCATAAGAAAAAAAAAACTTCAAACTGTGCCTATAAAAGTATATTCATTTATACCCAATTTACAGATAACTATCTGAAATGATTAAATTTTGTTAAAGCACAAAAAAGTATATTCATTTATACCCAATTTACAGATAACTATCTGAAATGATTAAATTTTGTTAAAGCACAAAAAAAATGGAAAAGAAATATATATAAACAAAACAGAGATTTAAAAAATCAGACTGCACAAAAAAAAGGGAAATTTTGTTACAGTACAAATAGGTAGACATACTTCCCTAAAACTGGACATGGAGCAAACAGTCATACCCAAAACTAAAAATCGAATCAACAAAATGGCAAAAGGGATTAAGAATGATGAATGGAGTTGCAAATTACAAAAAAATAAGCACACTGTAAGGGAATGAAGAATGGCACAAAGGGTTTACCGGATAAATTTGTAGGACAAAGACATAGACAGTAAGAAAAAAAGCTTCAAAAAAATAGTAAAAAGTCTTACCGGAAAAATAGCTCCGAACATGAAGATTTGTCGCCGGAATTAAAACCCTAGAAAAAAGATTGAAATACAAAGAGAAAAAAATGTTAAGATACAAAGATAAACAAAAAAAGATGAACAACAGATGAAAAAGAAGAAAGAGAGATAAAGATCTCCGGAATAATTGCTCCAACAACGAATATTGTAGCTGGAAGTCGAAATCTTTCGACTGGGTCAGTTGAAATTCGTCGAAACAAGAAGAAGACACCCTGATTTTAGAGAGAGAAATTGAAAGAACCAGAGAGATTCTGGAATTCGTCGAAGAAGAATAAGAAACACTTCTTTTTGAGAGAGAAATTGAAACCCTTCCTTTACAGACAGATTTCAAAAGTCTTCGAAGAAGAAGAAGAAACCAGACTTTTAGAGAGAGAAATCTAAAACGTGAATAATAGAGAGAGAATGAGCTGATGATCAAAAGTGAGGATATGATGGGAAATACAAATCGTATAGGAGGGTAAAAAAGAGAAAAAGTGCTAAATTTTTCAATTTTTATAAGGAGTGCTAGTTTTTAAAAAAACTATCTAAGAAGTGCTAGATTTGGGGATTTTCTCATAAATATATAATATAAATATAAGGGCAAACTCTTTATAAATACCTTTTGATAAAAGGTAGAAATTTTTTACACTCTTTTGTAAGAGTATAAGTTTTGTATACCAAAATCACTTAAATGACTTAAATACCCTTATTTTAAATAAACAAATAAGAAAAAGACAAAAAAAAAAAAATTAAAAAAAACCCTATCTCTCTATCTGTCCCCCCCACTACCCCACCACACATCACTTTCTCTCTCTCTCTATCCCTCTCAACCCTCTCGACACACACACGACGGCGCGTGCACACACACACGCGACGACAATGAGTGATCAATCCGACCACGATGGGGAGTCAAGGGCGTCGACATCTATTTCGAACGAGGAGGAAGTAACAGTCGTCGACAACGAACCACCGGTTAGTGCTAAAATTCCACACGAAATTGAATTTTGGGTTTGAAAAATGTATGCTTCTAAGTGTGTGTTTATGTTCGATTTATTGAATATGATAATAATGTACATGATTTTATGAGCATTAGAAGTATTATATCTAAGATTTGTTGATAAAAATTGGGGTTTGAAGGTGAAAAACGGTGAAAAATAGGCTGCCCACGGTGAGTATTTTTTTGCCCACGACGGCACCCGTCGTGGGTAGCCCCATTGTGGGCACCCTTTCATTGGCACCCCGTCGTGGACAGCCTCGTCGTGGGTGACCCGAGACTGTTTTATAGGGTTTGTGTTTTGTGATTTTGTTGGTTTGAGCGATCGAACTTCTTTCCTTATGGTTTGTATGTTTATATTGCAGCCCGGTTGTGATTGGATGAGACTTGAATTGCATCATCATAACAAATTAATAAATGTATATTATCGTGAGACCCTATTTAATGAAATAATGAAGGTATTTCGGCACTTTACACACAATCCAGTACGATATCAAGAAGTGCTTGATGAATTTACGGCAGGAATTCTTGGCCGTTACATTAAACATAAGAGGATTGGAAGTACAAACAGTGCCCTGCATCACTTATTGGCTCGTTAGCTGATGGGTCGTGAGATCCCCCTGAATGAGACGTGGTTCCAAATTTCCGGGCGAACCCTCCGCTTCACCGCACGCGACTATGTGTGCATTACTGGATTGAATTTTGGAAGGACAAATTTCGACCCAAATGAGAGACATCTTCTCCGGCCTGACAGTTTTTTCTATAGAGTATTCAAAGGCCGCAAAACTAAAGTCTTGGAAATGCACGATATGTTTAAAGATTTTAAGTTGGGAGACCTCGCAGACTATGTGAAGGTAGCCAAATTCTTAGTTTACTACCTATTTCTCCTTTTTTGGGACCGTAATATGGAGGTCAAGGAATGGGCATGAGCATTAGTTGAGGATCCGGAACGTTGGGAACAATTTTCTTGGGGTGATTACACATATCAGACATTCACTTACTACATCAACAACACCGCCAAGAAATACAACCAATGTGACATTGGAACTTATCACTTTTACGGACCGATTTGGGTTTTACAAATTTGATCTTACGAGTGTATTCCATGGTTGAGAGAGTATTGTGAAATCCGAGCAGCCGCCGTTAGAGTTCCTCGATGTTTTATGTGGACTATGAGACTCCTCAAGGCAGATTTTAGTACGTTCTTCGAAAGAGAGGTACGTGCCTTGCCTTTATTTTTATAATATTTTATCATTTATATTACATGTTTTAATTTGTGATCTAATAATAATTTTATATAACTTGTTTATGGTCTTGTCATACATAACACGATGCCTATTCTCGTGGAAGACACGGACGAGCTGTATTGGTTCAGTCTTGACTCGGTGTATCATGTACACTGGGAACCTCTGAAAAAATTAATAGAGAAGAATACAGAAGAGGTTTCCCAAAAAAAAAAAGGTGAAAAAGAAGGGAAAATTGGCGAAAGCTGCGGAGGTGGTGGGGAAGATAATTTAACCGACCTCATCGGCACAGAAAATCCCAAAACGATGCTGTCAGAGCACCCCACCACCACCAATACATACAGCTGAGATAGCATAGCCGGTCTATCAGGAGAGACCAAAAGATAGAGTGTGTTGTGTCCACGGACGTCCTTGTCCTGACCACGTTAAGGACGATAGAGACGACTACATCGATCGCCGACTGAGGGCGATCTTGATGGATGAGTCTGACAAGGGCTTCTTTGCTACCTTATCCCGGAAGCTCTTTGCTCAGGTGAAGGAGTATTTTGGTTTGAGGCACAGACGATCTAGGAGCCCTCCACAACAGTTTGTTAGGAGCTACAGGAGGAGTCATGAGCCACACCATCACTCTGCAGAGGTTTCTAGCAGACACAGGAGGATTCCGGACCCGCCTCGTCACTCTGCAGCTGCAGCTCTACAGGGACAACATAGTCGGCATAGTCACCACTCTCCTCACATCCCTGAGCGTACTGAGCAACTGATGCACTTGTTAGGGCAGTCGTTTGACCTTATACCCCACCAAAGCAATCCATCAATGCAGCTGTAGGGGTATCATTCTGCCTACCAACAGGAACAACCGATGTTTTTCAGCTATAGCATTAGACTGCTGCATCAGTACGACCCTCCGACTTGGCAGTCTCCGATGTTTCAACCTCCCATCTGGTAGCAACAGTCAGTATTTTCAGGCGACGACAGCAGCAGTTTCTTTCACTATGATAAGCAGATTCCTCCTACTCAGCTCCTATTGACGAGTACACCCCACATGAGTAGCAGATTCCCTACCAGCCTGAGTACCAGCAGGAGCAGCCATTTTTCCTACTGTTGAGGAAACCACACATGAGCAGCTCAGACGGTCAGTGTCACTCGTGGGCATTCAATGGTCGTCATCCTCTGAGGAGTCTCATGATTTTGATTATGAATTGGTGAGGAAGACGAGGTTCAAGGTCGTCGTAAGACGAAACCGTCTGCCACTTTGAAGATGTCTTATGTACCCATGACTCCAAAAAACGTGAAAAGGTTGAAGTCTATGTACAAGAAACATAGACAATCGGGCCCCGATGCTACAGTCATAATTCAGTCGACTGGCCACAAGGTTGCACATCTATTTTCGACCGTCTGGAGGATAGTCGGCAAATGATGTGAGCAGAAGTACAATTCTATCTTTGTTACAATAATTAAAACTTATTTTTAATAATTATATTTATTAACTAAGAATATAAATAACACTGCAAAAGATGGATCTGTTGTCTACATGCGACACAAGATGAAATGGTTTGATCGGGTGACAGTTGATGGAGTATGTGAGGCAAACACTGTTGTAGTCGGCACTCACTTATTTGTAAGTATTTATCTTTGAGTAATTTAAATATTGATTATATTTATTTTAAATATTGATTATGTCAATCTTTGTTGTATTACTAGAACCATTTGAACAACGAGTGTAATAAGTTGTACTCTCTTGATAAGAATGGGAGGAGAAAGAAACCTGGAAAAGAGGTTAAAAAATATCATCATTGGAAAGTACTTGAGTATCTTATTGAAATGGTTGATGGCAGAGAAAGCCCCGACGACGTGGCTTAATCGCAAGCTAAACATGTAAGTTAATTGCATTTTAAAGTAAATATTTTATTTTCTAGTCTGCTATATTTTTTTAACTATAGTTTATTGATTCTTGTCATGTACAGGTCATTACAGTAAGCAATGTGGGGAGGGGGGAATCATTGGGTCACAATACGCATCTGTCTGAAGGAGTGGACAATCGAATTGTATGATTTAACCATGATCCATCATAGGGATACGTCAGTGCACGAGGACCAATTACAGTGTGTCACAGATATTTTACCGCGACTGCTGCAGGTATCAGGTTATTGGATGCAAAATGGCTCCAGGGAGAAGCTCACAAATCCTCTATTGCTTATTAAGATGCCTGAGGAGGAGCTATTCATCCAGACTGAAGGGACAAATTGTGGCCCCTACAGTTGTATGTATGTCGATCATCTCATCAATGCTTCATCGACACATCATAATGTGTCAATTGATGATACATACATTGCCAACTATAGGCATTTTATTGCAACTAGAATTTTTTGGTTAGCAATAGAGGGTTCGTATTGGCAAAGAGAACATCGCTAAATACTTTTATTTTGTAAATATTTAAACTTATTTATATGTTATTAACATTTTGGACATGTGTTATTTTTTTCAAAGATAAAGAGTGATATTGTTGAGTGTGGTTTGAAAAAAGCAGGTGGAAACAGCAACTCTCGGGTTTGCCCACAGTGGTGCCCATCGTGGGTACCCACGGTTGATACCCACGATGGCCAACCCACAATGGACAACCCACAGTGGTGCCATTGTGGGTACACACGGTGGTGCCCACCATGGGCACAACGGTAAGAAGCCATCGTGGGCACAAGAACATGAGTCAATTTCATTTTTTGTTCGGTTCCTTCTTCGATTTTGTTGTTTAGTGATTCTATAATAGCTTATTTTTCAATTGAAATCTACTTAACAACAAAATCCAAACACCGGCACGCAACCTTCATCTAATTCATTAGTAAATCAGGTACTTCGTACAAATGTTGAAGTTAGTTATACATAATCATTATCAAAAGAATCCCCACATTACACGTAATGTAGAAGTTAGTTATTGCACGAAATGTAACATAATTGAAATAGTAAGCATTGAATTAACAAAATGTATCATATACTATATGTATAATGTGGGGATTCTCTTGATAATGGTTATGTATAACTAACTTCAGCGTTTGTACGAAGTACTTGATTTACTAATGAATTAGATGAAGGTTACGTGCAGGTGTTTGGATTTTGTTGTTAAGTAGTTTTCAATTGAAAAATAAGCTATTATAGAATCACTAAACAACAAAATCGAAGAAAGAACCAAACAGAAAATGAAATTGACTCATGTTCTTGTGCCCACGGTGGGCACCACCGTGTGTACCCACGATGGCACCACCGTGTGTACCCATGATAGGCACCACCGTGGGTTGGCCATCGTGGGTACTACCGTGGGTGCCCATGATGGGCACCACCGTGGATAGCCCACCACCGTGGAGAAACCCGAGATTTGTTATTTCCACCTGCTTTTTTCAACCACACTCAAACAATAAGCACACACTCATAATGAGTCCAAATTAACTCGTGTTTAATTACATAAACTAACTACAAATAACATGATAAATATTTTTCAATCCCCAAAAAATATATTTACGTTTCACGGTAGGGACATTTCCTCTCATCATGATCATCAAGACGATAAATGCTACACTTTTTCTTCCGCCGACGCCTTTGCCTTACCTGTTCTCCCTCGGCCTCTTCTATATCTTCAGGGGGGTTATTCAAGTCAACACCACTGAACGTGATGGATGTTGTGCAAGTCGTTTTGTTGTGGCCCCTTCCATGACACCTACCGCACACTTGGGGACGTCTCACCACATTTTCTACTACGGATCGTGCACGACTATCTTTTGGGCGCCCAGCCTGTCGTACCTCATCCATAAGAAGAAAAATGATTGTGGAGATCTCCGGAGGCACATTCCACTCATCTGGATGCGGTATTGGGTTGATATGCTCGATATAAGTCTCTCTGAATGTCTCCTGTTTGAAATAATGACTTACAAAATTGTACACAGAAAAACCGTTACCTGCACGCCTGTTGAAATAAACAATTGTGTTACATACCAAAAAAAATTGATATTAATTCAAAAATTTAAGATACACAAACAATATTTAGTAATTGAACATGTTACCTTATAGTGGCAACAACATGGCGACATGGAATCAAATCCAAATCCCACGCTCGGCACGTACAAGTCCAGGTTCTTAGATCAACGTTATAAGAAATATTTCTTTCTTAACCCTGTAAACATGTATGGTGGTGTTACCTCGAGCTGGAAGGCGGGTACCGTGTTGCACGGATAAAGAAAGTTTTTCCAATGCGTTCTCTGTCAACTCATGATCTCTCGATGCAGCTGCTTCTCGCTTCTCATCGGTCCATTTCTCTACAATGAAACGGTACATCTCAATCATCGAGTGCACCGGGAGACGCTTAGCCCATAGCATACGAGAGTTCAAACATTCGGCATAATTGGAGGTTGATGGTCCCGATACGAGTTCTGGTGTATGGGGGGGGGGGGGGAAATACACCAGTAAAGAATTTTAAAAACAACCCCCTGAAAATAATCACAACCGAGTAATATGACTCAGCTGGAATCACAACTGAGTAAGGATACTCAGCTGGAAGTGTAGTGCTGTGCGGAATGTGGTGGAAAATAACAACTAGTATGAATAACTCACGCTCAGATGCACGGTCGGTCAATAACCAAGCCAGTTGATATGCAAAGATGTAGGTTTGTATGCTGGTTAGCTGGTCAGTTGAAAATGCAATAAGAAATAACTAACTGAAAACACAAACACACAAGGATTTACGTGGTTCGGAGATAACTCCTACGTCCACGGGGAGTTGTGAGTCCACACAACTCAGTCCAAGTTCTTCTGGACAAAAACCACAAAGCTTACGCGGGCTTTGCAATCGTTAAGATAAGTTTACGGGTACTTATCAACCTTACAGATAAGTTTACGGGTACTTATCAACTTATCTACTCAATTTTGGGAAGAGTAGGGTCCTAACAACCTTTTTAAGGGTGTGTGAGAAAGGGTGGGATTTTCCAACTACTAGCTCGAACAAGAAGTGAGCTAAGATCTAAGCTTGAACAAAAGGAGACTCAAACTAAGATCTAAAAGTCACCAAGACAGAATCTAATACTCTGTGAACTCTCAACTAGTGGTGCTCTTAGAGTTTGAATGCAGTTCAGCTCGTGTGAAGTATATCGTTCTTTCACTCGTTTATCTCTTGTATGTCTTCTCTTTCTCTTAGTCTTGGTGAATGAATGAAGGCCTCTATTTATAGGCAGAGAGAATCAACTAGCCGTTGGAAGAGCCGTTGATCTCTGTTCTTGTGAAAGCGATGGCTTGTCTCTCATCTCTGCAGACTTTCCGGATTTGGCAACTGTGGACTTCTGCTTTCCATCTGAGACAGCCTTGTGTTGGGCCAAATGAAGTAATGACAGAACGTCAAACCTTCACGTGACTTCCTATTTGAATTCCAAATCTCAACATTAATCTTTCAACATTGGTTGGCCGGTTGAGAAGTTTGATCTTCATCTGATTTGTCTTCAGCTGATGTTCTATCTGAATGCTATCTTCATGTGACAAACTGTCTGATGAGGAACAGTTGAACTCTCAGCTGACTTGAACTTCATGTTGTCGATCTTATCGAATTGTCTTTCAACTGATGTTCCATCTGATCTCTACTTTCATCTGACATTCGGTATCTGATCAGTTCGCTCGAACGCTCAGTTGACTTTCTTCCATCTGATGTTCTGAATCTTGAATGCTCAGTTGTCTTTCTGATGTTCTGAATCTTGAACGCTCAGTTGTCTTTCTCATAACTTCCCCCTTTAAACTCTTCAGATGTATTTCTTACATCTTCCCCTTTGAACGCTCATCTGATGTTCTATCTTTTGAACGCTCAGTTTGATGTTTGAACATCTGATGTTCTATCCGAGTGAAGCCTTGTTGCCATCTTCAGCTGGAGACCTGTAAAGATAAAATCTCAACATTGCTCAAACAGCGAGCCTAAATGCTAACTTTAGGATCTGGCAACATCTACTCGGTAGGGGTCAGTTGGTTTTGGAAGCAATCAAAACTTTGATAAATTTCCCAACAGAGGTCAAGAAGTTATAGCATCGGACCGGACACTTACAGTTAGCCCACCTCTCCCATCCAATGTCAGAAAGTCGTCTGTGAGCTCCGTTGGGGCTCACTTGATGTAGTTTTGAGAACAAATCGTCGAACTCTTTGTGACGATTACAATATGCTACAGCTTGGAAGATAGTGGCTACATGCTTTCCATAGGGCATGAGATTTTTCTGAAGATGGTGATAGCACAACCCGTGGAATGCATTCGGGTAGACGGCTCGAACTGTATTCCTAATGCTCAAATGCTGGTCACTCACAATCAGTAAATCAGCTGGAGGGTTGTAGCATCTACGCAGGTTGGAGAGCAAATATATTCACGACTCATCATTCTCCTTGGGATTGAAAGCTTGTAAGCTCGTGAACAAGCTCGTTTAGTGATTAAGATTGAAAATATAAATTATTATCTAGTAGTGTCTTATATTTTTATACTCTAATCAGTAATAATTGTATTAATATTTAACTAACTTAGTTTGTTATAAGTAAAGCAAATTGAATTTAGTTAATATATTATGTTATTGCGAATAAAATGATTAATTTTGAATAAAAATAATGGATATTTAAAACTTAAAGCTAAATTTGAAAGTTCGTTTGGGCTGGAATAAGCTCGTAAGCCTCGAAATATTCGATAAACAAAGTTTGAGATTCGACTCGATTATAAATGAGCCGAGTTTGAGCACGATAGTATTCGGCTCGGCTCGCTTTGAGTACACCCCTAATAATAATAGAAATTGCAAAAGAAAAGGTAAATAAAACCACAATAAAAGATATTATCAATAACCAAAGGTGGATCTTCAATCAAAATTTTCAAAGCATCCAACACAAATCTTCAATTGATTTGAAAAGACATAAACCCCACGAGGAAATTTGGGAATTGAGTATTTGACAAGTGATAAAAGTTGTTCTACAAGTGGGGGAGGACACTCTTTATATGAAACAAAATAGGCTACATCAACGGCCACACATTAAGCGTTATGCTGTTAGTCGGGAGGTGCCAACGGGCGCGCTTATGAGTTGTTGCACGCAATGTATAGTTTCGGTTGATTCTCCTTCGTTTGAACTCTGAATTGACCTCTATTTTTTATGACTTTGTATCGAGCTCCTCTCATGATTCTTTCAATCTAAAGTGATCTTCGTTTTCTTGCATTTTTGTTAAAACTCGCAAAAAAGTGTAACATCTCATAAAATAAGCAATATTATAGAAAATGCTTATTTTAAACATGATTTCACCAACAAATAGCATCAAATGCACCTTAAACAATGTGGAAGATCCATGTTTATCGATCGAGCAAACATGAATCCCCCAATAAGAACATTCGGTCTAATTGTGCCATACAAGTGATGGATAATTTTCTTTTCTCTCCACATGTCATTTTCATTTAGTAAATAATCATGAATACGACTAGGGTGGATCATCTCAATGATCTCGACCAACCTTCTATCTTCTTTGGGAAGATCCTTTAAACCAACAATTTTCGCATTAGCTTGTGAGACTAGAAAAGATTATGGTTCTTCACGTATCTCGTCTATCTTCTCTAATGGTTCTTCAACAAATAATGGAGGAGCAGGGTAATCCGTATTAGAATATGACGGAGGACTAGAATAATGCATAACAAAAGATAATGGCTCTTCATCATAAAACGGAGGACCAGAATAATCCATATCAAGATATGACCGTTCTTCATCATATAACGGAGGGCCAAAATAATCAATGTCAAGATATGACAATTCTTCATCATAAAACGGATGATGAGAGTAATCCATAATAGAAATAAAGGTGCTTCATCGTTATCCAATGGTGCTAAAAGATGCTCCATGGGGACGACATTTTCAGTAAAATCAGCGTTTACCTTAGAGGGGAGCAGCGTACAATAGTGGTTATCGCAGGGCCGATCATGTTGACCATGTAGAAAGCCAAGTATCTCTCAATTCTGTGCTCGTAATTTCTCAAATTGTTGAGATAGAAGTCAATTCTGTGACGGAGATTGATTGGTCGTGCTTTAGTGATATATTATGGAGTATTTTTATGATGTTTTGGCTTTTGATATTTATATAATCATGTTCATAGAGTTAATTGGTATTTTTTGATCTATTGTAGGTGTTGATCTTAATTTGGAGAAATAATCATGATTATAGAGGATTTTTGAACTCTTAAAGATGTTAAGAGGAAGTTCTGGCATATACGAGAGTCGAGCGGTATGGGCATACCGCACAGTATGTACTGAAGCTGAAGTTGAGCATTTGGAGATATTATTGGAAGGTTGATTTGCACGTGATTTTTAGGCTGTTGCACTAAAATTCACCTTTTGACCTTTAGACTATTAGTATTAGATTTATTATTATTATTATTATTATTAAACTTTATTTAATTAATTTCCTAATTAGATTAGAATTAGATATTTTATTTCCTTATTATTATAAGTTTTATTAGGTATTTATATATATACTCCTTGTAGGAGCAGACAGATGAGAGAATATAGAATAGGTTTTACGTTTTCTTCTTTTCTTGTCTCCAGCGAGAGTTTTCACTTTTCTGCTTATAGCTTTTATTTGTCTATGAATTCAAGCTTGA
Source organism: Schizonepeta tenuifolia (assembly GCA_029490685.1). Classification (NCBI taxonomy): domain Eukaryota; kingdom Viridiplantae; phylum Streptophyta; class Magnoliopsida; order Lamiales; family Lamiaceae; genus Schizonepeta; species Schizonepeta tenuifolia. The sequence goes on along the minus strand of CM055960.1, from coordinate 12,808,619 downwards.
CACTTCTATTCTAGTGAAGATTGATGAAGCCCTAGCGTGATTTTCTGTGAGATTGAATTTGTTTTATCCTTTAATTCTTATGCAAGCAGCTGTAATTCTCTGTGTTTAATATTGCTAATTGTTTCGATTCTGTTAAGTAGTTGCAACTATTTAGTAGTTCGGAATTAACTAGTAGCCAATTAAATAGACCATCCGTAATTGTGGTTTAGATTTGATTTGTGGTACATTAATTCTTCAGAATCAAGGAAAGAGCAGTCTTAATTCGATAATCCTGTGTCAGAGTTTATTGGTTTTGAATCGGGTCTCTCTTGCTGTTAATGATATTAGCTCATTAAATCTATAGAGTGTCTCTTACGGTTGTCAGCCGATTAGGGAAATAGTTGGTGAAGTGTCTTCCTAATTATCGAACAGTTTAGGAGAGATAAGATCGCGTTAGAAGTGTCTTCGGTGGTCATAACTGATTTGTTTGCAAGTTAAAGTTATCATTGCATCGATGATTGGAATAATCAAGTTAGAGTGGAATTAATTGGAAATTGGAGTACCTTTTGTCTTTGTTAAATTATAATTCTTCATCTGTTAGTTAATTTAATTTCTTTGTTTATAAACTCTCAATCTGTTATTTAGTTCATTTTATTTAAGTATTTTGCTGATTGGAAATTAGGAGAAATTAGGAGAATTCTCACCGGTCATTTGGGAGACGATCTTGCTTACCACTGTACTGTGCACTGTGGGCATACTGACTAACTGTCGGATTATTTTTGGTGAAAAATGACGTGCCAAATTTTGGCGCCGTTGTCGGGGACTGGTTTCTAAGCAGTAATTTTTCTATTTTTCAGTTTGTTTTTTTTTTAATTTTATTTTTCTATTTGTTAGTGAGCCAGTGCTCAAGTCGACATGGCTTTGATAAGGGAGTTGGGCCGTCATAGAATTATTCGTCCGCTATGCATTGTGCTGCTCACATTTAATCAAAATACCGAAATCCAACCTGAATTCGTTCAAGTTCTTCCCAAATTCAGCAATTCACCCAGAGAGAGTGCACATAAACATCTTTCTGTATTTGATTTAGTCTGCTCTACTTTACGCCCTCAAGGTTTTACTCAAAATAATTTGAGATTACTGACGTTTTCTCATACATTACAGGGCAAAGCTAGAGATTGGTTGTTTGATCTTCCATCTGCATCAATTCATACTTGGAATGATTTAGAGGAGCAGTTCTTGTGTAAATTATTTCTTGAATCTAGGGCTGCGAATCTAAGAATGTGTTGGGAAATTTAAGTAAAAGTTTTGATTGATTCCAAAACCAACTGACCCCAACTGAGTAGATGTTGCCATTTCCTACTGTTAGCTTTTAGGCTCGATATTTGAGCAATGTTGAGATTTTATCTTTACAGGACTCCAGCTGAAGACGGCAACAAGGCTTCACTCGGATAGAACATCAGTTGTAAGAAAGACAACAGAGCGTTCAAGAGATAGAACATCAGTTGTAAGAAAGACAACTGAGCGTTCATCAGATGAAAGTTAAAAAGGAGGAAGTTGTAAGAGAACATCAGTTGTAAGAAAGACAACTGAGCGTTCGAAGCCAACTGATCAGATTCAAATACAAGAAAGACAACTGATGACGTGCTTAGGGTCAGATTTAAGAACTACATCTTGCTGACTAATGACGTGCTTAGGGTCATAGACATATTTTCTCAATTGAGAAACGTGAAATACGTTGTGGACACTTCCTAGACTTGGCGGTAAGGCCAATCTATAAGCGACGGGTCCTATTTTCTCGAGGATTTCATAAGGTCCTATGAACCTGGGTCTTAGTTTACCCTTAACTCCGAATCTAAGGATTCCTCTGGTCGGTGATATCTTAAGGAAAGCTTTATCTCCTATTTCAAACTCAAGATTGGTTCGACGATCATCGGCATAAGACTTCTGATGGCTCTGGGCTTCTTTTATTCTATCTCGTATCTACCGAACTATCTCAATCATTTCGTTAATCGCATCAGGTCCTAGGTTCTTTCTCTCACCTACTTCGTCCCAATAAAGTGGTGATCTACATTTTCTTCCATACAAAGCCTCATATGGTGCCATTCCTATCGTGGCCTGATAGCTGTTGTTGTAAGCGAATTCGACTAAGTGTAGGATTTCTTCCCAATTCGCGCCTCGGTCCAATACCACTATCCTTAACATATCAACTAAAATCTGAATCGTCTTCTCTGACTGTCCATCTGTCTGTGGGTGAAACGCTGTACTGAAATTAAGCTCTGTTCCTAATTCTTTCTGCATCGTAATCCAAAATCTCGAGGTAAATTTGGCGTCTCTATCTGATATTATGACCTTCGGTACTCCATGCAGACGTACAATCTCTCTGACGTACAACTGAGCTAGTTTCTCTGATCCGTAGGTAGTCTTAATCGGCAAGAAATGTGCTGACTTCGTAAGTCTATCGATAATCACCCAAATTGCTTTGTTTCCTCTTTTTGACTTAGGCAAGCCTGTGACAAAGTCCATAGCTATGCCTTCCCATTTCCATTCTGGGACATCCAATGGTTGCAGCAATCCATACGGTCGTCTGTGTAAAGCTTTAACTTGCTGACATGCCAAACATCTTTCTACAAACGAGGCAACGTCTTGTTTCATTCCATTCCACCAGAAGTTCCTTCTCAAATCTTGATACATTTTCGTACTTCCTGGGTGTGCTGTATAAGGCGTATCGTGAGCCTCACTCAAGATCTCATTCTTCAGTTCGCTGTCGTCATCAGGAATACAAATCCTGCCTTCATAAAGGATCGCATTGTCCGGCGCTTCGGAATATCCATCTGGTTTATCTGTTCTTATCCTTAATCGAAGCTTTTCCATTGATTCATCCTTTCTCTGAGCATTGATGATTCTTTCTCTCAAATCTGGTGTAACTTCTAATGCTGCTATCTGACTTGTTATCGTAGCTGGCGGGTCGAGCACTTTGATATCCATCTTCTTGAATTCTCGCACTAAAGTTTCTTCCTCTACAAAAAGGCATCCTAACTTCGTTGGAGCCTTGCGACTCAATGCGTCTGCTACCACATTAGCCTTTCCTGGATGATAGTTAATTCCGCAGTCGTAATCCTTGACTAGTTCGAGCCATCTCTTTTGTCTCATATTCAGTTCTTTCTGCTCGAAAAAGTACTTCAGACTCTTATGATCGGTAAATATTTCAACCCTTACACCATAGAGATGGTGCCTCTAAATCTTTAACACATGTACCACGGCTGCGAGTTCTAAGTCATGGGTTGGATACTCAACTTCGTGAGGTCGAAGTTGTCGTGAAGCATAAGCTATCACTCGTCCATCTTGCATTAAGACACAACCTAATCCATTTTTCGAGGCATCGGTGTAAACCACATACTCCTTGTTTGCGTCTGGAAGAGCTAATACTGGCGCCGTGGTTAACTTGTCCTTGAGGGTTTGGAAACTCTTTTCACACTCTTCTGTCCATTTGAATTTGGTATCCTTTCGAAGTAACTACGTCATTGGCCTAGCAATTGTAGAGAATCCCTCTATAAACCTTCTGTAGTAGCCTGCCAAACCTAAGAAACTTCTGATCTCGTTCGGACTCGTTGGTGACTTCCAGTCGTGCACTGCCTCTACCTTGGCTGGATCCACTTTGATTCCTTCCTCTGATACTATGTGTCCAAGGAACATTACTTCCTTCAGCCAAAATTCACATTTATTGAATTTGGCGTAGAGTTTCTCGGTTCTTAGTGTTTCCAACACTATCCGTAGATGTTCTTCATGTTCCTTCTCATTCTTGGAGTAAATGAAAATGTCGTCGATGAATACTAAAACGAATTTGTCCAAGTAAGGGTGGAATACTCTATTCATAAGATCCATGGAATACGACATATCGAACATAGTTTCGATATTACTTCGAAATCTTTTAACTTTCAAGTTAGACTTAAGTTTCCCGACACACAAATTTATTGACATTCTGATTTAATTACACGATTCATAGGAAATTTTTCTTGTGATTTAAAACCCTCTCATAGGTCATGTATATATATATACATCAAAAAGAATATTAATTCTGCCTCCAACGAGAACTTATACAAAAAGTTAGACTACTACTAGTCTAAACTAGGCTGATTGCCTACTATTTACCGGGTGCACTAACAAGCTGCATCTCTGTACCTATTAAAAATACTAGAACGGAAACGATTCATAAAATTTCGTATCCGTTAGAGTACTACAAAAACTAGTTACTGATCCGACTATGTACAGGACAAAAGAACTACTACTACTAACATGCGTCTACGACGCTCTACTCAATAGATTATAGTCGAGTCGGAAATGCCCTCTATGGCCTAAAAACCCTAAGAGTCATCCTCTGGGTCCTCTTCCGGATCCTCGTCCGGGTCCTCCTCAGGATCTTCGTCCGGGTCCTCCTCCTCAGACTCTAAACCAAAGACGAGCTGGAGGGCCTTGTCCTCCCTCAGAGTAGAGCCATCAGAAAGTGTAAGCTGAGGTGGTGACGGTGCCTCTGAAACTGCCTCCTCTAAGTCTGAGACAAGGTAGTCCTCACTAGTCTCTACTGCACACTTCTTCAGAGGAAGAAGGTGCTCAGGAATGGAACTGGACTCAAAAACCTCTCTGGAACGGACCCTGGATGGTCCTGCCTCCATCTGACCTCTGACTACCTCCCACTTCTCGCACAGATCTCCTCAAGCGGTGTCAGTGGAGATGGTAGCTCTAACATGGCGGCAAGCTCCACGTTAATCCCTCGGTACTCGGACTCTGCCCGAAACAGTCCTGTCTCTAAAGGTCCTCTGACTCTAACACAAACGTCAGGTAGAAACGGTGAAGATAATCCTAACAAAGCGGCTGTCTCTGCATCGATCTCTACGAATCCTGGCCCTGGAATCAACTCCCGATCTGTGTATGAACTGGCGGCAACTCTGGTGTAACTACAGGCTCCTCGTCTACCTCTAACTGCTCTAACTCCGCGTCAGACTCCTCACTTGGTACAAAGTCTGGTGGTATTTCCAACAAAGCGGAAAACTCCGGGTCCAAGTCTAGGTGCTCTTGCTCGGTCCCTGCTGGGAAGTGACAGTAGGGGAGATGCGGCTCAATAGGAACTGGAAGCATGAATCTGCTGTCAAAGAATCACCCGTGTATATATAGGGCGAATCCCGTGTAGTTGCTCATCGGCACGGTGTCGTCGCCGAAAATCCCAAGAAAATACCACGCCATGCGGTGCGCCCAAAAGTGCCACTCGTCCGGTAGACGTACAATCAGGTCGGATATCGCCTGACTCTCCGGGATAAAGTGCCGTACTTTAAAATAAACTGACGAGAAGTTGCTCACTAACTGCCCCACATCCTCCCTATCGTAATCCGCCTCGTAACTGTGATAAGCGTCCTGTAAACGGTCTGCTAAGGTACGCTGTGGTGGGGATTGACTCTCCCGAGTCAAGTCACTACTAGAAGCCATCCTACAAAAGTTTTAAGGAAAACGGATCAGTAACGGGTAAGGGAAAAAATAACTTATCTTAATGAAATACTTAAATTACAAACTGAACATTCCTTATTCAATTGTAATATCACCACTTATCATAACATCTAGCAATTCAAAAATTGCACTCAAACAATATATATATATATATATATATATATATATATATATATATATATATAAAATTTAAAATTCAAGATTTTGTTTCCATTCCTTATCTTACTATGTTCTTACTTACTTTAATTCTTTATTACTTTCACAACAACATTTCTTAACGATTCTTACTTATTAAAATAAAGTACGTCTACTTTGTTCATGTTACTTATTCAAAAGTAACATCCATTTACAAAAGAATTTTGTCGTTTACGACTCTTGATACTCGTACTAGTCGTAGTCTTCGTTCAAAAACGAAATATGGAATAAATTCCAAAAGAAATGGAATATAACTTAAAGAATAACTTTCTGGAAACTAAGTTCCAGTTGTCGTCGCTAGAATCGGGCGATCGATGGAAAAATTTAATCAAGCTTCGTGCTCGACTTCCAATAATAAAACAGTTTTCTTTGTAGAGTTCGATCAGGGCGAACTCTACTGAAACACGAAACGAAAAGAAAATGGAATGGCGTCATTTACGTTACTTATTTCATTTGGCTTTGATTCCCTTTATTCAATCTTCGTCATGCCGATCATATCTTTCTTAATCGAAGCCGATGCTTCTCAAACGTCTAATCGTTTCCTCTGTTTACTAACACGATTTACCGAATCATTTTTATTTCATTTTCCTCGCAGGAAATTCTTGTTTGTGTTTTTAAAACAAAGATCGACTTTGCCGAATCTTTATTCATGTCACTCTACGCACGTGACATTCATCAGTAGAAGTCCTTCTCGTGTTGGGGATCTCCTTTTGAAATCATTTCAAAATAACGTTTCTTAAAACGTCTAAGTTCTCGAAGAACCGGAAGACCTTAGGTTTCAAGTCTACGTTCTCATTGAACCGGGAAAAATCCCTAAAATCCAACTATATTTTGTGTCCAAAAATTTTTCATAAGAAGAAATAATCGCGCAAATAATTTCACATAAGATAGTACTCGTACTATCACATAATCACATAAAGTATACAAATTATACTTTCGTTATCACTAAAAGGTATTTTTAGCACCATTCTCTCTTTCTACTCATTGAATACTTATTCATAAATTTCTTATTTAGAAGAAATCACATCGTTAAAATTCTTTCCTTTTTCCTCGTTGAGTCGACGTAGCGGGAGGTTGAGTTGACATCTACATTCTCAATCTTAGTGTCATAGCCTAACTCCTATCTTTTACTTGAAGGAAGACTCTGATCTAGAGCATATACAAATACTCTATCCTATGACTCGAAAGAAGACTCGATACAGAGTACGAATGAATACTCTATTGACTCATATATACCACTCGGTGGCATTACTAAAAGAATGACTCATAACCAGAGCAGGAAACGAACCTCTGCTCTGATACCACTCTATCACAGCCCCAAATCCCGAGGGACAGCAGAAGCCGGGGTGCGACTGGAATTGGATAAAAGAAGCGGGGAAGAAGGGGACTGACTAATTAAACATACATAAAAGACATCATACATTCAATGAACAAGACTTTACTATTGAAAAGGAAGAGTTAATCACGCAGGATTACTCGGCAAAAGTACTCGAAAGCATCTAAGTTAAAGATTACAGACTTAAACTACAGTGATTTACCAAAAGTACATAACATCAAAAAGGTCTAGAGTTTTGCAGCGGAAAGTAGGTCATAAGCTAAAGCTTTCCTAACAACTCAACTCAACTTCAACCACCGCCGGTCTCGTCGCTTCAACCTGCACATTTAGAAAAACATATGCAGGGCTAAGTACGAAAGTACTTAGTGGGCACGTTGCCGAAAACATAAACATAAGTATAGATAATCTGACATTTCATAATTCGTAGCACATCGGGGTTTTATTAAAAATAGCCCGTGTCTACTAAAATATTTTCTGACTCGTTTTCATAATTTGGCTTGATCAAGCACTTTTCATAGATGTTACGTTCAAATCTTGACCAATTCTCATTCACCGTGGCTGGTTACCCCTCAACAGGATACCACATACACCACAGGCTACACAGTGCACAAACCTTGGAAAGCATATAGCTAACTCAAAGCCGATCGATAGTTAACATCCTAGCGGTTAACTCATAAATTCTGGAAAACACGAATGTTAAATCAGATAGGTACAAGAGAACTCACATAAAATATAAAACAGTTCATGCCATAATTATCACTTTGAAAACACGGATATCAAAGCGATAAGAAAGGTTTTCGATTGCTCGTTTTATTTTATACATAAAAGCCCACCTCGATGATACAGAACTACTAAACAGGTTTCCGTTCTTCTATTCTTCCGCCCTTTCCTTAGTGCTGGCTTCCTCCTTCATCGTAAAATAATCACACTTTAAATTCGGTCGTAAAAGATAATCGAACATGGAAATTCGAATTAGGTTTTAGTCGTTTTGTTTCTTTAGGCATTTGCACGCTACTAGATCCCTTTTTATTAAACGGGAACGAGACTTGAACAAATCTCGTTTAGAACTTGAAAGGTTTCATACTCGACTCTTAGGTCAGTAGAGAAGATAGTCGTTAACTTATTACGGCTTAAACGATCGAAATAAACTAAGTTGCGAAGAAAACAACTTAGGAATTCAAGTTCTGAAAAATTTCATGCGCAATGCAGTAGTTCTGGGGACTGCCCAGAACAGATCAATTGGAAACACGGGACGTGCCCTGTTTCGTTGGAAAGCTTGGGATGTCTAGTTTACTCTCCAATTTACATATCTCAAATCCGATTAACGAGCTAAAAGATATTACAGTTTTCGGGAAGGGTCGCAAAACTGCCGCGGCTAACCCTAGTTGCTCGATAGAATTCGTCGTATAACTTCCTAAGTTCGTTCTATGTTATCGAACCTACCTTTTCATGATTTTAACACTTCAAGGCAGTCAACACGTACTCCCGTACGTGATGGACTCCTTTCCTCCGTTCATCCATTAGCACGACGTTCTAAACATCGGCTTTCAAACTAACAAGTACTATACCAAAATCAAGTTAACAATTCTCGTGTCTAGTTCTCAATTATAACTACAACTCATTATATAATAACCGGATGCTCATGTCGTCAACTACAAAGTCGTTCCTTAGTTCATAGTAAGCATTATTATCTAGTTAAAATCCTTACTCGACTTCTCGATTATTATTTACGTTCACTTGTTCGTCTCTTACAAAATTTCCAAATTTATCGGATTTCGATCAAATTCTACGTCATCAATCTTCATCTATCGAGATTCATTATTATATATATCATCACCTCATATCATTACTTAAACTCAACTTAATTGGGATTCTTTGTCTCTTATAATTTCCATTATAATTTTAGATTAATTCCAATTAATTCCTATTATCAACTAACATCATAAGAAGTATTAATTCATCATTATATCATCAACTAAAACAAGCTATATGAAAACCCCCAATTTCCTCATAAAAATCGGTAATAATAATAATTTAAAGGGGGTGATTTTCTTCATCAAATAACTCCATTAATCCAATTCCCATACTACTACAACATCAATTAACCAATTACAAGTCTTATTACATCATTAATTTGAAATTCAAGTGAAACCCTAGCCCTAATTTTCGGTCATCATTCAATTCATAGGGCTTTTTATTTCTTTTTGATTAATTCACCAATTGAACATCTCCTAAGCATAATTATCCAACCAATTGAAGAATCCAATCATCCTACATCTATGCCCTAATTTTCGGTCACTACATAAGTTTAGGGCTTTTAATTTTTCTTCCAATTCAACCATAGAAATCGATCCCTAATACATCTAATTGAATTAATTAAAGCTCAAATCTTCTACTACCTCAACTAATAAAATCGGTCAAGACAAGAATTAAGAGAAACAAAAATCTAATTGGATAGCTTAGGAGCTATGAAGAATACCTTGATTATTAATGAAAGATGAAGTGAAAATGATGGATGGATGATGATCCTTAGTGAAATCCTTGCCAAAGCTTCAAGCTTTCTTCAATGGTGAAAAGAAAAATGGAAAAGAGAGTTGTGTGTGTGTGTACCGAAATTGAGAGAGAGAGTTGTGAGGATAATGGTGATGACTAAGGTATTTAGAATAGTAACTACATTAGGTGTAAAGTTTGGAAGATTTTAGAATAAATGAGTCATCAACTTAATACATTATAAAAATGAAATATCTATGCTAGAGAGAGAGATGAAGTCGGCAAAGAGGGGGAGAAAAAGGAGAAAATACGAGTTTTTCTGGCGCGATACGACGTTACGGAAATCGAAAGACAAAAAACGTATCCTGGCACAATATCGTCAAATTCAGATTCTACCATAAATTCTAACGTATTTAACTTATTCGGAAAGTAATATTTTAAATCTAATTTCCGACAAAAACTCGGGACGTCACAGTCCGAGTTTCGTCCGGAAAATAAAAAAAAAACGAACTTTCTCGGGCGAGTTCGTATCGCGATTTCGTAAATGTAAAAATCAGACGGTTTTCCGTTCTGAGTTCTAGAACTAAAAAGTTTTCGTACGCGAAAACCCTAAATACAGTAGTCATCTAACTGACTTCCGTAATTTATTTTCGGAAACGGAATTCACCGTTGGTTTTAGAATTAAATTTTATGAACTTAGGCGTGCAAAGCCATTTTTATTATTGACTTTAAAATTTTAAGCCAGTACGAAATTTTTGGGGCATTACATGATTTCTATCCATAAAATCCATTCCTAAGCATACTATAACATGTATTAAACATAGATTAATCATCCTACTTCATCTTCTAATTATTGAAAAAAATCAAGTTGATGGAAAAGGATTTTTGTTCGGTTCAATATATAGAGGAAGTTCTTACCTTGTCGATTATGGAATCGGAACTAAGATCGATCGGTAGATGGTTGACTTGTGGAGCTTTGAAAGCTTGAAGAACTCTTAACAATGGAAGAAAGTGAGAGAGAAGAGAGAGGAGTAGTGATGGCGGTAAAGGAGGGAGAGAAGAGAGAGATGACTAAGTGTTATACTATTCCATAAAGTGAGAAATATCTAACAAAAGGTGATGACTCATGTATTAGGCGGTTTGGGAGGGATTTATTTGCCGAAAATATCTCGTTTACGGTTCTAATACGACGTTATAAAATTGAGAAATTAAAACCCTAGACGGTTATGTTTTTGACGAAATCCAATTCGACCGTTAGATTAGAAATAATCACATACTCGGAAAACATAATTTGATTTCCAAAATCCGATGAAAAGTCAGGATAAGACGGCCCAAAATTCGCTCGGAAAAATGATAAAAACTGACTTTCTCTGGTGAACTCGTATTGAAGAAAAAGTGAATGTAAAATCTGACGGTTTTTTGATCTGAGTTTTCGGACGAAAATTTTGTCGGATGTGAATACCCTAATACAGTAGTCGTTCGACCGGCTTCTGGAATTTATTTTTAGAAACGGATTTCACCGTCAGTCTTAGAATCGAAAATCCTTAACTTAGGCGTGCAAAGTCTTAATTAATAATAAAATTTTTATTTTGACGACGGAAGAAATATCCGGGGTATTACATCCTACCCTTCTAACAAGAAATTTCGTCCCGAAATTTACATACCTTCTTCAAAAAGGTAAGGGTACTTCTCTTTCATCTTTTCCTCGAGCTCCCACATGGCTTCTTCCTGCCCGTGGTGATTCCACAATACTTTTATTATTGGTATCGACTTGGTTCTTAACTATTGTATTTTTCGATCCAAGATAGATAGTGGTTTTTCCTCATAACTCAAGTCGGACTCAAGAACAACATCTTGCTGGTTAATTACGTGCTTAGGGTCAAAGACATACTTTCGTAATTGAAATACGTGAAACACGTTATGGACACTTCCTAGACTTGGCGGTAAGGCTAATCTATAAGCAACAGGTCCTGTTTTTTCAAGAATCTCGTAAGGTCCTATAAACCTTGGTCTGAGTTTATCCTTAACACCGAATCTAATGATTCTTTTAGATGGAGAAATCTTGAGGAAAACCTTATCCCCAATTTCAAAACTAAGATTGGTTCGACGATCGTCGGCGTAAGACTTTTTCCGAGTCTGGGCTTCTTTCATTCTGACTCGGATCTGCCGAATGATCTCGATCATTTCACTGACCGCATCGGGTCCTAGGTTCTTTCTTTCACCTACTTCATCCCAATAAAGTGGTGACCTACATTTCTTTCCGTACAATGCCTCGTAAGGCGATATTCCTATCGTTGCTTGATAACTGTTGTTGAACGCGAATTCGACTAATGGCAAGATCTTTTCCCAATTTTCACTTCTATCCAATACTACCGTTCTTAACATATCAATGAGTATCTGAAACGTTCTCTCGGATTGTCCATCTGTCTGAGGGTGAAAAGCGGTACTAAAGTTAAGTTCGGTACCTAACTCCTTCTGCATAGTGATCCAAAATCTCGAAGTGAATTTGGCATCTCTATCAGATGTTATTGACTTTGGTATTCCGTGCAAACGTACAATCTCACGGACATACAACTGAGCCAACTTCTCTGATCCATAGGTGATTTGAATTGGTAGAAAGTGAGCTGATTTTGTGAGCCTATCGATAACTACCCAGATGGCAGTATTTCCTCTCTTAGTTTTGGGCAAACCTGTCACAAAATCCATAGTTATATCTTCCTACTTCCATGTCGGAATACTTAATTGTTGTAACAATCTGTATGGTCTTTGGTGTAGGGCTTTCACTTGTTGACAAGCCAAACATCTTTCTACAAACGAGGCAACGTCTCGTTTCAAACCGTTCCACCAGAAATTCTTTCTTAAATCTTGATACATCTTCGTACTCCCTGGGTGTGCTGTGTATGGTGTATCATGAGCTTCACTCATGATATCGTTCATCAATTTGTCGTCTTCAGGGATACAAAGTCTGCCTTCGAATAAAATCGCATTATCTGGTGCTTCGGAAAAACCGTCCGATTTATCCGTTCTTATTCTAAGTCGAAGCTTCTCAATCGACTCGTCCCTTCTCTGAGCACTTATGATTCTTTCTTGTAAGTTCGGTGTAGCTACGAGTGCTGCTATATAGTTTGTTATTATTTCAGGTTCATTGAGCACTTCTAAGTCCATTTTCTCAAATTCTCTTACAAGAGCTTCTTCCTCAACAAAGAGACATCCTAACTTAGTTGGAGTTTTGCGACTCAGCACGTCGGCTACAACGTTTGCTTTTCCTGGATGGTAGTTGATACCACAATCATAATCTTTTACCAATTCGAGCCATCTTCTTTGTCTCATGTTCAATTCCTTTTGCTCGAAGAAGTACTTCTAACTCTTATGGTCCGTAAAAATCTCAACCCTAACACCATAGAGATGGTGTCTCCAAATCTTCAGCGCATGCACAACGGCTGCTAGTTCTAAGTCGTGGGTTGGGTACTCAACTTCATGAGGTCGAAGTTGTCGTGAAGCATAAGCTATCACCTTTCCGTCTTGCATCAATACACACCCTAATCCGTTCTTTGAAGCATCTGTATAGTCCACGTATTCCTTACTCGCTTCTGGCAGAGCTAACACGGGTGCTGTTGTTAACTTTTCCTTGAGTGTCTGAAAACTCTTCTCGCATTCGTCCATCCATTTATACTTGTTTTCTTTCCTTAATAGTTGCGTCATAGGTCTAGCGATTGTAGAGAATCCCTCGATGAATCTTCTATAATAGCTGGCTAAACCTAAGAAACTCCTAATTTCGTGCGGACTTGTTGGCGATTTCCAATCGCGTACTGCCTCTACCTTGGCAGGTTCCACCTTGATGCCTTCTGCTGATACTATATGTCCAAGGAACATCACTTTCTTCAGCCAAAACTCGCTCTTACTGAATTTGGCGTAAAGCTTCTCAGTTCTAAGCGTTTCTAACACTGTCCTCAAGTGTTCCTCGTGTTCCTTCTCATTCTTGGAGTAAATGAGAATGTCGTTGATGAATACTAAGACAAATTTGTCTAAGTACCGGTGAAAAATTCTATTCATGAGATCCATGAATACTGCGGGGGCGTTAGTCAAACTAAATGGCATAACTAGGAATTCGTAATGGCCATATCTGGTTCGGAAAGCAGTCTTAGGTATGTCCTTGGGTTTGATTTTCAATTGATGATACCCAGATCTTAAGTCTATCTTCGAAAAGACTCTTGCGCCCTTAAGCTGATCAAAAAGGTCTTCTATCCTTGGCAAAGGATACTTATTCTTAAGGGTGATCTTATTGAGCTCTCGATAGTCTTTGCACATCCTCATAGAACCATCCTTCTTTCTGACAAATAAAACAGGTGCTCCCCAAGGTGAAACACTCGGTCTAATGAATCCAAGGTCTAACAACTCTTGGAGCTGGATCATAAGCTCTTCTAACTCTTTTGGTGCCATTCTATATGGGGCTTTTGATTTGGGGGCCGATCCTGGTTATAAGTCAATATTCGAAAAATCTATGTGACGGTCGGGTGGTAAACCAGGTAATATTTTTGGAAAGACGTCTTCATATTCATTAACAACTTTCACGTCTTGAATGGTCTTCTCGGCTCCTGGTTCTTTAACTAGGTACACAAGATAAGCTGTGCAACCTTTCTTCTTCATCAACTTCTTGGCTTATAGGGCGGATATTATCGGTATCCTCCTGCCCATTGCAATCCCATGAAATTCTGTCGGTTCTTTTCCCGGGGGTTGGAAAGAGATTTTTCTTTCGTTGCAGAGAATCATGGCATAATTCTCAGACAACCAGTCCATTTCTAAGATTATATCTACATCCCACATTATCATAATGTTCAAGTTGTTCGCTTTAACCTTAAGAGTTCCAATTTCTAATTCTAGGTTAGAGCAAACATGCGTGGAAGTAGTGATCTCTCTTGAAGGTGTAGCTACTCTCATAGCGTGTTAAGCTCATACAGCTCTGATATCTAAGTTATCCGCACACGAACCAGTAATAAAAGAATGCGATGTGCTAGTATCAAACAATATCTTAATAGGGGTATTATGAAGTTTACCCATACCTGCTAGGTTTTCTTTTCCTTTATTCTGCGCACCCTGTTTGATTGTACATGCCCTTGCATTCTGTTGCTGTTGAGCGTGTTGCTGGAACTGCTGCTGGGTCATCTGCTGCTGCGGCTGTGCTTGAATCGCCCTCAAAGGCTGGGGCTGTCCATATTGGTTCTGTCCATATTGGTTCTGTCCTGCCGCTTGCAATGGTTTCGAGCAATCCCTCTTCATATGCCCTTTTTGTCAGCAGTTAAAGCAAACACCCAGGTCTGCTTGACAAACACCGGGATGCGTCCTATTACACTTAGGATAAACAGGAATGGTAACCCTCCCTGGGTTATTACTTCCTTAGTTGAAATTCCTTTGTTGTCCTTAAGATTGACTCTGCTGGTTATTTCCTCTCCCCGACCCTGTTTGATTATTTCCTTGCAAGTACAGTCCCGACTGACTGTTTTCTTGCCATGGCTTCTTGCCAAAATTGTTATTCGGGTTAGGCTGCTAAAAGCCTTGCTGATTGTCACTTCTTTGGTTCCCTTGATTATTGTAGTTCTGATTATAGCCACTGCTACTTCCCCCTTTCCATTTTCTTTTCCCTTGGTAGTTGCTATTGTTGTTGTTGTAATAGCCTCTGTTTTGATTCTGGGTTGGGGTTGGTGCGGTTGTTATTCCTTTCCTTTCATCAGGCACTACGGCCTCCATCTCTAGGGCTCGCCCTAAAACTTCAGTGTAGCTCAGTCCTCCATGACTGGCTAACGCAATTCCAAATTCATGCTTCAGTCCCCCATGGAACTTCTTCGCTATCTTTTCTTCGGTATCAACCTGAGCAGGTGCATACCTTGACAATTCACAAAACTTAGCATCGTACTGAGTTACTATCATCTTTCCTTGTTTTAAATTATAGAACTCAGCCTCTTTCTGAGCTCTATAGGTCTTAGGCACGTACTTATCGTACAATGCTTCGTTGAATTCTTCCCATGTAAAACGAGCCAGGTGCTCCGCGGAACGTGACACACAACAGTCGCTCCTCATCAGTACATGTGAGGAGTTTGAAAATCCTTTCAATAGATCGTACCTAAAGCTCAGCATCGCTTGGGCTACCAGATCCGTTGAACACAGGTGGGTTACGTTTAAGGAACAAATCCTCAATGTCACGACGGGGTGGTGGTGGAGGTGGTGATGGTGATGGGGGTGGAGGGGTATCATGATGTTCCTGTTCTTTCTCCCTTTCATTTTATGCTTGACGTCTTCCACGTTCCCTGGGTCTATCAGGTTCTCTTCGATTGTTAACTACTCTTGGCGGCATTTTTTTTGAAACTATAAGAACAAAACTCTCATTAGCACCTTACTTTTAAGCCTTCTTTTACTTACTAACCCTTTTCCCAACTTAAACAAGTTTATGGAAAAGAAAACAGACCATAGCTTCGATACTTAGCTCTTTAAACTTTTAACTTCTCGGTTTAAACTAGAATATTCATCTAAACTTTTTCTTCTAATCGCATTTAGAAGAAACTTTTCACAAGATTAAAGCCCACTCTCGGGTCATCATATATATATATATATTATATATATATACACGTCAAAAAGAATATTGATTTTGCCTCTAACGAGGACTTGTACAAAAGGTTAGACTACGACTAGTCTAAACTAGGCTAACTGCCTATCTATGTACCGGGTGCACTAACAAGTTGCATCTCCGTATCTACTGGAAGTACTAGAACGGAAACGATCCCAAAAACTTCGTATCCGTTTAGAGTACTACAAAAGGAAGTCTACTGATCCGACTATGTACAAGACAAAGAGAAACTTCTACTACTACTACTACGCGTCTAAGACGCTCTGCTTAACAAGCTGCAGTCGAGTCACTACTGCCCTTTACGGCCTGCAACTCCTCGGGGTCCTCCTCCGGATCTTCCTCAGAGTCTTCCTCCATCGGGTCCTCCTCAGGGTCCTCCTCCATCGGGTCCTCCTCCGGATCCTCCTCCGGATCTTCATCCGGATCCTCCTCAAAATCTGTACCAAAGACGAGCTGGAGTGCCTCGTCAACCCTCAAGGTAGTGCCATCCAAAAGTGTATGTGGTGGTGGTGAAGACACATCTGAAGTAGTCCTCTCGGAGTCTGAAACCAAGTAGTCCCAGCTGGACACTACTGCACGCTTCTTCAGGGGAAGAAGGTGCTCAGGAAGTGAACTAGACGCGTACACCTCTGCAGAACGGGTCCTAGATGGTCCCGCCTTGAACTATCCCCGGACTCTCGTCCACTCAGCACAAATCTCCTCAAGTGGGGTAAGAGGAGATGGTAACTCAAGCATCACAGCAAGCTCTGCGTCTCTCTCTAAGTACTCGTCTCCAAGAACTAACCCCTCACTAGGTGAAAGCACTGATGGCAGCTCCAACAGTGCGGCAAACTCTGGGTCTAGGGCTAATGGCTCAGGCTCAAAATCAGGCACAGACTCTGTCGGAACGTGAAGGTAGGGAAGGTGCTCCTCAACCGAGATAGACCACATGACCTGACTCTCAAAGAATTGCCTATGTATGGCTAGGGCAAAACCACAAAAGTCGTCGATCGGCTCGGGGTCATCACCGATTAGTGCAATGTGGTACCAGGCTATGGCATGAGCCCAACCATGCCACTCGCCGGGCAGCCATACGGTCAAATCGGCCATCGCCTGACGCTTAGACACAAAGTGACAGGCTGCGTAGAAATGTGCAACGAAGTCACTAACCAACTGCCCTATGTCATGATTCGGGTCCACCTCATAGTCATAGTACTCGTCTAAGATCTCGTCCACTACTGTACGCTGTCTCAGGGGTCGACTCTTCCGAGCCGTGACACGTGTAGCAGGCATCCTACAAAATTTTTAAGAGAACACGGATCAGTAACTGGTAGGATAATTAACATATCTTAAAGAAATTCTTAAATTACAATTAGAATATTCCTTTATTCAATTGCAACACTTAACCACTTAATCACAACTTATCTTATTCATCTAGTAATTTCAAGAAATTGCACTCAAACAATACACGTATAAACAAAACGATTTCTCACGATTTCTTTCCATTCCTTTAACTTATTAACTTAATTATTCTTATTCTTCTTGATTTCTTTTCTTTTAAAAGAAACTCTTACGACTTTTATTTACAAAAACAAGTTGACACCAACGAGTCTGCGTTCATGTCACTTTACGCATGTGACATTCGTTTATTCATTTTGATTCCCTTTATTCTGTCCTTTCCAATCCGATCATTTCTTGGATATTTTGGAACCAACGTTTCTTAGAACGTCTATGTTCTCAAAGAATCGGGAAGGCCTTAGAATTTTATCTAGATTCTCATGCCGACAAAATATTTCGAATAAAGAAATTATAACTCACATAATTTCACATACTTTCACATAGTATAGCATTCATGCTTTCACATAGTTCACGTAATATCACAAAGTATAACTTTTATACTTTAATCACATTCATACTTGCATATTTAAACAAAATTTTCTACTTAAAAGAAATAATACTTCTGAAACTTTTTCCTTACTTTCCTTCTTTGGTTGAGTCGACGTAGTGGGAGGTTGAGTTGTCGTCTACACTCTTAAACTTAGTGTATAGAGCATACACAAATGCTCTATCTTACTACTCGAAAGAAACTTGTATGCAGAGCAGAAACGACTGCTCTGATACCACTCTGTCACGGCCCCAAATCTCGAGGGACAGCAAAGCCGGGGTGCGACTAGGGGTTGGATTAAAGAAGCGGGGAAGAAGGGGAAATAAATAAGAATGAACAGACATTAATAACAGAATACTGCTATGAACAAGACTTCATTTGAAAGAAAGAGTTGATCTCGAAGGATGACTCGACAAGTTGTTCAAACAGGAACTGAGTTCATTGTACGGGGCTTAGACCCAAAAGATAGATACATTAACTCAAAAAGATTGGCAGCGGAAAGCGTAAAGCTTGACATACAGTCCTTTATTCTAATTACGACTCTTTACTCAACTTCAACCTCCGCCGCTCCCGTCACTCAACCTGCACATTTTATAAAACATGTGCAGGGCTAAGTACAAAAGCACTTAGTGGGCACGTTGCCGGAAACATATCATAAATATAGATAAATCAGGCATCTCATTTCTGTAGCACATCGGGTGTTTTCAATAAATACCCGTGTCTACTAAACATTTTATTTCTCATTTTCACAATATAGCTTGCGCAAGCATTTTTCTCAGATGTTACGTTCAATCTTGCCCAATAATTATTACCGTGGCTAGTTACCCCTCAATAGGATTTCACATACAACAGCTACTGTGTACACTAACTTTGGATAGCAGTCGGCTAACTCAAAGTCCGATCATTTTAGTTAGCAGGTCGGCTAACTAATAATTCTGGATAGCAGTCGACTAACTCAGAAGGGTACAAGAGAACTCACATAAAACAAATATTTCATGCTCTAATTATCACATTGAGAACATAATTATCAAAGCTGTAAATAAAGATTTTCGAGCATCGCTCATTTTATTTCGTATATAGAAAAGCCCACCTTAGGCAATTACAGAACAACTATAGCTTCCGTCTTCTATCTTCCGTCCTATCCATGCCGCTGACTTCCTCCTTTTATCTTAAATAAACAAACTTTAAAACTTGATCGTAACGATAAAAGAAACAGGAAATCGAATCGGTTTTAGTCTTTTAGGCCTTTGCACTTTAACTATATTCTTTTGATTAACGACGAGATTCGATCAATTCTCGTTTAGAAACTAACTCGGTTCCTTTTCTCGACACTTAGGTCAGTAGATAAATGGAATTCGATAGCTTATAACGACTTAAAAGTTCAAAAGGAATCAAGTTGAAAGGATTCAACTTAAGAAATTAGGTTTGGAAACTTCCTGCACAAGACAGTAGTTTTGGAGTTCGCATAAAACAGAGAACTACAAAACAGGGGGTGTTCCCTGTACCAAAAGAAAGCCACGGATGTCTAGTTTACTCTCCAATTTACGGATCTCAATTTCGTTAAGTGAGCTAAAAGTTATGACAATTTCTGTGAAAGGTCGCAAAACAGTCCGCGCGGAACCCTAGTGCTCGTTAACTCGATGCACGACTTCCTAGGTTCGACTAATGTTATTCCACTTTTATTCTCACGAAATTTCCATCTTAAGGCAGTCAATACATAATATCTTGTATGACAAATTCCTTCATATCTCTCGATTACAAATCCAACGTATAATTCCTCGTCTTTCAACTAACCAATTACTAAACCAAATTCAATTCAATTTCACTTTCATTCTTCAACTTCTCGTTTATATACTATAACTTATATCATCACATATCTCGGATGGAAATATTGTCAACTACAAACTCGTTCATCAAACAACAACAATCATTAATATCAAAATGGTTTTCCTTATTCGACTTTTCTATCGACACTTAGACTCGTTTCTTCGTCTCTTATCAAAATTCCAACTTTCTTAGATTTCGCTCAAATTTTCCGATTACGATCATTAACTAACAAGATTAACATATATTCAAATCATAAACCTAAATCATTATTCAATCTCGACTTATCGACGATTCTTCGTCTCTTAACAAAATTTCAATGTTCTCCGATTTTGCTCAAACTTTACAATATCGTTCATCATCTATCAAGATTCACTAATACGTAAATCACATATTCAAATTATTAACGAGTCTTAACTTATTGACGACTTTTCGTCTCTTACGATTTTTATTTTATTTTTAGAAAAATTCCAACAAACATACTACATCTCATTTCTATCATCATATCATGTAAATCATATCATATACTACATCAAATCATCACTTATTTCTCTCTTACACTTTGGTTCTTATTTTTAGAAAAATACCAATTAATTCATATGATCATCTATCAATGCATAGAACATGAATCCACCAATCAATTCTCAAAGAAAATCGAACTAACATCAAACCCCTAATTCCTATAAAATTTCGGTATTCATCATCAATTAAGGGGGATGATTTCTTCATAATTTCTATCCATAAAATCCATTTCTAAGCATACTATAACATGTATTAAATATAGATTCATCATCCTACTTCATCCTCTAATTATCGAAAAAAATCAAGTTGATGGAAAAGGATTTTTGTTCGGTTCAATATGTAGAGGAAGTTCTTACCTTGTCGATTATGGAATCAGAACTAAGATCGATCGGTAGATGGATGACTTGTGGAGCTTTGAAAGCTTGAAGAACTCTTAACAATGGAAGAAAGTGAGAGAGAAGAGAGAGGAGTAGTGATGGAGGGAGAGAAGAGAGAGATGACTAAGTGTTATACTATTCCATAAAGTGAGAAATATCTAACAAAAGGTGATGACTCATGTATTAGGCGGTTTGGGGGGGATTTATTTGCCGGAAATATCTCGTTTACGGGTCTAATGCGACGTTATAAAATCGAGAAATTAAAACCTAGACGGTTATGTTTTTGACGAAATCCAATTCGACCGTTAGATTAGAAATAAATCACATACTCGGAAAACATAATTCGATTTCGAAATCCGATGAAAAGTCGGGATAAGATAGTCCAAAATTCGCTCGGAAAAATAATAAAAACTGACTTTCTCTGGTGAACTCGTATCGAAGAAAAAGTGAATGTAAAATCTGACAGTTTTTCGATCTGAGTTTTCGGACGAAAATTTTGTCGGACGCGAAAACCCTAATACAGTAGTCGTTCGACCGACTTCTGGAATTTATTTTCAGAAACAGATTTCACCGTCAGTCTTAGAATAAAAAATCCTTAACTTAGGCGTGCAAAGCCTTAATTAATAATTAAATTTTTATTTTAACGATGGAAGAAGTATCCGGGGTATTACAATGCAGACTTCCATCCGAGACGGAAGTAAATCTTATAGCGCATGTCTATGCTAAGTCTCTAATGAGTTAAATGGAGGTTGTTGAGCCAAATCATGAGAAAGATGAAAGGGAAAAGAAGAGCAAGAAATTGCTCTAAAAGATGAAGTGGTCAAAGAGGTGCAACAGCTTGACATGCATCTTTTGTCCAAATACCATAAAGAAGAAGATAAAAAGGAGATCATCGAGATATTTAAGGAGGTAGACATCAACTTGCCCTTAATTAAGGAAATAAAGCAAGTTTCTACAGAAGATAAACTTGAGCATGTTCTATTCAGTGGGTTGATGCATAAGGATGTACCAACAGAGGGTGATGATGATGTTAGAAAGGATATCATGCAGATGTCCTATACAGGGGGGTTTCTTGCTTCATGTCTATCGAGCAGGATGCCCATACTGACCAACTCTGAACAGTTTGTGCCGTTGATTGTGAAACTCACAAAGCGAAAGTTGAAGCCACCAGATGATTCATGCAGTTTCAGGGAAGTTTATTCTTTTAGTTTAATTTTATTTTATTTTCATTTTTTATGCATCTTATTATGTTTTGTGTCTGTTTACTTCTTTTCCTTCACACAGTGAGGACACCGTGTCGTCCAAGTGTGGGGGGAGAAGTTGGTTATTTGTTAAGATTTCTTTTGTTAAAAAAAAGTTATTTTGTTTTTGTCTTCTGAGTCATTGGCAACTTGGAGATGGATGAGTTGAATAGAGGGGATTAAGATATTATTTTAGAACGAATGATTGTTTTCTCTTGTGATAATATTGTGCATATGCTCGTATGTGTTCTTGGATGAGGAAAAAATACAAAATTGATCAAATATTTTGAAGCCTTCAATATTGTGAGAATTGGGCCTTATGAGCATAATTTGAGAAAGCTCTATTATTTCTTTGCTGAGTGTATCAAACTTGTATGCTTGATTTCTGGTTTGCCCGGTTGCCATAATCGAAATCACTTTTGAGATTCTTGCATGAAAATGATTAAGGCATTTAGGACTAACCATTGTTTTGGCGTGAATAAATTATCCACGCCCTTAATTTTCCACTAGTGAGCTCGTTTGTGCCTGATCCTTTCTTTCTTGATTATTAACAACCACTAAATAATTAAGCCTGAACCTATTTGGCCTGCTTTTGTCCCTTGAAAACATGTGAGTTGTATTTGGACTATGCTGATATGAGCTCAAGCTCTATTGAGGTTATTCTGTGCAAGGGAGCTACAAATTTGGAGTTCGTTTTTGTTCTTTTGGTAAAAAAACAAAGAAAATGAAAAAAGAAAAAAAAAGAAGAAGAAAAAGAAAAAGAAAAAAAAATGAAACTAAGGAACATGGGAATTGAAGGATTTTGTTGTTATTGGTTTAATTTTTCTGATGCTTCTATTATTCGAAGTCAGCACGAGTTTTTGTGGTACATTTATAGGAATTTGTTGATGAAGTTGATAAAGGATGTTCTGATATACTTGCATGTTTTCATTCATCAGAGTCGTTCTATCCTCTCATCCTACCTATGCACCCTAGCCCCGTTACAACCCGTTGAAAAGACCTTTTGATTTATGTTTGAGTTCTATTTTTGTGATGGAGATAGTGACATATGAGCAAATATATGCTTGAGAGTGTCAGGTTACGATTTGTGTGATTGAATTCTGTCCTTATTTTCTATTTGAGAGAATTGGAGTGAAACTTGGTAAGAAAAGATTATTTTGCATGATTTTGACTTGAACGAAGAGTGTTTGCACAATTTTTGAAACAAGAGAATGGTTGGTGGATTGAGGATGATTGTATTTTGATCTTGACTATGATTTTTGTTCATTGAATTGTTGCCAAGTTTTTATCTTACTATTTTGTGTCTTGATTAGTGTCAGTTTGTTTTTCTTGGTTTTTAATAAAGTATGCTCGAGGGCGAGCATTGTCTAAGTGTGGGGGGATTTGATTGGTCATGTTTTAGTGATATATTTTTGGAGTATTTTATGATTTGATGGGCATACCGCACAGTATGTACTGAAGCTGAAGTTGAGCGTTTCGAAATATTATTGAAAGGTTGATTTGCACGTGATTTTTGTGCTGCTACACAAAAATTCACCTTTTGGCCTTTGGACTATTAGTATTAGATTTATTATTATTATTATTAAACTTTATTATTTTCCTAGTTAGATTAGAATTAGATATTTTATTTCCTTATTATTATTAATTTTATTAGGTATTTATATATATACTCCTTGTAGGAGGAGACATAGGAGAGAATATAGAATAGGTTTTACGTTTTCTGCTTTTCTTCTCTCCAGCGAGAGTTTTCACTTTTCTTCTTATAGCTTGAATTTGTCTATCAATTCAAGCTAGACACTTTTATTCTGGTGAAGATTGATGAAGCCCTAGAGTGATTTTCTGTGAGATCAAATTTGTTTTCTCTTTTATTTCTAATGCAAGCATCTGTAATTCTCTGTGTTTAATGTAGTTAATTGTCTCAATTCTGCTAGGTAGTTGCAAATATTTAGTAGTTTGAAATTAATTAGTAGCCAATTAAATCAGCCATCCATAATTGTGGTTTAGATTTGATTTGTGGTACATTAATTCTTCAGAATCAAGAGAAGAGCAATCTTAATTCGATAATCCTGTGTCAGAGTTTATTGGTTTTAAATTGGGTCACTCTCGTTGTTAATGTTTTCGGCTTATTAAATCTATAGAGTGTCTCTTACGGTTGTCAGTCGATTAGAGAAATAGTTGGTGAAGTGTCTTCCCAATTATCGAACAGTTTAGGAGAGATAAGATCGCGTCAGAAGTATCTTCGGTGGTCATAACTGATTTATTTGCAAGAGTTAAAGTTATCATTGCATCGATGATTGGAATAATCCAGTCATGGGGGACTAGGATACAGATATTTTGGGAAGAGCTCTGGAAATGGAGGCCGTCGTGCCTGATGAGAAGAAGACTGTACCAACTACATCAGCTCCAGCACAGAATCAGAACCGAGGCTACTATAACAACAATAGTAGCAACTATCAGGGAAAGAGAAAATGGAATGGAGGAGGTAGCGGAGGCTACAATCAGAACTTCAATAACCAGGGAGGTCAGAGAAAGGGAAATCAGCAGGGCTATCAGCAGCCTGGCCAGAACAACAACAACAACAACAACACCAACAACAACAATAAGAGGCCGTGGCAGGGAAACAACCAATCGAGGCTGTTTATTCAAGGAAATAAGCAGAATGCGCCGTGGAGGGGCAACGAACAACAGAACCAGCCGCAAGGACAGCAACAAAATTTCAATCAGGGAGCAATTAACCCAGGGAGGGTTACCATTCCTGTCTGCCCGAAGTGCAACAGAGCCCATCCTGGAGTCTGTCAGATAGGCACCCCCAACTGTTTCAACTGTGGACAGAAGGGGCACATGAAAAAGTATTGCCCGAAGCCGCTACAGGCAGTACCTCTCAGAGCCATACAAGCACAACCGCAACAGCCGCCAATGAACCAACAGCAGTTTCAGCAGCATGCACAGCAGCAACAAAATGCGAGGACATGCGCTATCAAACAGGGTGGTCAGCGCAAAGGAAAAGGCAATCTCGCAGGTATGGGAAAACTACACAACATCCCCATTAAGATATTGTTTGATACTGGCGCATCGCATTCTTTCATTGCTGGCTCGTGTGCCGATAACTTAGACATCAGACCTGTAAGAGCTGCACATTCTATGAGAGTAGCTATACCTTCAGGAGAGATCACTACTTCTACTCATGTTTGCTCTAACCTAGAACTAGAAATCGGAACTCATAAGGTTATAGCGAACAACTTAAATGTTATGATAATGTGGGACGTAGATATAATCCTAGGAATGGATTGGTTGTCAGAGAATTACGCTACAATTCTCTGCAACGAGAGAAAAATCTCTTTTCAACCGCCGGGTAAAGAACCAACCGAATTCCACGGAATTTCAATGGGTAGAGGCGTACCAATTATATTAGCCCTTCAAGCCACGAAACTCATGAAGAAGAAAGGTACCACAGCTTATCTTGTGTACCTAGTCGGAGAGCCAGGAGCCGAGAAGACCATCCAAGATGTAAAAGTTGTGAATGAATACGAGGACGTCTTTCCAGAAGTATTACCAGGATTGCCACCGGATCGTCATGTAGACTTCACAATCGACTTAGAACCAGGAGCCGCACCTAAATCTAAAGCCCCATATAGGATGGCACCGAAAGAACTAAAAGAGCTCAAAATCCAGTTACAAGAATTGCTAGACCTTGGTTTTATCAGGCCAAGCGTCTCACCTTGGGGAGCACCAGTGTTATTTGTTAGGAAAAAGGACGGATCGATGAGAATGTGTATAGATTACCGAGAACTGAATAAGATCACGCTCAAGAACAAATATCTTTTGCCAAGGATCGAGGATCTGTTCGATCAGCTTAAGGGTGCAGGAGTTTTCTCCAAGATAGATTTAAGGTCAGGGTACCATCAGCTCAAGATCAAACCTGAAGACGTACCAAAGACCGCTTTTAGAACCCGATATGGCCATTACGAATTCCTAGTAATGCCATTTGGTTTACCAACGCTCCAGCTGTATTCATGGATCTTATGAATAGAGTTTTCCACCCTTACTTGGATAAATTTGTTTTAGTATTCATCGACGACATCCTCGTTTACTCTAAGAATGAAAAGGAGCACGAGGAACATCTACGGATAGTGTTGGAAACACTAAGAACTGAGAAACTCTACGCCAAATTCAGTAAATGCGAATTTTGGCTGAAGGAACTAATGTTCCTTGGACATATAGTGTCGGGGGAAGGAATCAAAGTGGACCCAGACAAAGTAGAAGCAGTACACAACTGGAAGTCACCAACGAGTCAGAATGAGATCAGAAGTTTCTTGGGTTTAGCCAATTACTACAGAAGGTTTATTGAGGGATTTTCTACAATCGCTCGCCCGATGACGCAGTTACTCAGGAAAGAGAACAAATTTAAATGGACGGACGAGTGCGAGAAGAGTTTCCAAACGCTTAAGGAAAAGTTAACCACAACGCCAATACTAGCACTTCCAGACACAAACAAAGAGTATGTGGTTTACACCGACGCATCGAAAAATGGATTAGGTTGCGTCTTAATGCAAGATGGACGAGTGATAGCTTATGCTTCACGACAACTTCGACCTCACGAAGTTGAGTACCCAACCCACGACTTAGAACTCGCAGCCGTGGTGCATGCGTTAAAGATTTGGAGACACCATCTTTATGGTGTAAGGGTTGAGATATTCACCGATCACAAGAGCCTGAAGTACTTTTTCGAGCAGAAAGAACTAAATATGAGACAAAGAAGATGGCTCGAATTAGTCAAGGATTACGACTGCGGAATCAATTATCATCCAGGAAAGGCTAATGTGGTAGCAGACGCATTGAGTCGCAAGGCTGCAACGAAGTTAGGATGCCTTTTTGTAGAAGAAGAAACTTTAGTACGCGAATTCAAGAAGATGGATATCAGAGTGCTTGACACGCCAGCTACGATAACAAGTCAGATAGTAGCATTAGAAGCTACACCAGATTTAGGAGAAAGAATCATCAGTGCTCAGAGAAAAGACAAGTCAATGGAAAAGTTGCGATTAAGGATAAGGACAGAGAAACCAGATGGATATTCCAAAGTGCCAGACAATGCGATCATGGCAGAATTTGTATTCCTGATGACGACAGCGAACTGAAGAACGAGATCTTGAGTGAGGCTCACGACACACCTTATACAACACACCCAGGAAGTAAGAAAATGTACCAAGATTTGAGAAGAAGCTTTTGGTGGAATGGAATGAAACGAGACATTGCCTCGTTTGTAGAAAGGTGTTGGGCATGTCAGCAAGTTAAGGCTTTACACCGACGACCGTATGGATTACTACACCCATTAGATGTCCCAGAATGGAAGTGGGAAGGCATAGCTATGGATTTTGTCACAGGCTTGCCTAAGTCAAGGAAAGGAAACACAGCAATTTGGGTGATTATCGATAGGCTTACAAAGACAACACATTTCTTACCGATTAAGATTACATATGGATCAGAAAGATTAGCTCAGTTGTACGTCAGGGAGATTGTACGTCTGCATGGAGTACCGAGAGTCATAATATCAGATAGAGACGCCAAATTTACCTTGAGATTTTGGATTTCGATGCAGAAAGAATTGGGGACAGAGCTTAATTTCAGTACAGCGTTTCACCCACAGACAGATGGACAGTCAGAGAGAACAATTCAGATTTTAGTCGATATGTTAAGAACAGTGGTATTAGACCGAGGCGCGAATTGGGAAGAAATTCTACACTTAGTCGAATTCGCTTACAACAACAGCTATCAGGCCACGATAGGAATGGCGCCGTTTGAGGCTTTGTATGGAAGGAAATGTAGATCACCGCTTTATTGGGACGAAGTAGGTGAGAGAAAGAACCTAGGCTCGAATGCAGTTAATGAGATGATTGAGATAGTTCGACGATTACGAGATAGAATGAAAGAAGCCCAGAGCCGACAGAAGTCTTATGCCGACGATCGTCGAACCAATCTTAAGTTTGAGATAGGAGATAAGGTTTTCCTTAAGATATCACCGACCAGAGGAATCGTTAGATTCAGAGTTAAGGGTAAACTAAGACCCAGGTTTATAGGACCTTATGAAATCCTCGAGAGGATAGGACCCATCGCTTATAGATTGGCCTTACCGCCAAGTCTAGGAAGTATTCACAACGTTTTTCACGTTTCTCAATAGAGAAAATACGTCTATGATCCTAAGCACGTCATTAGTCAGCAAGACGTAGTTCTTGAATCTGACCTAAGCTATGAAGAGAAGCCGATATCGATTCTGGATAGAAAAGTCCAAGAGTTAAGAACCAAATCGATACCAATCGTTAAAGTGCTATGGAACCACCACGGGCAAGAAGAAGCCACGTGGGAACTCGAGGAGAAGATGAAGGAGAGATATCCTCATCTTTTTGCAGAAAGTATGCAAATTTCGGGACGAAATTTTTCGCAAGGGGGGTAGGATGTAATACCCCGAAAATTCTTTACGTTCTTAAAAATTTAAAGTTAATAATAAAAATGGCTTTGCACGCCTAAGTTTACGATTTTGAATTCTAAGACTAACGGTCAAATCCGTTTCCGAAAATAAATTACGGAAGTCAGCTAGACGACTACTGTATTTAGGGTTATCGCGTACGAAAAATTTTTAGTTCGTGAACTCAGAACGGAAAACCGTCTGATTTTTACATTCACGAAATCGCGATACGAACTCGCCCGAGAAAGTTCATTTTTATGATTTTTCGGACAAAATTCGGACTGTGTCGTCCCGAGTTTTTGTCGGAATTAATTTTTTAAATATTATTTTCCGATTAAGTTTAATACGTTAGAATTTTTGGTCGAATCAGACTGTGACGATTTTGTGCCGAGCTACGTTTTTCGTCGTTCGATTTCCGTAACATCGTATCGCGTCGGAAAAGCGCGTAATTCTCTTTTTCTCTCCCTCATGACCGACCTCACCTCACTCTCTTACACTAGATATTTCATTTTATATAGTTTCTAACTTAATGACTCACTACTCTTAGATATTATTTTTACTTTACACCTAATAACCAAAGCTTTAGATATTATATCACAATTTAGTCATCCTCACTCATCTCCTCCCCCCCAAAAACCGATCCACACACACACTTGCATACACTCTCTCTTTTCTTCATTTCCTCCATTGAAGAGTTCTAGTTCTTGGACAAGAAAAATCATACAAGTCTCCAATCCTCCATCAAAGTCTATTTCTTCTTTTGTTAATCCTCAAGGTAATCTTCTCCTCTCTAATTCTATCCATCCAAAATCCATTTCTTTTTATTTTTCTTTGGATCGAGATTTATGGGATGATGGAACTAGATGTTTGATGTTCGATTAGTGTAATTAGATGTGTTTAGATATGAATTCTAGGATTAAAATTGAAGAAAATCCAAGAACCCTAAGTCTATGATAATACCGAAAATTAGGGCAATTTGGTGGGATGTTTGAATCCTTCAATTGATGTTATAATCATGCTTAGGAAGTGTTCGATTAGTGATTAGAACCAAGAGAAATCGAAACCCCCAAGTATGATGAAACCGAGTTCTAGGGTTTAGGGTTTGGAATTGGGGATTTTCAATTTCATGTTGCAATTAGACTTCAATTGTTTAAAGGATGATATAGTAGTATGATTTAAGGATAAATGGTGTTGATTGATGAAGAAAATCACACTCTTTAATCGGGTGTCATTACCGAAAATTTTGAGAAATTTAGGGCTTTTCATGTAGTTGATTTAGATGATGTTTTGTTGATGAAATAATGTTGTAATTTATATTAGTTGTTGATATGAATTTATTTAGAATTTTCTAAAAATATTTCGTGAGTCGTAAGAGACGAAGAACTCGTTTTAAGTTGAGATATAGTAATGATATGAAATGATGATATGCATGAAAATGAATCTCGTTAGATGTTGTTTGATGACATAGAAAATGAACGAAATCCGATAACTTTTGAAATTTCGTAAGAGACGAACAAGTAGTCGTAATTAATAACCGAGAAGTCGAATAAGAATTCTAACTTGATAATATTGTTTATGATGGACTAAGGTATAACTTTGTAGTTGACGTCATGAACTTTCGAGCTATTTTAATATGAGTTGTAGTTATAGTCAAGAATTAGAACGAGAATTTGGTTAACTTGATTTTTGGTTTAGTACATGTTAGTTGAAAGCCGATGTTTAGAACGTCGTGCTATTGGACGAGTTTTGAGAAGGAGTTCATCACGTACGGGGGTACGTGTTGACTGCCTTGAGGGTCAAGTTTCATGAGAAATCGAATACGAGAACTTAGAACGAACCTAAGAAGTTATACGTCGATTCTATCGAGCAACTAGGGTTAGCGCGGCAGTTTTGCGATCCTTGCCGGAAACTGTAATATCTCTTAGCTCGTTTATCGGATTTGAGATCTGTAAATTGAAGCGTAAACTAGACTTCCCGAGCTTTCCAATGGTACAGGGCTCATCCCATGTTTCCAGTTCCCCTGTTCTGGACAGTCCCCAGAGTTACTGCCTTGCACAGTGATTTTTCAGAATTCATTTTTCTAAGTTGTTTCGTTCGCAACTTAGCTTCTTTCGATCGTTTAAGCCGTAATAACTTGACGACTATCTTCCTACTGAACTCAGTGTCAAGTATGGAGCCTTGAGTGCTAAACGAGACGAGTTAGTATCTCGTATCCGTTAAAGTAAAGAAATTTAGCTAAGCGTGAAAATGCATAAATCGTATAAAGAACTAAAACTTAATTTCCTAAGTTGATTTCCTTTCCAACTTAGTTTCTTTTGATCTTTTGAGTCGTATTGAGCTATCGACTACCCTCTCTACTGACCTAAGAGTCCAGTATTAGACCTTTCGAGTTTTAAACGAGATTTGTTCGAGTCTCATTCCCGTTAATTAAAATGAAACTAGTAAGCGTGCAATTGCCTAAAGAAATGAAACGACTAAAACCTTTTTCGAGTTTCAATGATCGATTATCTTTTACGACCTGATTTTAAGTGTTATTATTTTACGATGAAGGAGGAAGCCAGCAGTAAGGAAAGGACAGAAGATCAGGAGATCGGAAGCTAGTACTTATTAGTTCTGCATCACAAGGTGGACTTTTATATATAAAATAAAACGAGCAATGCTTGGAAAACCTTTCTTTATCGCTTTGATATCTGTGTTTTCAAAGTGATAATTATGGCATGAACTGTTTTACGTTTTATGTGAGTTCTCTTGTACCTATCTGAGTTAACATTCGTGTTTTCCAGATTTAGAGTTAATCTAACTAGGTTAACTAACGATCGGCTCTGAGTTAGCTGCTAAGTGCTTTCCAGAGTTAGTGCACTTTGTAACCTGTGGTGTATGTGATACCCTGTTGAGGGGTACCAGCCACGGTGAATGAGAATTGGTCAAGATTTGAACGTAACATACCAGAAAAATGCTTGCAAGCTAAATTGAGAAAAAGAGTCAGAAAATGTTTAGTAGACACGGGCCCTTTTTAATAAAACCCCCGATGTGCTTCAAATTATGATATGCCATATTATCTCTACCTATGATTATGTTTTCGGCATCGTGCCCACTAAGTACTTTTGTACTTAGCCCTGCATTGTTTTCTAAATGTGCAGGTTGAAGCGACGATAGTGGCGGTGGTTGAAGTTGAGTTGAGAAGATATGATGCTTTAGCTTATGACTTACTTCCGCTGCAAAACTCTAAGTCTTTTGAGAATCTGTATATTGAACAAATCACTGTAGCATAAGTCTGTAAACTTGAACTTAGTTACTATCGTGTACTCTTGTCGAGTAATCCTTTGCAGTTAACTCGTTCTTTATAATATTCAAGTCTTGTTCATTGAGTGTTTGATGTCTTTTATGTATGTTTAGTTAGTTAGCCCCCTTCTTCCCCGCTTCTTTAATCCAACCCCAGTCGCACCCCGGCTTCTGCCGTCCCTCGGGATTTGGGGCCGTGACACCCTCAACACTGTGATTATGTATAATTAGTGGTTGATCATGTGGAGAAAGTCTAGTTTTAATAGTTTGATGTCTGATTTTCTGTGATGTTATATGAGGCAATTAGTTTTGCTTATGAATTGTGGAATTAATTAATTGTAATTGATTTGAATCAATTTTAAAAAAAAGAAAAAAATGATGGATGAATGAAATTGTTAGTGTTGTATGTTGTTGGTGCTTTGTAATTCATTATATTGAGAAGTGTGTCTAGATTTATTGTATATTGAAAATGGACTAATTGATTGTGTGCAGAGTTGATGCATCTGAAAATGATTGATTGTCTCATTGTGTGCACAGAGTTGATGTAATTCACAAATGCATTAGTAGATGCACCATAATCCACAGTTATATGCACAATTGTTCATTAATAGATGCATATACTACAACATGTGTTATGTTTTTTGTGCAGATTTTGATCCTCAATTAGATAGCATTGTTCTGTTTTTTGAAGACCATTAATATTTGCATAACTTGTTTTCTCCCTCAATTGTGATCATGTTTGCAGAATTTGTTTTCTCCCTCGATTATGTGATTATGATTATAGGCTTGTTTATTTTCAAATATTAAGCTTTTTTATTTCTCTTTTTACAGTGCCATATTTTTTGCAGATTTTGATTCATAATTAGATAGTGTTGTTATACTTTTTGATGAACATTAATGTTTGCATGATTGTGATTATTTTTGTAGAATTTGTTTTTAATCCTCGATTGTGACATTATGTTTTTAGGTCGTGGAAAATTCGAGTTGGGAATATGGTGCAATCAAACAAGACTAGTGTTCAATCAAATTGCATTACCAAGTTCAAATATTGCTACTAGTAGTCATGATTTTTGTTTAATTTGGGTAGATATTGATGTTGTGCAGCCATCAATTCAAGGGATTAAGTTGCAAGAAATCAATTTGAGAAGTGTAGAACAGAAGAACATTGCAAGTAGAGAGTGCAAAATTTATGTTATGTCTATACAATAAAGATTTAATGTAACATGTTGGTTTTGTCATAGTTCAAGTTAGTTTGCAGCACTGTTGATAATTGAGGTTGAGGGCCTAACTTTTGCAGATTTTTTTTTTACAAATACAATAATCTATTTCATCTGCTTTGGATGAGTCAGTTCTATTAATAAATGTAGTTTTTGAAGCCTTATTCATTTCTAGATGCACCACATAACTATATTAGATGCACCATCATTCATTCCCATATGCACCAAGGTTCATTAATAGATGCATACCCTGTATCATAGAAATCAATCCCTACACTTTATAACCATAATTTTCAAAAACTAAGATGCAGTAACTCTAGTTATACAATAGTCACACAACAAATATATATCTAATAAAAAACATCATATCATATCAACCTTCCAATCATACAATCAAGATTAAACGAATTATTTCAAAATCAAAAACTCCATTGTACAAATTATTTCTACACACTACATTTAATCATTTCATTTTCTAACAATTGTTGAAACTACCAAACAACTCTCTAACCACTTCTCTGCATTAAAATTCACATTTTGACATGCTTCCTTACAGTAGTAATGATTTTGTCTTAATTCTCTCCTGCATTGTATTCTTCTTGCAACAAAGAATACAAGCATAAAACTTCACTTTTAACATCTTCATTTTATATCACCAACTTCTTCGTAAATCCAGTCCTCCATCTTGAGACTGACTCTCTCATAAATTCTTCATATGCCGCATAAAAACTGTACTGTTTGTCTGGTTTTTCTCGTCTCCCCACTGCATGCTTAAAATGTTGAACTTGCCCTTGTTCACTAGCTTTGCTTTTGAATCCAGACATTGTTCCACCAAGAAATTGTAAAAGATTCATTCTGCAGTAGGCATCCACATATTGATCAGTAATACAACACATACAACAAAAAAAATAGTGCAGTCAATATCCATTCACAACAACTTCTTACATGCATCCCAATTCCTATTAAGATGCACAATAGGCTTCAGTGAAATGCACCGCTTAGAAATACACCAAACATATGCTCATCAACATGCATATCCAAAAAACATGCAATTTCTATAGGCACCACAAAGCCTACCCCATGCACCAAGTTCACCCAATCAAGTGCACCACAATTCCTAATATGATGAAGCATATGTTTCATTTAGATGCACCACATAGATATTCACTTCAAATACATACTCTATAAAACTCCCTATCCAAACAAAATGTGATACCTAGATGCACCAGAAATCCTCCCCACATGCAACATATTCATAAGTCAAATGCACCACACTTACAATCAAGTTACACAACCCTTAACTTTTAAATATATCAGTTTAGATGCACCACATTTACTTAGATGCACCACACTAATTAATGAGATGCACCAAATTTCAATCATACATTCAAAAGCATTCAACTAATCTTATAATCATGTAAAACCAAATCACACTTATTTATGATATTCAACATGATTTAATTTTATACAAATCCCTAAATTCTCATGATACTACTGCATGCATTTGTGTACTCTCAATCCAGAATCCCCAATCCCACAATCTAAATTCATAGATTCAATTCAAAGCAAATCCTAGATCACTAGTTGACATTTCTAATTTATGATGTAACATCCATGATATACAAACATACTTGCAGATATGTAATTAAACTGCATAAAATTTAGGGCATGCAGTTCGATTTCCTCTCATCAACATCTAGCTTTCAAATAACTATTAATTTATAAAGCAAACCACTAACCTTCAGTAAATTCTTGTGGTGACATTGTTCTTCACCTTAAATTTGTTCTTCAGATGCGCACAACTTAATTTCAAGCCTAGGATTGATCGATCTCGACCAAACAACTTAATTTTCTGCTCGATTTATCTTCAATTTTGATTTTTTTGGGTGTTCCTAACGATTAATTCTGGGTTTTGGTGCTTGATTCTGGAGATTTGGAAGTTGATTTTGTGTTTGAATCAAGTTGCGGGTTGAATCGAGCAGAGGGATTGAGAGCTGTGGTTTGCAAGCATCGGATGAACAGAGATTTCCGTGTTTGATATCCGTACATTGTTGTTAATTTTCTTTTGTGACAATTTTGCCCCTCCATGTTTTGTTTTTTAATTAAAGCTTGTTGATTAATCTAACCGTGCATCACTAATGAATGGAGGGCTGAGATCTATTAGCCGATCAATGGTTATAGATTAACTGAATTTTTTTTATTTATTGTTCATATTATTTGAAATTAAAAAGGATATTTTTGTCTATGGTTTTAATTTTGTTACTGTCTCGTCCCTAATGTGAGGGAAGTATATTTAAACTTATCATTTCCTTAATTATTCAATCTCCTTCGTATCACATTTTTTTAGAGCATAATAATTATGTTGCTGTACATATCTTCTTTTAAATAAATAAAAATGTGTATATATTTTCATGCTGATATATGCATCATTAAGAATATTTTTTTTCGTTTAATTTATGCATAATCATGTTGGTGTACATGCATAATCAAAATAATATTCATTACAAGAACTAAAGAAACATTTGTAAATATGCATTATTTCAGTAATACATAATTATGCTCTAGTAATGCCTAATTCATCAGTATAAATATGCATTATCGCATTTATACACATGAAACATCATTATATACAAATTTATTTCAATAATGCATAATTAGGTTCCTACTAATGCATAATCCATCATTATTATGTCAATAATACGCATATACCATCATTAAATACAAATTTCTTTCTATAATACATAAATTATGTTATTCTTAATGCATAACCCAAAAATATGAATCTCAAAAAAATTCAATATCCATTGCATGTACTTTACATTGTTGGTATTTGAAAGTTGAAAAACTATGTAGAAATAAAAATGATTTCGTTCAATTTATTTTGTGCCTTTAACCCACACATATCTACATTCATAGACTAAAATTTTTGGCATGATTTTATCAAATCCCACAAATATCGCAAATTGTGCCTTGAGGGATATATCTACTAGTTTAATATTTACTAATTTAACCTTGCGGCCAATTAAAAGTAATAGTAAATTTTTAATTAGTGTAGTATATAGACACAGGTCATCATCTTTCACCATTGATCATCTATTAATCTGTGGTCTATAAAAGTTTCTAAGTTTTACTATATATATATATATATATATATATATATATATATAGACACACACACATACGAACGCCATTGATAATCAATGTACATTCGTTGATTCACACATGAATGCCGGAATAACACTACGAAAAGAGAAACAATCTCATACTCTACATTTCAATATCAAATTCGACTTTCCTTAATCATAACAAAAGGCATACTAAAACCCTTCAATCTAAAAAGAAACAAATAACTTGTTGTCCAAGAAAAATAATTAAATAAATAAATACAATATATTCAACGATCTTATCTGCATTATTTTCTCCATCCTCTAAACTATTTATCCTCGAAATGGTAACGTCCGCGATGATGGTCATCTCACGATCGATCATATTGCGATCATATTGACCTTGTAATGGAATGGATGAATTCATTATATGAATCTTTTGAAGAAACGAACATCCCTTTTTGCGAAATAGAATTAGACAAATAAATATATACAACTTCGGTTTCTTTTCTGTATTAGGCTCAAATGTGATTTCCTACTCACCTATTCTTCAATGAATTCGGCCCATTTTAAGAACAAATCGGCCCATAGAATAAAACCCAACAATTTAAGTGGATTTAAACATAGCCACCATTTAGTTTCAGACGTTCGGTAGCCTATAATCCCTATTAAGGTTGCA
Organism: Schizonepeta tenuifolia; assembly: GCA_029490685.1. NCBI lineage: Eukaryota > Viridiplantae > Streptophyta > Magnoliopsida > Lamiales > Lamiaceae > Schizonepeta > Schizonepeta tenuifolia. The sequence continues at coordinate 12,771,934 of CM055960.1, read as the reverse complement.
TATGAACCGAATAATTTTAGCTCAGTTCGGTTTTTAATTAGATTTGTAATATTCGAATTCAAAAATTTATTATTCTAATACACATATAAATACTCTTTTTAATTCGGTTAGTTAACGAATATGTAATACCCCAGACTATTTCTACAGTCTATAAAAATAAAAGTTAATAATAATTATGGCTTTGCACGCCTAAGATCATGAAATTAAATTCTAAGATTTACGGTGAAATCCGTTTCCAAAAATAATTTCCAGAAATCGAACGAACGACTACTGTATTAGGATTTTTCGCGTCCGTTAAGTTTTTCGCCCCGAAACTCGGAATCGAATTCCGTCAGAATTTACATTCACTTTTTCTTCGAGACGAGTTCACCGGAGAAAGTTAATTTTTGTGATTTTCCGGACGAAATTTGGACTGTGACGTCCCGACTTTTTCTCGGATTTTGAAAAATGATTTAGGTTTTCCGAGTACGTAAATTATTTCCAATCTAACGGACGAATTAGATTTCGTCAATTCCGTAACTAACTAGAAAAGTATTTCTCGATTGTTAAAGCGACGTTTAAAAGTCGGAATCGAGATTTTTCGTATAAAATTTCCTCGTCAAACGCTCCCTAACGACTCTCCTTTACTTTGTTAGATATTTACATTAACTTTATGCATGACTCACCATAAGTGAGTCATCACCTTCCTTATCTCCCCCATTACCGCCATTCATCCTCACACACACTTACACTCTCTTTTTCTTCCATTCTTCCATTGGAGATACAAGTTCAAGCTTTTCCAAGATCGATAACTCCTCCGTCTACCGATCAAAGTCCAATCCGAGTTTATATTACGAAAGGTAAGAGCTTCGTCTCTAGTTTGAACAGAACAAATCTCCTTTCCCTTCTCTTTTATTTTCTTCGAAAATTAGGGGTTTGAATAGCATGTGATTTCTTTGATCGATACATGTTCTAGGATGCTTAGAATCGAGTTCTACGGATCAAATCATGAAAGAAAAATTAAGAACCCTAGCCCTTTTATTACCGAAAATTTTTCTATTTTGGGGCTTTAGTTTCATGCTCGATTTCTTCGTCGAATTGATGATAGATTAGTGTTTCTCATGTCGTTAATTGATCGTATGAATTGTTTTAGATTTTTCTAAAAATAAAATCCAAAACCTAAGAGACGAACAAGGCTCGATTTAGGTTAGTAAATGTTAGGATATGCTCGATTGTTTGATGGAAATGAATTATACGATGCATGAGGACGAACATGTATTAATTTGAGAATTTTCTAAAAATAAAATGAAAAGTGTAAGAGACGAAGATGTGGTGATAAGTCAAGGCTCGATAACTTTTTGATAATATGATTTGCATGTTAGTAATGCTTGATAGATGATAATCGTTGTCGTAAAATCTGAATGAAAACGGAGAACGTAGAATTTTACGTAAGAGACGAACGACGATCGATAAGTCGAGAATAAATGATCATATGAGGATATGATTTGCATATTTATGATTCTTGATAGATGATGATTAATGTTGTAAAGTTTGAACGAATTCTAAGAACTTTTGAAATTTGGTAAGAGACGAAACGTCGAGAATAAGTATCGATAGAAAAGTCGATTAATGATTCTAATTAGATATTGATGATTATTAATGATTAAGGAACGAGTTTGTTGTTGACAACTTGTTCGTCCGAGCTATGAAAAGATAAGTTGTAGCTATAATCGAGAAGTAGAAACAAGAAGTTAGGAAATTGAACGAGACTTGAAATGGTTTAGTAATTGTTTAGTTTGAACGACGAGGTTTGGATCGTCGTGTTTTTAATCGAGAAATGAAAAGGGGACTATCACGTATAATGACACGAAGTGACTGCCTTGGGTCAGTTTTTGTGCGAAATTGAAAGTGTTTAAGCTTTAATCGAACCTAGAAAACCGTGCGTCGATTTTATCGAGCATTAGGGTTCACTCGGCAGTTTTTGCGACGTTCCACGAAAACTGCAATATCTTTTAGCTCGCTTATCGGAATCGAGATCCGCGAATTGGAGAGTAAACTAGACACCCGAGGCTATCTTTTGGTATAGGGAACAACCCTTGTTTCCCAAACCACTATTCTGGACAGACTTACTGACCTCGTGCAGTGTATGTTCAAAATGTAGTTTCTTAAGTTGAATTCTTCTCAACTTAGTTTCTTTCGATCTTTTTAGTCGTTCCAAGTTATCGACTACCTTCTTTCTACCGACTTAAAGTGGGCTTTCCTATACATCAAATAAAACGAGCAATGCTCGAAAACCTTTTCTTTATCGCTTTGATAATCGTGTTTTCAAAGTGATAATCATGGCATGAAATTTTTTGTGTTTTATGTGAGTTCTCTAGTACCTTATGAGTTAATCAAAAGGGGTTAACTAACGATCGGCTCTGAGTTAGTCAAAAGGGGCTTTCCAGAGTTAGTGCACTTGTAGCCTGTGGTGTATGTGGTATCCTGTTGAGGGATAGCCAGCCACGGTGAGTTATGATTGGTCAAGATTTGAACGTAACATCTATGAAAAATGCTTGCAAGCTACTTTATGAATGAAATGAAAATGTTTAATAGGCACGGGCTCTTTTAAATGAAAACCTCGATGCGCTATAAAATGAGATGCCTGTTTATCTATACCTATGATTATGTTTTCGGCAACGTGCCCACTGAGTACTTTTGTACTTAGCCCTGCATATGTTTTCTAAATGTGCAAGTTGAAGCGACGAAGCGGCGTTGGTTGAGTTAGAGTTGAATAATGATTAAAAAAGACTTGTATATAGTTCACAATTCCGCTGCTAGGCTCTGAACTCTTCTTTTGATGTTGTGTTTTAACACTATAGCCTAAGTTTTGTAATATAACTTAGAAGCTTTTGAAGTACTTTCTCGAGTAATCTTTCGAGATTAACTCTTTCTTTCGTTAATAAAGTTTTGTTCTGTCACAGCCCCAAATCCCGAGGGACGGTAGAAGCCGGGGTGCGACTGGGGTTGGATTAAAGAAGCGGGGAAGAAGGGGGCTAACTGACTAAACATACATGAAAAAGGCATCGTTAAAACATAAACAAGACTTGAATATAGAAGAAACTAAGTTCATAATTACAGACTTAACTACAGAGTTGTTCAAAAATACATCTCATAAGATATTCAGAGTTTTTGCAGCGGAAGGGTTCTAACTAAGCATCCTATCCTTTAACTCAACACCAACCGTCGCCGCTCACCGTCGCTTCAACCTGCACATTTAGAAAACAATGCAGGGCTAAGTACAAACGTACTTAGTGGGCACGATGCCGAAATTATAATCATAAATATAGATAAATATGGCATTTCATAAGCGTAGCACATCGGAGTTTTATTGAAAGAATCCGTGTCTACTAAACATTTTCTGACTCTTTTCTCATAAATCACTCGCGCGAGCATTTTCTGACCAATGTTATGTTCAATCTTGACCAATTCTAATTCACCGTGGCTGGTACCCCTCAATAGGATATCACATACACCACAGGTTACAAAGTGCACTAACTCTGGAAAGCACTTAGCAGCTAACTCAGAGCCGATCGTTAGTTAATCTAATTAGATTAACTCTAAATCTGGAAAACACGAATGTTGACTCAGATAGGTACAAGAGAACTCACATAAAACATAAAACAGTTCATGCCATAATATAACTTTGAAAACACAAATATCAAAGCGATAAAGAAAGATTTTCCGAGTTTTGCTCGTTTTATTTGTATATAAAAGCCCACCTTGATTTACAGAACTTAAAGCAAAAGCTTCCAACTTTGGATCTTCCGTCCTTTCTCTACAGTTGGCTTCCTCCTTCATCGTAAAATAAACATACTTAAAAACGGGTCGTAAAAGATAATCGATCAAAGAGAATCGAAATAAGTTTTAGTTGTTTCATTCTTTAGGCATTTGCACGCTTAATAGATTCGTTTTACTTAAACGGGAAACGAGACCCGTACCAATCTCGTTTAGAACTCGGAAGATCTCATACTCGACTCTCGGGTCAGTAGAGAAGGTAGTCGATATCTTAATATGACTTTAAAGATTATAAGAAACTAAGTTGGAAAGAATCAACTTAGGCGATTTACGTTTTAGTTCATTGAACGATTTATGAAATTTCTCGTTTATTACTTCTTTAATGAAAGGATAAGAGATAAGATCTCGACTGGTTTTCATCACTCAAGGTCCTGTACTTGACTCTAGGGTCAGTAGGGAGATATTCGTTAGATAAAACGGCTTAAACGATCGAAAGAAACTAAGTTGTGAACTAAACAACTTAGAAAACAAGAAACTGAATTTTCACTGCGCAGTCCAGTAACTCTGGAGGTTGTCCAGAACAGAGGATTTGGAAACAGGGGATGAGCCCTGTACCATTGGAAAGATTGGGATGTCTAGTTTACGTTCCAATTTACGGGTCACAAATCCGATAAACGAGCTAAAAGTTATTACAGTTTCCGGCGAGGGTCGCAAAACTACCGTGAAAACCCTAATTGCTCGATAGGTTCGACGTATAACGTCTTAGGTTCGTTCTAAGCTCTCGTATTCAATTTCTTTAGAAACTAGACCCTCAAGGCAGTCATCATGTACTTCCGTACGTGACGAACTCCTTCTCAAAACTCGCTCAAAAGCACGACGTTCTAAATGTCGGATTTCAACTAACAAATACTAAACCAACAAAAAATTCAAAACGTGTTCTAGTTCTCGACTATAACTATAGCCCATATTATATCAACTCGAAAGCTTATGACGTCAAATAGAAAGTTGTTCTAAATTCCATCATAAACAATTATATCAAATTAGAATTCTCATCCGACTTCTCGATTATTAGTTACGACTAAATGTTCGTCTCTTACGCGATTTTCAAAGTTGTTGGATTCCGTTCAAATTTTACGACGTTAAACTATGTCTAACGTGAATCACTTTCATGCATGCAAACATATCATAACATCATTATAATTCAACTTATAAGGTGATCTTTGTCTCTTACGTTTCGTTAAACATTTTTAGAAAATTCTCAATTAAATTCTATAATCAACTAACATTATTTGCAACATAATTCAACCAACAATTCATCAATTAAATCAAACATGTGGAAACCCCTAATTACTCTATAAATTTTGGTTTTCATAAAGATGTTAAGGGGGTGATTTTCTTCTCCAATTAAGTACATTTATTCATTAACCAACCTCTTATAACAACTATTAATCAATTGCAAATCAATTTCCAACTAACATGCATCAAACCCCTAAATTCAACTCAAACCCTAATTGAAATTTCACAAACACATAGGGCTTTTGATTCCTTTTTCATTCTAATCACTAATTAAACCTCCATTAAACAAGAATCAATCATCAATTGAAGAAAATTAATAAATCCTACAACTTACCCTAATTTTCGGTATTAAGGATAGAATTAGGGTTCTTATTTTTGTTCAATTTTAATCCCTAATTATCATATCTAATACATCTAATTTCATTACTCCAAGATCAAATCATCCATTCCAATACTCTAAAATTTCGATCAAGAAGAAATGAGAAAGAAAAGAAAGATGATTGGATAGGATTATAGAGGAGGGAATTACCTTAAGAATTAATGAAGAACTTAAGAGGTTTGAATGGAGGGATTGAGACTTGTGAGTTTTCTTCTTGTTCTTGGAGCTTGTCTTCAATGGAGGATAATGAAGTGAAGAAGATGATGGAAGGAGTGGTGCTGCCGATTGTGAGTGAGAAATGGGAGGAAATGGGTTGTTTTAATTGTTAAAATATTTGATATGGTGAAAGGTGGAAAGTGTGAAAGGTGAAAGGTAAGGTGTCACTTAATTAGGCATTATCAACCATGCATGTTTTCTAATTAAAAAAAAAATGTCGGCTGCCATATAGATTTGGGAGGGATACGTGTTTTTCCGGCGCGATTCGACGTTACGGAAAACGTTCGACGAAAAACGTTGCTCGGCACAAAATCGTCGCGATCCGATTTGACCTAAAATTCTAACGTACGAAACTTAATTGGAAAATAAATTTACAAAAATTATTTTGACAAAAACTCGGGACGACACAGTCCGAGTTTCGTCTGGAAAAACATAAAAACGAACTTTCTCGGGCGTGTTCGTATCGCGATTTCGTGAATGTAAAAATCAGATGGTTTTCCGTTCTGAGTTTACGAACTAAAAACTTTTCGTACGCGCTAACCCTAAATACAGTAGTCGTCTAGCTGACTTCTGTAATTTATTTTCAGTAACGGATTCGACCGTTAGTCTTAGAATTCAAAATTGTAACTTAGGCGTGCAAAGCCATTTATCTAATTAACTTTAAAATTTTAAGAACGTTAGGAAATTACGAGGCATTACATCCTACCCCCCTTACGAAAAATTTCGTCCCAAAATTTGCTTACCTTCTGTAAAAAGATGAGGATATCGCTCCTTCATCTTCTCCTCGAGTTCCCACGTGGCTTCTTCTTGCCCGTGATGGTTCTATAGCACTTTGACTATTGGTATCGATTTGGTTCTTAATTCTTGAACTTTTCTATCCAAAATCGATATCGGCTTTTCTTCATAGCTTAGGTCAGATTCAAGAACTACGTCTTGCTGACTAATAACGTGCTTAGGATCATAAACATATTTTCTCAACTGAGAAACGTGAAAAACGTTATGAACGCTTCCTAGACTTGGCGGTAAGGCCAATCTATAAACGACGGGTCCTATTCTCTCGAGGATTTCATAAGGTCCTATAAACCTGGGTCTTAGCTTACCCTTAACTCTGAACCTAAGGATTCCTTTGGTCGGGGATATCTTAAGAAAGACTTTATCTCCTATTTCAAACTCAAGATTGGTTCGACGATCGTCGGCATACGACTTCTGTCGGCTCTGGGCCTCTTTCATTCTATCTCGAATCTATCGAACTATCTCAATCATCTCATTGATCGCATCTGGGCCTAGGTTCTTTCTCTCACCTACGTCGTCCCAATAAAGCGGTGATCTACACTTTCTCCCATACAAAGCCTCAAATGGCGCCATTCCTATCGTGGCCTGATAGCTGTTGTTGTAGGCGAATTCGACTAAGTGTAGAATTTCTTCCCAATTCGCGCCTCGGTCCAAAACTACTGTCCTCAACATATCGACCAAAATCTGAATCGTTCTCTCTGACTGCCCATCTGTCTGTGGGTGAAAAGCTGTACTGAAATTAAGCTCTGTTCCCAACTCTTTCTGCATCGTAATCCAAAATCTCGAGGTGAATTTGGCATCTCTATCTGATATTATGACCTTTGGTACTCCATGCAGTCGTACAATCTCTCTGACATACAACTGAGCTAGTCTCTCTGATCCATATGTAATCTTAATCGGTAAGAAGTGAGCTGACTTCGTAAGTCTATCTATTATCACCCAAATCGTTGTGTTTTCTCTTCTCGACTTAGGCAAGCCTGTGACAAAGTCCATAGCTATGCCTTCTCATTTCCAATCTGGGACATCCAACGGTTGTAGCAATCCATACGGTCGTCGGTGTAAAGCCTTAACTTGCTGACATGCTAGGCATCTTTCTACAAACGAGGCAACGTCTCGTTTCATTCCATTCCACCAAAAGTTTCTTCTCAAATCTTGGTACATTTTCGTACTTCCTGGATGTGCTGTGTAAGGCGTATCGTGAGCCACACTCAAGATTTCGTTCTTCAATTCGCTGTCGTTGTCGGGAATACAAATCCTGCCTTCATAAAGTATCGCATTGTCAGGTGCTTCAGAATATCCTTCCGGCTTATCTGTCCTTATCCTTACTCGTATCTTTTCCATTGACTCGTCTTTTCTCTGAGCACTGATGATCCTTTCTCTCAAATCTGGTACAGCTTCTAATGCTGCTATTTGACTTGTTATCGTTGCTGGCGTGTCAAGCACTCTAATATCCATCTTCTCGAATTCTCGCACTAAGGTTTCTTCTTATACAAAAAGACATCCTAACTTCGTTGGAGCCTTGCGACTCAATGCGTCTGCTACCACATTAGCCTTTCCTGGATGGTAGTTAATTCCACAGTCATAATCTTTGACTAATTCGAGCCATCGTCTTTGTCTCATGTTCAGTTCTTTTTGCTCACAAAAGTACTTCAGGCTCTTGTGATCAGTGAATATCTCAACTCTTACACCATAGAGATGGTGTCTCCAAATCTTTAACGCATGCACTACGGCTGCGAGTTCTAAATCGTGGGTTGGGTACTCAACTTCGTGAGGTCGAAGTTGTCGTGAAGCATAAGCTATCACTCGTCCGTCTTGCATCAAGACACAACCTAATTTATTTTTCGATGTGTCAGTGTAAACCACATATTCCTTGTTTGTGTCTGGAAGTGCTAGTACTGGCGCTGTGGTTAGCTTCTCCTTAAGAGTTTGGAAACTCTTCTCACACTCATCCGTCCATTTAAACTTGGTATCCTTCCTGAGTAGCTGCGTCATCGGGCGAGCGATCATAGAGAATCCCTCGATAAACCTTCTGTAATAACCAGCTAATCTCAAGAAACTTATGATCTCGTTCGGACTTGTTGGTGCCTTCCAGTTGTGCACTGCTTCTACTTTGGCTGGATCTACCTTGATTCCTTCTGTCGATACTATGTGTCCAAGGAACATTACTTCCTTCAGCCAAAATTCGCATTTACTGAATTTGGCGTAGAGTTTCTCAGCTCTTAGTGTTTCCAACACTATCCGTAGATGTTCCTCGTGCTCCGTCTCATTCTTAGAGTAGACGAGGATGTCGTCGATGAATACTAAGACAAATTCATCCAAGTAGGGGTGGAAAACTCTGTTCATAAGGTCCATGAATACAGCTGGAGCGTTGGTTAAACCAAATGGCATTACTAGAAATTCGTAATGGCCATATCGGGTTCTAAAAGCGGTCTTCGGTACATCTTCAGGTTTGATCTTGAGCTGATGATACCCTGACCTCAAATCCATCTTGGAGAAGATTCCTGCACCCTTAAGCTGATCGAACAGATCCTCGATCCTTTGCAAAGGATATTTGTTCTTGAGAGTGATCTTGTTTAGTTCTCGGTAATCGATGCACATTCTCATCGATCCGTCCTTTTTCCTAACGAAAAGCACGGGTGCTCCCCAAGGTGAGACGCTTGGCCTGATAAAACCAAGATCTAGTAATTCCTATAACTGGATTTTGAGCTCTTCCAGTTCCTTCGGTGCCATTCTGTAAGGGGCTTTAGACTTAGGAGCTGCTCCTGATTCTAAATCGATCGTGAAGTCCACATGACGATCTGGTGGCAATCCCGGTAGCACTTCCGGAAAAACATCTTTATATTCGTTCACGACTTTTACGTCCTTAATGGTCTTCTCGGCTCCTGGTTCTCCAATTAGGTACACAAGATAGGCTGCAGTACCTTTCTTCTTCATGAGTTTCGTTGCTTGAAGGGCTGATATGATTGGTACGCCTCTACCCATTGAAATTCCGTGGAATTCGGTTGGTTCTTTACCCGGTGGCTGAAAAGAAATTTTTCTCTCGTTGCAGAGAATCGTGGCGTAATTCTCTGACAACCAATCCATTCCTAGGATTATATCTACGTCCCACATTATCATAACATTTAGGTTGTTCGCTATAACCTTATAAGTTCCGATTTCTAGTTCTAGGTTAGAGCAAACATGCGTGGAAGTAGTGATCTCTCCTGAAGGTGTGGCTACTCTCATAGATTATACAGCTCTTACAGGTCTGATGTCTAAGTTATCGGCACACGAGCCAGCAATGAAAAAATGCGATGCGCCAGTATCAAACAGTATCTTAATGGGGATGTTGTGGAGTTTTCCCATACCTGCTAGATTGCCTTTTCCTTTGCGCTGACTGCCCTGTTTGATAGCGCATGCCCTCGCATTCTGTTGTTGCTGTGCATGCTGCTGAAACTGCTGCTGGTTCATAGGCGGCTGCTGCGGCTGTGCTTGGATGGCTCGGAGGGGTACTGCTTGAAGCGGTTTAGGGCAGTCCCTTTTCATGTGCCCCTTCTGTCCACAGTTGAAACAGTTGGGGGTACCTATTTGGCAGACTCCAGGATGGGCTCGGTTGCACTTCGGGCAGACAGGGATGGTAACCCTCCCTGGGTTATTCGTTCCCTGGTTAAAATTCCTCTGTTGCCCTTGCGGCTGGTTCAGCTGATTATTGCCCTTCCACGGCGAGTTTTGCTTGTTCCCCTGAATGAACAACCCCGATTGGTTGTTTCCCTGCCACGGCCTCTTGCCATTGTTGTTGGCAGGCTGCTGATAGCCCCTTTTCTGTCCTCCCTGGTTGTTGTAACCCTGACTGTAGCCTCCGCTACCTCCTCCGTTCCATTTTCTCTTCCCTTGGTAGTTGCTACTGTTGTTGTTGTAGTAGCCTCGATTCTGACTCTGCGCTGGTGCTGACGTAGTTGGTACAATCTTTTTCTCATCAGGCACGACAGCCTTCATTTCCAGTGCACTTCCCAGTATGTCTGAATAACCTAGTCCTCCATGACTAGCCAAAGCGATTCCCAATTCATGACGTAAACCTCCCTGAAATTTCTTTGATAGCTTCTCCTCAGTGTCGACCAATGTCGGCGCATACCTCGACAACTCGCAGAACTTGACGTCATATTCCGTCACAGTCAGCTTTCCCTGCTTCAGATTATAAAATTCGGCCTCTTTCTGTGCCCTATACGTCTTGGGGACGTACTTGTCAAAGAAAATCTCCTTAAACTCTTCCCACGAAAAACGAGCCAGATGCTCAGCAGGTATCACCTTCTGTCTTGCCTCCCACCAGTAATCTGCCGATCCCGTCAGTTGGAATGCGACACACAGCATTCTCTCCTCATCAGTGCATCTGAGGAGCTTGAAAATTTTCTCAGTCGACCTCACCCATAGCTCAGCATCGCTAGGGCTACCAGTTCCATTAAACAGTGGAGGGTTCCTTTTGAGGAAAAGATCCTCAATATCTCTACGGGGCGGTGGTGGAGGTGGTGGTGAAGGTGACGGGGGTGGAGATGGGGATGGAGTGATATTCCGCTCATATTCCTGTTCTTGGTTATTTTCTAGCTGACGTCTACCACGTCCTCTCGGCCTTCCAGGTCTTCAACCTCTCCTGTTGTTAACATTTCTCGGCGGCATTTTCTTTAGTCTAGAGAAAAATTGAAAATTCTCATTAATTTCCTTCTGTTAATTACACTTAGCACTTACTAGCTCGTTCTCAACTTAATCAAATTCATGGAACAACATATCGAACATAGCTTCGATATCATTTCATTAATCTTTTAACTTTCAGGTTAACTCATTTCCTCGTTACACGAGTTCATTTAACATTCTGATTTTTAATTACTCGATTCATAAGAGATTTTACTTGATTAAAAACCCTCTTTATGGGTCATGTATATATATATACATCCAAAAAAAATATTACTTTTGCCTCCAACGAGGACTTATACAAAAAGGGTTAAACTATTATTAGTCTAAACTAGGCTGACTGCCTACTATTTACCGGGTGCACTAACAAGCTGCACTCCGTATCTACTAGAGTACTAGAACGGAAACGATTCATAAAATTTCGTATCCGCTAGAGTACTACAAAACTAACTAGTTACTGATCCGACTCTATACAGGACAAAGAGCTACTACTACTATTGATATTTACCCATGTCTATAATGCACTGCCTAACTAAACTGCAGTAGAGTCCAAAAACTACCCCGAAGTCTGCAAAATCCTAACAACCCTCCTCTGGGTCCTCCTCAGGGTCCTCCTCCGGATCCTCTTCCTCGGACTCTGAACCAAAAACCAGCTCGAGTGCCTCGTCCACCCTCAGAGTAGAACCGTCGTCAAGTGTGAGCAGGGTGGGTGAGGGTGCCTCAAAAACGGTCTCCTCCAAGTCGGAGACCAAGTCGTCCTTGCTGACCTCTCTCGCACGCTTCTTCAGGGGAAGAAGGTGCTCGGGAACTGAACCTGAACCCGACTCGAACTCCTCCCTAGAACGGACCCTGGACGGTCCTGCCTCCATCTGCTCTCGGACTACTCCCCACCTCACGCAGATTTCCTCGAGTGGCGTAAGTGGAGAGGGCAGCTCTAACATGGCGGCGAGCTCCTCGTTGATCTCTCGGTGGTCTGGCCCCTCCCTGTACAGTCTCGTCTCCAACGGTCCCCTGATCCTAACACAAACGTCAGGCACAAACGGTGAAGACAACCCCAACAGCGCGGCTGTCTCAGCGTCAACCTCTACAAATCCCGGGCCTGGGATCAACTCCTCAATCTACTGTCCAACCGGTGGTGACTCTGGTGTAACTACCGTCTCCTCGTCCTCCTCTGGCTGCTCTAACTCAGCGTCAGACTCCTCCTCCAGTACACCGTCTGGTGGCAACTCCAACAGAGCGGAGAACTCAGGGTCTAAGTCTAGGTGCTCAGGCTCCGTCTCGGATGGAAAGTGACTGTAGGGGATGTGTGGCTCTAATGGAAGGGGAAACATAAACCTGCTCTCAAAGAAACGCCTGTGCACACACAGGGCGAATCCGACGTAGTTGCCGGTCGGCTCCGTGTCGTCGCCAAAAATACCCAAGAAGTACCATGCCGCACGGTGCGCCCATCCGCGCCACTCGTCCGGTAGGTGTACGATCGAGTCTAGTATCGCCTGACTCTCCCTGATCAGGTGTCGCACTGGGTAGTAGGCTGAAGAAAAGTTACTAACAATCTGTCCCACATCCTCCTCTCCATAGTCTACCTCGAACTCGTAGTACTCATCCTGCAACATGTCAACTATGGTGCGCTCGCACGAAGCCAAAGGCTGGCTCTTCCGAGCCGTAACGCGAACTCTAGCCATCCTACAAAAGTTTTAAGGTAACACATATCAGTAACAGGTAGGAAAAAAATAACTTATCTCATCGAAACATAAATTACAAAATGAATATCCCTTATTCAATTGTAACATCATCACTTAAGTCAACCACCTATTAAGACTTTTAGCAATTCAAGAAATTGCACTCAACAACATAGATATTTATATACATAAAATTAAAGATTTTATTTTCATTCTTTCATTTCACCATATTATTACTCATTTTAATTCTTCTATTTCTTTTATTTCTTAACTCATTAACTCTTAACAACTTTCACTTATTAAAACAAAGTATATTTACTTCGTTCATATTACTTATTCAAAAGTAACATCCATTTACAAGAAATTTTTGTCGTTTACGACTCTTAATATTCGTACTATTTGTAGTCGTCGCTCAAGACGAAATATGGAATTTAATTCCATAAGAAAGATGGAAATAGAACTTAAGAATAATTTCCTGGAAAACTAAGTTCCAGTTGTCGTCGCTGGAATCGGGCGATCGATGGAAAAATTTATCAAGCTTCACGCTCGACTCCTAATAATTTATACGATTTTTCTTTATAGAGTTCGATCAAGCGAACCCTATTGAAACACGAAACGAGAAGAAAAAGAAATGACGTGTCGCTAACTGACGTCATTTACATTACTTACACGCAAGTAATATTCACTTATTTCACTTAACTTTGATTCCAAATTACTCGATTTTCGTCGTTTCGTTCATATACTTCTTAACTCGAAGCCGAAAACTTCTCAAACGTCTACTCGCTCCCTTCGATTACTAACACGATTTATTGAATCATTTTTATTCATTTTCCTCGCAAGATATTCTTAGAAAACAAGTTCGACTTTGCCGAATCTTTATTCATGTCATTAAGCGCACGTGACATTCATCAGAGGAAGTCCTTCCCGCGTTAGGGATCTCCTTTCGAAATCATTTCAAAACAACGTTTCTTAAAAACGTCTAAGTTCTCGAAGAACCGGAAAGTTCTTAGGTTCCAAGTCTACGTTCTCATTGAACCGGGAAAAATTCCCTAAAATCTGACTATATTCTCGTATCCGCATAATTTTTCATAAAAAGGAAATCATTGCGCAAATAATTTCACATAATATAGTACTTGTATTATCACATCATCATGTAAGTATAAAAATTATACTACTGTAAAATTCTCATTTTTAAAACACAACTCATTCTCGTTCTCAAATTTCACTGAATACTTGCTCATAAATTTCTTATTTAAAAGAAATCTCCTTATAAAATTCTTTCACTTTTCCTCGTTGAGTCGACGTAGCAGGCGGTTGAGTTGACTTCTGCGTTCTCAATCTTGGCATCATAGTCCAACTCTTATCTCATACTTGGAAAGACGACTCTGATCCAGACTATACACAAATACCGTATCTCACGATTTGAAAGAAGACTCGATATAGAGTACGAACAAATACTCTATACTATTCTCGAAGGAAGACTTGTATATGAATACCACTTTATGATATTATTTAAAGGAATGACTCATACTAGAAAGAATGACTCACACTAACTCATACTAGAAGATTAACTCAGAAGCAGAGCAGAAAATGTGCGTCGCTCTGATACCACTCTGTCACAGCCCCAAATCCCGAGGGACGGCAGAAACCGGGGTGCGACTGGGGTTGGATTAAAGAAGCGGGGAAGAAGGGGGCTAACTGACTAAACATACATGAAAAAGGCATCGTTAAAACATAAACAAGACTTGAATATAGAAGAAACTAAGTTCATAATTACAGACTTAACTACAGAGTTGTTCAAAAATACATCTCATAAGATACTCAGAGTTTTTGCAGCGGAAGGGTTCTAACTAAGCATCCTATCCTTTAACTCAACACCAACCGTCGCCGCTCACCGTCGCTTCAACCTGCACATTTAGAAAACAATGCAGGGCTAAGTACAAACGTACTTAGTGGGCACGATGCCGAAATCATAATCATAAATATAGATAAATATGGCATTTCATAAGCGTAGCACATCGGAGTTTTATTGAAAGAATCCGTGTCTACTAAACATTTTCTGACTCTTTTATCATAAATCACTCGCGCGAGCATTTTTTGACCAATGTTATGTTCAATCTTGACCAATTCTAATTCACCGTGGCTGGTACCCCTTAACAGGATATCACATACACCACAGGTTACAAAGTGCACTAACTCTGGAAAGTACTTAGCAGCTAACTCAGAGCCGATCGTTAGTTAATCTAATTAGATTAACTCTAAATCTGGAAAACACGAATGTTGACTTAGATAGGTATAAGAGAACTCACATAAAACATAAAACAGTTCATGCCATAATATCACTTTGAAAACACAGATATCAAAGCGATAAAGAAAGATTTTCCATGTTTTGCTCGTTTTATTTGTATATAAAAGCCCACCTTGATTTACAGAACTTAAAGCAAAAGCTTCCAACTTTGGATCTTCCATCCTTTCTCTACAGTTGGATCTTTAATCCAACCCCAGTCGCACCCCGGCTTCTGCCGTTGCTCGGGATTTGGGGCTGTGACAGAGTGGTATCAGAGCAATCGTTTCTACTCTGTATACTAGTTTCTTTCAAAGTAGTCAGATAGAGTATTCGTTCATACTCTATGCCAAGTCTCTTCTTCAAGTAAGATAGAGTCGTAACACTAAGTTTAAAAGTGTAGATGACAACTCAACCTCCCGCTACGTCGACTCAACGAAGGAAAGAAAGAAAGAAGGAAAGAAAGAAAGGAAAGAAAGGAAAGAATTTCAGAAATGTGTTGTCTTTTAAAGAAATTTTTTTTGAATAAGTATTCATTAAATCAAGAATGACAATGTGCCAAGAATGAAATTGTGAAAGTATAAGAATCATACTTGTTTATGTTCTATGAATTACGTGAAATTATTTGCGCGATGATTTCTTTTATTTGAAAGTATGATGGCACGAGAATCTAGAAGGATTCTAGGGATTTTTCCCCGTTCATTAAGAACATAGACTTGAAACCTAAGATCTTTCCGACTCCTCGAGAACTTAGACGTTTTAAGAACGTTAGTTCGAATGATTTCGAAAGGAGATTGTGAAACGGGAAGAACTTCTATAGACGAATGTCACGTGCGTAGAGTGACATGAATAAAGACTCGACAGAGTCAACTTTTGTTTAAAAAAAATCGATAAGAAATTCCTTTGAGGAAATTAAGATAAATAATGATAAGGTGTGTTAATTCTGTACCAAGTAACCGAAAGAAACGAATGTTACTTCCGTAAAAGTGACATGAACGAAGGTATTTTCAGTTGGAGTTCGCCTCGAACTTCAAGAAGAAGTTTGTTATAACTTCCACGAGTCAAGTACGAATCTTAATTAATTTCCAATGATCGCTCGATCCGACGACGACTAGGACTTTGGTTCTAAAGTCGTTTTCCAGTTGTAATTCCTTTTCTTTGGAATTTATTTTATTTCATACTTCGTAATTAAATGAAGAATACGACGAGTGAGGAATTCAAGTGTCGAGAAGGACAAAATTTCTTTTTAAAACAGATGTTACTTTTGAATAAGTAACATGAACAAAGTGGACGTACTTTGTTTTAATGAAGTAAGAATCGTTAAGAAATTTTCCTTAAGGGAGAAGTAATGAAAGAAAGTAATAAAGAATAAAGAAAGAGATGTTTATGAGGAAATAAAGTAAGAAATGTAACTGAATAATGAAATAAAGGATGGAAATAAAATCTTGAAATTTTATTTATATATGTTGTTTGAGTGCAATTTCTTGAATTGCTAGATGTTATGATAAGTGGTTGTTTAAGTGGTGGTATTACAATTGAATATGGAATGTTCATTTTGTAATCTAAGTATTTCATTAAGATAAGTTATTTTTCCCTACCCATTACTGATCTATGTGTCCTTAAAACTTTTGTAGGATGGCTTCTAGTAGTGACATGACTCAGGAGAGTCAATCCCCACCACAACGTACCTTAGCAGACCGTTTACAGGACGCTTATCACAGTTACGAGGCAGATTAACGATAGGGAGGATGTGGGGCAGATAGTGAGCAACTTCTCTTCAGTTTATTTTTCAGCATGGCACTTTATTCCGGAGAGTCAGGCGATATCCGACCTGGTTGTACGTCTACCGGACGAGTGGCGCGGTTGGGCGCACCGCGTGGCATGGTATTTTCTTGGGATTTTCGGCGACGACACCGAGTCGACGGGCAACTACATGGGATTCGCCCTATATATACACGGGCGATTCTTTGACAGCAGATTCATGATTCCAGTTCCTTTTGAGCCACATCTCCCCTACAGTCACTTCCCAGCAGATACTGAGCAAGAGCACCTAGACTTGGACCCAGAGTTTTCCGCTTTGTTGGAGATACCACCAGACTTTGTACCAGGTGAGGAGTCTGACGCGGAGCCACAGCAGTTAGAGGTAGACGAAGAGCCTGTAGTTACACCAGAGTTGCCGCCAGTTCATACACAGATCGAGGAGTTGATTCCAGGGCCAGGATTCGTAGAGATCGATGCAGAGACAGCCGCTTTGTTAGGATTATCCTCACCATTTTTACCTGACGTTTGTGTTAGAGTCATAGGACCTTTAGAGACAGGACTGTTTCGGGCAGAGTCAGAGTACCGAGGGATTGACGCGGAGCTTGCAGCCATGTTAGAGCTACCATCTCCACTGACACCGCTTAAGGAGATCTGTGCGAAGTGGGCGGCAGTCAGAAGCAGGACCATCCAGAGTCCGCTCTAGGGAGGAGTACGAGTCAGGTTCCGGTTCCATTCCTGAGCATCTTCTTCCTCTGAAGAAGCGTGCAGTAGAGGCTAGTGAGGACTACCTTGTTTCAGACCTTGAGGAGATAGTTTCAGAGGCACCGTCGTCACCCCTACTTACACTTTCCGACGGCTCTACTCTGAGGGAGGACGAGGCACTCCAGCTCGTCTTTGGTTCAGAGTCTGAGGAGGAGGACCCGGACGAGGATCCTGAGGAGGACCCAGAGGAGGACTCTTAGGGTTTTTCAGGCCGTAAAGGTTAGTTTTGGACTCGACTCAGTTAGTTGAGCAGAGCGTTGTAGACGCATAGTGTTGTTAATAGTGGTAGTAGTTTCTTTTGTCCTGTACATAGTCAGATCAGTAACTAGTTTTTGTAGTACTCTAGCGGATACGAAATTTTATGAATCGTTTCCGTTCTAGTACTTTCAGTGAATACGGAGATACAGCTTGTTAGTGCACCCGGTTCAGTGATAGGCAGTCAGCCTAGTTTAGACTAGTAGTAGTCTAACTTTTGTATAAGTCCTCGTTAGAGGCAGAATCAATATTCTCTTTGATGTATATATATATATATACATGACCCGTGAAAGGGGTTTTGATCACAAGAAAATTTCCTTATAAAGCATGAAGTAAACCAAAATGTCAAATGAACTCGTTTAACGAGAAGTTAAGTTTAACTTGAAAAGTTAAAAGATTAAAGAGCTAGTCTCGAAGTTATGTTCGATTTTTTTTCTTTTCCGTGAACTTGATTAAGTTGGAAAGAGAGTGAGTAAGTGAAAGAATATTTAAAAGAAAGGGCTAATGAGAGTTTTTGTTCCCCATAGTTAAGGGGAAATGCCGCCGAGAAATGTTAACAATAGAAGGGGACCTGGTAGGCCCCGAGGACGTGGATGACGTCAGCCTGAGAATGAAAGAGAACAAGAGCAAGAACATTATGATACCCCTCCACCATCCGCTCACCACCACCTCCACCACCACCCCGTAGGGACATTGAGGATCTCTTCCTCAAACGAAACCCACCCGTATTTAATGGAACGGGCAACCCTAGCGATGCTGAGCTATGGGTACGATCCATTAAGAGAATTTTCAAGCTCCTCAGATGTACTGATGAGGAGCGACTATCATGCATAGCATTCCAGCTCTCTGGACCAGCAGACTACTGGTGGGAGGCAAGACAGAAAGTGATACCTGCAGAGCATCTGGCTCAATTTACATGGGACGAGTTTAATGAGGCGTTGTACGACAAGTACGTGCCGAAGACGTATAGGGCTCAGAAGGAGGCTGAGTTTTACAACTTGAAGCAGGGAAAGATGACATTGACTGAATATGACGCTAAGTTTTGTGAGCTATCCAGGTATGCGCCTACTCAGGTCGATACCGAAGAGAAGATTTCAAAGAAGTTCCGTGGGGGACTGAGACACGAATTGGGGATCGCCTTAGCCAGTCATGGGGGACTAAGCTATACGGATGTCTTAGGACGAGCTTTGGAAATGGAGGTCGTCGTGCCTGATGAAAAGAATCTAATAACAACCACACCAGCTCCAACCCAAAACCAAAACCGGGGCTACTTTAGCAACAACAACAATTTCCAAGGGAAAAGAAAGTGGGAAGGAGGAAGTAGCGGTGGCTACAATCAGAACTATAACAATAAAGGGAATCAGAGACAGGGAAATCAACAGGGCTACCAGCAGCCGAATCAGAACAATAACAACAACAAGAAACAGTGGTAGGGAAACAACCAGTCTGGGTTGTTTTTACAAGGGAACAACCAAGCCGGACCCTGGAAAGGGAATAATCAGCAAAGGCAACCTCAGGGACAAGAAAGGAATTACAATCAGAGAGGAAATAACCCAGGGAGGGTTATAACTCCGGTATGCCCCAAGTGCAACAAGACACATTTCGATGTCTGTCAAGCAGGCACTCCCAACTGTTATAACTGCAGACAAAAGGGACACATGAAGAAAGATTGCCCTAAACCACTGCAAGCAGTACCGCTGAAGGCCATACAAGCGCAGCCGCAGCAGCAAATGAATCAACAGCAGTTTCAGCAACACGTGCAACAACAGCAGAATGCAAGGGCATGCGCAAATAGGCAGGCTAGGCCGGATAAGGGAAAAGGAAAAGGAAACCTTGCAGGTATGGGAAAACTTCACAACATCCCTATTAAGATATTGTTCGATACGGGCGCATCGCATTCTTTTATTGCTGGTTGTTGTGCGGATAACTTAGACATCAGACCTGTAAGAGCTGCACACCCTATAAGAGTAGCTACACCTTCAGGAGAGATCACTACTTCTACTCATGTTTGCTCTAACCTAGATTTAGAAATCGGAACTCTTAAGGTTAAAGCGAACAATTTAAACGTTATGATAATGTGGGACGTAGACATAATCCTAGGGATGGACTGGTTGTCAGAGAATTATGCCACAATTCTCTGCAAAGAGAGAAAAATCTCTTTTCGACCCCCGGGTAGAGAGCCGACCGAATTTCATGGAATTGCAATGGGCAAGAGAATACCGGTAATATCCTCCTTACAAGCCAAGAAGTTGATAAAGAAGAAAGGTTGCACAGCCTATCTTGTGTACCTAGTTGGAGAACCAGGAGCCGAGAAGACCATTCAAGATGTGAAAGTTGTCAACGAGTACGAAGACGTCTTTCCAAAGATTTTACCTGGTTTACCACCCGACCGTCACATAGATTTTTCTATTGACCTAGAACCAGGATCGGCCCCCAAATCTAAAGCACCATATAGGATGGCACCAAAAGAACTAGAAGAACTCAAAATCCAATTGCAAGAATTGCTAGACCTTGGTTTCATCAGACCAAGTATCTCACCTTGGGGAGCACCAGTGTTATTTGTCAGAAAGAAGGATGGGTCAATGAGGATGTGTATAGATTATCGAGAACTGAACAAGATCACCCTCAAGAACAAATACCCTTTGCCAAGGATAGAAGACCTTTTCGATCATCTCAAAGATGCAGGAGTGTTTTCAAAGATAGATTAAAGATCGGGTTACCATCAGCTGAAGATTAAACCCAAGGACGTACCTAAGACTGCTTTTCAAACCAGATATGGCCACTACGAATTCTTAGTTATGCCATTTGGATTGACCAACGCCCCTGTTGTATTCATGGACCTCATGAATAGAGTTTTCCACCCATACTTAGACAAATTTGCCTTAGTTTTCATCGACGATATTCTCATTTACTCGAAGAATGAAAAAGAACACGAAGAACATCTACGGATAGTGTTGGAAACACTTAGGACTGAGAAACTTTATGCTAAGTTCAATAAGTGCGAATTTTAGTTGAAGGAAGTAATGTTTCTCGGACACATAGTTTCAGCCGAAGGAATCAAAGTAGATCCTGTCAAGGTAGAGGCAGTGCATAATTGGAAGTCACCAACAAGTCCAAACGAGATCAGAAGTTTCTTAGGATTAGCAGGCTACTACAGAAGATTCATCGAAGGATTCTCCACGATTGCTAGACCTATCACGCAGCTACTTCGAAAGAAAAACAAGTTTAAATGGACGGACGAGTGTGAAAGGAGTTTCCAAACACTCAAAGAAAAGTTGACCACAGCACCAGTATTAGCACTTCCAGACGCAAGCAAGGAATATGTGGTTTACACCGACGTCTCAAAGAATGGATTAGGTTGTGTTCTAATGCAAGACGGAAAAGTGATAGCTTATGCCTCACGACAACTTCGACCTCACGAAATCGAGTACCCAACCCACGATTTAGAACTC
The DNA here is from genome assembly GCA_029490685.1 of Schizonepeta tenuifolia. Lineage (NCBI taxonomy): Eukaryota > Viridiplantae > Streptophyta > Magnoliopsida > Lamiales > Lamiaceae > Schizonepeta > Schizonepeta tenuifolia. The sequence continues at coordinate 12,750,640 of CM055960.1, read as the reverse complement.
GCAACAGTTGTGCATGCATTAAAGATTTGGAGACACCATCTTTATGGTGTAAGGATTGAGATCTTCACAGATCACAAGAGTCTGAAGTACTTCTTCGAGCAGAAAGAACTGAATATGCGACAAAGGAGATGGCTCGAATTGGTCAAAGATTACGACTGCGGAATCAACTACCACCCAGGAAAGGCAAATGTAGTAGCAGACGCACTGAGTCGCAAGGCTCCAACCAAGTTAGGATGTCTGTTTGTCGAAGAAGAAGCGCTAGTACAAGAATTTGAAAAGATGGAAGTAGAAGTGCTCGACACACCAGCAACGATCACAAATCAGATAGCAGCACTAGAAGCTACGTCGGACTTAAGAGAAAGAATCATAAGTGCTCATAGGAAAGACGAGTCAATGGAGAAGCTTCGACTAAAGATAAGGACTGATAAGCCAGACGGATATTCCGAAGCACCAGACAATGCGATATTATTTGAAGGCAGGCTTTGTATTCTCGACAGTGACGATGAATTAAAGAACGATATCATGAGTGAGGCTCACGATACGCCGTATACAGCACACCCAGGGAATACGAAGATGTATCAGGACTTAAGAAAGAATTTCTGGTGGAATGGTTTGAAACAAGATGTTGCCTCGTTCGTTGAAAGATGCTTGGCATGCCAACAAGTGAAAGCCTTACATAGACGACCATATGGATTGCTACAACCATTAGATATCCCAGAATGGAAATGGGAAGGCATAGCTATGGATTTTGTCACAGGCTTGCCTAAGTCAAGAAGAGGAAACACAACCATTTGGGTGATCATCGATAGGCTTACAAAGTCAGCACATTTCTTGCCGATTAAGACTACCTACGGATCAGAGAAGCTAGCCCAGATGTACGTTCGAGAAATTGTACGTCTGCACGAAGTACCGAAGTCCATAATATCAGATAGAGATGCCAAGTTCACTTCAAAATTTTGGATCACGATGCAGAAAGAATTAGGAACCGCACTTAATTTCAGTACAACTTTTCACCCTCAGACGGACGGCCAATCCGAGAGAACGATTCAAATTCTAGTTGATATGCTAAGGACAGTAGTTTTGGATCGAAGTGCAAATTGGGATGATATCTTACACTTAGTCGAATTCGCGTATAATAACAGTTATCAGGCAACGATTGGGAAGAAAATGCAAGTCACCACTTTATTGGGATGAAGTGGGTGAAAGAAAGAACTTAGGACCAAACTCGATTAATGAAATGATCGAGATCGTTCGACAGATTCCAGATAGGATGAAAGAAGCCCAGAGCCGACAGAAGTCTTACGCCGATGATCGACGAACCAATCTTAGTTTCGAAGTTGGTGATAAGGTTTTCCTTAAGATTTCACCATCGAAAGGAATCATTAGATTCGGTGTTAAGGGTAAGCTTAGACCCAGGTTCATAGGACCTTTCGAAATCCTCGAGAAAATAGGACCTGTTGCTTATAGATTGGCCTTACCGCCAAGTCTAGGAAGTGTCCATAACGTGTTTCACGTTTCACAGTTAAGAAAGTATGTTTATGACCCTAAGCACGTTATAAGTCAGCAAGACGTCGTTCTTGAATTTGACCTAAGTTATGAAGAAAAGCCGATATCGATTTTGGATAGAAAAGTTCAAGAATTAAGAACCAAGTCGATACCAGTAGTAAAAGTATTATGGAATCACCATGGGCAGGAAGAAGCCACGTGGGAGCTCGAGGAAAAGATGAAGGAGAGATATCCTTATCTTTTTGAAGAAGGTATGCAAATTTCGGGACGAAATTTTTCGTAAGGGGGGTAGATTGTAATACCCCAGACTATTTCTATAGTCTATAAAAATAAAAGTTAATAATAATTATGGCTTTGCATGCCTAAGATCATGAAATTAAATTCTAAGATTTACGGTGAAATCCGTTTCCAAAAATAATTTCCAGAAATCGAACGAACGACTACTGTATTAGGGTTTTTCGCGTCCGTTAAGTTTTTCACCCGGAAACTCGGAATCGAATTCCATCAGAATTTCCATTCACTTTTTCTTCAAGACGAGTTCACCGGAGAAAGTTAATTTTTATGATTTTCCGGACGAAATTGGACTGTGAAGTCCCGACTTTTTCTCGGAGTTTGAAAAACGATTTAGGTTTTCCGAGTACGTAAATTATTTCCAATCTAACGGACGAATTAGATTTCGTCAATTCAGTAACTAACTAGAAAAGTATTTCTCGATTTTTAAAGCGATGTTTAAGAGCCGGAATCGAGATTTTTCGTATAAAATTTCCTCGCCAAACGCTCCCTAACGACTCACCTTTACTTTGTTAGATATTTACATTAACTTTATGACTCACCATAAGTGAGTCATCACCTTCCTTATCTCCCCCATTACCGCCATTCAACATCACACACACTTACACTCTCTTTTTCTTCCATTCTTCCATTGGAGATACAAGTTCAAGCTTTTCCAAGATCGATAACTCCTCCGTCTACCGATCAAAGTCCAATCCGAGTTTATATTATGAAAGGTAAGAGCTTCGTCTCTAGTTTGAACCGAACAAATCTCCTTTCCCTTCTCTTTTATTTTCTTCGAAAATTAGGGGTTTGAATAGCATGTGATTTCTTTGATCGATACATGTTCTAGGATGCTTAGAATCGAGTTCTACGGATCAAATCATGAAAGAAAAATCAAGAACCCTAGCCCTTTTATTACCGAAAATTTTTCTGTTTTGGGGCTTTAGTTTCATGCTCGATTTCTTCGTCGAATTGATGATAGATTAGTGTTTCTCATGTCGTTAATTGATCGTATGAATTGTTTTAGATTTTTCTAAAAATAAAATCCAAAACCTAAGAGACGAACAAGGCTCGATTTAGGTTAGTAAATGTTAGGATATGCTCGATTTTTTGATGGAAATGAATTATACGATGCATGAGGACGAACATGTATTAATTTGAGAATTTTCTAAAAATAAAATGAAAAGTGTAAGAGACGAAGATGTGGTGATAAGTCGAGGCTCGATAACTTTTTGATAATATGATTTGCATGTTATTAATGCTTGAAGATGATAATCTTTGTCGTAAAATTTGAATGAAAACGGAGAACGTAGAATTTTACGTAAGAGACGAACGATGATCGATAAGTCGAGAATAAATGATGATATGAGGATATAATTTGCATATTTATGATTCTTGATAGATGATGATTAATGTTGTAAAGTTTGAATGAATTCTAAGAACTTTTGAAATTTGGTAAGAGACGAAACGTCGAGAATAAGTATCGATAGAAAAGTCGATTAATGATTCTAATTAGATATTGATGATTATTAATGATTAAGGAACGGATTTGTTGTTGACAACTTGTTCGTCCGAGCTATGAAAAGATAAGTTGTAGCTATAATCGAGAAGTAGAAACAAGAAGTTAGGAAATTGAACGAGACTTGAAATGGTTTAGTAATTGTTTAGTTTGAACGACGAGGTTTGGATCGTCGTGTTTATAATCGAGAAATGAAAAGGGGACTATCACGTATAATGACACGAGGTGACTGCCTTGGGTCAGTTTTTGTGCGAAATTGAAAGTGTTTAAGCTTTAATCGAACCTAGAAAATCGTGTGTCGATTTTATCGAGCATTAGGGTTCACTCGGCAGTTTTTGCGACGTTCCACGAAAACTGCAATATCTTTTAGCTCACTTATCGGAATCGAGATCCGCGAATTGGAGAGTAAACTAGACACCCGAGGCTATCTTTTGGTACAGGGAACGACCCCTGTTTCGCAAACCACTGTTCTGGACAGACTTACTGACCTCGTGCAGTGTATGTTCAAAATGTAGTTTCTTAAGTTGAATTCTTCTCAACTTAAATTCTTTCGATCTTTTTAGTCATTTCAAGTTATCGACTACCTTCTTTCTGTTAGGTATCGGGTACTTTCTCGTGTAGATAACAATGGACAATACTTCTTTATTGATTGACTTGAATACGAACAAACTTATAGTATTACAATGAAACTGAAGAACTAAGTTTAGAATAAATCAAAGATCGTCCGAAGTAAAACTTCTGCCCGCAAGACGAGAATACGCCCCGGTAGTGCTCACGGTAAGGCGGCTCGTCCCCAAAGGTTAAAACGATCTTGACATCTCGGTTGTAGTAGCACCACAAATAGAACCGAGCTCCAGCGAACTGAACAGGAACGAAGACTGAACTAGTGTATGATATGCTATGAAATGCTATAGAGGAGTGCAGATTGCTTGGAATGAGTGAATTCTGCAAATGAGGATGCTCCTATATATAGCAGCTCTCGATCAAGTGAAGGGACTCGTCGCCATCAATTCAGCCATGATGGCCGGCGGTTTCAGACACCAAAGGTTGCCGGATGTGAAGAGTCTCCGACGGTTACAGTAGCCAAGAGTCTCTCTGCCGATGGGCTTTTCACACACTGGGCTTCCGGATTAGGCTCAACAATTAATCAAATTGGGCTTGTAATGTTGGTCCAAAAAGATAAGGCCCAAACACCAATTGCCAAGATCCAAGTCCAAGTCCAAGTCCCAGGCCCGAGCCCGAGCCCGCCCGCACAGACGGACGGACGGACGGCGGCGGCGTCGGCGGCGTCGTCGTCGGAGGCGGCGCGCGCGCGCGTGTGTGTGTGTGCGCGTAGGCACCCATACACAACAACCCAACAAGTTATTAAGCCCATACAGACATAGCCTTAAATACTAGTCAAATCATCCACATATAACCGATGTGGGACAACTAACATTTATTATAATTAATAACATGTTAATTACTACTTCAACATCCAACCTTTAGCATACAATATCTCACTCACCAGAAATCGGTTTAGAGATATTAAATATACCACGTTCATCTACTCACGACGTAGATTAACATCCAATAAATATTTTAATTAAATAACAAGTATTTAATCAACAATATTTATCCTCAATCATGGTTAACATTTAAACCATTTCCAACAATCCCCCACATGAGTGAGAATGCCAATGCAAAATGAATGCAAATGCAAAGTTCAGTCCTCAAGAGACAATACTGCATTTGGCTAGGTAGCTTGTGACCTTGAACCTATCCATAGTCAACATTATCGAGTATACCGGCGGCATAGTGGTTATGAAAACCTTGAACTAGTCCTCCATGGTGTATACCGAGACAACAATATTGACACAATATCATCTCAATTCCGTTCGTTCTAACGTTTCGTGTCCTTTTCGGCCTTGGACACCCCTTTGGATTCATAAGTGTATCAATTGAAGCGGCCCTCACTTCACACTTATATAGGTGATTCTTATTTCCAAGTATCATACTATACTTGACCTCTCCGAGATATCCAAGAATCATTAAAAGTCATAAGACTTAACCTCACCACTTGTAGGTAAACAAACACTCATTGTTCTCAAAGAATAGGTATGTTCGAGTGTTTAACACACAGATTCTTATAACTTCGTTGTCCCATTGAACCAAGCTCTTGGGATCCTCCAATCTGCAAGGTTGGGCATCCGCTATAATCATCCTTAAGATGTGGATTTAACACCCATTCCCTCTAACAGTTTATACATTTGATCTCGATTAATGCTCTTAGTCAGCGGATCCGCTAAATTATCTATTGACCTCACACAGTCAATTGAGATAACCCCACTCAAGATCAAATGTCTTAAGGTATTATGTCGCCGACGAATATGTCGAGACTTACCGTTATAAAACATATTCTGTGCTCGTCCAATAGCCGATTGGCTATCACAGTGTATCAACACAGACGACACAGGCCTCGTCCAACATGGAATATCCTCGAGGAAATTTTTAAGCCATTCGGCTTCTTCACCAGCTTTATCCAAAGCTATGAATTCAGATTCCATGGTAGACCTGGCAATACAAGTTTGTTTCTTAGACTTCCAAGATACTGCACCACCCCCAATAGTGAACACGTATCCACTCGTAGAAAACGAGTCTTTGGAGTCAGATATCCAATTAGCATCACTATACCCTTCAAGTACAGCAGACTCTCTTGAATAGTGAATCGCAAAGTTTTGAGTATATTTCAAATAACCCAGTACGCGCTCTAGGGCTCTCCAATGTTCTTTACTTGGATTAGCAGTATAACTACTCAACTTGTGAACCGAGCATGCTATATCAGGTCGGGTACAGTTTGACAAATACATCAAACTCCCAATGATCTTAGCATATTCATCTTGACCCACAGGTTCCCCCTTGTGCTCACTTAGATGAACATTCAGTTCCCAAGGAGTCTTAGCAATAGGTTTCTCATAAGCGTTGAATCTCCTCAACACTTTCTCAACATAGTGAGATTGCGACAATGCAATTCCATTGGGCGTTCTTAGGATCTTAATTCCAAGAATAACGTTAGCTAAACCCATATCTTTCATGGTAAAATTCATACTTAGCATCCTCTTGGTTTCACCAATCACACGAGAGTTACTACCCATTATTAACATGTCATCTACATAAAGACAAACGATAACATAATCGTCACCCGTTTTCTTAATATAGACACATTTGTCACTCTCGTTGATCTTAAAACCATTTGACAACATCACTTCGTCAAACTTCAAGTGCCAACGCAAAGGCGCTTGTTTCAATCCATATAAAGACCGTTGTAGTTTGCATACCATGTGCTCTTTTCCAGGTACAACAAACCCCTCCGGTTGCTTCATATAGATTTCATCATCTAACTCCCCATACAAGAATGCAGTCTTAACATCCATTTGATGAATCTCAAGATTGCGCAAAGCAGCAGTAGCGAGAAGCACCCTAATAGAAGTAAGTCTCGTCACGGGCGAATAGGTATCAAAGAAATCATAACCGGCTTTTTGTCTAAAGCCTTGAACTACAAGTCTGGCCTTATATTTATCAATAGTACCGTCAGACTTGTACTTCTTCTTTAGGATCCACTTGCATCCTAATGCCTTACAGCCTGGTGGTAGTTCAACTAACACGCAAGTGTGATTAAGCATAATAGACTCAATCTCGATGTCTATAGCTTCTTTCCACAAAGCCGCATCCGAACCAGATAAGGCTTCTTTTACGGATACCGGTTCACCGTTTAGCATTAAAACGACGTAGTCCGGTCCATAAATTTTTGCTTTCCGTACTCTAGTACCACGTTTAGGCTCATTCACAGGCATAGACCTAAGTCGCTTTCTATTCGGCGGTCCATAAAACACCGGATTAGAACTCGATGCAACATTTTCATCTATGGGTTCAGAACTCATAGACTCATCTACAAGTTTAGAGCTCGTAGCTTCATCCTCAACTCTCTTCCTAGAGTTAGGATCAACCTTATCCTTATTAGGATAGATGTTCTCAAAGAATACAACATTCCTTGATTCCATCGTTGTACCCACATGAATGTCGGGTATATCGGATTTGTGTACAACAAACCGATACGCGCTGCTGTTAAGTGCATAACCAATAAAGATACAATCTACCGTTTTAGGTCCAATTGTAACTTGTTTTGGTAAAGGCACTTCAACCTTAGCTAAACACCCCCACACTTTGAGGTATTTATACGAAGGTTTCCTCCCTTTCCAAAGTTCATAAGGAGTCACGTCCTTCCCTTTGAGTGGAATCTTGTTCAAGATATAGTTAGCTGTCAAAACAACTTCCCCCCACATGTTCTGGGGTAATCCTGAACTAATCAACAGGGCATTCATCATCTCTTTAAGAGTACGATTCTTACGTTCAGCAACGCCATTTGATTGTGGTGAATAAGGAGCAGTCGTTTGATGGATTATACCACTTTCGTTGCATAATTCAGCAAACGGAGCAACATACTCTCCACCTCTATCACTTCGAACTATTTTGATTCGGCAACCAAGTTGATTTTCGGCTTCATTCTTGAAGTTTCTAAAAGCTTCAATAGCCTCATCTTTACTTCTTAACAAGTAAAGGTAACAATACCTTGTGCAATCGTCAATAAAGGTAATAAAATACCTTTTACCACATCTAGTTTGCACAAACTTTAAGTCACACACATCGGTGTGAACAAGTTCTAGAGGTTTAGTGCTTCGTTCAACCGACTTAAACGGTAACTTAGTCATTTTTGCTTCAACACAAACTTCACACTTGTCTTGTGTCTTAGATAAATCAATTTTTAACATGTCCATGTTTGCAAGTCTTTTTATAGCATTTAGATTTACGTGACCAAGTCTACAATGCCATAAATCACAACACTCAAGCAAGTAAGCAGAAGTAGTAGCTTTATTATCATTAGCAACTGCCTTAGAAGGTTTACAAGTACGAACACTTAACTTGATCATATCATCAACAATGTGGCCTTTTCCAAGAGTCTTATCAAACTTACGTATGATTATAAAATCACTACGAAGCATGCAGATATGAACGGTCGCACCTGTGTCAAGAAACCAAGTAACAGGATTAGGGTCCGAGACATGGTTTACCTCGGTGATCATGGCAACAAGGTCGTCTTTGTCCCAAGTGTCGAAGTCCTTTTGGACATGGTTGACCTTGTTCTTTCCTTTCTTCTTCGGCAGACGGCAGTTCTTCGCCATATGTCCGGGCTTATCACAATTGTAGCACGTTCCGGTGAACTTAGTCGGAGGTGCCACTTCTTTTCCTTTGCCTTTGGCAGGATAAGGACGCTTCTTTGAAGGTCTGCCCCTACCATCGGTCAAGTTTGCCTTAGCCTCCATTGGAGCCTTGGCCTTCATGTCTTGATCATGGATTTGAGCTTCGGTTTGAAGCTTAGCCACCAACGTCTCAAGGGTCATCTCCTTTCGCTTGTGCTTAAGATATCGCTTGAACTCCTTCCAACTTGGCGGCAACTTGTCAACCAAGAGCGCCACAGTATACGCCTTGGGAAGAGGCATCCCCTCGGAATGAACATCGTGTATAAGAGTTTGGAAATCGTGTACTTGGGGCATCATAGGACGACTGTCCACCATTTGGAATTCGGTGAGCCTCGTCACTACGAACTTCTTCGTGCTAGCAGGATTAACACGGTACTTCAACTCAAGAGCATCCCAAATTTCTTTGGCTGTCTCCTTGATGCTGAACACATTGAACAGGCCATCATCAAGCCCGTTCAACAACATATTCCGACACAGATAGTCAGAATGCACCCAAGTATCGTAGTCAATACGAACTTGCACATTTGCCTCGTCCTCGGCTGGGACAGGAGGTCTTTCGTCACGCAGGAAGCTAGCAAGCCCCATTATGGTGATGTAAAACATCATCTTTTGGGACCATCTTTTGAAATCAGTTCTCGAAAAACTGGGAGGTTTCTCGGCGATAGGCATTAGCCGAGCAGCAGGTTGAACAGGAGCCATAGTTGAGCTCGAGGAGCCAATGGTTCCAGACATGGTGGAAGAAAGAGTGGAAGCGTCGGTGCTCGAATTGGTAGACATTTTTTCAGCAGTGATTCAGGTGAACTTCAGTTTTGAGGAAGCACACGAACAAGTAACTTTGATATTCTCGTCTTGCGATTGTTAGGAATCGGGTACTTGCTCGTGTAGATAACAATGGACAATACTTCTTTATTGATTGACTTGAATACGAACAAACTTATAGTATTACAATGAAACTGAAGAACTAAGTTTAGAATAAACCAAAGATCGTCCGAAGTAAAACTTCTGCCCGCAAGAAGAGAATACGCCCCGGTAGTGCTCACGGTAAGGCGGCTCGTCCCCAAAGGTTAAAACGATCTTGACATCTCGGTTGTAGTAGCACCACAAACAGAACCGAGCTCCGGCGAACTGAACAGGAACGAAGACTGAACTAGTGTATGATATGCTATGAAATGCTATAGAGGAGTGCAGATTGCTTGGAATGAGTGAATTCTGCAAATGAGGATGCTCCTATATATAGCAGCTCTCGATCAAGTGAAGGGACTCGTCGCCATCAATTCAGCCATGATGGCCGACGGTTTCAGACACCAAAGGTTGTCGGATGTGAAGAGTCTCCGGCGGTTACAGCAGCCAAGAGTCTCTCTGCCGATGGGCTTTTCACACACTGGGCTTTCGGATTGGGCTCAACAATTAATCAAATTGGGCTTGTAATGTTGGTCCAAAAAGATAAGGCCCAAACACCAATTGCCAAGATCCAAGTCCAAGGCCCGAGCCCGCCCGTACGGACGGACGGCGGCGGCGCGTGCGCGTGTGTGTGTGCGCGCGCGTAGGCACCCATACACACCAACCCAACAAGTTATTAAGCCCATACAGACATAGCCTTAAATACTAGTCAAATCATCCACATATAACCGATGTGGGACAACTAACATTTATTATAATAAATAACATGTTAATTACTACTTCAACATCCAACTTTTAGCATACAATATCTCACTCACCAGAAATCGGTTTAGAGATATTAAATATACCACGTTCATCTACTCACAGCGTAGATTAACATCCAATAAATATTTTAATTAAATAACAAGTATTTAATCAACAATATTTATCCTCAATCATGGTTAACATTTAAACCATTTCCAACACTTTCTACCGACTTAAAGTGTCTAGTACAGAACCGAGTAAGTGTCAAACGGGATGCTTTCGTGCCTCGTTTCTTTTTAACTAAAAGAGTTTAGTTAAGCGTGCAAATGCCTAAAAGCTTGAAAAACCTAAAAGACTAAATCGAATTTGATTTCGATTTCTGTTTTCTTTTGTCGTCTCAACGACTCATCGAGATTATGTTTTATGTACGATAAAGGAGGAAGTCAGCACAAGGAAAGGACGGAAGACTAAAGAAAGGAAGCACGTTTGTTTAGTTCTGTAAAACGAGGTGGGCTTTCCTATACATCAAATAAAACGAGCAATGCTCGAAAACCTTTTCTTTATCGCTTTGATAATCGTGTTTTCAAAGTGATAATCATGGCATGAAATGTTTTGTATTTTATATGAGTTCTCTTGTACCTTATGAGTTAATCAAAAGAGGTTAACTAACGATCGGCTCTGAGTTAGTCAAAAGGGGCTTTCCAGAGTTAGTGCACTTGTAGCCTGTGGTGTATGTGGTTTCCTGTTGAGGGGTAGCCAGCCACGGTGAATTATGATTGGTCAAGATTTGAACGTAACATCTATGAAAAATGCTTGCAAGCTACTTTATGAATGAAATGAAAATGTTTAATAGGCACGGGCTCTTTTAAATGAAAACCCCGATGCGCTATAAAATGAGATGCCTGTTTATCTATACCTATGATTATGTTTTCAGCAACGTGCCCACTGAGTACTTTTGTACTTAGCCCTGCATATGTTTTCTAAATGTGCAGGTTGAAGCGACGAAGCGGCGTTGGTTGAGTTAGAGTTGAATAAGGATTAAGGAAGACTTGTATATAGTTCACAATTCCGCTGCTAGGCTCTGAACTCTTCTTTTGATGTTGTATTTTAACACTGTAGCCTAAGTTTTGTAATATAACTTAGAAGCTTTTGAAGTACTTTCTCGAGTAATCTTTCGAGATTAACTCTTTCTTTCGTTAATAAAGTTTTATTCATAGAAGATAAGATGTATGTATGTATGTATGTTTCTTCTTTCATTCCCCCTTCTTCCCCGCTTCTTTAATCCAACTCCAGTCGCACCCCGGCTTCTGCCATCCCTCGGGATTTGGGGCTGTGACAGAATATGAATTCAAAATCATGATATTTGATTCTATTCGAAAATATTCGATTCCGAATATAATATATATATATATATATGTATATGTATGTATATTTAAAAATTAAACTAAAAGTCAAAGTAAAATAAAAATAATAACCTATTTATGAAATATTGTAGCCCTATCTTTTTTTTCTTTTACTAGTATCTATGTTTTTGGAATTTATTATTGAGTGTTTATTAGGTAAATGTATTGGATGTAACATTTGTTATTGAATTTAGTGTTTAATTGTTTCTTAGGTGAAATAATATTTAAGAAAATTTCCTTCAAAATTGTGAATCAAATAGAGTATAATTTCGAATCGAATATTCGAATACTATGTTCACAATCAACTCAAAAAAATGAATCGAATATTCGATTCGAATCGATATTCGCGAATATCATTCTGAATCGAATACGAATAAAAAAAACATTCGTAGCCAACTCGAATATTGATTCGAATATGCAAATAATGTTACAAATCTGAATCGAATACACCACTATTTGCTTTGATTCGATTCGTTTACAACACTAGTCCCTATTACAAAAAATATTCAATATAATTAATAAATGTTTTTTTAATTATTATAGTCCTAATTCTTAGTTTATTTTCGATTGTTACATAAGTTGATTTCCGTAAAAGGTGATATTTTTTCAACTTATTTACTCTTATTCGAATCTTTGATTGACTCGTGAATAAATTTATAGTCAAAGAATAAATATGAGCATATTAGGAAATTTATATTCATAATGTTACTAATTACTATAGCCCCAATTATTTAAAGAAACCCTAAACATACTATTATCGACAATGGGGCTATGAGGATATGCTAAATTAATTTGTCAATTGATGAGTCACTATAACAGCTATGGTGTGGATTGCAGTACACACAATGTTGTTCTTCATGACCACCATTTTCTGGAACCAAAATAGATATTGTCTCAGAGGGACACTCTTGTCATACAACCAAGTCGGATCTGACCTTTCCTACTCACTTGAATATTTATAAACCAATATTACAAGCTAAATTAACAATTTAGCCTGTAGCTTAGTGGTTAGTTCCTCCTGTCACAACCTAATTTCTAACGTATAAAACAATTAGAAAACGAAGGGCAGTGAGTGTGAAACAACGGAAATAAACTAAGAAACATGCTCGGGAACAAGGGAATATTTATTGAATGCAATAACAATCATTAACAAGCTTTCAATACTCGAACTCAAATATCATCGATTTATAATAATATAAGAAGTCAAGAGGAATCAAGAAGTATTGTATCGAGCACAGAGGCTCATTATCCAAACATCAGAGAATAAAATATTCAAACCCGAATCAAAAATTAGTGTTGCAGTGGAAATACATCAAGTCCCAAAGTTATGTATGAAGACACATAACTCAGATTAAACAAGACTCGACTAAAAAATAACGAATGACGCCAAACATAGTGTACCATCATCATCCAAGTTAACATGCACGTTTTAGAAAACAACATGCAGGGTTGAGTAGTAATCAGTGAACACATTCCAAAAATAAATTGAAATCATGCTCGATAAAACTATAAATTGAACTTGCCTCTTTTACTGCATCACAAGTGTTGAGTTATAAAAATAGTAACTTGTGCATGTTCAAAAGTATTTTCTTTTTATGAAATGACTATGCAATCAAAATATATATAGCTTAGGTATGAATCAATCTACAACAAATAAGAGATAATGTCGAGAAGTAGGCTCCTTCTCAAACACCGCGATCGACCTGACCAAAGAAAGGTTTACGGTCACTATTAGTGTACACATCATCCCGTCTCACACAGGACCGAATTCGTCAACTCAAGTAGATGATTATCAAACCTAAACTCAAACATTTGGCAAGTCAATTAATTTGAACTCACATAATATGATAATAATAATCACATTCATCAATTCTTGGGTAAAAAGCTGACATGTCTCAACTGCTCGCTCGACTAGACTTTTCCTTATCGCTCTTTACTTCTTGACTCTTGTCATTCCTTCTAGATAAAGCTCTTATAAGGATGAGATCGACTTTGAAAATGAGAATCTAGGTTCGATTACCTAGACTTCTACTTGACTCGGATTTTCTAACTTTTCTTGGTTCGACTTATCGAACTTTCTCGACTCGTAGCTTCTTCTCAAGTACTATACCAACAGACTAACATCAATCTCAAACAACGACACTAAACATTCTCAACAAACATCAATCACATCAATACTTAGTCAAATATTCAAAAACAAGAAATCATTATTCATGCTACGATTAAACATTCTCGATTACACGTCTCAAACAATCTCAGAAAAAATACGAGATTAATTGTCAAACATTTTAAACACGAATCATGCACACATCGTCACTTCTCAGATCGAGTATACGCAGATAGGTAAACGACTGACTCAATTAGATTGAATGATCTTATCATAATTCATAAATTTAGTTTAAATTTTTAGTAGACTGTGCAAAATATGATGCACCCAAAGTACTGTAACACGTATAGTTAGGACTGTCAATTGCATACCTTAATTGATTTTTGGGCTAATCATATCGAGCTCAGGTATTTTTTCGGTTCAATAAATCTATACAATCACATTATGGCTAGCCATATTTTGGTTTAAATAGGAAAAAAAAATCACCATTCTTTATTTAATACTAGCTCTGATCCCTAAATTTCTTCATATTTATCCTTTTTGGGGCGGTCCCCAAATTTCTTTCTAGTTGTTTTTGGACACTACAAATTATTCTTTATTACGCTTACTTTATGAACTTTTATTTATTTTAAATACTACATATGGTCCACCACTTTCTCAATTACTTAATAATCACTAATTAATAATCACTGCCCTTAATGTGAGATCTCTTCTCCACTCGCAATAAAAGTTAATCATTTTTCTCCACTTACACCCAACTCAATAACTTAGTTTTAAACACAAAAACTAACTTCCATAACTCAATGATCCGAACCAAAACTATTTAATGTGAGTATCCTTCGAACCGTGTCCGTACAAAGTGGCTTTTATAAACCTTAATAAACACAAAAACAATCTTCCATCGAGTTCAAAATTGATTCTGAACTTTGTTGTCCCTCTGTCACTACTTTGAGTTTCTATTCTACGCAAAAAACCCTAAACCCTAATTTCAAGATTAATTTCAAGCTTTCTTCTCTCCACCTCTCTCTATTTCACTACTTATCTTCCTCTCTCTCTCTCTCTCTCTCTCTCCGACTCTCCCTATTTCGCTACTTCTTTTCCTCTCTCTCTCTCTCTCTCTCTCTCTCTCTCTCCCTATGAGCAATGGCAACACCAGCCCCATACCATTCAAAACTAAATCTCTGCGCCGCCACCGCCCGACCGACCGACTACCCGATTGAGGTAGTCGGCTGGATCTACGACCACCCCAATAAATCATCGGCCCTCCAAATTGATTGTGAAGGTAAATCAATCACAGTGATGAGTGAAAGGTGGAGTAGGTTTTTTATTCTAGACAAAATTTTGGTGTCCGGAATTGTTGAAGAGTTTTACAGTAAATTCATGAAGGCTAAGGTGATGTTGGTTAAAAAAGTGATTGTATTGACCTATGGTCCGGGTTTTGGAAGGGGTTTATTGATGGCCTACTTTGTGAGTTTTTGGCTGAGTTTTTGGGTAGTGAGGGAGGAAGCAATGTGGAAGCTAAGGTATAGGTTTCTTATGATAGTTTAATTGAAATTACGAGTTTAAGAAAAAAGTGCTAAGTCTTATGTTCAAATTTGCTAAAATTATAAGGTGAAACTTGGAATTATTGGCAAGAAGGCAAAAACACAACCATTATTTCAGGAAGCGATGTTGGAAAGATAATAAGGGAGATCAGAAAGTGGAGAAGATGAGGGCATTGAAGCAGGCTCATTGCAGCGAAAGTCATTTAATGGTAAAGTTAATTGGAAACTTGTTTTTAATCATTTGAATGGTGTGAAATTTAATCAATGCTTTATTTAACATATTGTAGGTAATAGTTGATATTCCGACTTTTGGAGGGCATCTGATTCTTGTCGATATGGCGGGTACTGAAAATATGGAACAAGGTTGTCAAACTGAATCGGAAACCAAGATGCAGGTATATAGATTGTTGTTCGTAACTCTTAATATATATATATATATATATATATATGCTTTGCTTCCCCAACAATGAATTGAGAGATTCCTGCCTACTCTCTCTGTCCGCATCTACAAATGTGAAAATCTTGTTTTACAACACCTAAGATGTATGGCAGCTTATATATGACCTTGGGCATTCATTTCCATCTTATTCATATGTTCATACTTCATGTTGGTATATTGATGTCATGTGGGGGCATTTGAGTTCTCATTGGTGTATGGCATATTATATATATTATGAGTGTCACACCCCGACTCCCGAGGTACGACTTACGAACACTCACCCGACTTAACCTTTCAACAATCAACTCAAATACGGGGAACATGTTCGGAGGATATCAACAAAAAGCAATAGCATTCGAATAAGGCTCTCAAAGACATAAAGAAGCAATAACCGAGCATTTTAATTCACATATCAACAAGAATATGATAAGTACTTCAAGTTATGGAGAACGAGATTCAACAAAAACATTTGAGTCATCGAGCATACAGCTCGGAACAAGAACAAGTATCAAAGTGTATATCAACAGACTTTCATTTCAAAAGAGTTGCAGCAGAAACTTGACTCAATTCCCAACATTCACATGTATGAAGACGTGCAAATGTCAGTCCGACATCCGACTCGACTCAACTAAAAACACCACACCACCAAGCGTCCATGCCATCACCATCCTGTCAACCTGCACGTTTAGAAATACACGCAGGGCTGAGTACTTCGTACTCAGTGAACATATGCCGAAAATATTTAAAAAAAGATGCTCTTAAAGCTATATCAATTGAACTTGCCTTGCCGAAACATCACAAGTAACTAAGCAACTTAAAACAATTTTACTTGTGCATGCTAAAAATATTTTCTTTCAAATAGACTGCGCAGTCAAAATATAATATATACTCAACAGTATGCATCATCTATCACAAATACTCTCACTGTGTCGAGAAGTATGCCTCCTTCTCGAACACTGTGACCGGCCTAACCGAAGCAAGGCTCACAGTCACCTCAACATTTAACATACCACACGTGGGTTTCCTTCCTTTCACAGGATGATAATAACTCAAATAAACAGATGATAACACATACCAAACTCAATAAAACGGCAAGTCAATCGCATTTTAAAAAAAATCACGTAATAATACTCAATAGTATAATAACATTCATCCATAGTTTAGGTTTAGAAAAGCCCACCTGTCTTCCGACGTTCTAGCTAGGTGGCTTACGGGTTATCTGTCCTCGCTTATCTTTCCGTCCGGCTTGATCCTTCACAGTTCGACATCGATAAAGAAGATAAGATACTACTCAAAGACGGATAATAGACGTTGGTCTCGACTGAAGGACTTCTACTTGAGTCGTTTCTCTCTATGCTATTCTTTTCTAAAAGTCTCGCATTTTCGTCTTTAAGCCATTAACACTACTCGATGATTGGTTAATACTACTAACCAATGTCTTAGCACTTCTCGCTTTAATTATGAAACGTCGTCTATCTAAACTCTATTACTCGAGTTTTCTTTTATAAACTTAATCAATTCTTGATTTAATTATTAACTTAATAACTCAATTATTTTTACATACAAAACAAACTCAATAATCTTTCACGTTATCATCAATTAACACCATTCACTCAAGCATGTTAATTCAATTGCATAACAATTCAAAATAAATCAAAGAGGGAATTTTGAAAATAGCACTTCATAGATAGTTTTTTAAAAATCTAGCACTCCATATAAAAACTTATAAATATAGCACTTGTTGACAATTATACCCCTACACTCACCAATCAAACAATTTGAATGTTTTGTAACTGAACAAAATTCACACGGTTATCAATTTTTTACACGATTCAAATTCATTTTGCTGTAACTGCTCATCTCTCATTTTCTCTCTCCACAAACCCTTCTTTCTCGGTATCATCGACGAAATAGTGAGTTTGAAGCTTTGATTTCTGGCAGGAGCATACGGGTTCCTCCATATTGTAGTCTATTTCTCTCTCTACAGAAGCTTTCGTAGCCCAGCTTCCAATTTTCTCGATCTGGAAAGAAGTATAGAGAGATTTGAAATCTCCAGCGAGATGTCACAATCCGGCGAGGAACAAACACAAACCCTGGGTACCTTGTTTTCGATCGATGAGACGCAAACTCAGACCAAACCACCGGTGAGTTTACTGTTGTTGAAGAAAAATCTGCCTTGCTGCGTGTTGTTGGTTTTTTGGGCTGCATATCGCTGGAGTTTTTCGTGTTCTAAGAAAATGTTAAAGGGTTTTTTTACTGTAATTTAGAGTGATTTGCTTGGCCCACATGTGTGGTCCATGTAAACTGTGGATTTCTTTTAAAAAACCTAGATCTGTTAGGATTTCTTTATTTTAAGTATGTAAGTTGCACGTGTTCCATAGGTATAAGATACTTAAAGCTTGAGCAAAAGGTAGAAGATGGAGCCTAGTTGGAAAAGGACGTTTTTGGCTGTGGAGAAATATGCTTGGAATTTGTTACTGAACAATTTGTGCAAGAATTATTAGGTGGTGTTGTGCAATAGTAATATAGTTTTTGTTACTTAACAAAATATGACAATAGACTTATGTATGAAATAAGTAATGTATCACTTAGTGTTAATTATGTTAGACCAACAAATTTGCAGACTCCATCAAATTCAGTCATAAATTTGTTACTCCATTGATGGTCCCGAAACGAGTAACTGGTGTATGGGGAGGGGGGGGAATACACCAGTTAGGATTTAAAAACTTAAACCTGAAAAATCACTTCAACTAAGTGAAAGAGGACTCAGTTGGAATCTCACAGCTGAGTAAGCGACCTCAGCTGGAAGAGTGAGGCTGTGCGGAAAGTGGTGGAAAATTATACTCGTTAAAAACAACTCACGCAAAACAGCTCGGTTGGTCAAGAACCAAAACAGCTCGGTTGAAAATGTGCAAAAGAGGTTTGTATGTCAGTTAGATTGATCAGATAAAAATGCAGATGCAACTGAATAAAAACAAACACGAATACACAGGATTTAACGTGGTTCGGAGATAACCCTCCTACGTCCACGGGGAGATGTGAATCTTCACACCTCAGTCCAAGTTCTTCTGGACAGAACCACTCAGCTTACGCGGGCTGAGCAACCGTTAAGGATAAGTTTGCGGGTACTTATCGACCTTACAGTTTAGTTTCCGGGCACTAAACAGCCTATGTCAAGTTTGCTGGTACTTGACGACCTGACTACTCAATTACAGGAAGAGTAAGGTCCTAGCACACTTTTTAGGGTGTGAGATAAGGTGGGATTTCCAACTACAGCTCGATCACGAATGAGAGCTGGATCTAAGGCTTGAACGAATAAACACTCAAACTAAGATCTAAGACAGATTTTCACTCTATGAACCCTCAGCTACTAATGTTCTATCACTCTTGAACTCTCAGCTGCTGATGTTCTTAGAATAGGATTTTAGCAGATTTTTCTTTCGCTTGATTCTCTTGTGATTGCACTTTTCTCTCTTGCTTCAGTCTGTCTCTTGTGTCTACTATCTCTCAAATGAGAGAATGCCTCTATTTATAGGCGGAGAGAATCAACTAGCCGTTGGAGGAGCAGTTGATCTCTGATCGGTTGATAGCGATGGCTTGTCTCTCATCTCTGCAGACTTTCCCGATATGGCATCTGTGCTCTTCTGCTTTCCATCTGAGACAGCCTTGTGTTGGGCCAGATGGGGTAATGACTGAACGGTCAACCCTCATGTGACTTCCTTTTGAAATTCAAATCTTAACCTTTCTGACAGTCAACTTCGGTTCGTCGGTTGAAAGTCTTGATCTTCATCTGAGTGGTCTTCAGCTGATGTTCTGAACTGTTGAACTCTCAGCTGACTTTGAACTTCAAGCAGTTGATCTTCTTGTTCGAGTTCTACAACTGAGGTTGGGTCTCAACTGTCTTCCTTGTATTTACTCAGTTGGGTTTGAACCCTCAGATGACTTTCCCTTTCATCTGATGTTCTCTTCCTTTCAACTGTTTCTCATCTGATGAACGCTCAGTTGGTTTTCTTCACAACTGATGTTCTGAAGACTTCCCCTTGTTTCCATCTGATCATATGAACTCTCAGTTGTCCTTCTTCACAACTGATGTTCTGTTTGGGTGACGCCTTGTTACCTTCTTCAGCTGGAGACCTGTAAAGATAAAATGTTAACTTTGCTCAAATAGCGAGCCTAAATTAACATTAGGTTCTGGCAACATCTACTCGGTTGGGGTCAGTCGGTTTTGGAATTCATCAAAACTTATACTAATAAATTTCCCAACAATTTCCCCCTTTTTGATGATGCCAAAACCACTTACAACTTGAAACCACTACTGATCTAAACCTCACTAACTTATCTAAAATCTCAGTTGAAATTCTAGACAGTCTATAAGATAAAACATCAAAGGGTTAGAACAGAGATAACATGATATTGAAAGACTTTGTGATTCAGAGCTTGGACAATGAAGAATTGTTCATCAAGGTGAATCGTATTATATACTTTGAAGTTTTTGTTACAACTGAAGGTTACAAGGTTAAGCACAAAACAAATAAAGATACAACAGTTGCTTCAAAAACTACAACATCCAAAAACTTCATCAGCTCAAAAACTTTGACAGCTCAAAAATACTGTTGACCGTACTTGCTGAAGATTCGGTCGAAAATCTCTTTCTTCGCAGCTGACTCAATCCCAGTGTTGACACCATGTTCCTTGCAGACTTGTCTCGCCTCAGCCATGATCGCGTTTCTGTTTGGCGTGCTCGTGCCTTTGATCATCTGAGGGCGGTATATGCACTTCTTTGGAATTGGAACGGTGTTGGGATCGAGCTGAGCATTCAGCATAGCTCGCTTGAACTGACTAAACATTTCAGGGTCTCCAGATCTGAGTTCCCACAGGGCTTCCTTGAAGGCTTGCCTTGGGTCTTCAGTCGAGTTGACTTTCCTGTAATAGAAGTCATTGACAAACTCATGCTTGAACTGCTCCCAGTCATCGTTCCACTCAGCATTCATCCACTTGTCAACATGTGGGTACCGAGACGGGAGCGGAGCGTTCTTCTGCAGTTGGCGCGTCGACTTCCTAGCCTCAGCCTTCATCTGGTCCTTGTTGATTCTTCGCACACTCCGGCTGGCTTTATTCCTGTCGACGTTCTTCTCTACCTTGGCGAGCTCCTTCTCGAACTTGGCCACCTTCTTGGCCTGATCGGCAGCGAACTTCTTGATCCAGGAGGGATTCAAGTACTTCTCCTTTGACTCCCCCATAGCTTTGGAAGCTTCAATACAGTCTTCAACAGATATTCCTCCGTCAAGTTCTGGTTCGAGCTCGGCCGTAAGCTCGGCTACGAGGTCGTGGGAGATTTCCAGTTCGGGCTGCGATCCTTCAGCTTCAGCTCCTTCAGCTGGCACTCCTTCCCCTTCAGCTTGCTGGAGAACAGCTTTCCCTCGTCCAGCAACAGCTGCTGGTTCCTTGTCTTCCCCAGCCGCTGGCTCCTTATCTTCCCCCTTTTTGGCATCATCCAAAAGGGTGGCTACAGTGCCATCCAGGGAGGTCAACTTGGCTTTAGCCTGTTGAACTCGGGAAAACAGCTCGTCAACAGCATCCTTCTCAGCTACTTTCTTGGCCAACTCCAAGTCTTGGCGCTCCTGCTCAGCTCGCTGCACAGCTGCAAAGGTCGCAGAGACCTCTTTGTGGAGGGAGACGAACTCAGCTCGGAAAGAGGCGAACTGAGACATCCACTCCTGGTCCTGAGTCTGCTGGGACTTTGTGAGGTCAGATTCAGCAATGGTCTTGAACACGTTGAAATCCGAGCTGAGGCTCTGAACGGCCTTCCTTAGAGCCGAGACCTCCGAGCTGGAAGAAGTGGAGAGATCTTCGAACTTGTGCTGCAGAGAAGAGGAGAGGTGTTCTAGCTGATTCTTCAAGCTGGTATTTTCTGCCATCAGCTGCTGCATCCTGTCAGCTTTCTCCACCTTGCTCAGCTGGATCTTGGACAGCATCTCCTGCCTCAGCTGGTTGACCCTCTCCGAAATCAGCTCGCAGATGGCGTCGGTTGAGAGAGCTGGCTGATCGGAGGGTCTGGGCAGAAGCTGTGGTTGTGGCTGGGCAGCAGGCACCGAGACAACCATGGCAGATTGGCTGGCGAGGTAGGCCTTGAGCTTGTCTTCTTCTCTCTTGGCCGCCTCATCAGCTGCGTCGACGTCGTCCATGCAGGAGGCATTTTTGGCTAGCATCTCGTCAAGAAACTGAACAGCTCCAGGATTGTTGCACAGTTCCCTGGTGTCTGTCCCTTCTTAGATGCTCTTGTCCAGACGTCGTCGTAGCACAGCCACCTTCTGGTTGTAAGCTACCTCCATGTTTTGGTAGTCGAAGTATTCCCTCAGGTTGGACTCTTCGACCTTCAACTTGTCCCAACCATGGATCCTGAGGGTTTCCTCCTTGACGTACCAGTAGCTGAATATGACGCTGAACTGGTAGAGCAGTTCCGTCCCGAGTACGGCAAAGACGGGCATTGAGGCTGCCTCGGGGAACATACCAATCAGCTTGCGGAAGCAGTAGCTGAGTCTTCCTTCATATTCAGCCAGGATTGCCTGGCGGTTGGCTTCTTCATCGATTGGAGAGGGTTCGATATCGAAGGTTACAGGTTCGATGGTTTAATCAACGTTGGCCGAAGGAATGGTCACAACGTTGGCATCGAGCAAGAGGCTCGGACTCTCTGACTGAGGACCAGTTGAGAGAACTGGATCCTCTTTGGGTAGTGAGTCGGCTGGCTCGAGGGTTTCTTCAGACTCAGGTGGGTTTACCTGGCTGGCATCAGCTCTAGTATGACTGTTGTGGGACTCCTCAGATGAAGAAGAGTCATCTGAGGAGGAGCTGGAATCCTCCACTTGGATCTCCACATCTTCAGCTGCTTTCTCCTGACGCGGCTGAAGAATGAATCCAGCTGGGTCAACCGATTGACTGGATTCGGTTGACTCCTTCGCCTCAGCCGGCTTGACCACCAATGGACTTGTTGTGGATGGTTGAGCCGCTGGCTGGATGATCCTTATCCTTGGCCTCTTCTGCAGAGGTTCCTCCTCTTCCTCCTCTTCGTCTTCTTCCTCCTCAGCTACCTCCTCCAGCTGGCGCTTCGCCGGCTTGGTCCTCGAAGGACGGCGAGCTGCTGACTCCACAGCTGGCTTGGGGGCACCCTTGGGGGTGTAGACAGCCTCCACGACATCCCTGGCTTTCTTAGCTGAGGGGAATAGCGATAGCTTGCTGACCGGAGTGTCCTCACTCCCTTCCCATGTCAGCGGTAGTCCTTTTGTGGCTTGGAGGATGAGGGCGGATATTTTTGTCCCAAAGTTGAGAGTCCCCTTGACACTGAACAGTAGTTCTCCGGACTCAGCTGTCGTCTCGGATATCTTCTACTTCTCCAACAACAGCTGGCTTTCCAGATATCCCAACCAGTCGACCTGGTGAAGCTCTTCCAGGGCCTTCTGCTGCTTGAGCTTAGGACGGCTTATGTCACCGAAGGCTCCACCATATGCGAAGGCACACTTGGAGATTATGTCGAAGAGAAGTCGGTGAGCCGGCTTCAGCTTCGTCCTCTGCATGCTCCCCTTCAATGGCTCGGGAACTATGAGGATTGTTTGAAGGAAGGTGTCAGCTTCTTTGTCAGTGAAGTTCCCCAGCACATCTGAGGCTTCGCGGTTTCTGGGGATGAGCTTCTCCAGCTCCTTTGACACCTTTATCTCCACGACTGAGTCTTCTACTGTCCGGGAGATTCTGTGGCGTTGTTTGTACGGGATGATCGTGACAAGCCCGTCTTCTGCGACTCGTTGTAGATTCCGGTAGAAATGTACGACCTGCTTCCTGAGCAACAAAGCTGGAGAGAGGGTTGCCCAGTCAAGCAGATGGTGGTCGGAGAGGATGGCGGTGACTGGAGCGAGCTCAGGCGAGGAGAGAGCCGCTCTGGATAAGATCTGTTCGAAATGAATCTTCGACATCACCATGTCGAACGATTCCTGGAACATAGCAGGCTCTGCGGAGACCATCTTCTTAGAGGCTTTTGATTTGGGCGCCATCTCGAGGAGATTTATATGCAAAGAAAGAAGGAAAAACTTTACTGAAAATGCCGAAACAAGATTTGAGAAGATGATGAATAGTGAGTAAAGATATGCACGAAAAGAGAAGGTAAGGATCACTTCCTGATTTACCGTATTATATAATCTTTGACTCGGATAAAATCAACGGCTGGGGTTAAATCGCGCGTATTTATCAACGGCTGTGATTTCGCGACTGTTGAGTAATTTTGACTGATATACCACGCGCGCGAGTGAGAAGGTGAATAGTTTGAGGTGTCAGCCCAGTCGCATTATAAAGTAAGGCTATAGGTGTTCAGCCAGACTTTACATTAAATGCGATATGATGAATTTATTTCAAACATTCTCATTTAATATCATAACACCTTCAGTCATAAATGATACCTGTCAGCTGATGTCGATATCAGCTGTATACCTCAGTTGTGCTCCTCAGTTGCAGCATACCATCAGCTGGACTCGAGTTCGTCTGTTCAGCTGACGTTTGATGTCTTAGTTGGCGATTCGTATCTGAGATTCCTCCTTCATCTGAGCTTCCCCCTTAAATTGATATCCGATTCTTCAGCTCGGATGGATCTTTATCAGCTCGGATGACTGTTCATCTCGGATGACTCTTCTGCTCGGATGATTCTTCAGCTCGGATCCAAGAGTCCTAGAAGGTCACACAGCATCTTGAACCTGGCTTCAGGAAGAGGTTTGGTGAAGATGTCAGCTCTCTGAATCTCAGTTGGGATCTTCTCCATGGACACATCCTTCTTCTCAATATGATCTCAGATGAAATGATGACGAATGTCGATGTGCTTAGTCCGAGAGTGGTGAACAGGGTTTAGAGAGATGGCTATGGCACTCGAGCTATCACAATGAATGGGAACCTATCCAGTTGAGACTTCATAATCTCTCAGCTGCTGCTTTAGCCACAATACTTGCATGCAACAGCTTCCAGCAGCCATGTACTCTGACTCGGTTGTCGAAGTAGCAATACACGCTTGTTTCTTGGAGAACCATGAAACCAGCTTGCTTCCCATGAACTGACAGTGTCCAGAAGTAGACTTCCTGTCCAACCGATCTCCTGCTAGGTCGGCATCTGAGTATCCAGTCAGCTGGATATTGTCATCAGTTGGATACCACAACCCAACATTGACAGTTCCCTTCAGATACTTAATGATGTTCTTTGCTGCCAACATGTGTGCTTCTCTTGGTTGGACTTGAAAACGAGCACACACTCCAACTGCGTATGAAATGTCTGGTCGGCTGGCAGTTAGGTAGAGCAGCGAACCGATGATCCCTCTATACTGGCTGGCATCAATGAGCTTTCCCTCAGCTCCTGGTTCGACCTTCCAGTTCGTGTTCATAGGGATCTTTGTTGTCTTACTTGTCTGTAATCCGAACTTGATGATGAGCTCCTTTGTATATTTGGACTGGTTGATGAAAATCCCTTCACGTGACTGCTTCACTTGTAATCCAAGGAAATAATTCATCTCGCCCATCATTGACATCTCGAACTTCTCCTTCATAAGATCGGAGAATTTCTTGCACAGCTCCTCCGACTTGGAGCCGAAAATGATGTCATCGACATAAATTTGCACAACAAGTATATCTTCTCCAACTTTGATGGTGAACAGAGTTTTATCAACTGAACCTCGTTTGAACCCCGAGTCCAGAAGAAATCCACATAGAGTGTCATACCATGCCCTTGGTGCTTGCTTTAGACCATATATAGCTTTCTTCAGTTTGTACACTCTTCCATCTCCAGTCTCAATGCATAGTTCACATCCATCTGATATACTTTGAACTTGTGATGTGCGGCATAAGCTAGAAAGATCCGGATGGCTTCCAGCCTTGCAACTGGTGCAAAGGAATCTTCAAAGTCAATTCCTTCTTGTTGGCAGTATCCTTGAGCTACCAACCTTGCTTTATTCCTCACAATGAATCCAATGGCGTCTCTCTTGTTTTTGAAAATCCACTTCAATCCAATCACCTTGACACCATTTGGTCTTTCTACCAACTCCCATACACAGTTGCGTAAAAACTCATTCAATTCTTCTTGCATAGCTGTTGTCCAGTGGATACAGTTGAGAGCTTCCCCAACATTCTTCGGTTCTGGAACATCAGCTACAAAGCAAGAAATCATGGCAACATCTCTAGCTTGCTCGAACTCCTCTAGAACTGCCAATTTCTCAGCATATTGGGCATAAGTGTTGGAATCTTCCTCGGTTGATTCTGGATTTGCAACTCTGCTCCGTGTGCGCACACCCTCGGTTGGATCTCCGATGATGTCGTTGGTGGAATGAACTTCATACCATCTTCGGTTGCGTCTTCCTTCTTCTTCCAACTGTGGTTGTTCAGAAATCTGAGTTGGAGTCTTCAGAGCTGGTGATTGATCAGCTGTTGAGTCTAGATCCTCAACATTAACAATAGTTTGAACTGAGCTCGGTTGGGCATCGGATGCTGATGCAGTTGGAGGGGCATCAGCTGAAGTTCCCCCTTGGGATGAGCTGAGGTCTTCGCATTCATCTTAAGAGGAGTATGGATCCTCATCCTCAGTTGCCCATACCAGTGGTTCAGCTCGGTTCTTTTCCTGAAGTGCTTGCAATCTGGTGAGAACTGGTAGAACAGCTGGATCCGCGTGTTGTTCCTTTACTTGTTCCCTGCACTCAAAGGTAGATTCATCAAAACTAACATGAGGTGTTATTTCCACAACACGAGAGCTGTTGTTGAAAACTCTATATGCCTTTATCCGAGCTGCATATCCAAGAAATATGCCCTTCGAAGCTTTGGCATCAAAAGTTTTCAACTGAGTCTTCCCATTGTTGTGAATATAACACTTAGATCCAAAAACACGAAAATAAGAAATATCTGGCTTTCTGCGTCTCCACAGCTCGTAGGGCGTCTTTCCCAACCGCTTGGTGAGAAGAGATCGATTCTGAGTGTAGCATGCGCCCAAAATCTCTTTGGCAGTGCTGAGCTTGCTAACATAGATGTGGCTGCATCCTTCAGAGTTCTATTTCTTCGCTCAGCTACGCCATTCTGTTGTGGAGTACGCGCGGCTGATGTCTGATGGGTTATGCCATTCTTTTCGCAATACTCAATAATGGTTTCATTTAGAAACTCCGTTCCACGATCTGATCGGATAGATATGATCTTCATCTCTTGTTGGTTCGATATCCGATCCATCAGCTTGGGCAGCTCATCTCGGGTTTCACTCTTGTGGCGCATGAAGATGGTCCACGTATATCTTGAGTAGTCATCAGTTACAACCAATGTATATTCGTTTCCATTAATGCTTATTGGTGTGACTGGCCCGAAGAGATCCATATGGATCAGCTGCAACACTCGGTCGGTTGAGGGAGTTGACTTCAACCGGAAGGAGGTTCTAGCGAGCTTTCCCAGCTGGCAAGCACTGCAAATGTGTGTTGTTGAAAACACTCGGTTAGGTATGCCTCTTGCATGTTCTTGTCTGACGAGTCGGTTCATCGTCTTGAAGTTCAGATGGTTGAGCCTTTTGTGCCACAGCCAGCTCACATCCGAACTGCTCTTTGATAACAGGCAAGTGTTAGGGAGGCTGCTGTTCCAGTCAGCGTAGTATACATTCCCTGTTTGAGATCGATTTCCCAACAATATCACCTGCTTTGATCCGACATCTTTAACTCTGCAACCCTGTGCATCAAACTTGACAGAGAAACCATTATCACAGAATTGGCTGACGGAGAGCAGGTTATGCTTCAATCCATCAACATAAGAGACATTAGAAATTGAAACATGATTGGTTTCAAGGGTACCGTAACCTCTGGTATAACCTTTTGAGTTATCACCAAAAGTAACTGATGGACCTTCTTTCTCCACGAAACTTCCAAGCAAATCCTTCAGATTTGTCATGTGTTTCGAGCATCCACTATCCATCACCCACATTGTTGTAGACGCTTTCTTCTTCCTCAGCTGTTTCTCCTGTACCTGCAAAGAGAAACTCGCTTAGGTCCCCAATTTCAGTTGGGTCCTGGAGGGTTAGAACCAGTTCCCGCTGGAACTGTACGTCGCTTTTCCCTGTAAACTCAGATGGATTTATCATTCCAAATTACTTTTCCTTCATCATCGACTATAACAACACCTCGGTTATCCTTAGGCTTGTTGTTAGTAGTGATGTTCTGTTTCTTGGGAGGAGTTGGATTTCTCCTATGTTGAGCTTTAGGAAGTGAGGCTTTCCCCCTGTTTTGATGGCGATTCTTATCCTGTTGAGTTTGTCTGTAAGGTCGGACGCCCTGTTGGAATCTTTGTAGCTGATTATGATTCCAACTTCCTGAGGGTTGTCTGTAGCTGTTCATGCCCTGTTGATGATTAATATTATGGCATGAATATCTCCAGTTGTTTGACCAGTTCCTCATTGGTTGACTATGTTGGAACCTTTGGTCGAACTGATGTTGGAACCACTGTTGATTCAGATGATTGAATCCTTGCTTGTTCAGAGGTCGGTTCCATTCCTTCTGACGTTGACTTTGAGGTTGATGCAGAGGTCGGTTCTGGTTCTGAGATCGGTTGTGGTTGTGCTTTCGACGCCTCTGATTCCTCTTCTGACTTTTGGAACATTCCCCCTCGGTTGAAACCTCAACCGATGGAATATTCTGTCCTACATCAGCTACTCCTTTTCCCTTCTCAGTTGTAATTTCACTGGTCGTTTGAACTTGTTGAGAAGTGGAACTTGAATTAGCTTCTGGAGACTTAGCTGTGTCTGGCTCTACAGCTGTAACTTCTACTGGTTTGATGAAAGTTGCTGGTGGAATCCCAGTATCCTTGACAACATCATAACCGAGTCCTGACACGTCATCCATCTGTCTGCTGTAACTTAAAAGGTTTTCGATGATCTTAGATGACTGATACAGCTTGATTAGATTGTCCTTCTCAGTTTGCAACTCCTTGATGAGTACAGCTATCTGCTTGGTTTGTCCATCTGACTTCTTTATCAGGTGTTTGATCTGAGCATCTTGATTTTTCAACTGATCTTGCTGTTCTTTGTTTTGCTTTGTCAACTCCTCATCAGCTGGAGCCTTAGCCTCGATCAGTTGACTCTTAAGATTCTCAATCTCCTGAGTTTGGCTTGTGATCAGATCCTCTTTTTCGGTTAAGGAATCTTCAAGCTTGGCGAACTGAGCTTGAAGACTCTTAAACTCAACCGACTGCTGATGCAGTTCCTCACTGAGTTCTTGAAAATCATTCCAGGAGGGTTCCAATTCATCGCTCAGAGATTCCTGCAGGTTAGAAGTATTGGAAGAATTTAAGCGGGCAGGATTAGATTGTACCTCAATATCATCTTGGTCGGTTCCAAGAGCCATGAGGCATTGATCCGGACTGATGACTTTGTTGGTAGAGGTCAGTTCGTCCTCATCTTCAGTGTCTGTGAAGATGTCCATATCGTCAGCTGCCTCTTCTGCTACCATGGCCTTGTTCTTTGCAGTTTGCTTGGCCCTCAGTGCTTCTCTTTCCTTCTTTGAGAGGTCTGGGCAGTCAGCTTTGAAGTGTCCTTCCTTGCCGCATTCGAAGCAACCATTGGTGACTGGCTTCGAACTGTCTCGAGTTCGATTTGATTTATAGAAATGTTTATATTTGCCGAACCGAGTATCCATATCGGCTAACTTCTTTGACAACGCTGCAATGTTCTGTTGCAGTTCCTCTCTACTCGGCTCCTTTGCAGTCATGTCAGCCGATCTGGTTGGCCTTGACGATCTCGACTTTGAGTAGTCAGCTCGGAGGGCCACTGACTTTGATGCTGAGCTGACATCCTCAATTCTATTTGTCTGACTTGAGGGCTACGACCTCCTTCTGTTGACCTTATACTCATTTCCTTTCAAGATTGAGAACAATCTTTCAGTTCCCATTTCACCAAGGTCAACTTGGCTCTCGTGGATATTTGTGAAAGTATCCCACTCAGCCGGTAGAGCTTGCAACACTTTGAGGTTTATTTTTCTTAGAGTGTATTTTCCTTTCCGGATGGACTGGATTCTTCTGATGATGTCCATAAACCGGAGCTCTAGCTGATCAATAGTCTCATCAGGTCGCAGACTGAAATTGTCGAAATCTTGACATGCATGCGAGAACTTGTTTTCCTTCGTCTCGTCGCTTCCTTCACTTAGCGAGGCCAGGATGTCCCACATCTCTTTTGCAGTCTCACACTCCTCTATCCAGGGCAGATAATCTTGTCCAACTGTGGACATTATTGTGCTCTGAGCCCAGATATCCAGCTGGCTCACCTTGGCCTCCTCCGGAGTGTAGTCTTCTGGTTGTTTCTCCACATACTCCACTACTGCATCTCCATCGTTGTGATTTGTGGGAGTGCGTAGTATTCTGTCTCGTATGACGATTGGTCCAGAAGTGAGAACTTGTTGCATCCTATGATGCTTTGACAGAAGGATCTTCTTCATTCGAGTTCTCCATGATGTATAATTGACTACAGAGAACATGACTACGATCTTGTCCTTGACGTCCATCTACACAAACAAAAACAGGACAAAAAAACGAGCAAGAATGCACTAGCGTGAAAAGATCTGTTCAGTTGACCACTGAAGAAAATTCTCGAATTCACACCTCGTGAAACAGAGTCAGCAGTCTTTTGAACCACTGCTCTGATACCACTTGATAGTCCCGAAACGAGTTACTGGTGTATGGGGGGGGGGGGGGGGGAATACACCAGTTAGGATTTAAAAACTTAAACCTGAAAAATCACTTCAACTGAGTGAAAGAGGACTCAGTTGGAATCTCACAGCTGAGTAAGCGACCTCAGCTGGAAGAGTGAGGCTGTGCGGAAAGTGGTGGAAAATTATACTCGTTAAAAACAACTCACGCAAAACAGCTCGGTTGGTCAAGAACCAAAACAGCTCGGTTGAAAATGTGCAAAAGAGGTTTGTATGTCAGTTAGATTGATCAGATAAAAATGCAGATGCAACTGAATAAAAACAAACACGAATACACAGGATTTAACGTGGTTCGGAGATAACCCTCCTACGTCCACAGGGAGATGTGAATCTTCACACCTCAGTCCAAGTTCTTCTGGACAGAACCACTCAACTTACGCGGGCTGAGCAACCGTTAAGGATAAGTTTGCGGGTACTTATCGACCTTACAGTTTAGTTTCCGGGCACTAAACAGCCTATGTCAAGTTTGCTGGTACTTGACGACCTGACTACTCAATTACAGAAAGAGTAAGGTCCTAGCACACTTTTTAGAGTGTGAGATAAGGTGGGATTTCCAACTACAGCTCGATCACGAATGAGAGCTGGATCTAAGGCTTGAACGAATAAACACTCAAACTAAGATCTAAGACAGATTTTCACTCTATGAACCCTCAGCTACTAATGTTCTATCACTCTTGAACTCTCAGCTGCTGATGTTCTTAGAATAGGATTTTAGCAGATTTTTCTTTCGCTCGATTCTCTTGTGATTGCACTTTTCTCTCTTGCTTCAGTCTGTCTCTTGTGTCTACTATCTCTCAAATGAGAGAATGCCTCTATTTATAGGCGGAGAGAATCAACTAGCCGTTGGAGGAGCAGTTGATCTCTGATCGGTTGATAGCGATGGCTTGTCTCTCATCTCTGCAGACTTTCCCGATATGGCATCTGTGCTCTTCTGCTTTCCATCTGAGACAGCCTTGTGTTGGGCCAGATGGGGTAATGACTGAACGGTCAACCCTCATGTGACTTCCTTTTGAAATTCAAATCTTAACCTTTCTGACAGTCAACTTCGGTTCGTCGGTTGAAAGTCTTGATCTTCATCTGAGTGGTCTTCAGCTGATGTTCTGAACTGTTGAACTCTCAGCTGACTTTGAACTTCAAGCAGTTGATCTTCTTGTTCGAGTTCTACAACTGAGGTTCTGAAACTGAATACTCAGTTGTCTTCCTTGTATTTACTCAGTTGGGTTTGAACCCTCAGATGACTTTCCCTTTCATCTGATGTTCTCTTCCTTTCAACTGTTTCTCATCTGATGAACGCTCAGTTGGTTTCCTTCACAACTGATGTTCTGAAGACTTCCCCTTGTTTCCATCTGATCATATGAACTCTCAGTTGTCCTTCTTCACAACTGATGTTCTGTTTGGGTGACGCCTTGTTACCTTCTTCAGCTGGAGACCTGTAAAGATAAAATCTTAACTTTGCTCAAACAGCGAGCCTAAATTAACATTAGGTTCTGGCAACATCTACTCGGTTGGGGTCAGTCGGTTTTGGAATTCATCAAAACTTATACTAATAAATTTCCCAACATCCATAAAACATGTTCAGCAGTTTCATGAATACTCCATAAAATTCTTAAAACATTAAAGCTGTTTTGTTTATTTTCTTGTTCCTGATCCAATTAGAAAGCATAATTTGATGTTCTTGACAATAAACACTAATATTTGATCTTGTGTGACTTAAAAAAAAAAGAATTGTGTAAAAACATATTTCTGTTGTTTTTGTTCTTGATTTTGCACAGAACTTGGCAATAATATGCGGGTCTTTGTTGTTATTGGTTATGAAAGACCAAGGCTGCAAAGTAATGACCTTGTAATTGGTTTTTGTTACATCAAAGAAAAGGAAAGAATAGGTTACAGTTTAATAAATCGTATTAATGTCTGTAGAATGGATGGAGATACAAGAGGCGTCGAATGCAAGGGATTATTCAAAAGGTGAATCATCACTGTAAGGAGGAGATTCTGAATAGCATCAGAACTACATTAAATAACCATGGTGCCGAG
Organism: Schizonepeta tenuifolia; assembly: GCA_029490685.1. Lineage (NCBI taxonomy): Eukaryota > Viridiplantae > Streptophyta > Magnoliopsida > Lamiales > Lamiaceae > Schizonepeta > Schizonepeta tenuifolia. The sequence continues at coordinate 12,718,137 of CM055960.1, read as the reverse complement.
CTCTTTAGTAAATTTGAGAAGTCCTGTTTTGGAAAATTCTATGACTTCCTAGGCAAGCTGGGGAAATCCATGAGCACCGTTCACGAGTTAATGAGTTACCAGATAGTGCAGAAAAAAGATGAGCCTTACTCTATTTCAGAGTTGACTTTTTTTTATTAAGGGCAAGATTGTGAAGTTTCGCAGGCAGGAGTTTGCGCTGGTCACTGGCCTTAGATTCGGAGAATCAAAGTTCAACCCCCATAAGAAGAAATATCTTTTCAGACCTGATTCGTTGTATGCCACTTGGTATGTGGCTAGCAGAACAAACTTCGGGAGGTTGTGGGATGACTACAAAGCTTCGAAATTCAGGACAGGAGTGGAATATTTGAAAGCCTCAAAGATATTGTTTGTGTATAGTGTCCTTTTTGGAGTCTAAAAGACGAAGACAATTGATGATTGGATTTGGGCGTTGGTTAAGAAGGAAGAGTTGTGGGAGTCTTTTCCGTGGGGTAGCCTAGCATATCAACACCTCATACAGAATCTGGATTCAATCAAGAGAGATTTAAAAGAGGATGCAAAGAGCACAGGATACCATGTCAACGGATTCGTAACTGCTTTATTGGTACGTTTTTTTATTGTAATTGTTCATTAGGCTGAATGAGTTATCTATGAAAATCTGTTAGCTTACTAAACTGCATCTGACTATAATTCTTTGTATTGGTGTTTTGATGTTGTGCTTGTTTGGCAAGAAGGCATGGATCATGTGTGCATTCCCTGATGTTGGCAAGCAATCGGGACTGAGAAATGAGTGTTGTATTCCCAGGATGTTGAGGTATGATTACTCATCATCTCTTGGACATTTTCTGGAGCGGATCGATGAGGTAAAGCTTTGGTGAACTTATTCTTTACTATTTCTTGAAAAATTAATAGAAATCTGGAGTAGTTCTAATTATATTTTTTTTATTAAAATAAGATTGAGGAAACCTTGATACCGACTGATGATGAACTCCAGTCCACTTATTGGGAAACAGTGGAAGCAGAAGGAGAGCCTTGGAAGATGCATTTTGCCAAATTCGATGTGGTTGTTCCAGAATTTGTGCCGTCCGATGATGAAGGAACACAAGTGCTAGATAGAGGTATCGTTGTGAAAAAGAGACGTAAAGAGGTAGGAATGGATTCAGGGGAGTTCATCAGTGTGACGGAGGCTACAAAATTAATCACATCAATCTTGATGAGTGATGCTGTGGTTAATAAGTTTGGTGAAGTAACAGCAGGAATTGTTTTGAAAAAACTAGGGGTAAGATGTGCAAATTATACGTGATATATTATAAATATAAAAAATGATCTATGTAAGCTTAAGTCGGTTGGTTTCTGCAGGAACAGGTGCTACCAGGGGTTAATGTTGAATTCAATAATGCTGGTGTCGGTGTGAGTGGAATGAAAGATGGTCCAACTGTTGTGATAGATAGTGATGAAGAAGAAGAGGAACGGATGAACCGACTGCGGGAGACGGTAAATTTCGTGATTGGCATCAGTTTACATTCTTTTTGGCATTAAGAATGTGTTATTTATTTGTTCATACAATTGAAAAACAGAAAAGCAAATCAGAGGAAAACAGGGCTGCCGATTCGCCTTCGAAACTTTTCAGCAAAATAACAGAACAGGTTTTATAATAATGTTGTTTTCCATAATATGGCTGTTGGTGGCATATAACATAACTGTGTGATGTTGCAGATTGAAAGTCATGATATGCCAGTGAATATTGGAACCCCTATGACAGCTGCTGGGCATCGGAAGAATTTGAGAGTTTGTAAGGCCGGAAAAAAAATTGATGAGGTATTATCAAGGTTGACAGTTTGGGTTAGCGATTCATAGTTATTCTACATAATTAATAATGTACATGTAGAATGCGTGGTTGATTATATTTCTGTTTTAGGGAATAAAGGAATTGAATAGTGAATCACCGTCACATTTGACCGGGGGGGGACTACAGTGATGCCGATCTTGCAGGAGTGGTTGAGAACATCGTGACAGATATTGGGGTAATACAAACAGAGGTTTGTTCTAATTTTTTTTAAATTATCTATTACATTATGCATTCTAATGATGGTTTATTTTGTTAATGCACAAAGATTTATGTTTATATTTGAACTGTTTTATATTAGTTTGGTCTTGAAAACGGATGTTTGAGTCAATGTTTCATTTTGTTTTATGACTACACAAATAATATGATACCTGCTTGATTCATTATACTTCCTGAGGTGCAATAAATCTGGTCATTGGTAGATTATGTTTGTGACTGCACAAAAGTTGTCATTAGTTTTGTGATTGCACATAAATTTCAATATTTTTTTGTTACTCCAAAAAAAAAATGCTTTTTTTGGGTGAATGTATAAAATTTTTTCTTCTATTTGTGACTTAACAATTTTTTTTTTTAGAGTATTTTGGATAGCCTCACCAAGATTGATGTTACTGTTTTTACCGCATCTCTTTTAATATTTGTTAAAGATCACCATTTATTGTGGATGTTATGGTGATTTGGTGAATTTAACTATATATTAACTTCTACAGAAGAATTCATCTGCATTCAAGACTCCAGTACGCGATGTTGCTTTTGGAGATGAGCCACTTGATTTCGTGGAAGAAGCATGCAATAGTGCCCATGCTGTGACACAAAAAGCAGCGGATGAGAAAAAACAACATCTGAATAGAAAAGGGAAAAGTGTTTCTAGTAGTGGAGGTCCGTCATCTTCACCTAGAACAAGGATGCAGACGGCTCAAGCAAGCAAATTGGATGATGAAACCCAAAGACCATTGAAGTTAGACTGGACGTTAGTGAGGACAAGGAGAATAGCATGCGTGTTGTGCAGTCCATTCCTGGAAAATGAGAGATGGGGAATAGACTATCTCAAGTTCAAGAGCAGCAACTCCACGTAATGTTCTACATTGTCAAATACATTAGTTCAATTAGTAAATTTTTAGAATTTTGTTGTTGCATCTGACTTTGTGAGAATTGGTTGATTTAACTCTTTGAAGGAGGAATATAGGACTTCCTGATCCTGTAGATGCACAATGGTTCAAGATGATAGAGGATGAGAACGAAGAATTGAAGCTTGCGCACATTGAGGCATATATGTCCTGTCTGCACAGCTTTCCAGAAATTACAAAAGTTAAATGAGTTGATGGCAGAATGGGCATCATTTCACCGACATTTTTGGTTAGTAACTTATATTACGTACTTTTGTTTATTTATTTTTTGGGTGTCATATAATGTTATTATGTTACTGATTATGTGTCTTGTATAACAGAAAGAACTGTATGAACTTTGGCAGCATTATAACAGTGAGGAGACGATGACACAGTTTAACCCAAATGAAGATGAAGCAATTTCTGTTTCACACTTGTTCAAGTTGGCATAGTATGTCCATGCTGAAAAACCTGGATGGAAAAATCAAAAAGAGGGGTGGGCCTATGATCGGGTAAATTTTTTTATTGTGTGCAACAAAATTATTATTTTAATTAGTGCTTACACTATGATTGGATTTTATTTCACTGTGAAATGATGAAAAGTGGTATAATCTCATTTAACTGGACATAACCGTGATACTATTTTATTAGTGCTAGATGTAGGATTAGTAAGATTTTTGCATGGCCAGTGTGTATCAGGATTTTTCTATATTTGTAATGATTTCTTGTACAAGTAGATCGTCATTTTCAAAAATAAGATCTAATCTTATGTATATTGTATGTTGAAACAGCTTGTTACTGTGTTCTATGGTGTTTACAGATGGGCCGCATTGGAGATCGAATTTCCCACCCACAACTTGATCATATACGATTCCAAGGCACACAAGTATGATGATGATGATGTCAAAGAATTTGCCAACATTTTGACTGGTCTCTCTCGATGGCTGCCACAGGTTCTCATTTACAGTGGATTCTACGGTGCACGCGAAGATTTGAGCAGCGTCCCAATGTGGAACATCACCCACATTGACAAAGCAACAATGACAATCAGAAATACAAAACAGACTTTCAAAACAGGAGGATATGCGCTCAAGACTATGGAGGCAATCATGGAGAGATCATTCCCACCAAGCTTCATTAAGAAGGCCATGGTGGAGTATAGGAAGGCTGTTGCACTCAGAATTTACAAGTACAGTACAGATGAAAGCACGCAGGCTGGGAAGTCGACATAACGCATGTGTTGAGTTTTGGGATGTGGAAAAAACAATTGATTTTTGTGTTGGTTTCATGGAGATGGTTTTTTAAAAAAATTACTTTCTGAGTTTGTACATAATTTGATGGAGAAGGTTTTATGGGAGAGGTTTTGGATCCCCAAGGACATGATTTAATATGTGCATGTCATTTTGTAATCTAGCAGGATGCTTGTTCTTGTTACTCAGAAAAATGAGATGTTTTATCTGTGACATCACAAGAATTTTAATTTTATTTGGTTGGTGTCTATTGTGTTTTGGATAAATATATAACTTACAGAATAATTTTTTTTGAGTGCACAAAAAAAAAATTAAATATCCAACTAGTAAAAGAATGGTAGATTGTTGACTTCAGAAAAGTAGATACATTTTTGTGACTCGACAAATATATTGTTATATCTTTGTGGCACCCAAAAATATTAAAGTATTTGTTTGTTGCTCAACAAAAAAGTAAAAGTTTTTTTGTGAATCCGTAAAAAACATTTAATGTTTTTTGTGACTCCACAGAAAGTGTAAGTTTTTTTGCAATAACAAAAATCAAAAAATTTGAAAACACATAAAAAGAGAATAAATATTAAGATATGTAACAAAACAAAATTAATATTCGACATTTCTTATATCATATGAGAGCAAAAAGCTAATAACTCTTCTCTCTCCTATTTGTTGTGATAAGAGTACACGTAAAAGAATAATTTATCAATACAACTTTATTAAAAATTAGTCATTTTTGTTAATATGTGTCCCCAACAAAATGTGTAAAGTGAAAAGATATGGAGGGAGTAATACATTAATATTTACTTTTTTACTACCCAAAAAAAAAAAATGGCAACAACATAGAAAGTGTATAATATTTTTGTGACTCTACAAAAACATAGAAGAAGAAATAATTTTTTGTGACTCTAGAAAAGTACACAAAAAGAAGGTTTTTTGGATGAATCCACAAAAATAGTATATTCAAAAATATATATATTTTTGTGACTCCACAAAACATATCATTATATCTTTGTAAGAAAATTTCTTTGTTACTCCACAAAAAAGTGTAAGTATTTTTATGACACCGCAAAAATTATATAAGTTTTTTGTGACTCCTCAAAACTGCAAATTTTTTTGCGATAATAAAAAATAAAATTTAGAAACCACATAAAAAGAGAATAATTATTAAGAGACTTCACGAAACAAAATTAATATGTGTGGCCAACCAAATGTGTAAAATGAAAAGATACGGAGGGAGTACTACATTAGTATTTACTTATTTACAATTGAAAAAAAAAATAATGGCAACCACATACAAAGTGTATAATATTTTTGTGACTCTGCAATAATATATAAAAAGAATTTATTTTTTGTGACTCTAGAAAAGTATACAAGAAGAAGGATTTTTTTATGAATCCACAAAACTAGTATATTGTAAAATATATATATTTTTGTGACTCCACAAATATATCATTATATGTTTGTGGCACACATTTGTTACTCAACAAAACAAGTATAAGTTTTTTTGTGACTGCGCAAAAAACAAATAAGGATATTTGTGACTCCACAAAAAATGTAAGTTTGTTTGTGATAATTTAAAAAAAAAAATTAGAAACTACATAAAAAGATATTAATTTTTAATATAATTAACCAAACAAAATTAATATTGGACATTTCTTACAACATATTTCATAAAAAGCTAGTAACTCTCTTCTCTCTCCTATTTGTTGTGACAAAAGTACCCTTAAAAGAATAATTTATCTTCTCAACTTTATTATAAATAACTCATTTTTCGTAATATGTGTGCCCCACCAAATGTGTATAATGAAAAGATACGAAGTAAGTACTACATTAGTATTTACTTTTTTAGTACAAGAACCCACAAAGAAAAACCATACAAAAAAATGATGTTTTTGTGAATCAACAAAAATAGTATTATTTCTTTGTGGGTACACAAAATATGGTTTGGCTAATCATCAAAAAGATTACATTTTTTTTGGTGAATGCACAACCATATATTTTTGTGGTTTGTTAATCATTAGAAAGGTTCAATTTTTTTGTTTATTAAACGAAATGTGTAGTGTCTGAAGAAAAAAAATAAAATTCAATTGTGACTACATAAAAACAGAAAGCAGAAATTAAATAAAAAAAATGCGATAAAATAACTAAAATAAAAGGGTAGTTCAAGGTCAAGTACAAAAAAGACAGAAAAGAAGGTAAATAAAAATAAGTTCCTCAAGGTCTTAATTAAAAAAAGTTCAGTACATGAGAGACTATGAAAACATCAATAGAAATCTCAAGCAACCAAATAAGGACACTTCCTGCGGGTATGATTGGTATCGCGACAAATGCTGCAAGCCTTAGGTTTCCGAACAAGCTTGGGTGCCTTAGCTTTCCCCATCTGTGAAATACTGACATGGGCTGTGCAAGTAGAATTGTAATGACCTCGTTGTTTGCACCTAGAGCAAAAACGAGACGAAGATCTAGATGATTCAGTTGCAGCTGGAATATGCTTGGTCTTCGGCCTACCAGCTTGACGGGGATTATCAGGAGGATGCACAATATTATCTCGTACATGTTGAGGGATAATCCAATCATCACGGGATGGAGGATTCACATCACCAGAATACATGTCGCACAAGTTACGAGTTGTGAAAAAAATGCGACACGTAAGATATAGCCTGCTCTTTGGCCATGCTACAAAAGCAAAGGCAAGCATGAGAAGAAGTAGTATAAACAGAATATAGAAATTGTTAAGGTACAATATATAATATAAACCTTATTGCAGCACATGCGTGAGAACAAGGGAAGAGTTTAAGATCAAACTCTCGGCATGAACATGAATGCAAGTCTAGATCAACAATAAAACTCTTTCCAGATTTCTTGACACAAAAATGTGTAGAGTTAATGGGTTCGACAACCATTGTCAAGCCTGCTTCAATTCTAACAGCAACTTCGTCTGCAAACCTAGGAGTAAGTTCGTGTGTGCGGCTTAATCCTAACTGACGTCGCTGAACAAACCAACCAGAAATCATAGAACGCACGCAATCAAGTAGAGTGCAAAAAGGTAATGTTCTAGCCCAGCGTAGCGTTGAATTTATATTTTCGCAAGCATTAGACGTTAGCACACCATAACGTCTAACAGGAGAAAAACAGTTTGACCAACGAATAGGATCTACCTCTGACAATCGACAGTAAGCTTTAGGACACATATCCTGTATAACATTCATTATGTGGTAAAAGTCTTCCTTCCTAGAACATGAGGCAGCTTTCTTGAATGCCTTCACAACATTAACCCCATATTGCACCAGATTTTTCTTAATATGAAACAACAAAGACAATGCATTGCTCCAGGATATACTGTTGCAACCGCTTTGCTAATGCTAACATGTTGATCAGAAACAATAACCAAATCATCTTTGTTAACAAATACTTTCTTCACTTCAGACAAAAACCATATCCATGACCTATCATTTTCTTTATCGCCAATACCAAATGCAAGAGGGAATATTTGTTCATTAGCATCCTTCGACGCGGCTACAAACATAACTCCTTTAAACTTACCTTTCAAGCGTGTAGCATCAACACAAATAACAGGACGACAGGATGATGCAAAACCGGAAATACAAGCACTCAGGGCCGTGAAAGCAAATTCGAAAACATTATTATCATCAGTTTGCAAAGAAACAACAGAACCTGGATTGCAATATTCAGTCATATGTAAGTAGGCGGGCAATAGTCTGAAAGATTCGTCACTGTCTCCATATATTTGTTGGATGTCACAAAGACGGGCAGACCATGCCACAGAATATGATATCTACAAGATATTTATAGAAACTTGTTAGTAATTTTGTAGTCTAAGTATTACTGTAAAGATGAATCATTTAATGCTTTTATTGACTGAACAAATGTATTAAAAAGCAATAGGAAATATGACAACAAAATTACAACTATTTATTTGGAAAAACATAAGAATGTACCTTGAAACCAAATTCTGATTGCAAATAGTGTACCATTTCTTTGGGCCGTAAAATAGCACCTCGAACCATGAGACGCGGAGCAAAAAAAACCCCGACCACACTAGAGCACATGGTCCGGTGCTTGTTTTTTCTCAAGTCCAATTTACATGTATGTGGTGCTTTCCAATGTGTGATTCTCCAAAAACCCCTAGGACAAGGAGCAGCAGACCGCATATGAAATTGGCACATTTCAGGGTACTTGCAATGCACGTAATATTTGGTTCCACTAGAACGCTCAACTGAAAACTCAGACTTATTAGTCAAATGATAAAGTCCAACAGCATACATCAAGCTCTCTTTATCAACATACATAGCACCTAAAGCCAAATCATCGCTGAGACTGAATTTCATTTCGAAGTCACCTTCAATATTAGATTCGGGAACATGTACAATGGCTTTTGTGAGTGGGGACAGATTCTTATCTTTGTGGTAAATACTACGTGGGGGTGAGTGACTGGTCAACGGAGGCACAAACTTACTATTGTGAAGGAATGGATAGAAAAGAGGATTAGGCTCAGCGTCATTATAAAAAGAATCATATTGATAGGCATCTTCATCATCCAAACTGTCTCTGCTAACAACATCATCATCTGGATCAAAGTCCTCGTCCTCCTCATCGTCATCCTCACCAGATTGACAATGATCACCAACATGCGACTCATCAATTGATGACTTATCAGCATGTTTCCTTTTAAGATTTGAACCATCTGTTGGATTGCAATTCTTCAAAGGTGAAGCAACTGTGACATAGAATTTCCTAACACCATTCTCTAATGCAAAATTCAGCTCGACATCGTTAGTGACATTAAAGCGAACACAACTACCATCATCTATGGGAGAACCCACCAAGCATGATACCAGACATAAACCGGAAAACTGTTGAACACCACCAATGTTGGACTGGATTTTGTTTACGAAAACTGGAAATGAACGCTCAACATTGGATAATAGCAACAACAACTTTTCACCACCTTGGTACAAGTCATTAATCCAAACACCACCAAAATGAACTACAACTGAAGTTAAAGCCATCTGACAAAAGCAGTAGAAGTAATTTTAAAAATATATTAGAGCCTCTTATAGGTTCGAAGAAAATGGGTTAACTCCAACTTGAACAAAATTGCAAGAAATGATGGATCAAATCACATAGAAGAAACGCAAAACAAACGAAATGTCACAGCCCCAAATCCCGAGGGACGGCAGAAGCCAGGGTACGACTGGGGTTGGATTAAAGAAGCGGGGAAGAAGGGGGCTAACTGACTAAACATACATGAAAAAGGCATCGTTAAAACATAAACAAGACTTAAATATAGAAGAAACTAAGTTCATAATTACAGACTTAACTACAGAGTTGTTCAAAAATACATCTCATAAGATATTCAGAGTTTTTACAGCGGAAGGGTTCTAACTAAGCATCCTATCCTTTAACTCAACACCAACCGTCGCCGCTCACCGTCGCTTCAACCTGCACATTTAGAAAACAATGCAGGGTTAAGTACAAACGTACTTAGTGGGCACGATGCCGAAATCATAATCATAAATATAGATAAATATGGCATTTTATAAGCGTAGCACATCGGAGTTTTATTGAAAGAATCCGTGTCTACTAAATATTTTCTGACTCTTTTCTCATAAATCACTCGCGCGAGCATTTTCTGACCAATGTTATGTTCAATCTTGACCAATTCTAATTCACCGTGGCTGGTACCCCTCAACAGGATATCACATACACCACAGGTTACAAAGTGCACTAACTCTGGAAAGCACTTAGCAGCTAACTCAGAGCCGATCGTTAGTTAATCTAATTAGATTAACTCTAAATCTGGAAAACACGAATGTTGACTCAGATAGGTATAAGAGAACTCACATAAAAACATAAAACAGTTCATGCCATAATATCACTTTGAAAACACAGATATCAAAGCGATAAAGAAAGATTTTCCGAGCATTGCTCGTTTTATTTTGTATATAAAAGCCCACCTTGATTTACAGAACTTAAAGCAAAAGCTTCCAACTTTTGATCTTCCGTCCTTTCTCTACAGTTGGCTTCCTCCTTCATTGTAAAATAAACATACTTAAAAACGGGTCGTAAAAGATAATCGAAAAACGTTTTAGTTGTTTCATTCTTTAGGCATTTGCACGCTTACTAGATTCTTTTTACTTAAACGGGAAACGAGACTCGTTTAGAACTCGGAAGATCTCATACTCGACTCTCGGGTCAGTAGAGAAGGTAGTCGATATCTTAATACGACTTTAAAGATTATAAGAAACTAAGTTGGAAAGAATCAACTTAGGCGATTTACGTTTTAGTTCATTGAACGATTTATGAAATTTCTCGTTAATTACTTCTTTAATGAAAGGATAAGAGATAAGATCTCGACTGGTTTTCATCACTCAAGGTCCTGTACTTGACTCTAGGGTCAGTAGGGAGATATTCGTTAGATAAAACGGCTTAAACGATCGAAAGAAACTAAGTTGCGAACTAAACAACTTAAAAGACAAGAAACTGAAATTTCACTGCACAATCCAGTAACTCTGGAGGCTGTCCAGAACAGAGGATTTGGAAACAGGGGATGAGCCCTGTACCACTGCAAATATTGGGATGTCTAGTTCGTGCTCCAATTTACGGATCACAAATCCGATAAATGAGCTGGAAGTTATTACAGTTTCCGGCGAGGGTCGCAAAACTGCCGCGAAAACCCTAATTGCTCGATAGGTTCGACGTATAACGTCTTAGGTTCGTTCTAAGCTCTCGTATTTGATTTCTTTGGAAACTGAACTCTCAAGGCAGTCATCACGTACTCCCGTACGTGACGTACTCCTTCTCAAAACTCGCTCAAAAGCACGACGTTCTAAACGTCAGCTTTCAACTAACAATTACTAAACCAACAAAATTATTCAAAACGCGTTCTAGTTCTCGACTATAACTATAGCCCATATTATATCAACTCGAAAGCTTATGACGTCAACTAGAAAGTTGTTCTAAATTCCATCATAAACAATAATATCAAATTAGAATTCTCATCCGACTTCTCGATTATTAGTTACGACTAAATGTTTGTCTCTTACGCGATTTTCAAAGTTGTCGGATTCCGTTCAAATTTTACGACGTTAAACTACGTCTAACGTGAATCACTTTCATGCATGCAAACATATCATAACATCATTATAATTCAACTTATAAGGTGATCTTTGTCTCTTACATTTCGTTAAACATTTTTAGAAAATTCTCAATTAAATTCTATAATCAACTAACATTATTTGCAACATAATTCACTCAACAATTCATCAATTAAATCAAACATGTGGAAACCCCTAATTACTCTATAAATTTCGGTTTTCATAAAGATGTTAAGGGGGTGATTTTCTTCTCCAATTAACTACATTTATTCATTAACCAACCTCTTATAACAACTATTAATCAATTGCAAATCAATTTCCAACTAACATGCATCAAACCCCTAAATTCAACTCAAACCCTAATTGAAAATTCACAAACACATAGGGCTTTTGATTCCTTTTCATTCTAATCACTTATTAAACCTCCATTAAACAAGAATCAATCATCAATTGAAGAAAATTAAAAAATCCTACAACTTACCCTAATTTTCGGTATTAAGGATAGAATTAGGGTTCTTATTTTTGTTCAATTTTAATCCCTAATTATCATATCTAATACATCTAATTTCATTACTCCAAGATCAAATCATCCATTCCAATACTCTAAAATTTCGATCAAGAAGAAATGAGAAAGAAAAGAAAGATGATTGGATAAGATTATAGAGGAGGGAATTACCTTAAGAATTAATGAAGAACTTAAGAGGTTTGAATGGAGGGATTGAGACTTGTGAGTTTTCTTCTTGTTCTTGGAGCTTGTCTTCAATGGTGGATGATGAAGTGAAGAAGATGATGGAATGGAGAGTGCTGCCGTGTGTGTGTGTATTTGGGAGGAAGAATTGATTTTAATTTTGAATTAACTATATGTTGTAAACTAATAGGTGTAAAGTTTCAATAGTGGAAGCAATAGGTGTCACTTAATTAGGCATTATCAAACATGCATGTTTTCTAATTAAAAAAGAAAAATGTCGCCTGCCATATAGATTAAGGAGGGATACGTGTTTTTCCGGCGCGATCCGACGTTACGGAAAACGTTCGACAAAAAATGTTGCTCGGCACAAAATCGTCGCGATCCGATTTGACCTAAAATTCTAACGTACGAAACTTAATTGGAAAATAAATTTACAAAAATTATTTTGACAAAAACTCGGGACGACACAGTCCGAGTTTTGTCCGGAAAAACATAAAAACGAACTTTCTCGGGAGTGTTCGTATCGCGATTTCGTGAATGTAAAAATCAGACGGTTTTCCGTTCTGAGTTTACGAACTAAAAACTTTTCGTACGCGCTAACCCTAAATACAGTAGTCGTCTAGCTGACTTCTGTAATTTATTTTCAGTAACGGATTCGACCGTTAGTCTTAGAATTCAAAATCGTAAACTTAGGCGTGCAAAGCCATTTATCTAATTAACTTTAAAATATTAAGAACGTTAGGAAATTACGGGGCATTACACGAAAACAACAATATAGAACTTCAAATGGAGTGTTGTCACAGCCCCAAATCCCGAAGGACGGCAGAAGCCGGGGTGCGACTGGGATTGGATTAAAGAAGCGGGGAAGAAGGGGGGCTAACTGACTAAACATACATGAAAGGCATCGATAAACCATGAACAAGATTTGAATATAAAAGAAAGAGTTAATCGCTAAGGATTACTCGACAAAGGTACACATAAGGGACTAAGTTCATATTTACAGACTTAAACTACAGAGTTTTGTTCAAAGGTACATCTCAAAAGATTCAGAGTTCTGCAGCGGAAGAGTTCTAACTAAAGCAACCTATCTTTCAACTCAACATCAACCGTCGCCGCTCACCGTCGCTTCAACCTGCACATTTAGAAAACAAAGCAGGGCTAAGTACAAACGTACTTAGTGGGCACGATGCCGAAATCATAGTCATAAGTATAAATAATCTGGCATTTTATAATTGTAGCGCATCGGGGTTTTGTTAAAAAAAGGCCCGTGCCTACTAAACATTTTCTGACTGATTTGTATAAAGCAGCTTGCGCAAGCATATTTAGAGTATGTTATGTTCAATCTTGACCAAAGCTAATTCACCGTGGCTGGTTACCCCTCAACAGGATACCACATACACCACAGGTTACAAAGTGCACTAACTCTGGAAAGCACTTAGCAGCTAACTCAGAGCCGATCGTTAGTTAACCTAGTTAGATTAACTCTAAAAGTCTGGAAAACCCGAAGGTTAACTCAGAAATCTGGTAAACCCGAAGGTTAACTCAGATAGGTACAAGAGAACTCACATAAAATAGTTGAAACAGTTTATGCCAAGATTATCACTTTGAAAACACAAATATCAAAGCGATAAATAATACTTTCGAGTTGTGAAAAAACCCACATTTTATTTGATATAGATAAAAGCCCACCTCGTAATACAGAACTGAAAGCACTAGCTTCCAATCTTCGGATCTTCCGTCCTTTCTTTACAGTTGGCTTCCTCCTTCATCGTAAAATAATAATGCTTAAAAACGGGTCGTAAAAGATAATCGATCAAAGAGAATCGAAATAAGTTTTAGTTGTTTCATTCTTTAGGCATTTGCACGCTTACTAGTTTCATTTTACTTAATCGGGAACGAGACTCGTACTATTCCCGTTTAGAATTCGAAAAGGTCTCATACTCGACTCTTAGGTCAGTAGAGAAGGTAGTCGGTAACTTAATACGACTTAAAAGATCATAAGGAATTAAGTTGGAAAGAATCAACTTAGGCGATTTACGTTTTAGATCATTTCGACTTATGAAACTTCTCGCTTACTACTTCTTTATTGAAAGGATAAGAGATAAGATCTCGACTGGTTTTCATCACTCAAGGCCCTTTACTTGACTCTAGGGTCAGTAGGAAGATATTCGTTAGCTATTACGGCTTAAACGATCGAAAGAAACTAAGTTGCGAACAAAACAACTTAGAAGAATTGAAACTGAAATTTCACTGCGCAATCCAGTAACTCTGGAGACTGTCCAGAACAGAGGATTTGGAAGTAGGGGATGAGCCCTGTACTACTGGAAACTTTGGGATGTCTAGTTCGCGCTCCAATTTACGGATCACAAATCCGATGAACGAGCTGGAAGTTATTACAGTTTCCGGCGAGGGTTGCAAAACTGCCGCGAAAACCCTAGTTGCTCGATAGATTCGACGTATAACGCCTTAGGTTTGTTCTAACCTCTCGTATTTGATTTCTTTAGAAACTGGACCCTCAAGGCAGTCACCACGTACTCCCGTACGTGACGAGCTCCTTCTCAAAACTCGTTCAATAGCACGACGTTCTAAACACCGGCTTTCAACTAACAATTACTAAACCAACAAGTTATTCAAAACGCGTTTTAGTTCTCGACTATAACTATAGCTCATATTATAATAGCTCGAAAGCTCATGACGTCAACTAGAAATTTGTTCTCAAGTTCATTATAGACAATATTATCAAATTAGAATTCTCATTCGACTTCTCGGTTATTAGTTACGACTAGTTGTTCGTCTCTTACGCGATTTTCAAAGTTGTCGGATTCCGTTCAAATTTTACGTCATTAAACTACGTCTAACGTGAATCACTTTCATGCATGCAATCATGTCATAACATCACTATATTTCAACTTATGACGTGTTCTTCGTCTCTTACATTCCGATAAATAATTTTAGAAAAATCTAATTAAATTCCTATAGTCAATTCACATCAATTTCAACCTAATTCCATCATCAATTCATTAATTAACATGAACACATGAAAACCCCTAATTCTTACTATAATTTCTGTTTTCATACTATGGATAAGAGGGTGATTTTCTTCTCCAATTAACACCATTTATTCATTAATTAACCTATTATAACAACTATTAATCAATTGCAATCCAATTACAAACTATCATGCAACAAAACCCCAAATCATATTTCAAACCCTAATCGAATTCACAAAAACATGGGGCTTTCGATTCCTCTTTGTTCTAATCACTAATTAAACATCTCTTAAGCATGAATTTATCATTAATTGAAGAAATCCAAAAATCCTACAAATATCCCTAAATTTTCGGTATAGACAAAAAGTTAGGGTTCTTGATTTTTGTTTAATTTCAACCCTAGAATTCACATCCTAACACTTCTAATTTCATTAATCCAAGATCGAATCATCTATTTCATAACTCTAATTTTCTATCAAGATGAAAAATAAAAGATGGGAAATCCAATTGGATAGAAGTATGGAGGAGATGATTACCTTGATAAATAATGAAAAGGGAATTAAGTTCTAATGGTTGGATGAAGACTTGTGCTATTTCTTCTTCTAGATCTTGAAGGTTCTTCAATGGAGATGATGAAATGAAAGATGGGAGAATAGAGAGGGTGGGCTGCTGAGATTGTGAGTGTAGGAGGGAGAGTTGGTGTTTTTAATTGATAACTTATGGTATAAGGTTGAATAGGTGTAAAGTAGGAATAATATAGTAATAGGTGTAAAGGGGTGAATAGTATACCATTAGGCGTCCTCACTTTAAACAATATAAAACACAAAAATCCAACTTAAAGAGAGGGAGAGGTCGGTTGGAATGGGGAGGGAGAAAGAAAATACGCGCTTTTCCGGCGCGATCCGACGTTACGGAAAACGTTCGACGAAAAACATAGCTCGGCACAAAATCATCGCGATCCGATTCGACCGCAAATTCTAACGTACGAAACTTAATCGGAAAATAAATTTATAAAATTTATTTTGACAAAAACTCGGGACGACACAGTCCGAGTTTCGTCCGGAAAATCATAAAAACGAACTTTCTCGGGCGAGTTCGTATCGCGATTTCGTGAATGTAAAAATCAGACGGTTTTCCGTTCTGAGTTCACGAACTAAAAACTTTTCGTACGCGTTAACCCTAAATACAGTAGTCGTCTAGCTGACTTCTGCAATTTATTTTCAGAAACGAATTCGACCGTTAGTCTTAGAATTCAAAATCGTAAACTTAGGCGTGCAAAGCCATTTATTTAATTAACTTTAAAATTTTTAGATCGTAAGGAATTTCCGGGGCATTACATCCTACCCCCCTTGCGAAAAATTTCGTCCCGAAATTTGCTTATCCTCTTTAACTGCTTGAAGTACCTCTTACTCAACTCTTTTCCGAATTCTCACATGGATTTCTCTTGCCTGTGATGATCTTATAATGCTATTACTATTCGTCTCGATTTGCTCCTTAACTTTTGCACTTTTCGATCCAAGATCGTTTTCAATCTTTCCTAATAACTTAAGTTGGTTTCTAGAACGACGTCTTGCTGATAGAACCTCGTATATAAAAATGAATATATATTACTTTCTCGGAATGAGATATACTTAAAATAAGTATTTCATAAACTTGGTGATAAAGCCATAACTATTCGTATTGGAACTATCTTTCCCAAGTTACTTACTAATTATATAGATCTTTGTCGAAGTCTGAACTTGACACGAAACTAATGTTTCTCATTAACGGAGAAAACTTAAGGAGCTTTTATTTTCCTTCTCGATTATTAAGTTCGAACTGTTGTATATACTTAAGACTTTTGTCTTCTTTAAAACTCGTTTTCTTCTGACTCGAATCTATCGAATGATCTCGATCATTTCATTGACCGCATTTGGTCCTAAATTTTTGCTTTCACCTACCTTATAACAATAAGGCAGCTATGTAAATCTTTTCCTTCTACAAGGTCTCGTAAGTCGTAAAACCTATCGTAGCTTAATAGTTATTGTTATAACAATTTGGTTGTTGGCTACGTGTTCTTCAATTCGCTCTTCGGCTAATATTATCGTTCTTAGCATATCAACGAGTACCTGAATCATTTTCTCGGATTGTCCATCCAACTGGAGGTGAGAAGCGGTACTAAAGTTAAGTTTGGTATCTAACTTTCCTGCCTTATGACCTACAAACATCTCGTTGTCATCGGAATTACTAAGTCCACTCTTAAATTTCTATCACAAACTCATTGCTTCAGAGTCGCTGTCTGGTTTATCCATTCTTATTCTTAGTTGAGGCTTATCCATTGACTCGTCCTTTCTCTTGATACTTATAATCTTTCTCGTAATTTGATATAGCTACTTGTGTCGTTATTTGCCCTGCGATCGATGCTGATGTATCATGCATTTTTCTATATCTATCTTCTCGAATTCTCGTATAAGCATTTCTTCTCCAATGTTGAGATACCTAACTTTGTTGGAGTCTTACGACTCAGCATGTCTATTCTTACTCTTAACTTTACCTAGATGGTAATTATTTTCACAAACGTAATATCTTACTAGTTCGAGCCATCTCCTTTGTCTTATGTTAATTCTTTTGCTCGAATAAACACTCCAAATTTTTATGATCTGTGAAGATCTCATCCCTTGCACCATATAGATGGTGTGTCCAAATTTTCCATGCAAGCTCTACGGCTGCAAGTTCTAAGTCGTAGGTTGGGTACTCAATTTCCTTGGGTTAACGTGTCGTGGATCGTAAGCTATCACTTTCTCATTTTTCATTTATACCATCCTAACCTATTCTTTGTAGCATTGGTATCTACCTCGTATTCCTTGTTGTTTCTGGGAGGGCTAAACCTGGGGTAATGATCAACTTTTCCTAGAACGTCCGCGTTCCTATTCCACAATTGTCTATACATTTATTCTTTTCCTTCTATGTAGTTGTGCCATAAGTCTTAGTAATCATAGGGAATTCCTTAATGGAAACCTCTATTTTAACTATCCAGCATGGGAACTTCTTATTTCATTCAGACTGGTAAGCGATTCTCCATTTGAGTACTGTCTCTACCTTAGCAGGAATCTATCTTAACATCTTCTGTCTACAATGTATATCCAAGAAACATTACTTCTCCATTCGAGCTTGCTCTTGCTAATTTGGCATCTAACTCCCGACTCTATGCGTTCTAGTACTATTCGCAAGTGTTCTTCGTGTTCATCTTCATTCTTGGGGTAACTGAAATTGTCATCGATAAATACTAAAATGAATTCTTTTCTAAGTCTTGGTGGAAAAATTCTATTCATATGGTTCATGAATACTACGGAGCACTAGCCAACTAACATCATAACTAAGCATTTGTAATGGTTTTATTTGGTTTGAAAGAGAATTTTGGGTATATCACCAGTTTATCCTCTAACTAAAGATGCTTAGACCTTAAGTCTATCCTCACAATTGCATTTGTTTTCTTTTTAAGCTTATCAGGGTCTTATATTCTCATAAACGAATATTTGTTTTTAAGGGTTATCTTATTTAACCTTTGACAGCTTATATACAATTTCACAGAATCATCCTTCTTTGATGATGAACATCACAAATGTTTTCCATGGTGAAAACGTTTGTCTAAAGAAAATCGTCATCTAACAACTCTTGCAGTTGGATCTTAAGCTCCTCTAACTCCCTTGATACCATTCTACATAAGGCCTTTAATTTGGGAGCTGCTTGTAGTTCTAAGTCGATCGTGAAACCTACACAACAATCTGGTAGTAACCAGATATTTCATATAATTCTGTAGGTTCTCTACTCGAGGTTTTGAAAGAGATTTTTCTCTCGTTGTCAAGAATCGGGGTAATTCTTAAACAACTAATCTATTCCTAAAATTATATATATATATATATATATATATATATATATATATATATATCGTACATTTTATTACTTCCTAAACAATTGCTATGTTCTAACAGAAAGACCCTAAATTAAATTCTATGCTCAGCGAAACTAAGGGAATAATTCTATGAGATTATCGACACTCCCTAAAGCGTAGTTGTTCTTATTTCAAGATTAAAGCGTTCTAGTCTTAGTCCTATAGTGTCAGAGGGTACTAGTCAAATGAATATAACGCTCTAGTATGGTCAATAGGTACTGGAAAACTGGTATATAGTTCTAGTACGGGTCAACAATTTTGACAGGGTAATTTTATAAGGTTCGTCCAATACCTGCCAAATCTTCCTTTCCTTCACTATGCCCCTCCTGCCTAATCATGTTAGCTCCCGCATTCTGTTGTGGTTGTAGCAGTTGTGGCTGTGACTGAAGTTGAGCTGTAATCAGTGGTTGAGGCTGGCCGTACTGAAATGGTACTATCATTTGAAACAGCATTGGGCAATCATTACTCATATGCCCCAACATTCCACAGTTAAAGCATCTATCCATGTTTGCTAGACATACACCCTCAGGCTCCTTATCATGTCCAGCACACGCAGAAACTCCATGTTTCTGTTTTGCCGCTTGCCTCAGTTCTGGGCAATTTTTCTTAACGTGTCCCTTACGCAAACAATTGTAACAAACACCAGATTTGGCTAGACATATCCCGGGGTGTTTCTTACCACACTTAGGGCAAACTGGAGAAGGGATCTTTTCTCTAGTATTTCTCTGAGTTTGGAGCTGATCGTGCTGGTTAATTCTATTTGCCGTCAGTGGTTCCGGGCAGTTTCTCCTAATATGTCCCTTATATCCACAATTGTAACAGTTGTCAGTGCCTACCTGACATATGCCAGAGTGTGATTTATTACATTGGAGGCAAACATGAGTGTTAACCCCTACTGTGCGATTTCCTCCCAGATTTTCATTCCTTTGCTGCCCTTGCAGCTGTCCTAGTGGATTGTTACTCTTGCCCGGACCGGTTTGTTCATTCCTCTGTGGATTATTCTTTTGCCCTGCTTTCTTTCCATAGTTACTTCCTTTTCCTGGCTGGTGGAAACCTTGCCTAGTCCTATTCTGTTTCCCTTGACTGTTGTGGCGCTGGTAGCACTCAGTGCTACTTCCTTCCCATTTCCTTTTTCCCTTATGGTTAACCTTATTGTTGGGAAGATTTTGGGTTGAGGTCTGGTTTGGTGCCGGTGTGGGCATTACTATCTTTTCCTTAATAGGCACTACTGCCTCTATTTCTCGAACTCGTTCCAGTAATTCGGCATAACTCAATCCCTCCTGTCTGGCTACTACTATTCCCAGTTCATACTTAAGTTCTCCCTGAAGCTTCCTGGCTATTTCCTCCTTAGTCTCGACTTGATCGGTTACATACTTTTCATAATATGTCTCCTTAAAACCATTCCAAGTGGTTAGAGCCGCTTGTTCTACCGGCATAAGTCTCTGTCTAGTCTTCCACCAATATTTAGCTGGTCCGGTTAGCTGATACCCAGCGCATGCTAGACGCTCCTCATCACTAAGTCTAATCGGCTCAAAGATTCTCTCCATAGAATGTATCCATTGTTCAGCCTCACTTGGATTGCCAGATCCATCGAAATATGGTGGTTTACTTCCGAAGAATAAATCCTCAATGCTATGACGTTGTGGAGATAGGGGTAGTGAAAAGGTTGCTAGGTGTTTTTGCCTTTCCTCGCTTATACGTTGTTCTTGACCTCTATCAGGTCCTCTAGGATTTTCAGGTCCTCTTCGATCGTTAACAGCTCTCAGCGACATTTTTAAAACTGTAAGATACAAAATTTTTCTTATTGGCACTTGTTTTTAAGCCTTCATTTTCTCACTAACCCTTTTCTTTTCCCACTTAATACTTTCACATAAACAAGAATAACAAAATAACTTTGACTCTATTTCTCTCAACTTTTAACCTCCAAGGTTAAATTAAACTCTCGTTACATGAGTTTTGTTTGATATTCTGGTTTAGTTATACGATTCATAAGAAACTTCTTGTGACTAAAACCCTCTCATGGGTCATGTATATTATATATATATACATCAAAAAGATTATGTTAGTTTTGCCTTTAACAAGGACTTATACAACACTAGACTACAACGAGTCTAAGCTAGGCTAACTGCCTATGCGCACGGGATGCATTAACATCTTGCATTACCGTACTACTGGAAGTACTAGAACGGAAACGATTCATAAAATATTTGTATCCGTTGGAGTACTACAAAACTATCTAGTTACTGATCCGACTATGTACAACAAAAGGCTACTATACTACTATGCGTCTCTGATGTCTTGCTTAACAAACTGCGGTCAAGTCACTACTGCCCACTATGGCCTAATCCTCCTCGGGGTCCTTGTCCGGATCCTCATCCAAATCCTCATCAGTGTCCTCTTCTGGATCCTCATCCGGGTCCTCATCGTCTGACTCTGAACCGAAAGCAAACTGGAGTGCCTCGTCAATCCTCAAAGTAGTGCCATCTGCAAATGTAAGTGATGGTGGGGCAGGCACATCTGAAACTGTCATCTCTGGATCTGAAACCAAGTAGCCTCAGCGGGTCATTGATGCTCGCTTCCTTGGAGGCAGCAGGTGGTCGGGAAGTGAACCGGACTCGTACTCCTTTCTAGAATGGACCCTGGACGGTCCTGCCTCAAACTCAGCCCGAACTCTGGCCAACTCCGCGCAAATCTCATCAAGGGGTCTGTAAGATGATGGAAACTGTAATAGGGCGGCAAGCTCTGCGTCTGTGTCTAAATACTCTGGTCCTGACTGAAATGGTCCCTGAACTCTCATAGAAGGCTCATGCTGGAAAGGAGCGGGTAACCCTAGGCCATCTGCTGTCTCTGTAACTAACTCTCTAGTGTCCATACTATGTACCATCACTGAAGGGATCTGTGATACCCCGAGTTTTATCCCTTTAGAGAGCGTCTAATTAACCGAATAAGTTCAAAGATGAGAATTTAGGAGTAAAATTTTTCTTTTCTAATCGATGAGTTTTGAATAAAACGTTTAAATTGCCTTATGAATCTTGTGTGAATTTATCTGTTCCATTTATCTGAGATGATGATGATGTGATATGTTTGTTGAGTCGTTTATATGAAAATGAGTATGAGATTAAATTCCGGAAGAATCCCG
The DNA here is from genome assembly GCA_029490685.1 of Schizonepeta tenuifolia. Lineage (NCBI taxonomy): Eukaryota > Viridiplantae > Streptophyta > Magnoliopsida > Lamiales > Lamiaceae > Schizonepeta > Schizonepeta tenuifolia. The sequence goes on along the minus strand of CM055960.1, from coordinate 12,696,081 downwards.
AGAAATTTGTTTAATTAAGATAACATAGCATTAATCGCCGAGAAATATGTTTACGCCGATGAACCTAGAATAGAATTAAATTAGAACCTTCGAATTTAGAATTTCTTTTAAGATCACTGAGATAGGGTAAGAACTTATTCGAGAATTGAGAAGAGAAATGAGGCATTAGTCTTGAAAAGGATTAATAAACGAAATAATAAGCCGATTAAATTCTTTTAAGAATTAAAGAACTAAAATGATCGAAGCCTTTAATCTTTTAAATTGAGACGTGACATAGGATTGGGATGAGTTAGTGTCAAAAGTGAAACGAGAAGAGGTTAGACCCGTTAATAGAACAAAACGGAATTAATACGAATCTTTTTACCCGGAAAAACCTTTACGACCGGATAATTAATACCCGTAACGACACGACGACGACACGTGTCAACCACCTCTCTCCCTCTCTCGCCACATCACAACCCTCTCCCATCAACCCTCAATTTCCAAGACCAACAAGACATAGTGATGTCTTGTACATGGCTTGCTTGAATTATGCATACAAGTTAATTTCAAATCAAACATCAAGTCTTGTTTTTACAATTTCCAACAAGTTTAATTCTTTTCACTTTGTTGAATTTTGAATCCTATTCATCCAAGACAAGTAAGAGAGACCACATTTCATTATCAACCTACATCTCTCTCTCTCCATTCGATCTCTCTCTCTCACAAAACAAGAAAAATTCTCTCAAAACCTCTCAAACTCTCTCTACTCTCGGCACTCCCTCTCTACACACCTCTCTTGATTTTTCTTCACATGCAACCATGGATTCAAGCTTATCATCCATGGAAATGAAGTAAAGAACACCATCCTCCATCCATTCCATCCATATTTTCAAAGAAAGGTACAAATTTCCAAGTTCTTGAAGTTGAATTCAAGAATTTTCCAACATTTTTCTTTATTTTGATTCCTAAAACCTATGGATGATTAATCCTATATTCTTTCTTTTTCTTTGAGGATTCAAGAAGACATCCTTCTTCTTTTCAAGATCCAAGCTTTGAAGCTACCATTTCCATCCATTTCAATCCCAAGAGCCAAGAGAAGAATTTCCATTTATTTAAGTATGATTTCATTTGATTAGTTGTAAAAATGTATGTCTATAAGTCCTAAAGGAAAGATATATGCATGCATGTTATTTAATTTATGTTTAGGCAAACTTAGGATATGCATGTGCTAATCGAGTGAGAAGAATTCGTTAGGAGAATCGAGCACTAGGTATTAATCGATGAATTAAGAGAAGAATGTGAATCTTTGAGTTATTGTTATTTTGATGCTTGAATTGTTATTTTTATCATGTTAGTAATGAGATTATATGCATGAAAAATTGAGAAACGAATTGCATAAAAATAGGCATAAATGCCGTGTGTTTTTGAAGAAAATGGAGAAATTATTTTGTTGATTTTGTTAATGAATTGAGTGATGTTTTGATCTATGAAATGATTGTATGTTATGTTAGTATAATCATACATGTGTTTAAGTGAAGAATGAGATTGCATGTTAATTTTTTTTGAAAGAAATTAAGTGTAGAAATAATAAAAATAATTGGATGTTTAAGTATTTCAATATATGTATGAATGATAGTTTGAACATAGAATAAAGATAGAAGTTTTGATAAAAAGACTTAAAATTAAAAAGCTTTTAATTAAATAAAAGATAAAAGATGTATAAAAGATTTATTAATTAAATACCTTGTATTAAAATTTTAAAGACTTGAAATTTTACTAAAAATACAACAAAAAGATCTTTTATAATAAAGTGAAGTAATTCATAAAAATGTTTATTAAAAGATAAAGAAATCATTAAGTAAGAAATAGCCTAAAGGTTTAAAACAAATAAAGAAGAAATTATTAAAGAAGTAAACAAAATAGAGAAAACCGAGTTAAGAAGAATTAATCGTTAAGAAGTAAAAAGGAAGTTAATTTGAATAAAGAAAAGATGCTAGACGAGTTAAGATAGATACTCGTATAAGTTGATCGAGAAAATGAGAATAAAATAAGATGTCGAATAATAAGTTGATAGAAGATTAATTAAATAATTAATTTGAGTACGTTATTTCCAATCAAGCGAAGAAAAGATAAACCGAGATAATAATTAAAGGAATAATATTCGAGTTAAGAAATGAGAATCAAGTTAGAATTTAACAAGAATTTATAATTTCAAAAGAGTTTATTAAAAACTAAGAGAATTTTTGTTAAATAAATAAGAGTTATAAAATACCTTATAAGATAGCGGATGTAGAATGAAGCGTTGTCTATGTAAATAAGAAAGATAGAATCAATAGTTTAAGCCTTCATAAAAAGAATTGCATAATCGAGTTAGACCTTAAAGTCCAAATGGAATGCATGTTAATATGTTTTGAAGTGTGCTTGATTTATTTGAATTCATTATATGTATGAATATGTGTTTAAATGCATGATAGTTTTATAATATGTAAAAGATGATTGGATTTGTATGATAGATGATTGATTGTTAATTTGAAGATGAACTAAAGTCTTTGAAAGAAAGCTCAAGTAATAGAATTGTATCAATAAAGTTATTAATTAGAACGAGAAAAGTATACGATGTTAAGTAGTAGAGTTAACCTTTTCGAATAGAGTTAATGAAATAAAGACGAGAACGTGAGATCTTTTACAAAAGTTAGAACGAAGAGAGCGACGACTCAAATAGAAGTCCGTCAATTAAAGTCCAATGCCTTTGTGTCCGTCTTTCATATATCTTATCTATCGATGTCGACCTATGAAGGATCGAGCCGGACGGATCGTTAAGAGAGGACAAATAGCCCTAGACCACCTAGCTGGTTCTTCGTAAGTCAGGTGGGCTTTTCTGAACCAAAATCTATCGATGAAAATTAGTATGCTATTGAATATTATGTTATGTTTTCAAATGTGATTGACTTGCCATTTTATTGAAGTTAGTATGTGTTATCATCTATTTATATGAAGATGTGATTATCCTGTGAAAGCAGGAACCCACGTGTGGTAGATGTTGAGGTGACTGTGAGCCTTGCTTCGGTTGGGCCGGTCACAGTGCTTGAGAAGGAGGCCTACTTCTCAGCGCATGAAGTTATTTGTGATAGATGATACATGCTATTATATTATATGATATTTGACTGCGCAGTCTGTTGTAAATAAAAATGTTTTGACATACACAAGTAAAACCGTTTTTAAAACTGCTTATATACTTGTGATGTTTGGCAAGGCAAGTTCAATTAATATAGCTTTAAGAAGCATCTTTATTCAAATGTTTTGGCTTGTGTTCACTGAGTACGAAGTACTCAGCCCTGCGTGTGTTTCTAAACATGCAGGTTGACTGGATGGCGATGGCGTGGATACTTGGTGGTGTGGTTTGGTTTTGTTGGTTAAGTTTGGTAGAATTTCGGACTGGCATTTGTACGTCTTCATACGTGCAAGTGTTGGGAGTTGATGCTAATTTCCGCTGCAATCTTTTTGATCTAATGTCTATTGAAGTTAACACTTTTATCCTCATGTTTTTTATTCCGAGCGTTGTGCTCGAAGACTTTGAATGCATGTTGAATTCGTAACCCCTTTATCTTGTAATCCCGAGCGATGGGCTCGTAACTTGACTTGTTGTTGAACATGGTTCATTATCTAGATGTATATATACTCGTATGTTTTCCTCTTTTTGTTGGAATTCCTTTCCCATCAGCATGATTTACTTGTTTGAATTCCTGTTCAAAGTGAAGTTGAGATGCTCGGTTATTATTCTTTATGCTTTTGAAAACCAAATTCGATTGCCTTATATTCCGCCTTTGATTTCCCCGAGCATGTCCCCTTTATTTGAGTTAGTTGTTAGTTGTTTAGGTTTGTTGTTGTTCGTAAGTCGCACCCCGAGAGCCGGGGCGTGACAGGATCTCCAACTGCACAATCATCTCTGGTCCCGTCTCATCATGCTCTGACTCTGAATCTGCCGGAAAGTGAGTGTAGGGAGGATGCGCCTGAACATGATATGCTGTTATGTGTACCTCCAAGGCGAATCCATTGTAATCACCTGTCGGCTCTATATCGTCGTCAAACATCCCAAGGTAATACCATGCCATGTCGTGTGCCCAACCACGCCATTCCTCTGGTAGACGACTAACCAAGTCAAGTATAGCCTGACTCTCTGGAATAGTATGCCGGACTGGATAATAAACTGACGAAAAGTAACTAATCCTCTATCCTACGTCGTGTCTTAGGTTTGCCTCATAATTTCTATACCTATCTAATAACTGATCTGCCCAAGTACGCTGTGGCGGGGGCTGATTCTCTGAAGCCATGTCACTACTGGAAGTCATCCTACAAAATTTTTAAGAAACACGGATCAGTAACGGTAAGATGATACCTTATCTTACGGAAAATCTTAAATTACAAAATGAATACTCCTTATTCAATTGTAATATTACTACACTTAATCTAACAACTTATCTTAGACATCTAGCAATTTCACAGAAAATTGCTCTCTTTCTCACAATATATAGAAATAAATTTTTAAGGTTTTATTCTCATTTCTTATCTCATTCTTTTAATTTCTTACTTTAATTCCTTATTTTCTTTCATTAATCCTTATCTCTTTCTCAAGGAAAAATTTCTTATCGATTCTCATTTATTAAAACAAAGCACGTATACTTTGTTCATGTTACTTATGCGAAAGTAACATTCATTTACAAAAGACTTTATCGTTTACTAATCATAATACTCATACGTGTCATATTCTTCGTTCAAGGATGAAGTATAAAAATATAAATTCCCAAAGGAGAAATGGAATATATCCTAAGAATAACTTTTTAGAACAAGTTCTATTTGTCAATGCTAAATTCGAGCGGTCGTTAGAAATTTAATCAAGCTTCGCGCTTGACTCCTAATAGTAAAACAATTTTCTTCGCAAAGTTCGAACAAGGCGAACACTACAAAAAATGAAACGAAAATAAAAGGAACGACGTCGTTACAAGTTACTTATACGTAAGTAACATTCGTCTCTTTAAACCACTTATACCATACTAAAAAGGTTTTACTAGCGAGGCATAAGACCCATATTACTGAGTTTCTTATTATGTGGGTTGATCAAGTCCACATAACAGTCTCTCAATCACATGGAACTTCTGTCTCGCTCTATCGATCACTTCATACAGAATTTACTTTCCTAAATCGAGTAGCAATTTCTCGAATCGCACACACACTACTTCTTAAAAAGAAATTTTTGGAAACTTTCCAATTTAGCTCGGAATACTCAATATTCTCGAGGAAGATACAAATTTTAAGCTAATCGAATACTTGAACGGCTCCTAATAAGTAAAACAAAGTCATCACTAAGAGACTTTGTTCATGCCTTTACAACAAAGGTAACATTCGGCTCTTCCGTTTATTTCAATCTATCCTCCTTGTTTCAACCTTTTCTCGGATAATTTGGAGTCACGTTTTTCTCACACGTCTATATGTTTCTTTCATTCATTTCGTACATATTTACTTTATTTTATCATTATTTATTTCAGTTCCCTCGAAGGAAATTCTTATCGGGTTGTAAAACAAAGATCGACTTTGCCGAGTCTTTATTCATGTCACTATACGCATGTGACATTTATCAATAGAAGTCCTTCTCGTGTTATGGATCTCCTTTCGAAATCATTTGAAATAACGTTTCTTAAAAATGTCTAAATTCTCGAAGAACCGGAAAGTTCTTAGGTTTCAAGTCTACGTTCTCATCGAACCGGGAAAAATTCCTAAAATCCAACTATATTCTTGTGTCCGAGAAAAAAAAATTTCAAAAGAAAGAAATTATCGCGCAAATAATTTCACATAAGATAGTACTCGTACTATCACACAATCACATAAAGTATAAAAATTTTACTTCCATAAAATTCTTAATTTCGGAACACAACTGATTCTCATTCTCAATTTCATTGCATACTTATTCATAAAATTTCTTATTTAAAAGAAATCGCATAATTGAAATTCTTTCTTTTTCCTCGTTGAGTCGACGTAGCGGGAGGTTGAGTTGACATCTACATTCTCAATCTTAGTGTCATAGTCTAACTCTTATCTTATACTTGATAGAAGATTATGATCTAGAGTATATACAAATACTCCATCCTATGACTCAAAAGAAGACTCGATATAGAGTACGAACGAACACTCTATATTATTACTCGAAGGAAGACTTGTATATATATATATCACTCTGTGATATTACTAGAAGGAATGACTCATACTAAGAAAGAATGACTCATAACCAGAGCATGAAACAAACTACTGCTCTGATACCACTCTGTCACAGCCCCAAATCCTGAGGGACGGCATAAGCCGGGGTGCGACTGGGATTGGATTAAAGAAGCGGGGAAGAAAGGGGGCTAACTGACTAAACATACATGAAAGGCATCGATAAACCATGAACAAGACTTGAATATAAAAGAAAGAGTTAATCGCTAAGGATTACTCGACAAAGGTACACAGAAGGTACTAAGTTCATATTTACAGACTTAAACTACAGAGTATTGTACAAATGTACATTTAGAAAACAATGCAGGGCTAAGTACAAATGTACTTAGTGGGCACGATGCCGAAATCATAGTCATAAGTATAAATAATCTGGCATTTTATAATTGTAGCGCATCGGGGTTTTGTTAAAAAAAGGCCCGTGCCTACTAAACATTTTCTGACTGATTTGTATAAAGCAGCTTGCGCAAGCATATTTAGAGTATGTTATGTTCAATCTTGACCAAAGCTAATTCACCGTGGCTGGTTACCCCTCAACAAGATACCACATACACCACAGGTTACAAAGTGCACTAACTCTGGAAAGCACTTAGCAGCTAACTCAGAGCCGATCGTTAGTTAACCTAGTTAGATTAACTCTAAAAGTCTGGAAAACCCGAAGGTTAACTCAGAAATCTGGTAAACCCGAAGGTTAACTCAGATAGGTACAAGAGAACTCACATAAAATAGTTGAAACAGTTTATGCCAAGATTATCACTTTGAAAACACAAATATCAAAGCGATAAATAATACTTTCGAGTTGTGGAAAAACCCACATTTTATTTGATATAGATAAAAGCCCACCTCGTAATACAGCACTGAAAGCACTAGCTTCCAATCTTCGGATCTTTCGTCCTTTCTTTACAGTTGGCTTTCTCCTTCATCGTAAAATAATAATGCTTAAAAACGGGTCGTAAAAGATAATCGATCAAAGAGAATCGAAATAAGTTTTAGTTGTTTCATTCTTTAGGCATTTGCACGCTTACTAGTTTCATTTTACTTAATCGGGAACGAGACTCGTACTAATCCCGTTTAGAATTCGAAAAGGTCTCATACTCGACTCTTAGGTCAGTAGAGAAGGTAGTCGGTAACTTAATACGACTTAAAAGATCATAAGAAATTAAGTTGGAAAGAATCAACTTAGGCGATTTACGTTTTAGATCATTTCGACTTATGAAACTTCTCGCTTACTACTTCTTTATTGAAAGGATAAGAGATAAGATCTCGACTGGTTTTCATCACTCAAGGCCCTGTACTTGACTCTAGAGTCAGTAGGAAGATATTCTTTAGCTATTATGGCTTAAACGATCGAAAGAAACTAAGTTGCGAACAAAACAACTTAGAAGAATTGAAACTGAAATTTCACTGCACAATCCAGTAACTCTGGAGACTGTCCAGAACACAGGATTTGGAAACAGGGGATGAGCCCTGTACTACTGGAAACTTTGGGATGTCTAGTTCGCGCTCCAATTTACAGATCACAAATCCGATGAACGAGCTGGAAGTTATTACAGTTTCCGGCGAGGGTCGCAAAACTGCCGCGAAAACCCTAGTTGCTCGATAGATTCGACGTATAACGCCTTAGGTTCGTTCTAAGCTCTCGTATTTGATTTCTTTAGAAACTGGACCCTCAAGGCAGTCACCACGTACTCCCGTACGTGACGAGCTCCTTCTCAAAACTCGTTCAATAGCACGACGTTCTAAACATCGGCTTTCAACTAACAATTACTAAACCAACAAGTTATTCAAAACGCGTTCTAGTTCTCGACTATAACTATAGCTCATATTATAATAGCTCGAAAGCTCATGATGTCAACTAGAAAGTTGTTCTCAAGTTCATTATAGACAATATTATCAAATTAGAATTCTCATTCGACTTCTCGATTATTAGTTACGACTAGTTGTTCGTCTCTTACGCGATTTTCAAAGTTGTCGGATTCCGTTCAAATTTTACGTCATTAAACTACGTGTAACGTGAATCACTTTCATGCATGCAATCATGTCATAACATCACTATATTTCAACTTATGACGTGTTCTTCGTCTCTTACATTCCGATATATAATTTTAGAAAAATCTAATTAAATTCCCATAGTCAATTCACATTAATTTCAACCTAATTCCATCATCAATTCATTAATTAACATGAACACATGAAAACCCCTAATTCTTACTATAATTTCGGTTTTCATACTATGGATAAGAGGGTGATTTTCTTCTCCAATTAACACCATTTATTCATTAATCAACCTATTATAACAACTATTAATCAATTGCAATCCAATTACAAACTATCATGCAACAAAACCCCAAATCATATTTTAAACCCTAATCAAATACGCGCTTTTCCAGCGCGATCCGACGTTACGGAAAACGTTCGACGAAAAACATAGCTCGGCACAAAATCGTCACGATCCGATTCGACCGCAAATTCTAACGTACGAAACTTAATCGAAAATAAATTTATAAAATTTATTTTGACAAAAACTCGGGACGACACAGTCCGAGTTTCGTCCGAAAAATCATAAAAACGAACTTTCTCGGGCGAGTTCGTATCGCGATTTCGTGAATGTAAAAATCAGACGGTTTTCCGTTCTGAGTTCACGAACTAAAAACTTTTCGTACGCGCTAACCCTAAATACAGTAGTCGTCTAGCTGACTTCTGCAATTTATTTTTAGATCGTAAGGAATTTCCGGGGCATTACAAGTGTTAATCTTACGAGAACTGTTGAAATAACAAAAACCTGAAAACAATGGGAGAATGTCGACGGCGATACGAAATGATTATAATGTACCAGATAACTGTGAGATAAGAAATCGATGTGTCGATCGAAAATTGGGTGAAAACGAAGGAAACACCCAATTTCAAATTTGGGGGTCAATGATATGTTTGCTAGAAATAGGGTTCGCTGTAACAAATATTGGCATTTGAACCTCTATTACACTATTAGAAGCATAAATTTAAAACATGATTTCAACTAGTGGAAGTAAAAAAAGGAGCATACGATTTCGCTCAAAAGTAGACATATATATGATTTGTTACTGAACAAATTTCTACCACAAAAAAGGGATGTTTTTGTTACAACGAAAATATTTAAGGAAATTTGTTACTAATCAAAAATTCATCGTGAGTAAATGTTGAGTAAAAATGAAAAAAGGTATGAATACATTTTTTGTTACTACTCAAATCCTTAACAATTAAATCTTAAACATATTTAGTAACTAGGCAATTCAAATTCCTTAATTCAGTGATAATTCTATTAGATGCATCATTTTTTATGCAGTCCTCAAAATTATTGTGCTACTTAGTAATACATGAGAAAAAAGGGATGAATAATAAAATTGAGGTCAGCTTAACGTGCGACAATTTCAGACAAAAATCACCTTCATCAAATTATATTGTTGTAAAATCCAAGTATTGTATGATTGTAGGTTCCAATTTTTGTTACTGCACAAAATTCATCAATATATAGCACTGTAACTGCATACAAAACTAGAAGTGCACGCATTGAAAAACAAACTATCATTTAGATGAACGGAATTGCAAAATATAAGTACAGACTCACAACACCTAATAATACGATTTCGTAATAAATATGTTAGAACTACAATTACGAGATCAAAAACTAAAAACTGAATTCAACACTAAAACTAGTACATGGATTATCTAAAAAGCGACAACAATAAGCGTAATTAGCAGAGCACCGAGTGCATAATCCTTCCACCGCGACTTCAATTTCAAACCAGATATTTCCTCCCTCAATTCAAAGTCATTCAAAGTAAGATGCCCATTAGATTCTTCAGCTTGATCTCTAGCAGCACGAAGTTGATTACAATCAAATTCTAGGATACGAATTTTCTGTTGAAGATCATCCCTCTCCTTACGATATTGAGAAGCAATAGTACATGCAATATTTTTTGCTGAAACCATCTTCCGATATGATTCTTGGAGATGGCCAAGTTGTTCCTTGTACATGTCACGATCATGACGAAGTTGTTTGATGTAATCACGTTGAATATCAGTAACATTAGGATCAATCCAATCACAAAACACACAAACATCCTTCTGCATGTTACAACAAATATAATAACATAAATAACATAGCAGCTATATTGCATCAAAGGAAATATCAAAAAAAAGATAAGACGAACATTTATACCTCCAAATTAGGACAACTGAAATACCTCCTAGCAGGATCATCATCAGAAAAAGATGTATTGACCATGGCTTTTAAACCATGTTTACATGTAATTTCAGCCATGAATACTGCAAAACAGAATACACTCCTTACGAAGGACATTTTGTTAAAAGATAAATTGCTTATTAATATCAAACCTACAATAGTAACATCATATACGAAATAAAGTCCAACAAACAACTCAAAACAACAACAACATTGAAAAATTCTTAGATCTCCATGCTAATTTAAATTACAGAAAAGTATGCAAAGTGACTGCAAAGTGTCAAAGTCCAAAAAATTGGAGAACAAAAATACATAAAGAAACATAGACTAAAAAAAAGCATACTGCACTATTTGTAAGGAAAATTTTGCTACAGCACAAATAAGTATCAATTCAAACACACCAACATGATATAAGAAGAAACACTGAACATAAAATAAAAACAAAACGAAACAAATTTGTTACAACATAAAAAAACGACTAAGGGCAAGGTAACAAAAAACAGGAAGCACACCAACATTATATAAGAAGCAACCCTGAACATGAAATCAAAAAATCTGGAAAGAAACTTGTTACAGCGCAAAAATTAGACAAAGACAAATGTAATAAAAAACAACAACAAGGGTTAACCGAGTACAATCGAAAAACATGATCCTTCATCAGAAAAGAATAACAAATTGAAAAAGAGCGAGATGAATTAAACCATACCAACAAGAGATAAGAATCAAGCTTCAACCTAAAATCATTGAAAAAATGAATGACATTTAATACCCAACCTAAAATCATTAAAAAAACGAATGCAATTTATTACCGGAACAGAGCTTCGTCCAAAAAAAGCTTCGTCGCCGGAATAACTTCAGAGAGAACAAGCTTCTTCGCCGGAATAACTTCTGAGACCAAAAAAAATTTACAAATTAAAAAAGAAACAGAGGCTGGAAATCGCAACAGAAGAAGAAGAAATTTTAGAAAAAAAAACGAAGAAGAACGACGAACTGCGAAAAGATGGAGAGGAAAACATTACCGAGTTTCAGAGGAGAAGATTACCGAGTTTCAGACGAACTGCGAGTTTCAAAGGAAAACTTTAATCAATGAAATTTGAAGAGAGAGAAGCAGATTTGAAGGTGTAAATTGAAGAGAAGAAAGACGAATTTGAAATAGAGAGAGAAGAAGTAAATACAGTATATAGAGAGGAATAGATTTGAGGATATGCAGGGAATTACAAAAAGTGTAGAAGGGTAAAAATGTCATAAAGTGCTAAATCACAAAATTTTTATAAGGGGTGCTAAATTTTAAAAAAACTTACTAGGAAGTGCTAGTTTCATGTAATTTCTCTAAATTAAACATATTGTTTCGAGTTCAATCACATTTCAAGACACATTAACATCTACTTAATTTTTATTTTAGAACTTAATTCAAATACGAATTCTTTTTTATAAAAATCAAACAATATAATTTATCTTTCTCGACTTATAAATAACACTTTTCCAAACTTGTTGTCTTATGAAACCTATTATGAATCTTTACTCAATTAATAAAATTTCCTTTTAATTTTATTAAACTTTTGCGAAATAGGAATTTCATTTCTATTTCTAACTCGATTCTTATTCTTGATTCAAACTATTACTTCTTAGATTATTATCTCGACAATTCTTCTCGGTTTATTCTTAATCCACACGGTTTGAAAACAACTTACTTAATTAATTTAATTAATTACTTTCAAAATCATTACTCGCATTTTATTCCATTATTTTCTTGGTTAAATTATACGAGTATTTAAACTTAACTCGTCTAACACTTTTTCCTCGACTCGATTAAATCTTCTCTTCACTTTCTTATCATTTTATTCTCTTTATTTAAACTCGATATTTCTCGACTCTTATTTATTTAGTTAATAAATTTCTTTTCCTCTTTTATTTACTAATTTAAGACTCTTTTCTTAATTAATACATATTCTTCTTTATTCTTCATTATATTTTTATTAACTTAATTACTAAATTCCTTTTTGAGTTAATTTAATCAAAACTCAAATCTTCAAAATTTATCTTATGAACATTTAGAACACTTAGAACACTTATTAAATATTCTTTTCTATGTACTTTTTAATTCTTAATATTTTTAAAGCTTTAAAACCTCATTCTTTTATCACATTAAATCCTATCTTCATCTAGGATTCAAATTAACACTTTAATACACAACAACAACATTATAACATCAAGATCATCAAATCTTCCATATCATCATAAGATTATTTTCTTTAAAAACTTCATATATATATATATATATATATCGATTTTCTTCACACTTAATCAACATAAAGATTAAATCATCACAACTCATACTAATCTCATGCTCAAAATATCACTTTAAATCATCCACAAAATCAACAAAATAATTTCTTCTTTTCACTCCAAAACTCACGACATTTTCCTCATTTTTAGGGCATTCGATTCTTAAAATTTTCAAGCATAATTACTCGTTCACAACATACCTAAAAACATAAATCAAGCATCAAAGTAACAAAAACTCAAGAAAACCATATTTTCTTATTTTTTTTCTATTTTTTTCGGTATTAACAATATTTTAGGGTTTTTAATTTCTTTTTCTTCTCTTAATTCATAGATTAAATCCTAGAGTTCGATTCTCCTAACGATTTCTTCTCACTCGATCTTTACATCGATAATCCTAGTTTGCCTAAACATAAAATAAATACCATGCATGCATGTTTTCTTTCTTTTAGGGCTTAGAGATACATATATACAAGAAATCAAATGAATATCATACTTTTAGAAAATAAATTGGATATCCTCCTCTTGATCTTCTTAAAACCGAAATTGATAGGGGAAATAGGGCTCAAGAAAATATGAAACAACAATTAATCATCCATTTTTAGGGCTTAAGAGCCGAAAATTATGAAGAAATTTGGATGATTATGGAAGTTTAATACTCAAAAATTGGGGAAGATCAATACCTTTAAGATTAGGGCTTTGGAAACTTGATGATGGATTGATCCTCACTTGATCTTCATGAGATTTGAGCTTGAATACTAAGCTTTAATGGAAGAAATTCCAAGTGTGTATAGTGTGTGTGTTTACGGTATTGAGAGAGAGAGGGAGAGAGATTTTTCTTCTTTGTTGTTTGATGGAGAGTTTTAGAGTGTGAGATAGATAGAATGAAATTTTTCTTCTCATACATAGAGAGAGAGAGATAGGTTGTAGAATGCATGCACTTGATTACTTATTTTTCCAACACATGGAATCTAAATGATGATGATAGTGTTGGAACTTGAATTTGAGAGAGAGATAATGGTTTGATGGAATGATTGTATGTTTGAAATCTTCATACACAATTTACTAAGATTTGGTTAAAGAATATTCATAATGAACTCTATGTAGTAGGTTTAGAGAGAGATTAGGGAGAGAGATGAGAGAGATGGCGTGGAGAGGGAGAGAGATGAGTGGAATTTTTTCTCAATATTTTATTACGGGTATTATTTATCCGGTCGTAAAAAGTTTTTCGGATAAAAAGTCCGTATTATTCCATTTATGCTAAAAACGGGTCTAATCTCTCCTCGTCTCGTTTCCGACATTAAAAACATCTCAAACCTAATTCACATCTCAATAAATAAATTAAGGATTCCGATTATCAAACTTTTAAGTCTAAATTCCATATAACGAAGAAAACTAAAAATTAGTCGGCTTATTAATCCTTTAATAATTCAATTCTTGTAATTTTCTCAACTAATCTCGAATAAGCCTCTATCTTATCTCAATGACCTTAGAATTAATTCTAGGTTCAAAGATTTTAATTAAAATCTATTTTAAGTTCATCGGTGTATAACGATTTCTCGGTTATCAACATTATTTACTTAAATCACAATCTTCAGAGTTTTCTGAAAATCATACTTGTACTCATTCTCATACAAACAAGCTCAATATATGCATCACATTATCATTTCAAGAAATAGACACAGATAATCTCACGTAAAAACACATAAGGGCATTTCAGTCATTTTACTCATTTCTACTTATTTAGAAAAATTTTATTCCACAAATCTCGTCATTTAAACTTATAAGGTTATTTAAAATGCTCTCTAACGTTATAGAAGCTCGGGGTATTACATCCTCACCCTCTTAAAAAAAAATTCGTCCTGAAATTTACTAACCTTAAGAAAATAGCTCGAGATATTTTGCCCTCATCTTTTCTTCGAGTTCCCAAGTGGCTTCTTCGAGATCATGATGACACCACTTGACTTTTACTAAGGTAATCAATTTTGTTCTAAGCTGCTGAACTTTATGATCTAAAATCCTCTCGGGTTTTTCCTCGTAACTTAGATCGGGTTTCATCTCTACATCATCTTGACGTATCACGTGCTTCGGATCGAAGACGTACTTTCTCAATTGCGATACGCGCGTGAAAAACATTATGCGAGTTTCCGAAACTGGGAGGTAACGCTAAACGATATGATACGAATCCAATCCTCTCAAGGATTTCGTACGGTCCTATAAAACGAGGTTTAAGCTTTCCTTTAATTCCAAAACGATACACTCCTCTCGAAGGGGATACTTTCAAGAATACTTTATCTTCTACTTCAAACTCTAACTTGGACCTTCGGTTATCAGCATACGACTTTTGTCGACTCTGAGCTTCCTTAATCTTCTCGCGGATTTGCTGCACAAATTCTATCATTTCCTCAATCTCTTCTGGCCTTATAACTTTCCTTTCGCCCACTTCGTTCCAATAAAGTGGCGATCTACATTTCCTTCCATAAAGAGCTTCGTAAGGGGCCATTCCTATCGTATTCTGATAGCTATTGTTGTAAGCAAATTCGACAAGAGGTAAGATTTTCTCCCATTCAACTCCTTTATCTAGCAAAATAGCTCTCAACATATCTTCGAGGATTTGAATCATTTGCTCGGACTGACCATCGGTTTGGGGATGATAAGCAATGCTGAATTGCAACTGAGTTCCCAACTCCTTGTGGAAGCTTTCCCAAAAACGGGCTGTGAACTTCGAATCTCTATCAGAAGTAATCGTCCTTGGCACTCCGTGCAACTTTACAATTTCCTTAATGTAGATCTGAGTTAACTTGGCTGATCCATAGGTATGTGGAATAGGTATGAAATGAGCAGACTTCGTCAATCTATCCACTATCACCCATAGTACTGTGTTTCCTTTCCTTGATTTTGGCAATCCTGTCACAAAATCCATCGTGATTCCATCCCACTTCCACTCTAGGACTGGTAATGGCTGCAGAGGTCCATACGGTCTTTGATGCAAAGACTTTACTTGCTGGCAAGCTAGGCATCTATCAACGAACAATGCCACATCCATTTTCATTCCATTCCACCAAAACTGTTTCTTTAAGTCTTGGTACATCTTCGTGCTGCCAGGATGGGCTGTATACGGGGTTTCATGAGCTTCACTCATTATTTCCTTTCTTAACTTGTCGTCATTAGGAACACAAATTCTTCCTTGGTACAACACGGCATTATCGTTAGATTCCGAGAAATCTTTAACTCCTTCACTTCTCACCTTCATTCTTAACTTCTCGAACTCTTCATCTCTTCTTTAACCTTCTATGATGCGAGTTCTCAAATTAGGCATTACTACTAAAGTAGCAATCATTTGATCTACCGTCGCTGGAGGTACAATCACTTCAATTCTCATCCTTTCGAATTCTTCAATCAACTTGACTTCATCAGTTAGAAGGAATCCTAATTCGGTCCCTTCCGAATTTTCCTTCTTTCTCTTTTGACTTAGCGCGTCAGCTACTACATTAGCTTTACCAGGATGGTAAGATATCTTGCAATCGTAATCTTTCACCAACTCGAGCCATCTTCTTTGTCTCATGTTTAACTCCTTTTGTTCAAAGAAGTACTTCAAACTCCTGTGATCTGAAAATATTTCACACTTGGCTCCATAGAGATAATGTCGCCAAATCTTTAAAGCATGAACAACAGCTGCTAATTCCATGTCATGAGTTGGATACTTCTCTTCATGGGGTTTGAGTTGTCTTGAAGCATATGCAATCACTTTTCCATCTTGCATTAGAACACATCCTAATCCTTGAGAAGATGCGTCAGTATATAAGACGTAATCTTTGTCCGGTTCGGGTAGGGCTAATACTGGAGTTGTAGTCAATTTCGTCTTGAGCTCCTGGAAACTTCTTTCACATTCTTCCGTCCATTCGAACTTCGATTCTTTCTTCAACAGGCTCGTCATTGGCTTCGCGATCTTGGAGAATCCTTCTATGAATCTTCGATAGTATCCTGCTAAACCGAGGAAACTACGGATTTCATGCACTGATGTTGGGGATTTCCATTCTTGCACAGCTTTCACCTTTTCCATATCTACCTTAATTTCTTCGGACGAAACAACATGTCCTAGGAAATTCACCTCTTTCAACCAAAATTCACATTTATTGAATTTGGCATATAACTTTTCAGTTCTAAGCTTTTCCAACACAATCCTCAAATGCTTCTCGTGCTCGGCTTCATCTCTTTAATACACCAAAATATCGTCTATGAAGACAATCATGAACTTATCCAAATATTCGTGAAAAACTCTATTCATCATATCCATAAATACTGCTGGAGCATTTGTTAACCCGAATGACATTACTATGAATTCGTAATGTCCATATCTTGTCCTAAAAGTAGTCTTTGGTATATCTTCTTGCTTGATCTTCAATTGATGGTATCCAGATCTTAAATCAATCTTGGAGAAAACACCGGCTCTTCTTAGCTGATCGAACAAATCATCTATCCTTGGCAAAGGATATTTGTTCTTAAGCGTAATCTTGTTTAGCTCTCGGTAGTCTATGCACATTCTTAAACTACCGTCCTTCTTCTTCACAAATAAAATTGGAGCACCCCATGGCAATACACTTGGTCGAATATAACCCAAGTCCAACAATTCTTGCAGTTGGATTTTCAACTCTTGAAGTTCTTTTGGAGCCATTCTATACGGGGCTGATTCGAGTTCTAAATTGATCGTAAACTCCAATTGTCGATCAGGGGGTAAACCTAGTAATACTTCTGGAAATACGTCCTTGAATTCTCTCATGATCGGTACATTATTGATATTTAACTCTTGATTCTCGTATTTATTCAGATAAACTAGATACACTTGTGTATCTTTCTTCCTCATTAATCTATGTGCTTTCATAGCTGAAACTATTGGTACGCTCTTCCTTATTCTCTTCTCAACTCCGAAAACTACGGTTGACTCTTCTCCAGGGGGTTTAAATGATATTTGCCTCAAGTCGCATCGAATCGTCGCAAAGTTCTCGGTTAACCAATCCATTCCTAGGATTATATCTACGTCCCACATCTGGATTAGATTCAGGGATTTCACGATCAACTTACGATTTCCGACTTCAAATCCTAAATTCGAACAAACGCGCGAAACTAACGCAGATTTTCCTAAAGGGGTTGCGACACTAAGCACCTAGTTTGATTCTTCTACTTTCAAATCTAGGTTCTCTACGCAAACGCTAGATATAAATGAATGTGAAGCACCCGTATCGAACAAAACAATAACAGGTATGCCGTTAAGCTTTCCCATACCTGCCAAATTTCCTTTATCTTTCTCTAGCGGCTTCTGCTCAATTGCGTAGGCTCTTTGGAAGTGTAAGGGCTCTTGCTGAAGAGGTTGCTGCTTTGGCTGTGGCGGCTTGCGTTGATGCTGGACAAACTTTTGCAGAGGAGCTGCCTCAATGGCTTTCATCTGCGAAGGCTGTAACTGATTTGGTCTTCCGCCTCTCAATCCTTGTTGCTTACTTGGGAACTAGTTCGAGAAATGACCAGGTTGACCACAAGTATAGCAAACATTACTCCCGCTCTTGCAGACGCCTTGATGCATTCTACCACACTTCGAACTAGGAGGGAATCCTAAAGGTCCTACAGGTAGGTTACTTCGATTAACCTGTGGAGCTCTTCCCTTCTGGGGTTGCTGTTGGCTTTTCCCTTGCCATGGTTTCTTGCTCGGGTGGTTTCCACCACTCCATTTTCCCTTCCTCTTTCCATGCTGGCCAAATTGGGGTTGTTGGGTAGTTACAGTCGTCATTGTCTGGCTTTGAAATTGAGGATTCGCTGAAGGATGCGATCCTTTCTTTGGTTGCATTGCCAACTCCATATCTAGGGCTCGGTTCAAAACTTCAACATAAGTCAGACCACTCTGATTAGCAAGAACTACTCGGATATCCTGCCTTAGTCCTGCTCGAAACAACTCACACATTTTCTCATCAGTGTCTACCATATCAGGCGCAAATTGTGCTAATTAACAGAACTCTCGATCATACTCGGCCACAGACTTCTTTCCTTGCTTCAGATTGGTGAATTCGTTTGCTTTCTGCTTGCGATAACTCCTCGGCACATACTTCTCATACAAAGCTTCTTTAAACTGATCCCACGTTAGGTTCTCGTATTCCTTTCAACTGATACGTCATACACTCAAGACGTTCACGATCGGTGCAACGAAGAAAATGAAAAATTCGCTCAAGAGAATGAATCCAGTCCTCAGCATCAGCTGGACTGCCTTTACCATCGATGTTGGGGGATTCTGACGAAGAAAAAGTTCTTCGACTCGTCTCTCATTCGGAGGGGGCGGAGTAGGATCACGCTATCCCTCAGGGTTATCTTCAGGGTTTCTGATATTTCTACGTCTTGGCGGCATTCTAAAAATTACAACAAGAAAACTTTAGCCACTCCAATACTTTAGTTCACTAGGAACCTTTCTTGATTCTGAAAATATTTCCCTTTTGGGAGGAATACGATTCTCGATCGGTTAAATAAGTAAAAGGCAAATCAAGGATTTTCTCAAATAACTTCATTATTTCAAATTCTCATATATACATATATCTCATTCAATTTCCAATAGTCATCAAGCATTCACATCATCATTATAAACTCACATATTCTCAAGACAATTATTGTTCTCAAGCAATCAATCACAATCATCGAATAAAACATCATCACCTAAACATTCACATACTCAATTCTAATTAATAACTCAGGAGACTCATAATTAATTTTAATAGCCTAACGGCTCATCTTTTATATCGCCAAACGACGGCCTCTTCTGAGGACTTATAAACAATAGGGATTCAAATAATTTCACTGAAAATTTCCCTTTCTTCTACTTGATAATTAAGGTTCTACTCGAGTTACGCAAGTTCTCAAGCCATAAATTACATCACTGCTGAAAATTAAAAAGAGTTCATCTCTCAAACACACACGGTAAACTACTTAAATTTCCACGGCTTCCTTGAATCAATTCTACATGCAAGAATCATCTTCACTCGGCCCACTGTCATCGTATTGCTCTGCATCGGAGTCTACTTCAATGTGCTCTCTAGGGTCTTCCTCTTCCTCAGGGTCCTCTTCTTCTTCTTCCTCTTGTATGTTGTCTGCAAGTTGTCCTTCTTCCTCGACGTTATCATCTTCAATAGCGAAACACTCACGTTCGACTGCCCTCAATGCTTCCTCGCAATCCTCTAAAGTGTAGTTGAGTGCAGCTAGCTCGGACTCAACCCAAGGCAGGGTGTTGGAGTTTTCCTCTTGACGAAGATAAGATGCTACATTGGCTGAAACACCAAATTGAGAGTTGTGCTCATCTTCTGGCCTTGCTACAGAGGTAGACGCACAAGTATAAGGGGCAGGAAATATATCGCTGGATAAAGCTTGGAGGTATCCTTTTCCCACTGTCGCTGCATCGGCCGGCTCATTTTCATTCTCATTATCATCGTCGTTGTTTGAACGGGCTAGTCTGGAGGATTCTGCTTCGGGATGAATTGGAAGAGTTGCTTGGTAACAATGCATATAGGCGGCGAACTGATCCTCAATCGGTGACGGAATTCCATTAGGGTCATTGCATCCGCTCGGCTGCAATGTTGGTAAGTTAGACAGAGCAAAGGGATCAAAAGATCGGATTAAAAGCACACCACTTACAATTGAATAATCTTGGGAGAATTCTCGAGGTTCAAGTTCGGTTTGGAGGCGAATTAATTTGAAGGAAAATAGGGTCATCTTGAGGAATCGGTGGAAGAGCACGGACAATTCCGTTAAGCAAGTCTGGAGAGTCGTCATCATACGGCTTTGGCGGAGGAGCGCCATACGTCATGAAGCGAGCTGAGATAGTGGAGATAAACGTATTAACATCTCCGTACAGAGTTCGGTCGAAGTATCGATAGCCTAGAAATCGAGGAATGAGGGATGCTGCCCAATCCTTCCATTCCTGGGGTAGGGCCAGGATTAAATGCGTCATGCTTTCCAGTGGTTCGATGTCCATAAACTGGACTTTTCCCCAAATCGTATGATAGCGCGCTAGGAATTCAGCTATTGACTCAGTACTCATTTTTCTTACATGCAGGTACTCCTGCATCCAGTCATTATCATCCATCCTATACGAATTTTTAAACACAATAAGCATACTTAAATAATTAATCAAGCATACTAGAATTTCCACCACATACTCATTTTTGTGTTCCAAAAGGGGATTTTCGTTCATGGTTTTGGGCAATTCCAAATCACGTAACCGTTTGCACAAGCATTTCATCCTTTCTGATTTTTCCACATGAAACACGCATTAGGGAGGACATTCTAAAGCAATCTAGTTATCAATAAACTTAATAGCTTTTAACTCTAAACATCATAACTCATAAATAACTCAAAAATTTTCAATATCTTGATAATTCAATCATCACTTTAAGTTGAAAAACTTTTAGAAAATAAGACGTACCTGGTTGCCGGATGAGATGGAGGATAGTTTGGTGTGGTTTACTGACTCAAATAAGTCTAGGAATTAAATCTAGACTCGACTTATCAAAGAATATCATACTTCAGAGCAGTCAAACCCGCTCTGATACCAACCTGTCACACCCCGACTCCCGAGGTGCGACTTATGAACACTCACCCGACTTAACTAATCAACAATCAACTCAAATACGGGGAACATGTTCGGGGGATATCAACAAAAAATAGTAGCATTCGAATAAGGCTCTCAAAGACATAAAGAAGCAATAACCGAGCATTTTAATTCACATATCAATAAGAATATGATAAGTACTTCAAGTTATGGAGAACGAGATTCAATAAAAACATTTGAGTCATCGAGCATACAACTCGGAACAAGAACAAGTATCAAAGTGTATATCAACAGACTTTCATTTCAAAAGAGTTGCAGCGGAAACTTGACTCAATTCCCAACATTTACACGTATGAAGACGTGCAAATGCCAGTCCGACATCCGACTCGACTCAACCAAAAACACCACACCACCAAGCGTCCATGCTGTCACAGCCCCAAATCCCGAGGGATGGCCGAAGCCGGGGTGTGACTAGGATTGGATTAAAGAAGCGGGGAAGAAGGGGGCTGACTAACTAAACATACATAAAAGACAACATACATTCAATGAACAAGACTTTACTAATATAAGGGAAGAGTTAATCACGAAGGATTACTCGACAAAAGTACTCGAAAGTATCTAAGTTCCAGATTACAGACTTATACTACAGTGATTTAATAATGTACATGTTCTCAAAAAGTCTAGAGTTTTGGCAGCGGAAAGAAAGTCATAGCTAAAGCATCCTAACTTCTCAACTCAACTTCAACCATCGCCGCTCTCGTCGCTTCAACCTGCACATTTAGAAAACAATGCAAGGCTAAGTACAAAAGTACTTAGTGGGCACGATGCCGAAATCATAATCATAAGTATAGATAATCTGGCATTTCATAATTTGTAGCACATCGGGGTTTTATTTGAAAGGGGCCCGTGTCTACTAAACATTTTCTGACTTATTTTCACAATTTACTCGGCCGAGCATTTTCTGGTATGTTACGTTCAAATCTTGACCAATTCTCATTCACCGTGGCTGGTACCCCTCAACATGGTATCACATACACCACAGGTTACAAAGTGCACTAACTCTGGAAAGCACTTAGTAGCTAACTCAGAGCCGATCGTTAGTTAACCTATTTAGATTAACTCTAAATCTGGAAAACACGAATGTTAACTCAGATAGGTACAAGAGAACTCACATAAAACATAAAACAGTTCATGCCATAATTATCACTTTGAAAACACAGATATCAAAGCGATAAAGAAAGGTTTTCCGAGCATTGCTCGTTTTATTTCATATATGAAAGCCCACCTTAGTGTTTACAGAACTACGTACTAGCTTCCGATCTCCTGATCTTCCGTCCTTTCCTTACTGCTGGCTTCCTCCTTCATCATAAAATAATAATACTTAAAATCGGTCGTAAAAGATAATCGATCATAGAAAATCGAATTAGGTTTTAGTCGTTTCATTTCTTTAGGCATTTGCACGCTATTAGTTTCATTTTAGTTTAAACAGGAACGAGACTTGAACAAATCTCGTTTAGAACTCGAAAGGTCTCATACTCAACTCTTAGGTCAGTAGAGAAGGTAGTCGTCAAGTTATTACGGCTTAAATGATCGAAAGAAACTAAGTTGCGAAGAAAACAACTTAAGAAAATGAATCCTGAAAATCACTGCGCATTACAGTAACTATGGGGACTGCCCAGAACAGAGGAATTTAAAACAGGGGATGAGCCTTGTACCACTAGAAAACTTGGGAAATCTAGTTTAGGCTCCAATTTACGGATCTCAAATCTAATAAACGAGCTAAAAGATATTACAGTTTCCGGCAAGGGTCGCAACACTGCCGCGACTAACCCTAATTGCTCGATAAAAACGACCTATGACTTCTTAAGTTCGTTCTAAGTTCTCGTACTCGATTTCTCACAAAATTTCACTCTCAAGGCAGTCAACACGTACTCCCGTACATGAAAGACTACTTTCCAAAACTCATTCTTTAGCACGACGTTCTAAACATCGGCTTTCAACTAACATTTACTATACCAAAATCAAGTTAACATTTCTCGTTTTTAGTTCTCGACTATAACTACAACTCATATTATAATAGCTCGAAAGCTCACGTCGTCAACTACAAAGTCGTACCTTAGTCCATAATAAACAATATTATCAAGTTAGAATTCTTTCTTGACTTCTCGGTTATTAACTACGACCACTTGTTCGTCTCTTACGAGATTTCAAAAGTTATCGGATTTCGCTCATTTTTTACGTCATCAAACAACATCTAACATAGATCATTTTCATGTATATCATTACTTCATATCATTAACCAATCTCAACTTAGATCGAGTTCTTTGTCTCTTACGACTCACAAAATATTTTTAGAAATTTCCAAATAAATTCATAACAACATCTAATATCATTAACAACATTATTTCACCAACCAATCCTCAACTAAATCAACTACATGCAAACCCCTATTTTCTCATATTTTTTTTGGTATTAACCCTATAATTTAAAGGGTGATTTTCTTCATCAAACATCATCATTAATCCCTTAATCATACTTCTATAACATCAATTAATCAAATCAAGTCTAATTTCACATTAAATTGAGAAATCCCCAATTCAAAACCCTAGCCTAAAATCGGTTTTCATCAAATTCTTAGGGGTTTCATTCTCCTTTTGTTTTAATCCTCAATCGAACACTTCCTAAGCATGATTATACCATCAATTGAAGAATTCAATCATCCTACACATTTCCCCTAAAATTTCGGTAATGACAAGGAGTTAGGGTTCTTGGATTTTCTTCAATTTTAAACATAGATCCATATCTAATCCATCCTATTGCACTAATTAGAGATCAAATCATCTAAACCCCAACATCCTAAATTTTCGATCCATAAGCAAGAAAAAGAAGAGGATTTGGAATGGATAGAAATGTAGAGGAGGAGATTACTTTGAAGCTTAGTGAAGGGAGAATTAAAGTTCGATGGTTGGATTAGAGACTTGTGTGGAATTTCTTGTCCAAGAGCTTGAGGTCTTCAATGGAGAAATGAAGAACAAAGTGAGAGATAGAGTATGAGTGTGTGTGTTCGGTTTTTTTTTTTGGGGGGGGGGGGGGAGATAAGGAAGATGACTAACTTGTTATGTTATAAATTGTAATAACCTAATAGGTGTAAAGTTAGATTAAATATCTAAAATGGTGAGTCATGGTATAATACTATATAAAATGGAAATATCAAGGTAAAGAGAGAGTGGCAAAGTCGGCTAAGAGAGGGAAAAGAAGAAAATTACGCGCTTTTTCGGCGCGATACGACGTTACGAAAATCGAACGACGAAAAATGTAGCTCGACACAAAATCGTCACATTCCGATTCGACCAAAAATTCTAACGTATTAAACTTAATCGGAAAATAATATTTAAAATTTTAATTCCGATAAAAACTCGGGACGACACAGTCCGAGTTTCGTCCGGAAAATCATAAAAACGAACTTTCTCGGGCGAGTTCGTATCGCGATTTCGTGAATGTAAAAATCAGACGGTTTTCCGTTCTGAGTTCTAGAACTAAAAATTTTTCGTACGCGATAACCCTAAATACAGTAGTCATCTAACTGACTTCCGTAATTTATTTTCAGAAACGGATTTCACCGTTGGTTCTAGAATTCAAAATCGTAAACTTAGGCGTGCAAAGCCATTTTTATTATTAACTTTAAAATTTTAAGATCGTTCGGAAATTCTGGGGTATTACATCCTACCCCCCTTGCGAAAAATTTCGTCCCGAAATTTGCATACCTTCTGCAAAAAGATGAGGATATCTCTCCTTCATCTTCTCCTCGAGTTCCCACGTAGCTTCTTCTTGCCCGTGGTGGTTCCATAGCACTTTAACGATTGGTATCGATTTGGTTCTTAATTCTTGGACTTTTCTATCTAAAATTGATATCGGCTTCTCTTCATAGCCTAGGTCAGATTCAAGAACTACGTCTTGCTGACTAATGACGTGCTTAGGATCATAGACATATTTTCTCAATTGAGAAACGTGAAATACATTGTGAACACTTCCTAGACTTGGCGGTAAGGCCAATCTATAAGCGATGGGTCCTATTCTCTCTAGGATTTCGTAAGGTCCTATAAACCTGGGTCTTAGTTTACCCTTAACTCCGAATCTAAGGATTCCTCTGGTCGGTGATATCTTAAGAAAGACTTTATCTCCTATTTCAAACTCAAGATTGGTTCGACGATCGTCGACATAAGACTTCTGTCGGCTCTGGGCTTCTTTCATTCTATCACGTATCTGCCGAACTATCTCAATCATCTCATTTACTGCATCCGGGCCTAGGTTCTTTCTCTCACCTACTTCGTTCCAATAAAGCGGTGATCTACATTTCCTTCCATACAAAGCCTCATACGGCATCATTCCTATCGTGGCCTGATAGCTGTTGTTGTAAGCGAATTCGACTAAGTGTAGAATTTCTTCCCAATTCGCGCCTCGGTCTAAAACCACTGTTCTTAACATATCGACTAAAATCTGATTCGTCCTTTCGGACTGCCCATCTATCTGTGGGTGAAACGTTGTACTGAAATTAAGCTCTGTTCCCAATTCTTTCTACATCGTAATCCAAAATCTCGAGGTAAATTTGGCGTCTCTATCTGATACTATGACTTTCGGTACTCCATGCAGGCGTACAATCTCTCTGACGTACAGCTGAGCTAGTTTCTCTGATCCATACGTAATCTTAATCGGCAAGAAATGTGCTGACTTTGTAAGCCTATCGATAATTACCCAAATTGCTGTGTTTCCTCTTCTTGACTTAGGCAAGCCTGTGACAAAGTCCATGTCTATGCCTTCCCAGTACCATTCTGGGACATTCAATGGTTGTAGCAATCCATACGGTCGTCGATGTAAAGCCTTAACTTGCTGACATGCCAAACACCTTTCTACAAACGAGGCAACGTCTCGTTTCATTCCATTCCACCAGAAGTTCTTTCTCAAATCTTGATACATTTTCGTACTTCCTGGATGTGCTGTATAAGGCGTGTCGTGAGCCTCACTCAAGATCTCATTCTTCAGTTCACTGTCGTCATCGGGAATACAAATTCTGCCTTCATAAAGGATCGCATTGTCTGGTGCTTCAGAATATCCCTCTGGTTTCTCTGTTCTTATCCTTAATCGCAACTTTTCCATTGACTCGTCCTTTCTCTGAGCACTGATGATTCTTTCTCTCAAATCCGGTGTAACTTTTAATGCTGCTATCTGACCGGTTATTGTAGCTAGCGTGTCGAGCACTTTGATATCCATCTTCTCGAATTCTCGTACTAAAGTTTCTTCCTCTACAAAGAGGCATCCTAACTTCGTTGGAGCCTTGCGACTCAATGCGTCTGCTACCACATTAGCCTTTCCTGGATGATAATTGATTCCACAGTCGTAATCCTTGACTAATTCAATCCATCTCCTTTTGTCTCATATTCAGTTCTTTTTGCTCGAAAAAGTACTTTAGGCTCTTGTGATCGGTGAATATCTCAACCCTTACACCATAAAGATGGTGATAGATCTAGGGTTTGCAGAGATAGCAGAAAATAATAATAATGCGACGACACAAGGATTTACGTGGTTCGATCAATGTGATCTACGTCCACAGGAGAGAATATCTAGTCTTTATTGCTTGAGAGTACAATGAGTATTTGAACGTATTTACACCTCTAATCTAGCATCTATATATAGGCCTTGAATCGAGCCCTAATCCTACTAGGATTCTTCGTACATATCCGAATCTCCTTCATAATAGAATTCCTTCTTCTCTAGGATAAGACTTCATTACTTGGTCCTCAAGGCAATTAATAATTCATCTGGGCCGAGGTCCTTGGGCCGAGCTCAACGTACAGGCCCAATTAGGTTGGGCCTCGGATCAGGCCCAAGAAGAGGCCGGTACTATCACATCCCCCCCCAAAAAGAGGAAAGAAGTCGAAGCCCGATCTGAACAATCGCACACATCAGCTTTGTCCCGGCCTGATTCAGCAGTTCCATCACCCGAGCTCGAGCTGGGGATGGCTAAATCCCGAAAGTTAATTTATTTGGGTACTCACGCGGATCCGGGTCACGATGTAATCGGGTTGATCCGGGTCCCGCTGTAATTGGATTCGGATGGAGGGAAAGTTTGGGGACTTTTTTGAAAATATTTTTGAGAGGCAGTTCACATTCCGAAAAAGCTGCCACGTGACACGTGTGACACGTTCAGTGCCGGGATTCAAGTAGGCACGACGGGACTCTCCATAACCCTTCACTCTAATTCGCCGTTACAGCAAAAGATTCATTTTCCAGAAAATCCGCTTCTCCCCCAATTTCCACTCCAGAGATTTCCGACGAGCCGTACCGCCGTGCCGTCGGTTCCACATCTGTTCTTTTCTTTCATCTATGAACTCTTGTCCGGCCGACTACCTTAATTAATAAGTAAGTATGGCTTCCCATTCTCGCGACTCTCATTCTAGTAACGATAGCGAATGCCCTCCGGCCTATTCCACTAGCGGAATGGTCAATTTTAGAATTTTTTCGTTAGGATCCCCTACCCCGACCGTTGCGGCTTTATCTGTGCCCCGCTGTGTAGAGGGGAAAGTAGCTGAGTACTCTTCCATCCTAGACGAGTCTAGGATAAAATTTCTTGCCAAATCTTATAATTTCCCCCTAGACGCTGACCTCATAGAGCCTCGTCCGGAGGATAGGGCGTGCTCGCCCCCTATGGGGTTTTGCATGATTTACAAGGACAGCCTGCACTCCGGTCTTTGTCTACCTCTTCCGGTGCCTTTTGCCGAACTTCAAAGGAAGCTCGGATTAGCTTTGGGGCAGATAACCCCGAACGCCTTTAGACAGTTTGCCGACCTAGGCGTAGTAGCTATCCGGCACAATTACCCGTTATCTGCCGAGCTCATCCACGAGCTCTTCACCTTCAAAGCATCCGAGGGCTGGTACTATGCCACTGCTCGCACTGAGTTTAAGGGGAGAACCCTGAACAAGGTGGAGAAGTGGCATAGGAAATTCTTTTTTTGTCGGCATGAGAGCTTAGTCGAGCTGGTATGGAGGTTGGGCAAGCCTCGCGCTTGGGTGACAAACGAGGTGGACGAGGGCTTGGGGAGTGTCGCTATGGCGATAGCGAGTTGTGGGCTGTTCGAGGAGAGCTACAACGAAGACTCGCTAGCTGAAGCGGGGTTAAGCCCGTTTGAGCCCCAAATTATGGTGGATCCTGCAACGGGTGAGGCCCCGCTAGTGCTGTTAGGATTGGTTTGTTTGTTGATGCATTGCCTGACCCTTTTACTTGCCTTGCCTTTGCAGTGAAGTTCGGGAAGCAGGGACCTGATGCCAAGGACGCAGCTCGCGGAGGAAAGAGGCCGAGGTCGTCCGGACGATCTGCGTCGTCTGACCAAAGCCAGCTCGGAAGAGCCTCCGACTTGGGTCGGCGAACCGAGGTGGCTGTGCCTGCAGCAACGGGCGCTCTCTCCCCTTCTGCCAGCCCATCCCGCAAAAAATCTGATGTCAGCGAAGCACGAGGACGAAAAAAGTCGGGTACTCGGAAAAGCTGATGTCGACCGCGGCCAGGCTGAAGAAGGCTGAGGAAGAGTTAGCCAAGTCCCGGGAGGAGGTAAAGGCCACCAAATCCGAGATGGCCGAGGAAGCTCGGAAGAGATTTGACGCCGAGCTGAATGCCGATGAAGCTCGCAGGAGGCTTGAGGCCGAGCTGAGTGCGGCCAAAGAGAGGGAGGCCAAACTGGCGGCTTATCAAGGCGAGGCCTTGTGGGCTTATACGAAGAGGTTGCTTTTGTCGGATAGCTTCTCCGGCCTGGCCAATGACTTGGCTGGGCTTATTAATGGAAGCCACGCCCTGAGTGCTTTGGAGGCCGCCGCCAGTGATTTCCCCGAGCTGGACGTCTCCAAGTATGGCTACGAGCGCCTGGAGGACGAGGCCCTCTTCTCCGAGTACGCCAAAGTGATCCGGCGTCACCTCGGCCAGCTGCCCGTTTTGGACGCCCTTGCTAGCTCGTCCGTGCTCCTATCTGCCGAGCAGATTGCTGCCTGCTCGGCAGATCGGGACCCTGCCCTCGACACAGCTTTCGACGCTCTTTCTGCCGAGGAAGGAGAGGACAAGGAGGAAGAGGAGCGCGAGGCTTCGGCTGACGAAGAGGATCCCAAGGATGCAGGCGCTGACGGCTTTTCTCAGGGCCCCCCCTCCGGGCAGCCACCTCTTCAAGACAAGGAGGTGGACGCTCCTTAGAATTTTTTTATTTTTTTTTGTAACTATGTACTTGGACCTTTTTTTGAATAAACGAACTTTGCACTTTCTTCTGTGTAGATTTCTGATAACCTTGGTATAGCTTCTCTACACAAGCAAATAAGTCTCCTTTCTCAAGATCTATCTGAACAATGGTCTCTAGCTCGGTTATGGATGGAGAAATGTCGCTGAGCTGAGGCGCTTTTTGACGAAAAGTGTGCACTGTTGAGGTTCAAAGAATCCGAGCTGGAGGAATGGCAGGTTAAGTTCGAGTCGCTCTGCGCGGAGGCTGAGGTCAAGCAGGTCGCTTGTCAAGAGCACGCAGATTTACTTCAGGCCAAGCTGCTTCAGGCGGAGGAAGAGTTGGAAGTAGCCCGAGGTAGGGCTGGGCGCGTGCTGGAGGACCATGAGAAGATCGTCGAGGAGCATGCCGAGTACGAGGATATCATCCGCCGCAACGGTGGTATTACCATCTCCGAGGCGGAACTGAAGACGAAGGAGCTGCTGGAACAGTATCTCGAATTGAAAACAGCATGCGGTCCCGAGTCTTTCGAGCTTCAAGGGGCTTTTGAGATGCTCAAAGAAAGCGCGGGCTTGTATAAATGCGTGCTATCCCGCCGGCCGAAACTTCGTGCATTCCTGTCCAACAGTGCGGATGGGTCTGCTCCATCGTCTTCCCGGACTATGCTTGCTCGCGAGGCTAGAGCTGCTTCTCGAGGACGTCAGGCCGGACCGGGCCGAGGTGGCCGGTCCGCGGGGCGGAGTTCAGCGACGTCGCGAGGTTGTGGTTTTTCCTCTGGAAGGAATCAAGGTCGGGGACGAGGTCGAATATCCATCGACGACCTTCTGGGATCTACTTCCTTCGAAGAGCGATGGCTCAACTTCAGTAGGCCAAATCCCCCTCCGTAGAGTAGCTCGCTTCTCCCTGTAATTTATGTACATACAATGTTGTAATTAGTCAATTACGAAGTAATATATATTGTCTATTATGAACTTCCTATTTTTCGAGAAGGTTTCTTCCTTGTATTCGTGCTCTTTTTTTTTTTTTTTTTTTTTGGAGGGAGTCTAACTCGGACCTCTTCGTGTGACAAGGGAACCTTGGTTCAGACCTCGTGTTATGATTCTCACAGGGGAACTTGGTTCTGACCCCGGCTGAGAAAACTTTATCCTTTGGAGGGAGTTTAACTCGGACCTCGTCGGATTTTCTTTTTTGACGGAGACGAGCTCGGACCTCAAAAAGGGTTTCTTTTGCGCATTTCTTAGAATATAATTACCCCATGTCGGATCATTATTGACCTCGGAAAGGAACTTTAGTTCGTTCTTATGAGGGAATTTGTTTTTGGATACTTCGTATAAGCAAATTAAAAGACACGAGAATATGCAAAACGAAAAGAAACTTTATTAAAGGAAAAGCGAAACAAATGAAAATTTTGACGAGCTCGTAAAAACAAAACATTATTACTTAAAAAGAAAAGAAGAAAAAGACGAAAAAACTTAAGACTCTAAATGCAAGACTCTGCTGCTTATACGAAGAACCTCTTTAGGTGGGCGATGTGCCACGTTCTGGGTATCAGCTCGCCCGAAAGGTAGGCGATTTTGTAGGCTCCTTTGCCGAGAACTTCGTGCACTCTGTAGGGCCCTTCCCATGTGGCTTCAAGTTTGCCGAGCTTCTCTGAATGGCTTACTTCATTGTTTCTAAGCACAAGATCACCGACCTGGAACTGGTGGGGTTTGACCCTTTGATTATAATATCGGGTCATCTGCTGTTTATACCGAGCTTCTTTTATGCTGGCTAGTTCCCGCTTCTTCTAGAGTAAATCCAGGTCGGTTCGGCGTTGCTCTTCATTGGCTTCAGCTGAGAAGTTGATAGTGCGGGGGCTTGGCACCCCGATCTCTACGGGTATGACCGCTTCTGTTCCGTATACTAAACGGTACGGGGTTTCTCCCGTTGGAGTTCTGGGTGTAGTCCTGTATGACCACAGGACGTTTTGGAGGTTGTAGATCCATTCTGTTTTGTCTTTCTCTAAGCGGGCCTTGAGTCCGTTCACTATTGTTCTGTTCGTGACCTCGGTCTGGCCATTAGTTTGAGGTCGGTTGACCGAGGTGAAATTTTGTTGGATATTGAGTCCCTCACAAAATTCTTGGAATGCTCTGCTCGTGAATTGCGTTCCGTTGTCCGAGATGAGGACTCTTGGAACTCCAAATCGGCACACAATGTTTTTCCAAACGAATTCGACAGCTTTCTCACTTGTGACTTTTGTGGAAGGTTCCGCTTTGACCCACTTGGTAAAGTAGTCGACGACGACTATTAAAAACCGTTTTTGTTTTGGGGCCGGGTAGAACGGCCCCACGATGTCACTGCCCCACTCCACAAATGGCCACGGGCTCTGTATAGTGGAGAGGTCGGTCTGGGGTACCCTCGTCACCTTGGCATGCAGCTGGCATTTCAGGCATTTTTTCACGAATTCTTCCGCGTCTTTTACCATTGTTGGCCAATAGTACCCCCACCGCATGATTTTCTGTGCTAGCATCCGAGCTCCGATGTGGCACACACTTTAGGAGAGGCTCTAAGTATGACTTTCGATAAAGGATTCCTCCTTCGAGGACGTACTGTGTGGATTTAGCTAGGATTTTTCTGGCTTCCGCTTTGTCCTCAGGAATTTCCCCGCTCTCCAAATATCTCTTTAGGGGGTTCATCCAATTCGGGTCGTCTTCCTTGATTTCATTGACTTCCGCCTCTTTTATACTTCGATTCTGAACTTCTTCTATTAGAGTTGAGCCGGTTGAGTTCACCAGCTTACTTAGCTCGTCAGCTCGGGTATTTTGGCTTCGGGGAATGCGAACTATCCTGAAGAACTGGAAGGATTGTTCTAGGAGCTTGACTTTCTCCAGGTATTTCTTCAGCTTCTCACTCCTCGCTTCATACTTTCCTAGCACGTGGTTGACCACTACTTGGGAATCACAATAGGTTTGGATAGCTCGTACCTGGAGTGTTTGGGCAAGACGTAGTCCGGCAATGAGGGCTTCATATTCCACTTCGTTGTTCGTAGTGGGGAACTCGAATCGCAGCGAGTATGTTAACTCCTTTTTTTCCGGGCTGATCAGGAGTATGCCAGCTCCGCTCCCTTTCTTTCCTGAGGCTCCATCCACGTACATCTCCCAGTAGTCTGGGGGAGTCTTCTCTGGTATTTCTTGGAGTTCGGCTTTGGCCTCGGACTCTTTTGGCTTATTCACGACGTTGTATTGAGCTTCTGCGAGGAAGTCTGCTAAGGCTTGCCCTTTTATAGCTCGGCGGGGAACGAATGATATGGAATGCTCTCCGAGCTCAATTGCCCATTTTGCGATCCTTCCTGAAGCTTCTGGTTTAGTAAGGACTTGCCGGAGTGGTAGGTAGGTCAAAACTTGTATTGGGTGAGCTTGGAAATAAGGTTTTAGGCGCCGAGCTGCATTTACCAGGGCTAGAGCGAACTTCTCGAGGGGCTGATACCTTGTCTCTGGATCTTTCAGGACTCTGCTGACAAAGTACACAGGTAGCTGCCGATCTCCTTCATCTTGGACCAACACTGCGCTTATTGCTTCCTCCGACGCTGAGAGGTATAGGGATAGGAATTCTTCCTTTTTGGGGACTGACAAAGTTGGTAAGTCTCCAAGGTGGCGCTTTAGCTCGTCAAAGGCTAGTTCGTGCTCTGGTCCCCATCCAAACTCCAGTGCCTTCTTGAGGATTTTGAAGAACAGAAGTTGTTTCTCGGCGGCTTTTAAGAAGAAACGGCTTAGCGCGGTTATGCAGCCTGTCAACTTATGTACGTCACGAATAGTTCGGGGTACCTTCATTTCCTGCACAGCTTTGATTTTCAACGGGTTGGATTTGAGTCCTTCCGGCGAGATCCAGCACCCTAGGAATTTCCCAGATCGCACGTTGAAAGTGCACTTCTTGGGGTTCAGCTTGAGGTTCGCCTGCCTTAGCACGTCAAGTGTCGTTCGTAGATCGACCACCGCTGAAGCTTTTTCCTTGCTTTTGACGACAATGTCGTCTACATACACTTCGACGATCTCGCCAATGTGATCTCGGAAGAGGAAGTCGACCATTCGTTGGTAAGTCGCTCCGGCGTTCTTCAACCCGAAGGGCATGTATTTGAATGCGAAGACCCCAAAGCTCGTGGCGAAAGCTGTCATGATCGCATCTTCCTCATCCATCAGGACTTGATAGTACCCCTTGTAAAGGTCAAGAAAGCTGAATACCTCGTATCCCACTAAGGATTCAATCTTCTCGTCGATGTTGGAGAGGGGGTAGCAGTCCTTTGGGCAAGCTTTATTGAGGTCGGTATAATCCACACACATCCTCCATTCCCCTCCTTCTTTCTTGACTACCACCGGGTTAGATAGCCAAATTGGGTATTTGACCTCGAATAGTAGCCCTGCTTTCAGCCATTGTTGCACCTCATCGTAGATGACTTGATTCCGCTCGGCAGCAAATGTTCTTCTCTTCTGCTTTACTGGGGTGGAGCTTGGGTCGATGTTGAGCTTATGTGTAATGATGTCCGAGGGCACCCCCGTCATGTCCGTTGGCGACCAAGAAAAAACGTCTAGATATTTCCTAAGGAGCTGGATTACCTGCAGGCGGGTTTGGGGTCCCCCTGCAAAGCCAACCTTGACAAATTTGGTAGGGTCTTCTTCGGATAAGGGGACTTGTTCTGCCGAGGTGTCTGAAATCGTTGTCGCCTCTTCCAACTCCTCGGGATACTTTGATTGCTATGCTTGCGGTTGACCTCGAAGGGCAACTTGCATGCACTCTTTGGCCTTTTTCTGGTCGCCTCAGACAGTTAGGATTCCGCCCGAGGTCGGGATCTTCAGTAACAAGTGGTATGGCGAGATGATGGCTCGGACCGCATTCAGCCAATCTCGACCTAATATGATGTTGTACGGGGAGTTCGCTTTGACCACGTAGAAGTGGATTAGCTTGTTGACACTAGTTGGCGGGTTGCCGATGGCGACATCAAACGCGATGATCCTTTCAGGTCGTGTCTCATGCTGTGTGAAACTCTTGAGGGGCAGGGGCGTGGAGTTAACCCGAGCTGGGTCGAGTCCCATCCTATCCAAGCAATGTTGGAAGATGATACTGACGCTGGCCCCACTATCAACAAATACGCGGTGGACCATCTTATTAGCCACTCCGACCTGTATTACCAGGGCGTCATTATGGGGCGTTGCTGTAGGTACAGGATCGTCCTCGGAGAAGGTGACGGTTTCACTTTTCTTGAACCTCTTTTTTGTCTGTTCTTCTTCCGACAGAATTGGTGGTCTGCGAGCTTCTGACCTCAGCTTAGTTTTTGTCGTGCCTGGGGTTAGTCCGGAGATGGTCGACACCACCCCGTCGTACTGTGGCACGCCGCTCTGAGGGTCATCATCCTCCTCATCATGATTGGTTTTAGCTCGATTATTATCAGGAGCGCAGCGACCCTGTCCGCCTTTTCGCTTTCCCCTTCTATTTTTCCTTCCCCCGGCCTCGTACTTCTTCAGAGCTCCTTCCTGGGCCAACCTCTCTATCTCTACGGCAAGGTCGCGGCAGTCTTCTGTGTAGTGCCCGTGGTCGTCGTGGAAGGAGCAGTGTTTGTTTTTATCTCGAGGTTTTGACCCCGACATAGGGCGTGGTCTGGTGAACCAGTCCTCATGAAGTGCGAAGATCTCCGCATTTGTTTTCACAAAAGGAGGTCGCTGAGGGTGCTCTGATCCCGGCCGCGGTCCGAGCCGGGACTGGATAGGTCCAGGTCCGAGCCGGGATTGGATGGGTCCCCGCTGAAGGCGTTCGTGAGCACTTCTCCGATCACGATCATTCCGGCCCCAATCACCTTCAGGCCTCTTCTTCTCGGTTTCCTCTCGCTTTAACCGGTCCGCATCTTGGCCGTCCGCGAACTGGTATACGATTCTCCACATCTCCTGGGCCGTCTCGGGCTTCTGTTTAGCGAGCTCCTGGTTCAGGGACCCAGGAGCGACCCCGTTTCGAAAAGCCGAGATGAGGAAAAAATCGTCGATTTTATCAACTTTCAAGCTTTCTTGCATAAATCAGGAGGCGTACTCCCTTATGGTCTCTCTGTCTTTTTGCTTTACGGACAGGAGATAGGCCGTGTCTCGGCGAGCTTGGACTTTCATAAGGAATCTTTGTTTAAAGATTCCTTCGAGGTAGACCCAGGACCCTATACTGCCAGTCGGCAGGCCGTCGAACCAAGCTCGGGCGTAGTCGACCAGCATCTCAGGGAACAGCTTGCATATGTGTTCTTCTGTGAGGCCCTAGTTGTGCATGTTGTACTTGAACCGCGTCAAGAAATTGAGGGGGTCCTCCAACCCGTTGTAGGGTGGTATGTTGGGCAATTTGTATGCCGCGGGAAGCTTGGCATCAAGCAGCTCGTCGGTGAACGGGTTGACGAGTCGGGCTGATCTTCCCTCACGTCGGTGCCGGTTTACCTCGGGGCTATAACTTCTGGAATAGCTCGAACTTCGGTCCCTGCCTGGGCTACGATGTCGCCTTGGGAGATGGTGTTGCTTGGGACCCCGACGTGGGCTTGAGCTCCGGCGGCGGAGTGGGCTTCGCCGGGTGTCGTGCTTTCTCCTCAGCTCGGGCTCCTGTGTCTTGGGGTGGTGTGGAGTTTTGGGTATAGACCTCCGCGTGGAACTCTCCCTAGCTTCGGATATTGGGGGCATCCGAGCTGTTGTGAGGAAGCGCTTGAAGCTCTCCTTATTCGCTCTAGCGAATTCAGTCGCGGCATAGGTAGTGGCGAGGTCGAAGTCGTCGAGAAAATCCTCTCCCTTCGATCCTGATTTCTGTAGACCCTTCTGAGGGATGTCTTCCAGCTCGGGCATCCCTTTGAACGGATCCTCTTCTATAGGGTTATTGCCGTGCCCCTCCTTTGGGACCGAACAGCCTTTCTGGCGATTGCCCCTGTTTGTGGGGTGACTTTCTGCTTCGTTAGGATTCCCACGTTGGCTTTGGTCCTCCCACACGTTTTGTGATCGCGTTACCATCATAGTTCTGCTACCAAAGAACCGTCGATCGAGTTCCCACAGACGGCGCCAATGATAGATCTAGGGTTTGCAGAGATAGCAGAAAATAATAATAATGCGACGACACAAGGATTTACGTGGTTCGATCAATGTAATCTACGTCCACGGGAGAGAATATCTAGTCTTTATTGCTT
The DNA here is from genome assembly GCA_029490685.1 of Schizonepeta tenuifolia. Lineage (NCBI taxonomy): Eukaryota > Viridiplantae > Streptophyta > Magnoliopsida > Lamiales > Lamiaceae > Schizonepeta > Schizonepeta tenuifolia. The sequence goes on along the minus strand of CM055960.1, from coordinate 12,659,332 downwards.
GAGAGTACAATGAGTATTTGAACGTATTTATACCTCTAATCTAGCATCTATATATAGGCCTTGAATCGAGCCCTAATCCTACTAGGATTCTTCGTACATATCCGAATCTCCTTCATAGTAGAATTCCTTCTTCTCTAGGATAAGACTTCACTACTTGGTCCTCAAGGTAATTAATAATTCGTCTGGGCCGAGGTCCTTGGGCTGAGCTCAACGTAAAGGCCCAATTAGGTTGGGCCTCGGATCAGGCCCAAGAAGACTCCGGTACTATCACTTTTGAAAACCAAATTCGATTGCCTTATATTCCATCTTTGTTTTCCCCGAGCATGTTCCCTTATTTGAGTTAGTTGTTAGTTGTTTAGGTTTGTTGTTGTTCGTAAGTCGCACCTCGAGAGTCGGGGTGTGACAAGATTCGAGCAAACACATGAAACTAACGCAGACTTTCCTAAAGGGGTTGCGACACTAAGCATCTGATTCGATTTTTCTACTTCTAGTTCTAGGTTCTCTACGCAGATACTAGATATAAACGAATGCGAAACTCTGGTATCAAACAAAAAAATTATAGGTATACTATTAAGCTTTCCCATACCTGCCAAATTTCCCTTCTCCTTCTCCTGCGGCTTCTGTTCAATCGCGTAGGTTCTTTGGAAAAGCGGTGGTTCTTGCTGAGGAGGTTGTTGCCTTGGCTGCGGCGGCTTACGTTGGCGCGGGACAAACTTTTGCAGAGGAGCTGCCTCGATGGCTTTCATCTGCGACGGCTGGAATTGGTTTGGTCTTCCGCTTCTAAACCCTTGTTGCTTACTTGGGCACTGGTTTGAGAAATGACCAGGTTGACCACAAGTGTAGCAAACGTTACTCCCGCTCTTACAAACGCCTTGGTGCATCTTTCCGCATTTCGCACAGGGAGGAAATCGTAAAGGTCCGATGGGTAGGTTGCCTCGGTTCATCTACGGTGCCTTTCCCTTCTGGGGCTGCGGTTGGCTCTTTCCTTGCCACTGCTTCTTGCTTGGTTGATTTCCACTATTCCACTTTCCTTTCCTCTTTCCGAATTGGCCGGACTGGGTTGTTGAGCAGATGTGGTCGTGATCATCTGGCTTTGAGGTTGGGGATTCGCTGGGGGTTGCGATCCTTTTTCCGGTTGCATTGCTAATTCCATGTCCAGGGCTCGGTTTAAAGCTTCAGCGTAAGTCAAACCACTTTGACTGGCGAGAACCACTCGAATATCTTGCCTAAGTCCTGCTCTGAATAACTCGCACATCTTCTCGTCGGTATCGACCATATCGGGCACAAATCGGGCTAACTCGCAAAATTCTCGGTCATACTCAGCTACAAATTTTCTTCCTTGCTTCAAATTGGAAAACTCGTTGGACTTCTGCTTTCGACAACTTCTTGGCACGAACTTTTCGTACAACGCTTCCTTGAACTGATCCCAAGATAATTCTTCACGTTTTTCGGGAGAATACATCCTCTGTTTTGCTTCCCACCAGTAATCGGCTGTCCCTTTTAACTGGTACGCCATTCATTCCAAACGCTCGCGATCGGAACAACGGAGGAAACGAAAAATTCGCTCCAAAGAACGAATCCAGTCCTCGGCATTAGCCGGACTGCCTTTACCGTCAAACGTTGGGGGATTTTGTCGGAGAAAAAGCTCTTTAACTCGTCTTTCGTTTTGAGGGGGCGGAGTAGGATCACGCTGCCCTTCTGGATTACCTTCTGAAATTCTGACGTTTCTGCGTCTTGGCGGCATTCTAAAAATTTTAACAAGGAAAAACTTTAACCACTCTGGATTTTTATCTCAACAATTCATTATTTCAACTTCTTACATATACATGCATCTTATTCGGTTTTAATAGTCATCAAACATTCATATCTTCATCATATATTCTCAAATCAATCAATCATAATCACAGAATAAATTATCATCACTTCATACTCACATACTCAATTTGATAACTCAGAAAATTCAATTTCAATTCAACAAATTCAACTTCAATTCGCTCGACGGCGGCCTTCTTAAGGACTTATAACATTAGGGAATTACTTAAAAAATTTCCCTTTTTCCTGACCAAATTATGCAAGTTTTCAACACAGATTACAACATAATTAAAAACATAAAAAGGTTCATCTCTTTAACACATTCGAACTAAAAGCACTTAGGTTCAACAACTTTCTTGAAACACTCCTACACACAGGAATCATCTTCGCTTGGCCCATTATCATCATACTGCTCCGCCTCGGAATCTACTCCATAATGCTCTATGGGTTCTTCATCTTCCTCGGGGTCCTCTTCTTCCTCTTCTTCTTCCTCTTCAAGCACTTGACCTTCAAACTGCACGTCATCTTCTTCGATGTTGTCATCCTCGATGGCGAAACACTCGCGCTCAGCTTCTCTCAAGGCTTCCTCGCAGTCTTCCAAGGTATAGTTCATCGCAGCTAACTCGGATTCGATCCATGGCTGGGTATTAGGATTCTCTTCTTGGTGACGGTGGAGAGCTACATCGGTGGAGACGCCAATTTGGGAGTCGTCTGGCCTTGCTGGAGAGATAGATGTAGGAAAGACATTGATGGGTAGAGTCTGGAGATATCCTTTTCCTACAATCGCTTCATCAATTGGCTCACTTTCATTCTCAACGTCGTCGCCTGAACGAGTTTGTCTAGAGGATTCTGCTTTAGGATGACTTGAAAAGGTTACTTGCTGACGGCACATATAAGCAACAAACTGGTCTTCATTTGATAGAGGATTTCCATTGCATCCACTTGGCTGCAATGTTGGTAAGTCAGACAAAGTAAAGGAATAAAAAAGATTGAATTAAGAGCACACCACTTACAAAGGGATAATCTGAGTGGGAAACTTGAGATTCAAGAACAGTTCGTGGTGGCGAATTGATTTGGAGGGAAACAGGCTCGCTTGGAGGAATTGATGGAGGAGCATGAACAGTTTCATTTGGCAGATTTGAAGTATCATCATCATATGGTTCGGGCGGACGAGCACCATAAGACATAAAACGGACTGAAATTGTGGAGATAAAAGCATTCACATCGCCGTAAAGGGTTCGGTCGAAATAACGGTAGCCTATAAAACGAGGGACAAGACAAGCTACCCATTCCTTCCATTCTTGCGGTAAAGCTTGAATTAGGTGTGTCATGCCTTCTAACGGTCCTATGTCCATATACTGGACTTTTCCCCAAATCGTATGATATCGTGCTAGAAATTCTGCTAACGACTCGTTGTTCATCTTCCTTACGTACAAGTATTCTTGCATCCAATCGTTGTTGTCCATCCTATACGAATTTTAAACGCATAAGCACACGTAACAGATAATCTAACGTACTACAAATTCCACTACATACTCATTTCTGCGTTCCAAAGAGGGATTTTCGGGCAATTTCAAATCACGTAACCAATCGCACACACGCCTTATTCTTTCCGATCTTTTCACACGCACTTGCAAAGGGAAGGACATTCTAAAGCAATCTAGTTATTAATCAGCTTAACAATTTCATCTCAAAATTTCATAACGCAATAAACAACTTAAAGAAATTCTCAACACTTTAATAACTTAAACATCACTTTAACTTGGAAAGAAAACTTTCAGAAAATAAGACATACCTGGTTGCCGGATGAGATGGAGGATAACTTGGTGTGGTTTATTAACTCAAATAAGTCTAGGAATTAAATCTAGACTCGATCAAAGAATAACAGACTTCAGAGCAAATCAAAAGCCATGCTCTGATACCAACCTGTCACGCCCCGACTCTCGAGGTGCGACTTACGAATAACAACAAAACCTAAACAACTAACAATCAACTCAAATAAGGTGAAACATGCTCGGGAAAAACGATAACAAAAGTTAAGGCAATCGAATTGGGCTTCCAAAAACACAACGAAGTAATATCCGAGCATCTCAAAACTACATATAACAGGAATATGAATAAGTATTTCATGTTGACAAGGGTACGATTCCAAAAAGAGAATACGCCTATATATATATACCAAGTTAAGAGGATCATATTCAACAGCAATTCAAGTCAACGAGCCCATTGCTCGGAAGTACAAATCAAGTAGTTTAAGAATTTTAACAAGTTTTCAAAATCATCGAGTACAATACTCGGAAACAAAAACATAAGTATCAAAGTATTAGCATCAACAGACATCAATTCAAAAGGGTTGCAGCGGAAACTTGCATCAATACCCAACATCTACACGTATGAAGACATACAAATGCTAGTCTGATATCCAACTAGACTCAACCAAAAGAACCAAACCACACCACCAAATATCCATGCCATCGCCATCCAGTCAACCTGTATGTTTAGAAACACACGCAGGGCTGAGTACTTCGTACTCAGTGAACACAAGCCAAAATATTTGAATAAATATGCTTCTTAAAACTATAATAATTGAACTTGCCTTGCCGAACATCACAAGTATATAAGCAGTTTTAAAACAGTTTTACTTGTGCATGTTAAAAACATTTTCTTTTAAACAGACTGCGCAGTCAAATATCATATAATATAACAGTATGTATCATCTGTCACAAACAATTTCACTGTGCTGAGAAGTAGGCCTCCTTCTGGAGCACTGTGACCGGTCTAACCGAAGCAAAGCTCACAGTCACCTCAACGTATACCACACGTGGGTTCCTGCCTTTCACAGGATAATAACATCTTCATATAAACAGATGATAACACATACCAACTTCAATAAAAACGGCAAGTCAATCACATTTGAAAACATATCATAATACTTAATAGCATAACTAATTTTCATCGATAGTTTTGGTTCAGAAAAGCCCACCTGACTTCCGAAGAATTAGCTAGGTGGTTTAGGGCTATTTGTCCTCGCTTAGAGATCTGTCCGGCTCGATCCTTCACAGTTCGACATCGATAGGAAAAATAAGATACGCAACATGACGGATACAAAGGCGTTGGACTTTAACTGAAGGACTTCTATTTGAGTCGATTCTCTCTTTGCTTAACCTTTCTAAGGGATCTCACATTCTCGTCTTTAAAATATTAACTCTACTTGAATTGGTTACTACTATTAATCGACGGCTTAACACTTTTCTCATTCTAATTAAAAACGTCATCGTCTACATTCTATTACTCGAGTTTTCTTTCAAAGATTTCATTTGATTCTCGACTTATCAATCAATCATTCAACCATTTTGCATACAAAAATTCAATTAACTTTAACATCATAACGAATATCATGCATTTAAACATTTATTCGATCATATAATGAATTCAAATAAATCAAACATACTTCAAGACACATTAACATTCATTCAAATTAGATCTTAAGACTTAATTCGATTATGCATTTGTTTTTATGAAGGCTCAATTATTTACTCTATCTTTCTTATTTATTTTTAAATCGATTCTCATTTCTTAACTGTACTATTATTTTTCTTATTAATTACTCGGTGATTTGTCTCGGTTAATTCTTAATTTGTTTGGTTGAAAACAACGTACTCAATTATTTATTTAATTAACTTCTTTCAACTTATTACTCGATATCTTATTCCATCATTATCATTTTCTTGATTAGCTTATACGAGTATCTATCTTAACTCGTCTAGCAACTTTTCTTTACTCGATTTAAAACTTCCTTTTTGTTTCTTTTCGATTCATTCTTTTTTAAACTCGGTTTTCTTTATTCTTACTTATTTCTTTAATAATTTCTTCTTTTCTTATTTTTAATCTTTAAGCCATTTCTTACTTAATAATTCTTTTATCTTTTAACAAACATTTTTATTAATTAGTTCATTCTATTAGTCAAATTATAAAAGATCTTTTTGTTGTAGTTTTAGTAAAAATTTAAGTCTTTAATTTTTAATACAAGAAAATTTATTAACATATCTTTTATGCATTTTTCATCTTTTAATCAATTAAAAGCTTTTAAAATTCTAATCTTTTGTTACAAAACTTCTATCTTTATTTATGATTTAGTTAATAATCATACATACATTGTAACACTTAAACATTCAATCTTTTCTATATTTTCATATTTAATTCTTTAAAAACTTCAACATGCAATCTCATTTTCTTAACTTAAATACATGTATAATTATATTAACATAACATACAATCATCTCATTGATCAAACATCACTCAATTCATCAACAAAATCAACAAAATAATTACTCTATTTCTTTCAAAAATACACGGCACACACACATTTCTTTGTGTAATTTATTTCTCAATTTTTCATGCATAATATCTCATTCTCAACATAATAAAAATAATAAATCAAGTATCAAAATAACAATAACTCAAAGAATTCATATTTCTCTTATTTTTCTTATAATTTTCGGCATTTATTAATTCTTTAGGGTTTTAAATTCTTTTTCTTCTCTTAATTCACCGATTAAAACTTATTGTTCGATTCTCCTATCGATTTCTTCTCACTCGATTATCACATGCACATCCTAAGTTTGCCTAAACATAATTTAAATAGCATGCATGCATAGTTCTTTCTTTTAGGACTTAGAGATATACACATTTACAACTAAACAAATGAATTTCATACTTTAATTTAAATGGAATTCTTCTCCTTGGCTCTTGGAATTGGAATGGATGGAAAATGAATGTCACGGCCCCAAATCCCGAGGGACGGCAGAAGCCGGGGTGCGACTGGGGTTCGATTAAAGAAGCGGGGAAGAAGGGGGCTAACTGACTAAACATACATGAAAACATTAATAAACCATGAACAGGACTTTAATATAGAAAAGAAAGAGTTAATCCCTAAGGATTACTCGACAAAAGTACAAAAGACGAAACTAAGTTCAAATGTACAGACATAAAGTACTGAGTTGTTCAAAATACATCTCAAAAGAAATACAGAAATTGGCAGCGGAAGAGTTCTACTAAGTATCTTATCCTTAAACTCAACATCAACCGTCGCCGCTCACCGTCGCTTCAACCTGCACATTTAGAAAGCAATGCAGGGCTAAGTACAAACGTACTTAGTGGGCACGATGCCGAAAACATACTTATAAATATAGATAAAATGGCATATTATAAATGTAGCACATCGGAGTTTTGTTGAAAGAATCCGTGTCTACTAAACATTTTCTGACTTTTTCTCATAAATCGCTCGCGCGAGCATTTTCTGACTAATGCTACGTTCAATCTTGACCACTACTAATTCACCGTGGCTGGTACCCCTCAACAGGATATCACATACACCACAGGTTACAAAGTGCACTAACTCTGGAAAGCACTTAGCAGCTAACTCAGAGCCGATCGTTAGTTAATCTAAAATAGACTAACTCTAAATCTGGAAAACACGTATGTCGACTCAGATAGGTACAAGAGAACTCACATAAAAACATAAAACAGTTCATGCCATATTATCACTTTGAAAACACAGATATCAAAGCGATAAAGAAAGATTTTTCGAGCGTTGCTCGTTTTATTTTGTATATAAAAGCCCACCTTGTAAATACAGAACTTATACGCAAAAGCTTCCAACTTCGGATCTTTCGTCCTTTCTTTACAGTTGGCTTCTTCCTTCATCGTAAAATAAAATATACTTAAAAACGGTTCGTAAAAGATACTCGAAGAAAGAGAATCGAAGAAAGTTCTAGTCATTTTATTCTTTTGGCATTTGCACACTTACTAGATTCGTTTTACTTAAACGGGAAACGAGACTCGTACCAATCTCGTTTAGAACTTGAAAGATCTCATACTCGACTCTCGGGTCAGTAGAGAAGGTAGTCGGTGTCTTAATACGACTTTAAAGATTATAAGGAATTAAGTTGGAAAGAACCAACTTAGGCGATTTTCATTTTAGATCATTTCACGACTTATGAATATTTCTCGTTTATTACTTCTTTATAGAAAGGATAAAAGATACGATCTCGACTGTTTTTCATCATTTAAAGGTCTGGTCCTTGACTCTAGGGTCAGATAGGAGGTATCCGTTAGATAAAACGGTTTAAACGATCAAAAGAAACTAAGTTGTGAACTAAACAACTTAGAAAACAAGAAACTGAAATTTCACTGCACTGTCCAGTAACTCTGGAGGCTGTCCAGAACAGAGGACTTGGAAACAGGGGGTGAGCCCTGTACCACTAGAAAGCTTAGGAAGTCTAGTTTCTGCTCCAATTTACGGATCACAAATCCGATAAACGAGCTGGAAGTTATTACAGTTTCCGGCAGGGGTCGCAAAACTGCTCAAAAACCCTAATTTATTGATAAGTTCGCCGTATAACGTTTTAGGTTCGTTTTAAATTCTTGTATTCAACTTTTTTAGAAACTGAACTCTCAAGGCAGTCATCACGTACCTCCGTACGTGACAAACTCCTTCTCAACTTGCTCAAAGACACGACGTTCTAACGTCGGATTTCAACTATCAAGTACTATACCAACAAAGAAATTCCAAACGTTTTCTAGTTCCCGATTATCACTATAACCCATATTATATCAACTCGGATGCTTATGATGTCAACTAGAAAGATGTTCCAAATTTCATTATAAACAATAATATCAAGTTAGAATTTTCATCCGACTTCCCGATTATTAGTTACAACTAGATATTCGTCTCTTATGCGATTTCCAAAAGTCGTCGGTTTTCGTTCAAATTTTACGACGTTAATCTACGTCTAATAGGAATCGTTTTCATGCATGCTAACATGTCTTAACATCTTTATAACTCAGTTTATATAGTGATCCTTGCCTCTTATACTTCATTAAACTTTTTTTAGAAAATTTCCAATTAATTCCTATTATCAACTAATATGATTTGCAATATAATCAACTAACAAATCATCATTTATATTGAACATGTATAAACTCCTAATTATCTTATAAATTTTTCTGATTTCATACATACTTTGAGGGGATGATTTTCTTTTCAAATTATCAACATTTATTTACTAAACATACTCTTATATCACCAATTAAACAATTGCAATTCTATTATCACTTAACATGCAAAAACCCCTAATTTATACTTCAAACCCTAATTAAATTTCATAATAACATAGGGCTTTCAATCCCTTTTCATCTCATACACTAATTAAACCTCTACTAAGCATGAATTCATAATCAAAAGAAGAAAAACAAAAATCCTACAATTTTCCAAAAAAATTCTGCATTAACATAGATGTTAGGTTTCTTATTTTTGATCATTTTTAATCCATAAATATCATATCTAGCATATCTAATTACACTATTTCAAGATCAATTCTTCCATTCCAACTTCTAAAAAAAAATTGAACAAGAAGAAGAAGAAAAGAAAAAGAAACTAAATGGATAGGATTGTAGAGGATGAAAATACCTTAAGATTTAATGAAAGAAAGTATGGAATTGAATGGATGGATGGATGGTTTGTGTGAGTTCTTCAAGCTCTTGAGAGTGTTCTTCAATGGTGGATGGAGGAGATGAAGAAGATGAAGTTGAGGGAGAGAGAGAGGGTATGGCCGAGAGAGAGAGTGGAGAGAGAGAGATGGAAAAGGTTTTGTTCAAGTTGTGAAATGATTAATGGTTGACCATGCATAAAGGTTGGTTTAGGTGTCATTAAACTAAGTAATAACAAGCATGCATGTCTTCCACTAAAAGGAATGAGGTGGCGGAATGCATGCAGAATTTTTAGAGGGTTTACGGGTTTTTCCGGCGTGATCCGACGTTACGGGAAAACGAACGACGAAAAACGTTGAAAAATCGTCGTGATCCATTTGATTTACAAATTCTAACGTATAACTTAATTAGAAAATAAATTTATAAAATTTATTTTGACAAAAACTCGGGACGACAAGTCCAAGTTTCGTCCGGAAAAACGTAAAAACAAACTTTCTCGGCGTGTTCGTATTTGCGATTTTGTAAACGTAAAATTAAACGGTTTTTTCGTTCTAAGCTTACGAACTAAAACTTTTCGTATGCGCTAACCCCTAATATGGTAGTCGTCTAGCCGACTTCTGTAAATTATTTTTAATAACGGATTCGACCGTTAGCCTTATAAATCAAAAATTGTAACTTAGGCGTACAAAGCCATTAATTAATTAACTTTAAACTTCTTAGAACGTAAGGATTTTTACGGGGCATTACAATGAAGCTTCAAAGCTTGGATTTGAAGGAAGAAGGAAGTCTTCTTGAATCCTCAAAAGAATAACATGAAATTAGTCATCCATTCCTTTTAGGGTTTAAGAATCAAAATGAAGAAATTGTTGGATGAATATTGAATTTAATCTCAAGAACTTGAAAGATTATTACCTTTTCTTGAGAATACGGATGAAATGAATGGAGGATGACACTTTCTACTTCATTTCCATGGATGAGGAGCTTGAATACATGGTTGCATGTAAAGAAAAATTGAAGTATGAGGGAGGGAGAGAATGCCGAGAGAGTAGAGAGATTGGAGAGGTTGAGAGTTTTTCTTTGTTGTCTTGAGAGAGAGAGATTTCGAATGAGAGAGAGAGGTGGAGTGAAGAATGAAGTCTTCTCTCTTTTGAATAGCTTGCATGCAATTTGAATTTCCAACATAAAGAATATGGTATGATGGTAATTAGCATTGGAAGTTGAAATTGTTAAAGTGATTGAAAGTTGATGTGATGTTAGTTGCATGCAATATTTTGGTAAGATCTTGTTGAAGACATAATCATGTTAATTAACATTGGAAATTGGAGAGAGATGGGAGAGAAAGTGTGAGGTGGCGTGAGAGGGAGAGAGGTGAGTGACACGTGTCTTCGTCGTGTCGTTACGGGTGTTAATTACCCGGTCGTAAAAGTTTTCCGGATAAAACGATTCGTATTAATTCCTTTTTTATGCTATTAACGGGTCTAACCTCTTCTCGTCTCGCTTTTGACACTAACTCATCTCAATCCTATTTTACGTCTCAATTAAAAGATTAACTAATACGATCATTTAGTCTTTTAAATTTTTAAAGGAATTTAGTCGGCTTATCAATCCGTTTATTAATCCTTTAAAGATTAACTCCTCATTACTCTTCTCAATTCTCGGATAAGTTCTTACCCTATCTCAGTGATCTTAAAAGAAATTCTAAGTTAGAAGATTATAATTAAATTCTATTCTAAGTTCATCGGTGGTGTAAATATTTTTCGGCGATTAAAATTATGCTATTTCAATTAAGCAAACTTCTCGGAATTATTTTTGATGGTCCCGAAACGAGTTACTAGTGTATGGGGGGGGGGGGGGAATACACCAGTTAGGATTTTTCAACTTTCAAAAAACTTAACACTTGAAAACAACTTCAACTGAGTAAAAGGACTCAGGTGGGATCTCACAGCTGAGTAAGCAAACTCAGCTGGAAGAGCGGTGCTGTGCGGAATGTGGTGGAAAATAAACTCGTTAAAAACAACTCACGCAAACCAGCTCGGTTGGTCAAGAACCAAAACAGCTCGGTTGAAAAAGGCAAAAGAGGTTTGAATGCTGGTTAGTTCGGTCAGTTAGAAATGCAATAAAGACTGAATAAAAATAAACACGACACACAAGATTTACGTGGTTAGGAGATAACTCCTACGTCCACGGGGAGATGTGAGTCCACACACCTCAGTCCAAGTTCTTCTGGACAGGACCACTCAGCTTACGCGGGCTGAGTAACCGTTACAGTTTAGTTTCCGGGCATTAAACAGTTGATCTCTGATCGGTTGAAAGCGATGGCTTGTCTCTCATCTCTGCAGACTTTCCCGATAAGGCATCTGTGCTCCTTTGCTTTCCATCTGAGACAACCTTGTGTTGGGCCAGATGGGGTAATGACTGAACGGTCAAACCCTCATGTGACTTCCTTTTGAAATTCAAATCTTTGACAGTCAACTTCGGTTTGTCGGTTGAAAGTCTTGACCTTCATCTGAGTGATCTTCAGCTGATGTTCCGATCTGTCGAGTTCTCAGCTGACTTTGAACTTCAAAACAGTTGAACTCCTTGTTCAGATTCTATAACTGAGGTTCTGAAACTGAACCCTCAGTTGTCTTCCACTTCTTTACTCAGTTGGATTTGAACCCTCAGATGATTTCTTTTTCATCTGATGTTCTCTTCCTTTCAACTGTTTCTCATTTGATGAACGCTCAGTTGGTTTCCTTCAACTGATGTTCTGAAGACTTCCCCTTGTTTACATCTGAACAAATGAACTCTCAGTTGTCTTTCTTCATAACTGATGTTCTGTCTGAGTGACGCCTTGTTGCCATCTTCAGCTGGAGACCTGTAAAGATAAAAACTTAACTTTGCTCAAACAGCGAGCCTAAATTCTAACATTAGGTACTGGCAACATCTACTCAGTTGGGGTCAGCCGGTTTTGGAATTCATCAAAACTTATACTAATAAATTTCCCAACAATTTCCCCCTTTTTGATGATGCCAAAACCACTTACAACTTGAAACCACTACTGATCTAAACCTCACTAACTTATCTAAAATCTCAGTTGAAATTCTAGACAGTCTATAAGATAAAACATCAAAGGGTTAGCACAGTTATAACATGAAATTGAAAGACTTTGTGATTCAGAGCTTGGACAATGAGGAATTGTTCATCAAGGTGAATCGTATTATATACTTTGAAGTTTTTGTTACATCTGAAGGTTACAAAGTTAAGCGCAAAACATAGAAAGATACAACAGTTGCTTCAAAAACTACAACATCCAAAAACATTATCAGCTCAAAAACTTTGACAGCTCAGAAATACTGTTGACCGTACTTGTTGAAGATACGGTTGAAGATCTCCTTCTTCACTTCCGACTCAATCCCAGTGTTGACGCCGTGTTCCTTGCATACTTGCCTCGCCTCAGCTAAGATCGTATTTCTATTTGGCGTGCTTGTGCCTTTGATCATCGGAGGGCGGTATATGCACTTCTTTGGAACTGGAACAGTGTTGGGATCAAGCTGAGCATTCAGCATAGCTCGCTTGAACTGACTAAACATTCCAAGGTATCCAAAGCTGAGTTCCCACAGGGCTTCCTTGAAGGCTAGCCTTGGGTCTTCAGTCGAGTAGACTTTCCTGTAATAGAAGTCATTGACGAACTCATGCTTGAACTGTTCCCAGTCATCGTTCCACTCCGCATTCATCCACTTGTCAACATGTGGGTATCGAGACGGGAGCGGAGCGTTCTTCTGCAGCTGATGCGTCGACTTTCTAGCCTCAGCCTTCATCTGGTGCTTGTTGATTCTTCGCACACTCCGGCTGGCTTTGTTTCTGTCGATGTTCTTCTCCACCTTGGCGAGCTCCTTCTCGAACTTGGCCACCTTCTTGGCCTGATCGGCAGCGAACTTCTTGATCCAAGATGGATTCAAGTACTTCTCCTTAGGCACCTCCATAGCTTTGGCAGCTTCGATACAGTCTTCAACGGATATCCCGTCAAGTTCTGCATCGAGCTCGGCTGTGAGCTCGGCTACGAGGTCGTGGGAGACTTCCAGTTCGGGCTGCGACCCTTCAGCTTCAGCTGGCACTCCTTCTCCTTGCTGGAGAACAGCTTTCCCTTGTCCATCCCCAGCTGCCGGCTCCTTGTCTTCCCCAGCTGCTGGCTCCTTGTCTTCCCCCTTTTTGGCATCATCCAAAAGGGTGGCAACAGTGCCATCCAGAGAGGTCAACTTGGCTTCAGCTTGTTGAATGCGGGAAAACAGCTCTTCAACAGCGTCCTTCTCTTCCACCTTCTTCGCCAACTCCAAGTCTTGGCGCTCCTGCTCAGCTCGCTGCACAGCTACAAAGGTCGCAGAGACCTCTTTGTGAAGGGAGACGAACTCAGCTCGGAAAGAGGCGAACTGAGCCATCCACTCCTGGTCCTGAGTCTGCTGGGACTTTGCGAGGTCAGATTCAGCAACGGTCTTGAACATGTTGAAATCCGAGCTGAGGCTTTGAACAGCCTTCCTTAGAGCCGAAACCTCCGAGCTGGAAGAAGTGGATAGATCTTCGAGCTTGTGCTGCAGAGAAGAGGAGAGGTGATCTAGCTGATTCTTCAGGCTGGCATTTTCTGCCATCAGCTGCTGCATCCTGTCAGTTTCTTCCTCCTTGCCCAGCTGGATCTTGGACAGCATCTCTGTCCTTAGCTGGTTGACCCTCTCCGAGATCAGCTCGCAGATGACATCGGTTGAGAGAGCTGGCTGATCGGAGGGTCCGGGCAGGAGCGGTGGTTGTGGCTGGGCAGCAGACTCCAGGTAAACCATGGCAGATCGGCTGGCGAGGTAGGCCTTGAGCTTGTCTTCTTCTCTCTTGGCCGCCTCATCAGCTGCGTCAATATCGTCCATGCAGGAGGCATTTTTGGCGAGCATGTCATCAAGAAAGTGAACAGCTTTAGGGTTATTGCACAGCTCCCTGGTGTCTGTCCCTTCTTGGATGCTTTTGTCCAGACGTCGTCGGAGCACAGCCACCTTTTGGTTGTAAGCTACCTCCAGGCTCTGGTAGTCGAAGTACTCCCTCAGGTTGGACTCTTCAACCTTTAACTTGTCCCAGCCATGGATCCTGAGGGTCTCCTCCTTCACGTACCAGTAGCTGAATATGACACTGAATTGGTATAGAAGCTCCGTCCCGAGAACAGAGAAAATGGGCATCGATGTTGCCTCGGGGAACATACTAATCAGCTTGCGGAAGCAGTAGCTGAGTCTTCCTTCATATTCAGCCAGGATCGCCTGACGGTTGGCTTCTTCATCAATCTGAGGGGGGTCGATATCGAAGGTTAAGGGTTCGATGGTTTCATCAACGTTGGCCGAAGAAGTGGTCACAACGTTGGCATCGAGCGAGAGGCTCGGAATATCTGACTGAGGACCAGTTGAGAGAGCCGGATCCTCTTTGGATGGAGAGTTGGCTGGCTGGAGGATTTCTTCAGTGACAGGTGGGTTAACCTGGCTGGCATCAGCTCTAGACCGACTGTCGTGGGACTCCTCAGATGAAGAAGAGTCATCTGAGGAGGAGCTGGCATCCACCACTTGGATCTCCACGTCTCCACCTGCCTCCTCAGCCACGTCCTCCTGGCGAGGTTGAAGAATAAACCCAGCTGGGTCAACCGATTGACTGGATTCGGTTGACTCCTTCTCCTCAGCCGGTTTGACCACCACTGGACTTGTTGTGGATGGTTTAGCCACTGGCTGGATGATTCTTATCCTTGGCCTCTTCTGCAGAGGTTCCTCCTCTTTCTCCTCTTCGTCTTCGTCCTCCTCAGCTACCTCTTCCAGCTGGCGCTTCGCCGGCTTGGTCCTCGAAGGGCGACGAGCAGCTACCTCCACAGCTGGCATGGGGACAGCCTTGGGGGTGTAGACAGCTTCTACAACATCCCTGGCCTTCTTGGCTGAGGGGAACAGTGACAGCTTGCTGACTGGAGTGTCCTCACTCCCTTCCCATGTCAGCGGCAGACCCTTTGTGGCTTGGAGGATGAGGGCTGATATCTTTGTCCCGAAATTGAGAGTCCCCTTGACACTCAACAGAACATCCCCGGACTCAGCTGTCGTCTCGGATATCTTCTGCTTCTTCGACACCAGCTGGCTCTCTATATATCCCAACCAGTCGACCTGGTGCATCTCTTCCAGGGCCTTCTGCTGCTTGAGCTTAGGACGGCTGATGTCCCCGAAGGCTCCACCATATGCGAAGATGCATTTGGAGATTACATCGAAAAGAAGTCGGTGCTCCGGCTTCAGCTTTGTCCTTTGCATGCTCCCCTTCAATGGTTCGGGAACAAGAAGAATGGTTTGAAGGAAGGCATCAGCTTCCTTGTCAGAAAAGTTCCCCACCACGTTTGTGGCTTCACGGTTTCTAGGGATGAGCTTCTCCAGCTCCTTCGACACCTTTATCTCCACAACGGAGTCTTCTACTGTTCAGGAGGTTCTGTGGCGTTGCTTGCACGGGATGATCGTGACAAGCCCGTCATTTGCGACTCGTTGCAGATTACGGTAGAAATGTACGATCTGCTTCCTGAGCAAAAGGGCCGGAGAGAGAGTGGCCCAATCAAGCAGATGGTGGTCGGAGAGGATGGCGGCGGTTGGAGCGAACTCAGGCGAGGAGAGAGCCGCTCTGGATAATATCTGTTCGAAATGAATCTTCGACATCACCATGTCGAACGATTCCTGGAACGTTGCAGGCTCTGAGGAAACCATCTTTTTAGAAGCTTTTGACTTGGGCGCCATCTCGAGGAGATATATATGCAAAGAAAGAGTGAAAGACTTTACTGGAAATGGCGAAACAAGATTTGAGAAGATGATGAATAGTGAGTAAAGATATGCACGAAAAGAGAAAGTAAGGATCACTTCCTGATTTGCCGTATTATATAATCTTTGACTCGGATAAAATCAACGGCTAGGGTTAAATCGCGCGAATCTATTAACGGCTGTGATTTCGCGACTGTTGAGTAATTTTGACTGATATACCACGCGCGCGAGTGAGAAGGTGAATAGTTTGAGGTGTCAGCCCAGTCGCACTATAAAGTAAGGCTATAGGTGTTCAGCCAGACTTTACATTAAATGCGATATGATGGCTTGTTTAGTCTAGCTGACATGTTCAGGAATGTTTGAATTTATTTCAAACATTCTCATTTAATATCATAACACCTTCAGTCATAAATGATACCTGCCAGCTGATGTCTGAATCAGCTGTGTTCATTTGTTGAATTCCTCAGTTGCCGCATACCATCAGCTGACTCGAGTTCGTCTGTTCAGCTGACGTCTGTTCCATTATTGCAGCATACCATCAGCTGACTCAAGTTCATCTCCTCAGCTGAAATTTGATGTCCTCAGTTGGCAATTCGTATCTGAGCTTCCCCCTTCATCTGAGCTTCCCCCTTCATCTGAGCTTCCCCCTTAAGTCGATATCCGATTCTTCAGCTCGGATGAATCCTTGTCAGCTCGGATGATTCTTCTGCTCGGATGAGTTTTTAGCTCGGATCCAAAAGTCCTAAAAGATCACACAGCATCTTGAACCGGGCTTCAGGAAGAGGTTTGGTGAGGATGTCAGCTCTCTGAATCTCAGTTGGGATCTTCTCCATGGACACATCCTTCTTCTCAATATGATCTCGGATGAAGTGATGACGAATATCGATATGCTTAGTCCGAGAGTGATGAACAGGGTTTAGAGAGATAGCTATGGCACTCGAGCTATCACAATGTATGGGAACCTGTCCAGTTGAGACTTCATAATCTCTCAGCTGCTGCTTCAGCCACAATACTTGCATGCAACAGCTTCCGGCAGCCATGTACTCTGACTCGGTTGTCGAAGTAGCAACACACGCTTGTTTCTTGGAGAACCATGAAACTAGCTTGCTTCCCATGAACTGGAAGTGTCCAGAAGTAGACTTTCTGTCCAACCAATCTCCTGCTAGGTCGGCATCTGAGTATCCAGTCAGCTGGATATTGTCATCAGTTGGGTACCACAATCCAACATTGACAGTTCCCTTCAGATACTTAATGATGTTCTTTGCTGCCAACATGTGTGCTTCTCTTGGTTGGACTTGAAAACGAGCACACACTCCAACTGCGTATGAAATGTCTGGTCGGCTGGCAGTTAGGTAGAGCAGCGAACCGATGATCCCTCTATACTGGCTGGCATCAATGAGCTTTCCCTCAGCTCCTGGTTCGATCTTCCAGTTCGTGTTCATAGGGATCTTGGTTGTCTTACTTGTCTGCAATCCGAACTTGGTGATGAGCTCCCTTGTATATTTGGACTGGTTGATGAAGATCCCTTCAGGTGACTGCTTCACTTGTAATCCAAGGAAATAATTCATCTCGCCCATCATTGATATCTCGAACTTTTCTTTCATAAGATCGGAGAATTTCTTGCACAGCTCCTCCGACTTGGACCCGAAAATGATGTCATCGACATAAATTTGCACGACAAGTATATCTTCTCCAACTTTGATGGTGAACAGAGTTTTATCAACTGAACCTCGTTTGAACCCCGAGTCCAGAAGAAATCCACAAAGAGTGTCATACCATGCTCTTGGTGCTTGCTTTAGACCATAGATAGCTTTCTTCAGCTTGTACACTCTTCCATCTCCAGTCTCAAAACCAGGAGGCTGTTCAACATATACATCTTCTTTTATATCTCCATTGAGGAATGCACACTTCACATCCATCTGATATACTTTGAACTTGTGATGTGCGGCATAAGCTAGAAAGATCCGGATGGCTTTAAGCCTTGCAACTGGTGCAAAGGAATCTTCAAAGTCAATTCCTTCTTGTTGGCAGTATCCTTGAGCTACCAACCTTGCTTTATTCCTCACAATGAATCTAATGGCATCTCTCTTGTTTTTGAAAATCCACTTTAGTCCAATCACCTTGACACCATTTGGTCTTTCTACCAACTCCCATACACAGTTGCGTAGAAACTCATTCAATTCTTCTTGCATGGCTGTTGTCCAGTGGACACAATTGAGAGCTTTCCCAACATTCTTCAGTTCTAGAACATCAGCTACATAGCAAGAAATCATGGCAACATCTCCAGCTTGCTCGAACTCCTCTAGAACTGCCAATTCCTCAGCATATTGGGCATAAGTGTTGGATTCTTCCTCGGTTGATTCTTGATTTGCAACTCTGCTCCGTGTGCGCACACCCTCGGTTGGATCTCCGATGATGTCGTTGGTGGAATGAACTTCATACCATCTTCGGTTGCGTCTTCCTTCTTCTTCCAACAGTGGCTGTTCAGACATCTGAGTTGGAGTCTTCAGAGCTGATGATTGATCAGCTGTTGAGTCTGGATCCTCATCATTTACAATAGATTGAACCGAGTTCGGTTGGGCATCGGATGCTGATGCAGTTGGATGGACATCAGCTGAAGTTCCCCCTAGGGACGAGCTGAGGTCTTCGCATTCATCTTCAGAGGAGTATGGGTCCTCATCCTCAGTTGCCCATACCAGTGGTTCAGCTCGGTTCTTTTCCCGAAGAGCTTGCGATCTGGTGAGAACTGGTAGAACAGCTGGATCCGCGTGTTGTTCCTTTACCTGTTCCCTGCACTCAAAGGTAGATTCATCAAAACTAACATGAGGTATTATTTCCACAACACGAGAGCTGTTGTTGAAAACTCTATATGCCTTGATCCGAGCTGCATATCCAAGAAATATGCCCTTCGAAGCTTTGGCATCAAAAGTTTTCAACTGAGTCTTCCCATTGTTGTGAATATAACACTTAGATCCAAAAACACGAAAATAAGAAATATCTGGCTTTCTGCGTCTCCACAGCTCGTAGGGCGTCTTTCCCAACCGCTTGGTGAGAAGAGATCGATTATGTGTGTAGCATGCTGTGTTGATCGCTTCAGCCCAAAATCTCTTAGGTAGTGCTGAGCTCGCTAACATGGATGTGGCTGCATCCTTCAGAGTTCTATTTCTTCACTCAGCTACGCCATTCTGTTGTGGAGTACGCGCGGCTGATGTTTGATGGGTTATGCCATTCTTTTCGCAATACTCAATGATGATTTCATTTAGAAACTCCGTTCCACGATCTGATCTGATAGATATGATCTTCATCTCTTGTTGGTTCGATATCCGATCCATTAGCTTGGGCAGCTCATCTCGGGTTTCACTCTTGTGGCGCATGAAGATGGTCCACGTATATCTTGAGTAGTCATCAGT
The DNA here is from genome assembly GCA_029490685.1 of Schizonepeta tenuifolia. Classification (NCBI taxonomy): domain Eukaryota; kingdom Viridiplantae; phylum Streptophyta; class Magnoliopsida; order Lamiales; family Lamiaceae; genus Schizonepeta; species Schizonepeta tenuifolia. The sequence continues at coordinate 12,639,837 of CM055960.1, read as the reverse complement.
TACAACTAAAGTATATTCGTTTCCATTAATGCTTTTTGGTGTAACTGGCCCGAAGAGATCCATATGGATCAGTTGCAACACTCGGTCGGTTGAAGGAGTTGACTTCAACCGGAAGAAGGTTCTAGCGAGCTTTCCCAGCTGGCATGCACTGCACATGTGTGTTGTTGAAAACACTCGGTTAGGTATGCCTCTTGCATGCTCTTGTCTGGCAAGTCGGTTCATCGTCTTGAAGTTCAGATGGTTGAGCCTTTTGTGCCACAGCCAGCTCACATCCGAACTGCTCTTTGACAAGAGGCAAGTGTCAGGGAGGCTGCTGTTCCAGTCAGCGTAGTATACATTCCCTGTTGGAGATCGATTTCCCAACAATATCACCTGCTTTGATCCGACATCTTTAACTCTGCAACCCTGTGCATCAAACTTGACAGAGAACCCATTATCACAGAATTGGCTGATGGAGAGCAGGTTATGCTTCAATCCATCAACAAAAGAAACATTAGAAATTGAAATATGATTGGTTTCAAGGGTACCGTAACCTCTGGTATAACCTTTTGAGTTATCACCAAAAGTAACTGATGGACCTTCTTTCTCCACGAAACTTCCAAGCAAATCCTTCAGATTTGTCATGTGTTTCGAGCATCCACTATCCATCACCCACATTGTTGTAGACGCCTTCTTCTTCCTCAGCTGTTTCTCCTGTACCTGCAAGGAGAAACTCGCTTAGGTCCCCAATTTCAGTTGGGTCCTGGAGGGTTAGAACCAGTTCCTGCTGGAACCGTGCGTCGGTTTTCTCTGTACACTCGAATAGCCTTGTCATTCCAAATGATCTGCCCATTTTCATCAATTATAACAATACCCCGGTTATCCTTAGGCTTGTTGTTTGAAATGATGCTCTGTTTCTTGGGAGGAGTTGGATTTCTCCCATGTTGGGCTTTAGGAGGTGAGGCTTTCCCCCTGTTTTGATGGCGATTCTTATCCTGTTGAGTTTGTCTGTGAGGTCGGACGCCTTTGTGGAATCTTCTTGGCTGATTCTGATTCCATTGCCTTGGCTGTTGACGATGGCTGTTCATGCCCGGATGTTGATTCATGTTGTGGCATGAGTAACCATAGCTGTCGTAACTTTTTCACATAGGTTGACTCTGTTGGAACCTCTGATTGTTGTGGTGATGGAACCGTTGTTGATTATATCGGTTGAAGCTTGGTCGGTTCTGTTGGTTCCATCTCTGCTGTGGTTGGTTTGTTGGTCGGTTATCACGTCGGTTCTGAGCTTGGATATGTTGTCGATTTTGAGCTTGATTGCGACTCCGACGTCTCCGGTTCCTCCGTTGAGTCTTGGAACATTCCCCCTCGGTTGTAGACTCCAGGGTTCGTTGGTGCTCCATCTGCAGCTCCTTTGCCTTTCTCAGCCGTAGTTACCTTTATCGGTTGTGAGGGTGTTTGTTCAGTTGTATACTCAACTGTGTTAGGTTTGGCAACCATGACTTCCTCAGCCCTGGTGAAGGTAGCTGGTGGAATTCCAGTGTCCTTTGCCACGTCGTATCCGAGTCCAGACACATCATCCGTTTGCCGTCTGTATTTGATGAGATTCTCGATGATCTCGGATGACTGATATAGTTTTGTCAGGTTGTCCTTCTCAGTTTGAAGATCCTTGAGAAGAACAACTATATGTTCAGTCTGGGCATCTGATGTCTTCATCAGCTGGTCGATCTGAGCCTCTTGCTTGTTCAACTGTTCATTCTGTGCCTTGATCTGTTCCTTCAACTGTTCATCGGTTGAAGCCTCAGTTTGGTTGGCTGTACTCAGTTGACTTTTCAGCTGGTCAATTTCTTCAGCTTGTCTCTTGATCAGATCGTCCTTTTCGGTTAAGGAATCTTCAAGCTTGGCGAATTGGGCTTGAAGACTCTTAAACTCAACCGACTGCTGATGTAGTTCCTCACTGAGTTCTTGAAAATCATTCCAGGAGGGTTCCAACTCATCGTTCATAGATTCCTGCATGTTAGAAGTATTGGAAGAATTTAAGCGAGCAGGATTAGATTGTACCTCAATATCATCTTGGTCGGTTCCAAGTGCCATGAGGCATTGATCCGGACTGATGACTTTGTTGGTAGAGGTCAGATCATCCTCATCTTCAGTGTCTGTGAAGATGTCCATATCGTCAGCTACCTCTTCAGCTACCATGGCCTTATTCTTTGCAGTTTGCTTCGCCCTCAGTGCTTCTCTTTCCTTCTTTGAGAGGTCTGGGCAATCAACTTTGAAGTGTCCTTCCTTGCCGCATTCGAAGCAACCATTGGTAACTGGCTTCGAATTGTCTCGAGTTCGGTTTGATTTATAGAAACGTTTATATTTGCCGAACCGAGTATCCATATCGGCTAACTTCTTTGACAACGCTGCAATGTTCTGTTGCAGTTCTTCTCTGCTCGGCTCCTTTTCAGTCGTGTCAGCCGACCTAGTTGGCCTTGACGATCTCGACTTTGAGTAGTCAGCTCGGAGGGCAACTGAATTTGATGCTGAGCCGACGTCCTCAATTCTATTTGTCTGACTTGAGGGCTGCGACCTCCTTCTGTTGACCTTATACTCATTTCCTTTCAAGATTGAGAACAATCTTTCAGTTCCCATTTCACCTAGGTCAGCTCGGCTCTCGTGGATATTTGTGAAAGTATCCCACTCAGCCGGTAGAGCTTGCAACACTTTGAGGTTTATCTCTCTTAGAGTGTATTTTCCTTTCCGGATGGATTGGATTCTTCTGATGATGTCCATAAACCGGAGCTCTAGCTGATCTATAGTCTCATCAGGTCGCAGACTGAAATTGTCAAAATCTTGACATGCATGCGAGAACTTGTTTTCCTTTGTCTCGTCGCTTCCTTCACTTAGCGAGGCCAGGATGTCCCACATCTCTTTTGCGGTCTCACATTCCTCTATCCAGGGCAGATAATCTTGTCCAACCGTGGACATTATTGTGCTCTGAGCCCAGATATCCAGCTGGCTCACCTTGGCCTCCTCCGGAGTGTAGTCCTCTGGCTGTTTCTCCACATACTCCACCACTGCATCTCCATCGTTGGGATTTGTGGGAGTGCGAAGTATTCTGTCTCGTATGACGATTGGTCCAGATGTGAGAACTTGTTGCATCCTATGATGCTTGGACAAAAGGATCTTCTTCATTCGAGTTCTCCATGATGTATAGTTGACAACAGAGAACATGACTGTGATCTTGTCCTTGACGTCCATCTGCACAAACAAAAACAGGACAACAAAAATGCGAGCAAGAATGCACTAGCGTGAAAAGATCTGTTCAGTTGACCACTGAAGAAAATTCTCGAATTCACACCTCGTGAAACAGAGTCAGCAGTCTTTTGAACCACTGCTCTGATACCACTTGATGGTCCCGATACGAGTTACTGGTGTATGGGGGGGGAGGGGAATACACCAGTTAGGATTTTTCAACTTTCGAAAAACTTAACACTTGAAATCAACTTCAACTGAGTAAAAGGACTCAGGTGGGATCTCATAGCTGAGTAAGCAAACTCAGCTGGAAGAGCGGTGCTGTGCGGAATGTGGTGGAAAATAAACTCGTTAAAAACAACTCACGCAAACCAGCTCGGTTGGTCAAGAACCAAAACAGCTCGGTTGAAAAAGTGCAAAAGAGGTTTGAATGCTGGTTAGTTCGGTCAGTTAGAAATGCAATAAGGACTGAATAAAAATAAACACGACACACAAGATTTACGTGGTTCGAAGATAACTCCTACGTCCACGGGGAGATGTGAGTCCACACACCTCAGTCCAAGTTCTTCTGGACAGGACCACTCAGCTTACGCGGGCTGAGTAACCGTTACAGTTTAGTTTCCGGGCACTAAACAGCCTAAGTCAAGTTTACGGGTACTTGATGACCTGACTACTCAATTACAGAAAGAGTAAGGTCCTAGCACACTTTTTAGGGTGTGAGAAAGGGTAGGATTTCCAACTACAGCTCGATCAAGAATGAGAGCTGGATCTAAGGCTTGAACGAATAAACACTCAACCTAAGATCAAAAACAGTATCGAATTCTAGGAACCCTCAGCTACTAATGTTCTCTCAAATTGGAACTCTCAGCTGCTGATGCTCTTAGATGGTGATTTTGCAGATTTGCTTTGATTTCTCTCGAGAAAGCTTTTGAATTTTTAGTCGTCTATGTGTCTATCTGCATCTCTATTTCTCGAATGAGAGGATGCCTCTATTTATAGGCTGAGAGAATCAACTAGCCGTTGGAGGAGCAGTTGATCTCTGATCGGTTGAAAGCGATGGCTTGTCTCTCATCTCTGCAGACTTTCCCGATATGGCATCTGTGCTCCTTTGCTTTCCATCTGAGACAACCTTGTGTTGGGCCAGATGGGGTAATGACTGAACGGTCAAAACCTCATGTGACTTCCTTTTGAAATTCAAATCTTTGACAGTCAACTTCGGTTTGTCGGTTGAAAGTCTTGACCTTCATCTGAGTGATCTTCAGCTGATGTTCCGATCTGTCGAGTTCTCAGCTGACTTTGAACTTCAAAACAGTTGAACTCCTTGTTCAGATTCTATAACTGAGGTTCTGAAACTGAACCCTCAGTTGTCTTCCACTTCTTTACTCAGTTGGATTTGAACCCTCAGATGATTTCTTTTTCATCTGATGTTCTCTTCCTTTCAACTGTTTCTCATTTGATGAACGCTCAGTTGGTTTCCTTCAACTGATGTTCTGAAGACTTCCCCTTGTTTACATCTGAACAAATGAACTCTCAGTTGTCTTTCTTCACAACTGATGTTCTGTCTGAGTGACGCCTTATTGCCATCTTCAGCTGGAGACCTGTAAAGATAAAAACTTAACTTTGCTCAAACAGCGAGCCTAAATTCTAACATTAGGTACTGGCAACATCTACTCGGTTGGGGTCAGCCGGTTTTGGAATTCATCAAAACTTATACTAATAAATTTCCCAACAATTTTAGAAATTAATCTCATACTCATCTTCATACAAATAATTCAACAAGCATATCACATCATTATCATTTCAGATAAATAAAGCAGATAATTTCACACAAAACTCACAAAGCAATTTAAACATTTTACTCAATTCTCTTCATTTAGAAAGAAAAATTTTACTCCTAATTTCTCATCTTTTAACTCACTCGGTTAATTAAACGCTTTCTAAAGGTTTTAAAAACTCGGGGTATCACACGCAGGGTGCCTCCGTTGGGCTTTTTGAAAATTGTATGGGCCATAACTTACTAGATATTGGGGTGATTTACTCGATTCTTATACCGTTGGCAAACTCGTTCAGAGGGATACGACTACGCGTTGCTAAATTAGAGTCATCTACCATTTATCGGGTAAAAATTATTGACGGTTGGCGTGCTCCGATAGACACTACCCGTGGGAAATCGAGTTTATCCCACTCCAATCAAGATTTTGACCTTTTCTACATGTGTACCTTTTAATACGGTTCTAGTGAAATTTGAATCGCCGCAATCGGATGAGTAACAAAAAGGATATGACCAAAATAGTGGATGGCAAAAATCCCTCCGCGACGACGCAATCGCAGGGTGTCTCTGTTGGGCTTCTTGAAATCTGTATAGGTCATAACTCACTAGTTATTAGGCTGATTTGCTCGATTCTTATGCCATTGGAAAGCTCATTCAGAGGGCTACAACTACGAGTTGCTAAATTGGAGTCATCTATCATTTATCGGGTAAAAATTATTGACGGTTTGCATGCTCCGTTAGATACTACCCATGGGAAATTGAGCTTATAGTACTCCAATCAAGATTTTGACTTTTGCAATATGTAGGCCTTTGAATAAGGATTCCAACGCAACTTGAATCACCACAATCGGACGAGTAACGAAAAAGATATGGCAAAACAAGGGATGGAAAAAAAGGCTCCGCGGCAACCCTATCGCAGGTTACCTCCGTTGCGCTTCTTGAAAACTGTATGGGCCATAACTCACTAGTTATTGGGCTGATATACTCGATTCTTATACCGTTGGGAAGCTCATTCCGAAGGATACGACTACGAGTTGCTAAATTGGAGTCATCTACCATTTATAGGGTAAAAATTATTGACAGTTGGCGTGCTCCATTCGACACTACCCGTAGGAAATCAAGCTTATTGCACTCCAATCAAGATTTTTGACCTAAACTACATATAGTCCTTTGAATAAGGATTCCAACGCAACTTGAATCGCACAATTGGACGAGTAACGAAAAAGATATAACAAAAACAGTGGATGGCAAAAAAGGCTCCGCGGTGACGCAAACGCAGGGCCCTCCGTTGGGCTTCTTGAAAACTGTATGAGCCATAACTCACTATTTATTAGGCCAATTTACTCGATTCTTATACCATTGGCAAGCTCATTCAGAGGGATACGACTACGAGTTGCTAAATTGGAGTCATCTACCATTTATCGGGTGAAAATTATTGACGGTTGGCGTCCTACGTTAGACACTACCCATGGGAAATTGAGCTTATTGTACTCCAATCAAGATTTTTGACCATCACTACATGTGGGCCTTAGAATAAAGATTCCAACGCAACTTGAATGGCCGCAATCGGACGAGTAACGAAAAAGATATGACCAAACCAGTGGATGGCAAAAAATGCTCCGCGGCGACGCAATCGCAGGGTGCCTCCGTTGGGCTTTTTGAAAACTGTATGGGCCATAACTCACTAGATATTGGGCCGATTTACTCGATTCTTATACCGTTGGCAAGCTCATTCAGAGGGATACGACTACGAGTTGCTAAATTGGAGTTATCTACTACTTATCGGGTAAAAATTATTAACGGTTGGCGTGCTCCGTTAGACACTATCCATGCGAAATTGAGCTTATCGCACTCTAATCAAGATTTTGCTTTCATATATGTAGAACTTTGAATAAGGATTCCAACGCGACTTGAATCACCGTAATCGGACAAGTAACGAAAAACATTTGGACAAACAAGGGATGGAAACAAAATCTCCGCGACAACCCAATCGCAGGGTGCCTACGTTGGGCTTCTTGAAAACTGTATAAGCCATAACTCACTCGTTATTGGGCCAATTCGCTGGATTCTTATACCATTGGAATTCTCAATAAGAGGGTTACAACTACGACTTTCTATATTGGAGTTATCTATAATTTATCGGGTAAAAATTAGTGACGGTTGGCGTGCTCTGTTAGACAGTACCCATGGGAAATTAAGCTTATTGCATTCCAATCAAGATTTTTGACCTTCCCCACATGTTAGCCTTTGAATAATGATTCCAACTCAACTTGAATCGCTGCAATCGGACGAGTAACGAAAAAGATATGACCAAAACAGTGGATGGCAAAAAAGGCTCCGCAGTGACACAATCGCACGGTGCCTCCGTTGGGCTTCTTAAAAATTGGATGGGCCATAACTCACTAGTTATTGGGCCAATTTATTCTATTCTTATACCGTTGGCAAGCTCATTCCGAGGGATACGACTACGAGTTGCTAAATTTGAGTCATCTACCATTTATCGGGTAAAAATTATTGACAAATGGCGTGCTCTGTTAGAAACAACCCATAGGAAATCAAGCTTATCGCACTCCAATAAAGATTTTTGACCTAAACTAAATGTAGGCCTTTGAATAAGGATTCCAATGCAACTTGAATCGCCACAATCGGACGAGTAACGAAAAAGATATGACCAAAACAGTGGATGACAAAAAAGGCTCCGCGTCGACACAATCGCAAGGTGCCTCCGTTGGGCTTATTGAAAACTGTATAAGCCATAACTCACTCGTTATTAGGGAAATTTGTAGGATTCTTATACCGTTGGAAATCTCATTCTGAGGGCTACAACCACGACTTGCAATATTGGAGTTATCTATCATTTATCGGGTAAAAATTATTGACAGTTGGCGTGCTCAAATCGAAACTACCCGTAGGAAATCAAGCTTATTGCACTCCAATAAAGATTTTTGACCTAAACTACATGTAGGCCTTTGAATAAGCATTCCAACACAACATGAATCACCACAATCGGACGAGTAACGAAAAAGATATGACTAAAACAATAGATGGCAAAACAGGCTCCGCGGCGATGCAATCGCAGGGTCCCTCCGTTGGGCTTCTTGAAAACTGTATGGGCCATCACTCACTATTTATTAGGCCGATTTACTCGATTCTTATACTATTGGCAAGCTCATTCAGAGGGATACGACTACGAGTTACTAAATTGGAGTCATCTACCATTTATCAGGCAAAAATTATTGACGGTTGGCGTCCTACGTTAGACACTAACCATGGGAAATCGAGATTATTGCACTCCAATCAAGATTTTTGACCTTCACTACATGTAGGCCTTTGAATAAGGATTCCAATGCAACTTGAATCGCCGCAATCGGACGAGTAACGAAAAAGATATGACCAAAACAGTCGATGGCAAAAAAGGCTCCGCAGCGACGCAATCGCAGGGTGCCTCCGTCGGGCTTCTTTAAAACTGTATGGGCCATAACTCACTAGATATTGGGCCCATTTACTCGATTCTTATACCATTGGCAAGCTCATTCAGAGGGATACGACTACGAGTTGCTAAATTGGAGTTATCTACCATTTATCGGGTAAAAATTATTAACGGTTGGCGTGCTCCGTTAGACACTATCCATGGGAAATTGAGCTTATCGCACTCCAATCAAGATTTTGCTTTCATATATGTAGACCTTTGAATAAGGATTCCAACGCGACTTGAATCACCGTAATCGGACGACTAACGAAAAAGATTTGGACAAACAAGGGATGGCAACAAAAGCTCCGCGGCAACCCAATCGCAGGGTGCCTACGTTGGGCTTCTTGAAAACTGTATAAGCCATAACTCAGTCGTTATTGGGCCAATTCGCTGGATTCTTATACCATTGGAAATCTCAATAAGAGGGTTACAACTTCGACTTTCTATATTGGAGTTATCTATAATTTATCGGGTAAAAATTAGTGACGGTTGGCGCGCTCTGTTAGACACTACCCAAGGAAAAATAAGCTTATTGCATTCCCATCAAGATTTTTGACCTTCCCCACATGTGGGCCTTTGAATAAGGATTCCAACTCAACTTGAATCGCTGCAATCGGATGAGTAACGAAAAAGATATGACCAAAACAGTGGATGGCAAAAAAGGCTCCGCAGTGACACAATCGCACGGTGCCTCCGTTGGGCTTCTTGAAAACTGTATGGGCCATAACTCACTAGTTATTGGGCCGACTTATTAGATTCTTATACCGTTGGCAAGCTCATTCCGAGGGATACGACTACGAGTTGCTAAATTTGAGTCATCTACCATTTATCGGGTAAAAATTATTGACAGTTGGCGTGCTCCGTTCAAAACAACCAATAGGAAATCAAGCTTATTGCACACTAATAAAGATTTTTGACCTATACTACATGTAGGCCTTTGAATAAGGATTCCAATGCAGCTTGAATCGCCACAATCGGACGAGTAACAAAAAAGATATGACCAAAACAGTGTATGGCAAAAAAGTCTCCGCAGTGACACAATCGCAGGGTCCCTCCGTTGGGCTTCTTGAAAACTATATGGGCCATAACTCACAATTTATTAGGCCTATTTACTCAATTCTTATGCCATTGGCAAGCTCATTTAGAGAGATACGACTACGAGTTGCTAAATTGTTGTCATCTACCATTTTTCGGGTAAAAATTATTGACAGTTGGCGTGCTCTATTAGACACTACCCATGGGAAATCAAGCTTATCGCATTCCAATCAAGATTTTTGACCCTCCCTATATATGGGCCATTGAATAAGGATTCCAGCGCAACTTGAATCGCTGCAATCGGACGAGTAACGAAAAAGATATGACCAAAACAGTGGATGGCAAAAAAGGCTCCGCGGCGACACAATCGCAAGGTGCCTCTGTTGGGCTTATTGAAAACTGTATAAGCCATAACTCACTCGTTATTGGGGCAATTCGCAGGATTCTTATACCGTTGGAAATCTAATTCTGAGGGCTACAACCACGACTTGCTATATTTGAGTTATCTATCATTTATCGGGAAGAAATTATTGACAGTTGGCAAGCTCATTCAGAGGGATACGACTACGAGTTGCTAAATTTGAGTCATCTACCATTTATCAGGCAAAAATTATTGACGGTTGGCGTCCTCCGTTAGACACTACCCATGGGAAATCGAGCTTATTGCACTCCAATCAAGATTTTTGACCATCACTACATGTGGGCCTTAGAATCGCCGCAATCGGATGAGTAACGAAAAGGATATGACCAAAATAGTGGATGGCAAAAATCGCTCCGCGACGACGCAATCGCAGGGTGCCTCTGTTGGGCTTCTTGAAATCTGTATAGGTCATAACTCACTAGTTATTAAGCTAATTTGCTCGATTCTTATGCCATTGGAAAGCTCATTCAGAGGGCTACAACTAGGAGTTGCTAAATTGGAGTCATCTATAATTTATCGGGTAAAAATTATTGACGGTTTGCGTGCTCCGTTAGACACTACCCATGGGAAATTGTGCTTATAGTACTCCAATCAAGATTTTGACTTTTGCAATATATAGGCCTTTGAATAAGGATTCCAACGCAACGTGAATCACCACAATCGGACGAGTAACGAATAAGATATGGCAAAACAAGGGATGGAAAAAAAGGCTCTGCGGCAACCCAATCGCAGGTTACCTCCGTTGGGCTTCTTGAAAACTGTTGGAAAAAAAGGCTCTGCGGCAACCCAATCGCAGGGTAAAAATTTTTGACAGTTGGCGTGCTCCGTTCGACACTACCCGTAGGAAATCAAGCTTATTGCACTCCAATCAAGATATTTGACCTAAACTACATGTAGTCCTTTGAATAAGGATTCCAACGCAACTTGAATCGCACAATCGGACGAGTAACGAAAAAGATATGATAAAAACAGTGGATGGCAAAAAAGGCTCCGAGGTGACGCAAACGCAGGGCCCTCCGTTGGGCTTCTTGAAAACTGTATGAGCCATAACTCACTATTTATTAGGCCGATTTACTCGATTCTTATACCATTGGCAAGCTTATTTAGAGGGATACGACTACGAGTTGCTAAATTGGAGTCATCTACCATTTATCGGGTAAAAATTATTGACGGTTGGCGTGCTCCGTTAGACACTACCCATGGGAAATCAAACTTATCGCACTCCAATTAAGATTTTTGACCTTCACTACATGTAGGCCTTAGAATAAAGATTCCAACGTAACTTGAATCGCCGCAATCAGATGAGTAACGAAAAAGATATGACGAAAACAGTGGATGGCAAAAAAGGCTCCGCGGCGACGCAATCGCAGGGTGCCTCCGTCGGGCTTCTTTAAAACTGTATGGGCCATAACTCACTTATTATTGGGTCAATTTACTCGATTCTTATACCGTTGGCAAGCTCATTCAGAGTGATACGACTACGAATTGCTAAATTGGAGTTATCTACAATTTATCGGGTAAAAATTATTAACGATTGGCTTGCTCCGTTAGACACTATCCATGGAAAATTGAGCTTATCGCACTCCAATCAAGATTTTGACCTTTCCTATATGTATACCTTTGAATAAGGATTCCAACGCGACTTGAATCACCGTAATCGGACGAGTAACGAAAAAGATTTGGCCAAACAAGGGATGGAAACAAAAGCTCCGCGGCAACCCAATCGCAGGGTGCCTACGTTGGGCTTCTTGAAAACTGTATAAGCCATAACTCACTCGTTATTGGGCCAATTCGCTGGATTCTTATACCGTTGGAAATCTCAATAAGAGGGTTACAACTACGACTTGCTATATTGGAGTTATCTATAATTTATCGGGTAAAAAGTTTTGACGGTTGGCGCGCTTTGTTAGACACTACCCATGGGAAATTAAGCTTATTGCATTCCAATCAAGATTTTTGACCTTCCCCACATGTGGGCCTTTGAATAAGGATTCCAACTCAACTTGAATCGCTGCAATCGGACGAGTAACGAAAAAGATATGACCAAAACAGTGGATGGCAAAAAAGGCTCCGCAGTGACACAATCGCATGGTGCCTCCGTTGGGCATCTTAAAAATTGTATGGGCCATAACTCACTAGTTATTGGGCCAATTTATTCGATTCTTATACCGTTGGCAAGCTCATTCCGAGGGATACGACTACGAGTTGCTAAATTTGAGTCATCTACCATTTATCGGGTAAAAATTATTGACAGTTGGCGTGCTCCGTTCGAAACAACCCATAGGAAATCAAGCTTATTGCACTCCAATAAATATTTTTGACCTAAACTACATATAGGCCTTTGAATAAGGATTCCAATACAACTTGAATCGCCACAATCGGACGAGTAACGAAAAAGATATGACCAAAACAGTGTATGGCAAAAAAGGCTCCGCGGTGACACAATCGCAGGGTCCCTTCGTTGGGTTTCTTGAAAACTATATGGGCCATAACTCACTATTTATTAGGCCTATTTACTCAATTCTTATGCCATTGGCAATCTCATTTAGAGCGATACGACTACGAGTTGCTAAATTGTTGTTATCTACCATTTTTTGGGTAAAAATTATTGACAGTTGGCGTGCTCTGTTAGACACTACCCATGGGAAATCAAGCTTATCGCATTCCAATCAAGATTTTTGACCCTCCCTATATATGGGCCTTTGAATAAGGATTCCAGCGCAACTTGAATCGCTGCAATCGGACGAGTAACGAAAAAGATATGACCAAAACAGTCTATGGCAAAAAAGGCTCCGCGGTGACACAATCGCAGGGTCCCTCCGTTAGGCTTCTTGAAAACTGTATGGGCCATAACTCACTATATATTAGGCCTATTTACTCAATTCTTATGCCATTGGCAATCTCATTTAGAGAGATACGACTATGAGTTGCTAAATTGTTGTTATCTACCATTTTTTGGGTAAAAATTATTGACAGTTGGCGTGCTCTGTTAGACACTACCCATGGGAAATCAAGCTTATCTCATTCCAATCAAAATTTTTGACCCTCCCTATATATGGGCCTTTGAATAAGGATTTCAGCGCAACTTGAATCGCTGCAATCGGACGAGTAACGAAAAAGATATGACCAAAACAGTGGATGGCAAAAAAGGCTCCGCGGCGACACAATCGCAAGGTGCCTCCGTTGGGCTTATTGAAAACTGTATAAGCCATAACTCTCTCGTTATTGGGGAAATTCGTAGGATTCTTATACCGTTGGAAATCTAATTCTGAGGGCTACAACCACGACTTGCTATATTTGAGTTATCTATCATTTATCGGGAAAAAATTATTGACAGTTTGCGTGCTCAGTTCGAAACTACCTGTAGGAATTCAAGCTTATTGGACTCCAATAAAGATTTTTGACCTAAACTACATGTAGGCCTTTGAATAAGCATTCCAACGCAACTTGAATCGCCACAATCGGACGAGTAACGAAAAAGATATGACCAAAACAGTGGATGGCAAAACAGGTTCCACGGCGACGCAATCGCAAGGTCCCTTCGTTGGGCTTCTTGAAAACTGTATGGGCCATCACTCACTATTTATTAGGCCAATTTACTCGATTCTTACACTATTGGCAAGCTCATTCAGAGGGATACGACTACGAATTGCTAAATTGGAGTCATCTACCATTTATCAGGCAAAAATTATTGACGGTTGGCGTCCTACGTTAGACACTACCCATGGGAAATCGAGCTTATTGCACACCAATCAAGATTTTTGACCATCACTACATGTGGGCCTTAGAATAAAGATTCCAACGCAACTTGAATCGCCGCAATCGGACGAGTAACGAAAAAGATATGACCAAAATAGTGGATGGCAAAAAAGGCTCCGCGGCGACGCAATCGCAGGGTGCCTCCGTTGGGCTTTTTAAAAATTTTATGGGCCATAACTCACTAGATATTGGGCCGATTTACTCGATTGTTATACCGTTGGCAAACTCATTCAGAGGGATACGACTACGCGTTGCTAAATTGGAGTCATGTACCATTTATCGGGTAAAAATTATTGACGGTTGGCGTGCTCCGTTATACACTACCCGTGCGAAATCGAGCTTATCGCACTCCAATCAAGATTTTGACCATTTCAACATGTGTACCTTTTAACACGGTTCAAGCGCAATTTGAATCGTTGCAATCGGATGAGTAACGAAAAGGATATGACCAAAATAGTGGATGGTAAAAAACGCTCCGCGACGACGCAATCGCAGGGTGCCTCTGTTGGGCTTCTTGAAAACTGTATGTGCTATAACTCACTTTTTATTGGGCCAATTTACTCGATTCTTATACCGTTGGCAAGCTCATTCAGAGGGATACGACTACGAGTTGCTAAATTGGAGTTATCTACCATTTATCGGGTAAAAATTATTAACGGTTGGCTTGCTCCGTTAGACAGTATCCATGGAAAATTGAGCTTATCGCACTCCAATCAAGATTTTGACCTTTCCTACATGTAGACCTTTGAATAAGGATTCCAACGCGACTTGAATCACCGTAATCGGACGAGTAACGAAAAAGATTTGGCCAAACAAGGGATGGAAACAAAAGCTCCGCGGCAACCCAATCGCAGGGTGCCTACGTTCGGCTTCTTCAAAACTGTATAAGCCATAACTCACTCGTTATTGGCCCATTTCGCTGGATTCTTATACCGTTGGAAATCTCAATAAGAGGGTTACAACTACGACTTGCTATATTGGAGTTATCTATAATTTATCGGGTAAAAATTTGTGACGGTTGGCGCGCTCTATTAGACACTACCATGGGAAATTAAGCTTATTGCATTCCAATCAAGATTTTTGACCTTCCCCACATGTGGGCCTTTGAATAAGGATTCCAACTCAACTTGAATCGCTGCAATCGGACGAGTAACGAAAAAGATATGACCAAAACAGTGGATGGCAAAAAAGGCTCCGCAGTGACACAATCGCACGGTGCCTCCGTTGGGCTTCTTAAAAACTGTATGGGCCATAACTCACTAGTTATTGGGCCAATTTATTCTATTCTTATACCGTTGGCAAGCTCATTCCGAGGGATACGACTACGAGTTGCTGAATTTGAGTCATCTACCATTTATCGGGTAAAAATTATTGACAGTTGGCGTGCTCCGTTCGAAACAACCCATAGGAAATCAAACTTATTGCACTCCAATAAATATTTTTGACCTAAACTACATGTAGGCCTTTGAATAAGGATTCAAATGCAACTTGAATCGCTACAATCGGACGAGTAACGAAAAAGATATGACCAAAACAGTGTATGGCAAAAAAGGCTCCGCGGTGACACAATCGCAGGGTCCCTCCGTTGGGCTTCTTGAAAACTGTATGGGCCATAACTCACTATTTATTAGGCCTATTTACTCAATTCTTATGCCATTGGCAATCTCATTTAGAGAGATACGACTACGAGTTGCTAAATTGTTGTTATCTACCATTTTTTGGGTAAAAATTATTGACAGTTGGCGTGCTCTGTTAGACACTACCCATGTGAAATAAAGCTTATTGCATTCCAATCAAGATTTTTGACCCTCCCTATATTTGGGCCTTCGAATAAGGATTCCAGCGCAACTTGAATCGCTGCAATCGGACGAGTAACGAAAAAGATATGACCAAAACAGTGTATGGCAAAAAGGATCCGCGGTGACACAATCGCAGGGTCCCTCCGTTGGGCTTCGTGAAAACTGTATGGGCCATAACTCACTATTAATTAGGCCTATTTACTCAATTCTTATGCCATTGGCAATCTCATTTAGAGAGATACGACTACGAGTTGCTAAATTGTTGTTATTTACCATTTTTTGGGTAAAAATTATTGACAGTTGGCGTGCTCTGTTAGACACTACCCATGGGAAATCAAGCTTATCGCATTCCAATCATAATTTTTGAACCTCCCTATATATGGGCCTTTGAATAAGGATTCCAGCGCAACTTGAATCGCTGCAATTGGACGAGTAACGAAAAAGATATGACCAAAACAGTGGACGGCAAAAAAGGCTCTGCGGCGACGCAATCGCAGGGTGCCTCCGTTGGGCTTCTAGAAAGCTGTATGGGCCATAACTCACTAGTTATTAGGCCAATTTACTCGATTCTTTTACCGTTGGAAAGCTCATTCAGAGGGCTACAACTACGAGTTGCTAAATTGGAGTCATCTACCATTTATCGGGTAAAAATTATTGACGGTTTGCGTGCTCCGTTAGACACTACTCATGGGAAATTGAGCTTATAGCACTCCAATCAAGATTTTGAACTTTTGCTATATGTAGGCCTTTGAATAAGGATTCCAACGCAACTTGAATCACCGCAATCGGACGAGTAACGACAAAGATATGGCAAAACAAGGGATAGCAAAAAAGGCTCCGCAGCAACCCAATCGCAGGGTGCCTCCGTTGGGCTTCTTGAAAACTGTATAAGCCTTAACTCACTCGTTTTTTGGCCAATCTTATACCATTGGAAATCTCATTCAGAGGGCTACAACCACGACTTGCTATATTGGAGTTATCTATCATTTATCGGGTAAAAATTATTGACAGTTGGCGTGCTCAGTTCGAAACTACCCGTCGGAAATTAAGCTTATTGCACTCCAATAAAGATTTTTGACCTAAACTACATGTAGTCCTTTGAATAAGCATTTGAATACAACTTGAATCGCCACAATCGGACGAGTAATGAAAAAGATATGGCAAAACAAGGGATGGTAAAAAAGGCTCCGCGGCAACCCAATCGCAGGGTGCCTCCGTTGGGTTTCTTTAAAACTGTATAAGCCTTAACTTACTCGTTATTGGGCAAATTCGTTGGATTCTTATACCGTTGGAAATCTCATTCGGAGGGCTACAACCACGACTTGCTATATTGGAGTTATCTATCTGTTGGGAAATTTATTAGTATGAGTTTTGATGAATTCCAAAATAAACTGAGCCCAACCGAGTAGATGTTGCCAGTTCCTAATGTTAGCTGTTAGGCTCGCTGTTTGAGCATTGTTTAGATTTTATCTTTACAGATCTCCAGCTGAAGACGAAAACATAGCATCACTCGGATACAACCCCGGATGAAAGATCGGATAAGGAACATCTGTTACAAGACTCTGCCTGATGATAGAGCTATGCCAAATAGGGGAATGCTTTTTGACAGCTGAGAGTTCAAGCCAACTGTTCAGTTTGAACATCAGCTATAGAATGCTATCCGATAAAGAGAACGTTTCAAGAAGGGGGAAGTTATAAAGAAGTCTCAACATGAAGTTCAAAGTCAGCTGAGAGTTCAACAGTTCAGTCAGAACATCAGCTGAAGACCACTTAGATGAAGATCAAGATTTTCAACCGACTAACCAAGGTTGACTGTCAGAAAGGTTTGAATTTGAAAAGGAAGTCACATGAGGGTTTGACCGTTCAGTCATTACCCCATTTGACCCAACACAAGGCTGTCTCACATGGAAAGCAGAAGAGCACAGATGCCATATCGGGAAAGTCTGCAGAGATGAGAGATAAGCCATCGCTTTCAACGATCAGAGATCAACAGCTCCTCCAACGGCTAGTTGATACTCTCCGCCTATAAATAGAGGCCATCATTCATTCGAAGAAGATACAAGACACACACGTGAGAAGAAACCAGAGAGCAAAAAGAAAGAGCAATATTCTTCACGAGCTGAACTGAATCTCTTAGAACATCACTTGTTGAGAGTTCTAAAGTTAGATAGTTTTTGTGTCTTTAGATCAAACCTTGAGAACATCACTTAGTGAGAGTTCGTAGAGTGTTAGATCAAAAAAGGCTCCGCGGCGACACAATCGCAAGGTGCCTCTGTTGGGCTTATTGAAAACTGTATAAGCCATAACTCACTCGTTATTGGGGCAATTCGCAGGGTGCCTCCGTTGGGCTTTTTGAAAATTGTATGGGCCATAACTCACTAGATATTGGGGTGATTTACTCGATTCTTATACCGTTGGCAAACTCATTCAGAGGGATACTACTACGCGTTGCTAAATTGGAGTCATCTACCATTTATCGGGTAAAAATTATTGATAGTTGGCGTGCTCCGATAGACACTACCCATGGGAAATCGAGCTTATCCCACTCCAATCAAGATTTTGACCTTTTCTACATGTTTACCTTTTAATACGGTTCTAGTGAAATTTGAATCGCCGCAATCGGATGAGTAACGAAAAGGATATGACCAAAATAGTGGATGGCAAAAATCGCTCCGCGACGACGCAATCGCAGGGTGCCTCTGTTGGGCTTCTTGAAATCTGTATAGGTCATAACTCACTAGTTATTAAGCTGATTTGCTCGATTCTTATGCCATTGGAAAGCTCATTCAGAGGGCTACAACTACGAGTTGCTAAATTGGAGTCATCTATCATTTATCGGGTAAAAATTATTGACGGTTTGCGTGCTCCGTTAGACACTACCCATGGGAAATTGAGCTTATAGTACTCCAATCAAGATTTTGACTTTTGCAATATGTAGGCCTTTGAATAAGGATTCCAACGCAACTTGAATCACCACAATCGGACGAGTAACGAATAAGATATGGCAAAACAAGGGATGGAAAAAATGGCTCCGCGGCAACCTAATCGCAGGTTACCTCCGTTGGGCTTCTTGAAAACTGTATGGGCCATAACTCACTAGTTATTGGGCTGATATACTCGATTCTTATACCGTTGGCAAGCTCATTCCGAAGGATACGACAACGAGTTGCTAAATTGGAGTCATCTACCATTTATAGGGTAAAAATTTTTGACAGTTGGCGTGCTCTGTTCGACACTACCCGTAGGAAATCAAGCTTATTGCACTCCAATCAAGATTTTTGACCTAAACTACATGTAGTCCTTTGAATAAGGATTCCAACGCAACTTGAATCGCACAATCGGACGAGTAACGAAAAAGATATGACAAAAACAGTGGATGGCAAAAAAGGCTCCGCGGTGACGCAAACGCAGGGCCCTCCGTTGGGCTTCTTGAAAACTGTATGAGCCATAACTCACTATTTATTAGGCCGATTTACTCGATTCTTATACCATTGGCAAGCTTATTTAGAGGGATACGACTACGAGTTGCTAAATTGGAGTCATCTACCATTTATCGGGTAAAAATTATTGACGGTTGGCGTGCTCCGTTAGACACTACCCATGGGAAATCAAACTTATCGCACTCCAATTAAGATTTTTGACCTTCACTACATGTAGGCCTTAGAATAAAGATTCCAACGTAACCTGAATCGCCGCAATCGGACGAGTAACGCAAAAGATATGACGAAAACAGTGGATGGCAAAAAAGGCTCTGCGGCGACGCAATCGCAGG
Organism: Schizonepeta tenuifolia; assembly: GCA_029490685.1. Taxonomy (NCBI): domain Eukaryota; kingdom Viridiplantae; phylum Streptophyta; class Magnoliopsida; order Lamiales; family Lamiaceae; genus Schizonepeta; species Schizonepeta tenuifolia. The sequence goes on along the minus strand of CM055960.1, from coordinate 12,620,592 downwards.
GTGCCTCCGTCGGGCTTCTTTAAAACTGTATGGGCCATAACTCACTTATTATTGGGCCAATTTACTCGATTCTTATACCGTTGGCAAGCTCATTCAGAGTGATACGACTACGAATTGCTAAATTGGAGTTATCTACCATTTATCGGGTAAAAATTATTGACGGTTGGCGTGCTCCGTTAGACACTACCCGTGGGAAATCGAGCTTATCGCACTCCAATCAAGATTTTGACCTTGTCAACATGTGTACCTTTTAATACGGTTCTAGCACAATTTGAATCGCCGCAATCGGATAAGTAACGAAAAGGATATGACTAAAATAATGGATGGCAAAAAATGCTCCGCGACGACGCAATCGCAGGGTGCCTCTGTTGGGCTTCTTGAAAACTGTATGTGTTATAACTCACTTTTTATTGGGCCAATTTACTCGATTCTTATACCGTTGGCAAGCTCATTCAGATGGATACGACTACGAGTTGCTAAATTGGAGTTATCTACCATTTATCGGGTAAAAATTATTAACGGTTGGCTTGCTCCGTTAGACACTATCCATGGAAAATTGAGCTTGTCGCACTCCAATCAAGATTTTGACCTTTCCTATATGTAGACCTTTGAATAAAGATTCCAACGCGACTTGAATCACCGTAATCGGACGAGTAACGAAAAAGATTTGGCCAAACAAGGGATGGAAACAAAAGCTCCGCGGCAACCCAATCGCAGGGTGCCTACGTTGGGCTTCTTGAAAACTGTATAAGCCATAACTCACTCGTTATTGGGCCAATTCGCTGGATTCTTATACCGTTGGAAATCTCAATAAGAGGGTTACAACTACGACTTGCTATATTGGAGTTATCTATAATTTATCGGGTAAAAATTTGTGACGGTTGGCGCGCTCTGTTAGACACTACCCATGGGAAATTAAACTTATTGCATTCCAATCAAGATTTTTGACCTTCCCCACATGTGGGCCTTTGAATAAGGATTCCAACTCAACTTGAATCGCTGCAATCGGACGAGTAACGAAAAAGATATGACCAAAACAGTGGATGGCAAAAAAGGCTCCGCAGTGACACAATCGCATGGTGCCTCCGTTGGGCTTCTTAAAAATTGTATGGGCCATAACTCACTAGTTATTGGGCCAATTTATTCGATTCTTATACCGTTGGCAAGCTCATTCCGAGGGATACGACTACGAGTTGCTAAATTTGAGTCATCTACCATTTATCGGGTAAAAATTATTGACAGTTGGCGTGCTCCGTTCGAAACAACCCATAGGAAATCAAGCTTATTGCACTCCAATAAAGATTTTTGACCTAAACTACATGGCCTTCAAATAAGGATTCCAACGCAACTTGAATCGCCGCAATCGGACGAGTAACGAAAAAGATATGACCAAAACAGTGGATGGCAAAAAAGTCTCCGCAGTGACGCAATCGCAGGGTGCCTCCGTTGGGCTTCTTGAAAACTGTATGGGCCATAACTCACTAGTTATTGGGCCGATTTACTCGATTCTTTTACCGCTGGCAAGCTCATTGTAATACCCCGAGCTTTTATAACAGTAGAGAGCGTATTAAATAACCTTATAAGTTTAAATGACGAGATTTGAGGAATAAAATTTTTCTAAATAAGTATAAATGAGTAAACCGACTGAAATGCCTTATGTGTTTTTACGTGAGATTATCTGTTCTATTTCTTGAAATGATAATGTGATGCATATATTGAGCTTGTTTGTATGAGAATGAGTACGAGTATGATTTTCAGAAAACTCCAAAGATTTTGATTTGCAGTGAATAATGTCGATAACCGAGAAATCGTTATACACCGATGAATTTAGAATAGATTTTAATTAAAATCTTTGAACCTAGAATTAATTTTAAGGTCATGAAGATAAGATAGAAGCTCATCCGAGATTATTTGAGAGAGTTACAAGAATCGAATTATTAAAGGATTAATAAGCCGACTAATTTTTAAGTTTTCTTCGTTATATGGAATTTAGACCTAAAAAAAATGATAATCGGAATGCTTAATTTATTTATTGAGATGTGAATTAGGTTTGAGATGTTTTTAATGTCGGAAATGAGCCGGAAGAGATTAGACCCGTTTTTAGCATCAATGGAATAATACGGACTTTTTATCCTTAAAACTTTTTACGACCGGGTAAATAATACCCGTAATAAAATATTAAGAAAAATTCCACTCATCTCTCTCCCTCTCCACCGCCATCTCCCTATCTCTCTCCCTAATCTCTCTCTCCAAACCTACTAAATAGCATTCATCATGATTATTCTTTAGCAAATCTTAGTAAATTGTGATATGAAGATTTCATGCAAACATCCATCACATCAAACCATTATCTCTCTCTCAATTCAAGTTCCAACACTATCATTATCATTTTTATTCTATGTGTTGGAAATTAAGTGCATGCATTCTACAACCTATCTCTCTCTCTTTTTCGATCTCTCTCTCTATGTATGAGAAGAAATTCTTTCATTTCATCTATCACACTCTCTAAAACTCTCCATCAACACCAAAGAAGAAAAATCTCTCTCTCCCTCTCCCCCATTGCCGAGAACACACACACACATTACATACTTGGAATTTCTTCCATTAAAGCCTAGCATTCAAGCACCAATCTCATGAAGATCAAGAGAAGATCATCACCATCATCCTAGTTCTTTCAAGCCCTAAGTTGAAAGGTAATAATCCTTCAAGTTCTTGAATTTGAAATCCAATAATCATCCCCTATTCTTCATTATTTTCGGCTCTTAAGCCCTAAAAATGGATGATTAATTGTTGTTTCATATTTTCTTGAGGATTCAAGATGATTTCTTCCATAGTGAATCCAAGCTAGAAGTTTGAGCCCTAATTCTCCACCATTTTCGGCCAAAGAAGGAATCAAGGAGGAGAAATCCAGTTTATTTTCAAAAAGTATGATATTCATTTGATTTCTTGTATATATGTATCTCTAAGCCCTAAAAGAAAGAAAACATGCATGCATGGCATTTATTTTATGTTTAGGCAAACTAGGGTTATCGATGTGAAGATCGAGTGAAGAGAAATCGATAGGAGAATCGAACTCTAGGATTTAATCGGTGAATTAAGAGAAGAAAAAGAAGATTAAAAACCCTAAATATTGTTAATACCGAAAATTAGGCAAAAATAGGAGAAAACTCGATTATTATGTTCTATGATGAATTTAATACTTGATATATGTTTTTGAGCATGTTTTGAATGAGTATATGTGGATGAAAAATTGAGAAATAAATTGCCCTAAAAATGTTGAAAATGCCGTGAGTTTTGAGGAAAAAAAGAAGAAATTATTTTGTTGATTTTGTTGATGATTTAAGTGATGTTTTGAGCATGAGATTATTATGGGATGTGATGATTTAATCTTTGATGTTGATTAAGTGTGAAGAAAATCGATATATATGTGAAGTTTTTAAAGAAAATAATTTTGTGGTGATTTAGAAAAATTATTGATCTTGATGTTATAATGTTGTTGTTGTGTATTAAAGTGTTAATTTGAATCCTAGATGAAGATAGGATTTAATGTGATAAAAGAATGAAGTTTTAAAGCTTTAAAAATGTTAAGAATTGAAAAATACATAGAAAAAGATATTTGATAAGTGTTCTAAGTGTTCTAAATGTTCATAAGATAAATTTTGAAGATTTGAGTTTTGATTAAATTAAATAAAAAAGGAAATTAGTAATTAAGTAAATAAAAATTAATTGAAAAATAAAGGAGAACATGTATTAATTAAGAAATGAGTTGTAAATTAGTAAATAAAAAAGGAAAATAAATTTCTTAACTAAATAAATAAGAGTCGAGAAAATCGAGTTTAAATAAAGAGAATAAAATGATAAGAAAGTGAAGAGAAGATTTAATCGAGTCGAGAAAAAGTGTTAGATGAGTTAAGTTTAAATACTCGTATAGTTTAATCAAGAAAATAATGGAATAAAATGCGAGTAATGATTTTGAAAGTAATTAATTAAATTAATTAAGTAAGTTGTTTTCAAACCGTGTGGATTAAGAATAAACCGAGAAGACTTGTCGAGATAATAATCTGTCACAGCCCCAAATCCCGAGGGACGGCAGAAGCCGGGGTGCGACTGGGGTTGGATTAAAGAAGCGGGGAAGAAGGGGGCTAACTGACTAAACATATATGAATAAGACATCATTAAACATAAATAAGACTTGGATATTAATAAGAAAGAGTTAATCCCTAAGGATTACTAGATAAGAGTACAAAAGACGAAAACTAAGTTCAAAATACAGACTTAGGCTACTGAGAAATTGTTTCAAAATACATCTCAAAAGAAATACAGAGCTTGACAGCGGAAGGGTTCTACTAAGCATCTTATCCTTAAACTCAACATCAACCGTCGCCGCTCACCGTCGCTTCAACTTGCACATTTAGAAAGCAATGCAGGGCTAAGTACAAAGGTACATAGTGGGCACGATGCCGAAAACATACTTATAAATATAGATAAAATGGCATTTCATAAGCGTAGCACACGGAGTTTTATTGAAAGAATCCGTGTCTACTAAACATTTTCTGACTTTTTCTCATAAATCGCTCGCGCGAGCATTTTCTGACTAATGCTACGTTCAATCTTAACCAACTCTAATTCACCGTGGCTGGTACCCCTCAACAGGATATCACATACACCACAGGTTACAAAGTGCACTAACTCTGGAAAGCACTTAGCAGCTAACTCAGAGCCGATCGTTAGTTAATCTAAAATAGACTAACTCTAAATCTAGAAAACACGAATGTTGACTCAGATAGGTACAAGAGAACTCACATAAAAACATAAAACAGTTCATGCCATAATATCACTTTGAAAACACAGATATCAAAGCGATAAAGAAAGATTTTCCGAGCATTGCTCGTTTTATTTTGTGTATAAAAGCCCACCTTAATTTACAAAACTTAAAGCAAAACTTCCAACTTTGGATCTTCCGTTCTTTCTCTACAGTTGGCTTCCTCCTTCATCGTAAAAATAAACATACTTACAAACGAATCGAAACAGATAATCGATTAAAGAGAATCGAAGAAGGTTTTAGTTGTTTCATTCTTTTAGGCATTAGCACGCTTACTAGATTTGTTTTACTTAAACGGGAAACGAGACTCATACCATTCTCGTTTAGAACTTGGAAGATCTCATACTCGACTCTCGGGTCAGTAGAGAAGGTTTTTGATGTCTTAATACGACTTTAAAGATTAAAAGAAACTAAGTTGAAAAGAATCAACTTAGGCGATTTACGTTTTAGTTCATTTCACGACTTATAAAAATTCCTCGTTTATTACTTCTTTAATAAAAGGATAAAAGATACGATCTCGACTGGTTTTCATCATTAAAGGTCCTATACTTGACTCCAGGGTCAGTAGAGATATTCGATAGATAAAAATGGCTTCAACGATTGAAAGAAGCTAAGTTGTGAACTAAACAACTTAGAAAACAAGAAACTGAAATTCCACTGCACAGTCCAGTAACTCTGGAGGCTGTCCAGAACAGAAGATATAGAAACAGGTGGTGAGCCCTTTACCACTAGAAAGCTTAGGAAGTCTAGTTCGCGCTCCAATTTACGGATCACAAATCCGATAAATGAGCTGGAAGTTATTACAGTTTCCGGAAAAGGTCGCAAAACTGCCGTGAAAACCCTAATTGCTTGATAGGTTCGCCGTATAATGTTTTAGGTTCGTTTTAAATTCTCGTATTCAACTTTTTTAGAAACTGGACTCTCAAGGCAGTCATCACGTACCTCCGTACGTGACAAACTCCTTCTCAACTTGCTCAAAAGCACGACGTTCTAACGTCGGATTTCAACTATCAAGTACAAAACCAACAAAGAAAATTCCAAACGCGTTCTAGTTCTCGATTGCAACTATAACCCGTATTATATTAACTCGGATGCTTATGATGTCAACTATAAAGATGTTCCACATTTCATTATAAACAGTAATATCAAGTTAGAATTTTCATCCGACTTTCCGATTAATAGTTACAACTAGATATTCGTCTCTTACGCGATTTTTCAACGTTGTCGGATTTCCTTCAAACTTTACGACGTTAAACTATGTCTAACTTGAACCGTTTTCATGCATGCAAACACATCGTAACATCATTATAACTCAATTTATATGGTGATCTTTGCCTCTTATGTTTCACTAAACATTTTTAGAAAAATTTTCAAATAATTTCTATAATCAACTTATATGATTTGCAACATAAATCAACTAACAAATGATCACTTATATCAAACATGTATAAACCCCTAATTACTCTATAAATTTCTGGTTTTAAACATATGTTATGGGGATGATTTTCTTCTCCAATTAACCACATCTATTCACTAATTAAACTATTATAACAACCATTAATCACTTGCAATTCCAAAATCAACTAACATGCATAAAATTCCTAAATTTAATTCAAAACCCTAATTGAAAATTCACAAACTCATAGGGCTTTTGATCCCTTTTCATTCCATACACTAATTAAACATCTATTAAGCATGAATCCATGATCAAAAGAAAAGAAACAAAAATCCTACAATTTCCCAAAAAAAAAACTCTGCATTTACACAAAAGATAAGGTTCTTGGTTTTGATCAATTTTAATCCCTAATTATCATATCTAATACATCTAGTTTCATTAATCCAAGATCAATTCATCTATCCCATAGCTCAAAATTTCGATCATAAGAAGAAAAAGAAAAGAAAAGAAAACCAAATGGATAGAATTGGGGAGGATCATCATACCTTGAGAATTAATGAAAGAACTTAAGAGGTTGAATGGATGGATTGTGACTTATGTGATTTCTTCAAGCTCTTGAAGGGTCTTCAATGGTGGATGAAAGGAATGAAGAAGATGAAGATTTGGGGGGGAAGAGAGGGCTGCCGAGAGAGTGTGAGAGAGAGAGAAAAAAAATTGGTTTTGTCTTAGTTTTTGTTATGATGATAATGGTTGAACTTGTGTAAAGGTAAGGTTTAGGTGTCATACAGTTAAGCAAGTCAACATGCAAGATTACACCTAATATGGTGATGTGGCGGCTGCATGGAGAAAGATTAAAGGGTTACGGGGTTTTCCGGCGCGATCCGACGTTACGGAAAAACGAACGACAAAAAACGTTGTTCGGTACAAAAATCGTCGCGATTCGATTTGACTTAAAAATTCTAACGTATGAACTTAATTGGAAAATAAATTTACAAAACTTATTTTGACAAAAACTCGGGACGACACAGTCCGAGTTTCGTCCGGAAAAACATTAAAACGAATTTTCTCGGCGTGTTCGTATCGCAAACTCATGATTGTAAAACTAGATGGTTTTCCGTTCTTAGTTTACGAACTAAAAACTTCTCGTACGCGCTAACCCTAAATACAGTAGTCGTCTAGTTGACTTCTGTAATTTATTTTTAATAACGGATTCGACCGTTAGCCTTAAAATTCAAAAAAAAATTGTAAACTTAGGCGTGCAAAGCCATTTATTTAATTAACTTTAAATTTTAAGAATGTAAGGAATTTACGGGGCATTACATAATCTATGAAGTAATAGTTTGAATCAAGAATAAGAATCGAGTTAGAAATAGAAATAAAATTCTATTTCATAAGAGTTTAATAAAAATAAGAAGAATTTTTATTAATTGAGTAAAGATTTATAATGCTTTTCATAAGACAACGAGTTTGAAAAAGTGTTGTAAATAAGTCGAGAAGAATAAATTTTATTAATTGAGTTTTATAAAAAAAAAAGAGAGAATTCGTATTTGAATTAAGTTCCAAAATAAAAATTAAGTGGTTGTTAATGTGTCTTGAAATGTGATTGAATTTGAGACAATATGTTTGATTTATTTTTAATTGTTATGTAATTGAATTATCATGCTTGAGTGAATAATATTATGTGTTGATAACGTGAAAGATTACTGAGTTTGTTTTGTATGCAAAATCAATTAAGTTATTAAGTTGTTAATTAAATCGAGATTTGATAAAATAAAAAAAAACTCGAGTAATAGAGTTTAGATAGACGACGTTTCTTAATTGAAGCGAGAAGTGCTAAGACATTGGTTAGTAGTATTAACCAATCATCGAGTAGTGTTAATGGCTTAAAGACGAGAATGCGAGACATTTAGAAAAGAATAGCATAGAGAGAAATGAGTCAAGTAGAAGTCCTTTAGTCGAGACCAACGTTTAATATCCGTCTTTGCGTAGTATCTTATCTTCTTTATCGATGTCGAACTGTGAAGGATCAAGCGGGACGGAAAAATAAGCGAGGACAGATAGCCCGTAAGCCACCTAGCTAGAATGTCGGAAGACAGGTGGGCATTTCTAAACCAAAACTATCGATGAATGTTATTATACTATTGAGTATTATTATGTGATTTTTAAATGCGATTGACTTTCCGTTTTATTGAGTTTGGTATGTGTTATCATCTGTTTGTTGGAGTTATTATCATCCTGTGAAGGGCAGGAAACCCACGTGTGGTATGTTAAATGTTGAGGTGACTGTGAGCTTTGCTTCGGTTAGGCCGGTCACAGTGTTCGAGAAGGAGGCCTACTTCTCGGCACAGTGAGAGTATTTGTGACAGATGATGCATACTGTTGAGTATATATTATGTTTTGACTGCGCAGTCTATTTGAAAGAAAATGATTTAGCATGCACAAGTAAAATCGTTTTAAGTTGCTTAGTTACTTGTGATGTTTCGGCAAGGCAAGTTCAATTGATATAGCTTTAAGGGCATCTTTTTCCAAATATTTTCGGCATATGTTCACTGAGTACGAAGTACTCAGCCCTGCATGTATTTCTAAACGTGCAGGTTGACAGGATGGTGATGGCATGGACGCTTGGTGGTGTGGTGTTTTTGGTTGAGTCGAGTCGGATGTCGGACTGGCATTTGCACGTCTTCATACGTGTAAATGTTGGGAATTGAGTCAAGTTTCCGCTGCAACTCTTTTGAAATGAAAGTCTGTTGATATACACTTTGATACTTGTTTGTGTTCCGAGCTGTATGCTCGTTGATTTTAATGTTTTGTTGAATCTTATTCTCGTTAACCTAAAATACTTATCCTATTCTCGTCTTAATGTAAATTATAATGCTCGGTTGTTACTTCAATATGTCTTTGATAGTCTTATTCGAGTGCTGTTGCTTTTGAGTTGTTTGTTAGTTGGTTAAGTTGTGTTGTTGTTCGTAAGTCGCACCTCGGGAGTCGAGGTGTGACACTCATTCAGAGGGATACGACTACGAGTTTCTTAATTGGAGTCATCTACCATTTATCGGGTAAAAATTATTGACGGTTGGTGTGCTCCGTTAGACAGTACCCGTGGGAAATCGAGCTTATCGCACTCCAATCAAGATTTTGACCTTTTCTACATGTGGGCCGTTTAATACAGTTCCAGTGCAATTTGAATCGCCGCAATCGGATGAGTTGTGAAAAGTGTATAACCAAAATAGAAAATGGCAAAAAAGGCTCCGCGGCGACGCAATCGCAGGGTGCCTCTGTTGGGCTTCTTGAAAACTGTATAGGTTATAACACACTAGTTATTGGGCTAATTCGCTCGATTCTTATACCATTGGAAAGCTCATTCAGAGGGCTACAACTACGAGTTGCTAAATTGGAGTCATCCATCATTTATCGGGTAAAAATTATTGACGGTTTGCGTGCTCCGTTACACACTACCCATGGGAAATTGAGATTATCGCACTCCAATCAAGATTTTGATCTTTTCTTCATGTAGGCCTTTGAATAAGGATTCTAATGCAACTTGAATCACCGCAATCGGACGAGTAACGAAAAAGATATGGCCAAACAAGGGATGGCAAAAAAGGCTCCGCGGCAACCCAATCGCCGGATGCCTCCGTTGGGCTTCTTCAAAACTGTATAAGCCATAACTCACTATTTATTAAGCCGATTTACTCAATTCTTATACCATTGGCAAGCTCATTCAGAGGGATAACACTACGAGTTGCTAAATTGGAGTCATCTACCATTTATCTAGTAAAAATTATTGACGGTTGGTGTGCTCCATTAGACACTCCAAATGGGAAATCAAGCTTATCGCACTCCAATAAAAATTTTTGACCTTTTCTACATGTGGGCCTTTTAATACGGTTCTAGCGCAATTTGAATCGCCGCAATCGGATGAGTTGTGAAAAGGATATAACCAAAACAGAAGATGGCAAAAAAAGACTCCGCGGCGATGCAATCACAGGGTGCCTTTGTTGGGCTTCTTGAAAACTGTATAGGTCATAACTCACTAGTTATTAGGCTGATTCGCTCGATTCTTATACCATTAGAAAGCTCATTCAGAGGGCTACAACTATGAGTTGGTAAATTGGAGTCATCTACCATTTATCGGGTAAAAATTATTGACGGTTTGCGTGCTCCGTTAGACGCTACCCATGGGAAATTTAGATTGTCGCAGTCCAATCAAGATTTTGACCTTTCCTACATGTAGGCCTTTGAATAAGGATTCCAAAGCAACTTGAATCACCGCAATCAGAAGAGTAACAAAAAAGAAATGGCCAAACAGGGGATGGCAAAAAAGGCTTCACAGCAACCCAATCGCAGGATACCTCTATTGGGCTTCTTGAAAACTCTATAAGCCATAACTCACTATTTATTAGGCTGATTTACTCAATTCTTATACCATTGGCAAGCTCATTTCGAGGGATACGACTACGAGTTGCTAAATTGGAGTCATCTACCATTTATCGGGTAAAATTATTGTCGGTTGGCATCCTCCGTTAGACACTACCCATGGGAAATTGAGCTTATTGCACTCCAATCAAGATTTTTGACCTTTCCTACATGTGGGTCTTTGAATAAGGATTCCAACGCAACTTGAATCGCCGCAATCGAACGAGTAACGAAAAAGATATGACCAAAATAGTGGATGGCAAAAAAGGCTCCGCAGCGACGCAATCGCAGGGAGCCTCCGTTCGGCTTCTTGAAAACCTTATGGGCCATAAATCACTAGTTATTGGGCCTATTTACTCGATTCTTATACCGTTGGCAAGCTCATTCAGAGGGATACGACTATGAGTTGCTAAATTGGAGTCATCAACCATTTATCGAGTAAAAATTATTGACGGTTGGCATGCTCCGTTAGACACTACCCATGGTAAATCGAGCTTATCGCACTCCAATCAAGATTTTGACCTTTTCTACATGTGGGCCTTTTAATACGGTTCCAGCGCAATTTGAATCGCCGCAATCGGATGAGTTGTGAAAAGGATATAACCAAAACAGAAGAAGGCAACTCTGCGGCGATGCAATCACAGGGTGCCTCTGTTGGGCTTCTTGAAAACCGTATAGGTCATAACTCACTAGTTATTAGGCTGATTCACTCAATTCTTATACCATTAGAAAGCTCATTAAGAGGGCTACAACTACGAGTTGGTAAATTGGAGTCATCTACCATTTATCGGGTAAAAATTATTGACGGTTTGCGTGCTCCGTTAGACACTACACATGGGAAATTGAACTTGCGCAGTCCAATCAAGATTTTGACCTTTCCTACATGTAGGCCTTTGAATAAGGATTCCAACGCAACTTGAATCACCGCAATCAGACGAGTAACGAAAAAGATATGGGCAAACAAGGGATGGCAAAAAAGGCTCCACGGCAACCCAATCGCAGGATGCCTCCGTTGGGCTTCTTAAAAACTGTATAAGCCATAACTCACTATTTATTAAGCCGATTTACTCAATTCATATACCATTGGCAAGATCATTCAGAGGGATACGACTACGAGTTGCTAAATTGGAGTTATCTACCATTTATCGGGTAAAATTTATTGACGGTTGGCGTGCTCCGTTAGACACTACCCATGGGAAATCTAGCTTATTGCACTCCAATAAAGATTTTTGAACTTCCCTACATGTGGGCCTTTGAATAAGGATTCCAACGCAACTCGAATCGCTGCAATCGGACGAGTAACAAAAAAGATATGACCAAAACAGTGGATGGCAAAAAAGGCTCCGCGGCGACGCAATCGCAGGGTGCCTCCGTTGGGCTTCTTGAAAACTGTATGGGCCATAAATCACTAGTTATTGGGCCGATTTACTCAATTCTTTTACCATTGGGAAGCTCATTCAGAGGGATACGACTACGAGTTGGAGTCATCAACCATTTATCGGGTAAAAATTATTGACGGTTGACGTGCTTCGTTCGACACTACCCGTAGGAAATCAAGCTTATTGCACTTTTATCAAGATTTTTGACCTAAACTACATGTAGGCCTTCAAATAAGGATTCCAACACAACTTGAATCGCCACAATCGGACGAGTAACGAAAAAGATATGACCAAAACAGTGGATGGCAAAAAAGGCTCCGCGGAGACGCAATCGCAGGGTCCCTCCGTTGGGCTTCTTGAAAACAGTATGGGCCATAAATCACTAGTTATAGGGCCGATTTACTCAATTCTTATACCGTTGGTAATCACATTCAGAGGGATACGACTAATAGTTTCTAAATTGGAGTCATCTACCATTTATCGGGTAAAAATTATTGACTGTTTGCGTGCTCCGTTAGACACTACCCATGTGAAATCGGGCTTATCGCACTCCAATCAAGATTTTTGACCTTCCCTACATGTTGGCCTTTGAATAAGGATTCCAACGCAACTTGAATCGCAGCAATCGGACGAGTAACGAAAAGTATATGACCAAAATAGTGGATGACAAAAAAGGCTCCGTGGCGACGCAATCACAGGGTGCCTCCATTGGGCTTCTTGAAAACTGTATGCGCCATAACTAACTAGTTATTGGGCCGATTTACTAGATTCTTATACCGTTGGCAAGCTCATTCTACGAGTTGCTAAATTGGAGTCATCTACCATTTATCGGGTAAAAATTATTGACGGTTGGCGTGCTCCGTTAGACACTACCCATGGGAAATTTAGTTTATCGCACTCCAATCAAGATTTTTTACCTATAGTACATGTAGACCTTTGAATAAGGATTCCAATGCAACTTGAATCGCCACAATCGGACGAGTAACGAAAAAGATATGACCAAAACTGTGGATGACAAAAAAGGCTCCGCGGCGACGCAATTGCAGGGTCCCTCTGTTGGGCTTCTTGAAAACTGTATGAGCCATAACTCACTATTTATTAGGCCGATTTACTCTATTCTTATACCATTGGCAAGCTCTTTCAGAGGGATACGACTACGAGTTGCTAAATTGGAGTCATCTACCATTTATCTGGTAAAATTTATTGACGGTTGGCGTGCTCCGTTAGACACTCCCCTTGGGAAATCGAGCTTATCGCACTCCAATCAAAATTTTTGACCTTCTCTACATGTGGGCCATTGAATAAGGATTCCAACGCAACTCGAATCGCTGCAATCGGACGAGTAACAAAAAAGATATAACCAAAACAATGGATGGCAAAAAAGGCTCCGCGGCGACGCAATCGCAGGGTGCCTCCGTTGGGCTTCTTGAAAACTGTATGGGCCATAAATCACTAGTTATTGGGCCGATTTACTCAATTCTTTTACCATTGGGAAGCTCATTCAGAGGGATACGACTACGAGTTGGAGTCATCAACCATTTATCGGGTAAAAATTATTGACGGTTGACGTGCTTCGTTCGACACTACCCGTAGGAAATCAAGCTTATTGCACTTTTATCAAGATTTTTGACCTAAACTACATGTAGGCCTTCAAATAAGGATTCCAACACAACTTGAATCGCCACAATCGGACGAGTAACGAAAAAGATATGACCAAAACTGTGGATGACAAAAAAGGCTCCGCGGCGACGCAATTGCAGGGTCCCTCTGTTGGGCTTCTTGAAAACTATATGAGCCATAACTCACTATTTATTAGGCCGATTTACTCTATTCTTATACCATTGGCAAGCTCTTTCAGAGGGATACGACTACGAGTTGCTAAATTGGAGTCATCTACCATTTATCTGGTAAAATTTATTGACGGTTGGCGTGCTCCGTTAGACACTCCCCTTGGGAAATCGAGCTTATCGCACTCCAATCAAAAATTTTGACCTTCTCTACATGTGGGCCATTGAATAAGGATTCCAACGCAACTCGAATCGCTGCAATCGGACGAGTAACAAAAAAGATATAACCAAAACAGTGGATGGCAAAAAAGGCTCCGCGGCGACGCAATCGCAGGGTGCCTCCGTTGGGCTTCTTGAAAACTGTATGGGCCATAAATCACTAGTTATTGGGCCGATTTACTCAATTCTTTTACCATTGGGAAGCTCATTCAGAGGGATACGACTACGAGTTGGAGTCATCAACCATTTATCGGGTAAAAATTATTGACGGTTGACGTGCTTCGTTCGACACTACCCGTAGGAAATCAAGCTTATTGCACTTTTATCAATATTTTTGACCTAAACTACATGTAGGCCTTTAAATAAGGATTCCAACACAACTTGAATCGCCGCAATCGGACGAGTAACGAAAAAGATATGACCAAAAAAGTGGATGGCAAAAAAGGCTCCGTGGAGACGCAATCGCAGGGTGCCTCCGTTGGGCTTCTTGAAAACAGTATGGGCCATAACTCACTAGTTATTAGGCCGATTTACTCGATTCTTATACTGTTGGCAAGCTCATTCAGAGCGATACGACTACGAGTTTCTAAATTGGAGTCATCTACCATTTATCGGGTAAAAATTATTGACTGTTGGCGTGCTCCGTTAGACACTACCCATGTGAAATCGGGCTTATCGCACTCCAATCAAGATTTTTGACCTTCCCTACATGTGGCCCTTTGAATAAGGATTCCAACGCAACTTGAATCGCAGCAATCAGACGAGTAACGAAAAGGATATGACCAAAATAGTGGATGGCAAAAAAGACTCCGCAGCGACGGAATCGCAGAGTGCCTCCGTTGGGCTTCTTGAAAACTGTATGGGCCATAACTCACTTGTTATAAGGCCGATTTACTCCATTCTTATACCGTTGGCAAGCTCATTCAGAGGGATACGACTACGAGTTGCTAAATTGGAATCATCTACAATTTATCGGGTAAAAATTGTTGACGATTGGCGTGCTCCGTTAGACACTACCCATGGGAAATTAAGCTTATTGCATTCCCATCAAGATTTTTGACCTTCCCCACATGTGGGCCTTTGAAAAAGAATTCCAACTCAACTTGAATCGCTGCAATCGGACGAGTAACGAAAAAGATAAGACCAAAACAGTGGATGGCAAAAAAGACTCCGCGGCGACGCAATCGCAGGGTGCCTCCGTTGGGCTTCTTGAAAACTGTAAGGGCCATAACTCACTTGTTTTTGGGCTGACTTACTCCATTCATATACCGTTGGCATGCTCATTCAGAGGGATACGACTACGAGTTGCTAAATTGCAATCATCTACCATTTATCGGGTAAAAATTATTGACGGTTGGCGTGCTCCGTTAGACACTACCCATGGGAAATCGAGCTTATCGCAAGCCAATCAAGATTTTTTATCTTCCCTACATGTGGGACTTTGAATAAGGATTCCAACGCAACTTGAAACGCAGCAATCAGACGAGTAACGAAAAAGATATGACCAAAACAGTAGATGGCAAAAAAGGCTCCGCGGCGACGCAATCGCAGGGTGCCTCCGTTGGGCTTCTTGAAAACTGTATGGGCCATAACTCACTAGTTATTGGGCCGATTTAATCCATTCTTAAACCGTTGGCAAGCTCATTCAGACGGATACGACTACGAGTTGTTAAATTGCAGTCATCTACCATTTATCGGGTAAAAATTATTGACGGTTGGCGTGCTCCATTTGACACTACCCATGGGAAATCAAGCTTATCGTAGTCCAATCAAGATTTTTGACCTTCCCTACATGTGGGCCTTTGAATAAGTGTTCCAACGCAACATGAATCACAGCAATCGGAGGAGTAACAAAAAAGATATGAACAAAACAGTAGATGGCAAAAAAGGACCCGCGGCGACGCAATCGCAGGGTGCCTCCGTTGGGCCTCTTACAAACTGTATGGTCCATAACTCACTAGTTAGTGGGCCGATTTACTCCATTCTTATACCGTTGGCAAGCTCATTCAGAGGGATACGACTACGAGTTGCTAAATTGGAGTCATCAACTATTTATCAGGTAAAAATTATTGACGGTTGGCGTGCTCCGTTCGACACTACCCGTAGAAAATCAAGCTTATTGCACTCCAATCAAGATTTTTGACGTAATCTACATGTAGGCCTTCGAATAAGGATTCGAACGCAACTTGAATCACCGCAATCGGACGAGTAACGAAAAAGATATGACCAAAACAGTGGATGGCGAAAAAGGCTCTGTGGCGACGCAATCGCAGGGTGCCTCCGTTGGGCTTCTTGAAAACTGTATGGGCCATAACTCACTAGTTATTGGGCCGATTCACTCCATTCTTATACCGTTGGCAAGCTCATTCAGACGGATACGACTACGAGTTGCTAAATTGGAGTCATCTACCATTTATCGGGTAAAAATTATTGACGGTTGGCGTGCTCCGTTAGACACTACCCATGGGAAATCGAGCTTATCGCACTCCAATCAAGATTTTTAACCTTCCCTACATGTCGGCCTTTGAATAACGATTCCAACGCAACTTGAATCGCAGCAATCGGACGAGTAACGAAAAAGATAAGACCAAAACAGTGGATGGCAATAAAGACTCCGCGCCAACGCAATCGCAGGGTGCCTCCGTTGGGCTTCTTGAAAACTGTATGGGCCATAACTCACTTGTTATTGGGCCGATTTACTCCATTCTTATACCGTTAGCAAGCTCATTCAGAGGGATACGACTTCGAGTTGCTAAATTGAAGTCATCTACCATTTATCGGGTAAAAATTATTGACGGTTGGCGTGCTCCGTTAGACACTTCCCATGGGAAATCAAGCTTATAGCACTACAATAAGGATTTTTGACCTTTCCTACATGTTGGCCTTTGAATAACGATTCCAACGCAATTTTAATCGCAGCAATCGGAAGAGTAACGAAAAAGATAAGACCAAAACAGTGGATGGCAAAAAAGGCTCCGCGGCGACGCAATCGCAGGGTGCCTCCGTCGGGCTTCTTGAAAACTGTATGGGCCATAACTCACTAGTTATTGGGCCGATTTACTCCATTCTTATACTGTTGGCAAGCTCATTCAGACGGATACGACTACGAGCTGCTAAATTGGAGTCATCTACAATTTATCGGGTAAAAATTATTGACGGTTGACGTGCTCCATTAGACACTACCCATGGGAAATCGAGCATATCGTACTCCAATCAAGATTTTTGACCTTCCCTACATGTGGGCATTTGAATAAGGATTCCAACGCAACTTGAATCGCAGCAATCGGAGGAGTAACGAAAAAGATATGACCAAAATAGTAGATGGCAAAAAAGGATCCGCGGCGACGCAATCGCAGGGTGCCTCCGTTGGGCTTCTTGCAAACTGTATGGTCCATTACTCACAAGTTATTGGGCCGATTTACTCCATTCTTATACCGTTGGCAAGCTCATTCAAAGGGATACGACTACGAGTTGCTAAATTGGAGTTATCTACCATTTATCGGGTAAAAATTATTGACGGTTGGCGTGCTCCGTTCGACACTACCCGTAGGAAATCAAGCTTATTGCACTCCAATCAAGATTTTTGACCTAATCTACATGTGGGCCTTCGAATAAGGATTCCAACGCAACTTGAATCGCCGCAATCGGACGAGTAACAAAAAAGATATGACCAAAACAGTGGATGGCAAAAAAGGCTCCGCGGAGACGCAAT
This sequence comes from Schizonepeta tenuifolia, assembly GCA_029490685.1. Classification (NCBI taxonomy): domain Eukaryota; kingdom Viridiplantae; phylum Streptophyta; class Magnoliopsida; order Lamiales; family Lamiaceae; genus Schizonepeta; species Schizonepeta tenuifolia. Next base: position 12,602,861 of record CM055960.1, on the reverse strand, counting down.
CGCAGGGTGCCTCCGTTGGGCTTCTTGAAAACTGTATGGGCCATAACTCACTAGTCATTGGGCCGATTTACTCGATTCTTATACCATTGGCAAGCTCATTGAGAGGGATACGACTACGAGTTGCTAAATTGGAGTCATCAACTATTTATCGGGTAAAAATTATTGACGGTTGGCGTGCTCCGTTCGACACTACCCATGGGAAATTTAGTTTATCGCACTCCAATCAATATTTTTGACCTAATCTACATGTAGGCCTTCGAATAAGAATTCCAACGCAACTTGAATCGCCGCAATCGGACGAGTAACGAAAAAGATAGGACCAAAATAGTGGATGGAAAAAAAGGCTCCGCGGCGACGCAATCGCAGGGTGCCTTCGTTGGGCTTCTTGAAAACTGTATGGGCCATAACTCACAAGTTATTGGGCTGATTTACTCGATTCTTGTACAGTTGGCAAGCTCATTAAGAGGGATACGACTACGAGTTGCTAAATTGGAGTCATCTACCATTTATCGGGTAAAAATTATTGACGGTTGGCGTGCTCCGTTAGACACTACCCATGGGAAATCGAGCTTATCGCACTCCAATCAAGATTTTTGACCTTCCCTACATGTCGGCCTTTGAATAACGATTCCAATGCAACTTGAATCGCAGCAATCGGAAGAGTAACGAAAACGATATGACCAAAACAGTAGATGGCAAAAAAGGCTCCGCGGCGACGCAATCGCAGGGTGCCTCCGATGGGATTCTTGCAAACTGTATGGTCCATAACTCACTAGTTATTAGGCCGATTTACTCCATTCTTATACTGTTAGCATGCTCATTCAAAGGGATACAACTACGAGTTGCTAAATTGGAGTCATCTACCATTTATCGGGTATAAATTATTGACGGTTTGCGTGCTCCGTTAGACACTACCCATGGGAAATTTAGTTTATCGTACTCCAATCAAGATTTTTTACCTAAACTACATTTAGGCCTTCGAATAAGGATTCCAACGCAACTTGAATTGCGACAATCGGACGAGTAAAGAAAAAGATATGACCAAAACAGTGGATAGCAGAAAAGGCTCCGCGGCGATGCAATCATAGGATCCCTCCGTTGGGCTTCTTGAAAACTGTATGGGCTATTACTGACTATTTATTAGGCTAATTTACTCAATTCTTATACCATTGGCAAGCTCATTCAGAGGGATACGACAACGAGTTGCTAAATTGGAGTCATCAACTATTTATCGGGTAAAAATTATTGACGGTTGGCGTGCTCCGTTCGACACTACCCATAGGAAATCAAGCTTATTGCACTCCAATCAAGATTTTTAACCTAATATACATGTAGGCCTTCGAATAAGGATTCCAACGCAACTTGAATCACCGCAATCGGACGAGTAATGAAAAAGATATGACCAAAACAGTGAATGGCAGAAAATGCTCCGCGGCGACACAATCACAGGGTCCCTCCGTTGGGCTTCTTGTAAACTGTGTGGGCTATTACTCACTATTTATTAGGCCGATTTACTCGATTATTATACCATTGGCAAGCTCATTCAGAGGGATACGACTACGAGTTGCTAAATTGGAGTCATCAACTATTTATCGGGTAAAAATTATTGACGGTTGGCGTGCTCCGTTAGACACTACCCGTAGGAAATCAAGCTTATTGCACTCCAATCAAGATTTTTGACCTAATACACATGTAGTCCTTCGAATAAGGATTCCAAAGCAACTTGAATCACCGCAATCGGACGAGTAACGAAAACGATATGACCAAAATAGTGGATGGCAAAAAAGGCTCCGCGGCGACGCAATCTCAGGTTACCTCCGTTGGGCTTCTTGAAAACTGTATGGGCCATAACTCACTAGTCATTGGGCCAATTTACTCGATTCTTATACAGTTGCCTAGCTCATTCAGAGCGATACGACTACGAGTTGCTAAATTGGAGTCATCTACCATTTATCGGGTAAAAATTATTGACGGTTGGCGTGCTCCGTTAGACACTACCCATGGGAAATTTAGTTTATCGCACTCCAATCAAGATTTTTTACCTAAACTACATGTTGGCCTTTGAATAATGACTCCAACGTAAATTGAATCGCAGCAATCGGACGACTAACGAAAAAGATAAGACTAAAACAGTGGATGGCAAAAAAGACTCCGCGGCGACGCAATCGTAGGGTGCCCCCGTTGGGCTTCTTGAAAACTGTATGGGCCATAACTCACTTGTTATTGGGCAGATTTACTCCATTCTTATACCGTTGGCAAGCTCATTCAGAGGGATACGACTACGAGTTGCTAAATTGGAGTCATCTATCATTTATCGGGTAAAAATTATTGACGGTTGGCGTGCTCCGTTAGACACTACCCATGGGAAATCGAGCTTATCGCACTCCAATAAAGATTTTTTTCTTCCCTACATGTGGGCCTTTGAATTAGGATTCCAACGCAACTTGAATCGCAGCAATCGGACTAGTAACGAAAAAGATATGACCAAAACAGTAGACGGCAAAAAAGGCTCCGCGGCGACGCAATCGCACGGTTCCTCTGTTATGGGCCATAACTCACTAGTTATTGGGCCGATTTACTCCATTCTTATACCATTGGGAATCTCATTCAAAGGGATACGACTACGAGTTGCTAAATTGGAGTCATCTACCATTTATCGGGTAAAAATTATTGACGGTTGGCATGCTCCGTTAGACACTACCCATAGGAAATTTAGTTTATCGTACTCCAATCAAGATTTTTTTTACCTAAACTACATGTAGGCCTTCGAATAAGGATTCCAACGCAACTTGAATTGCCACAATCAGACGAGTAACGAAAAAGATATGACCAAAACAGTGGAAGGCAGAAAAGGCTCCGCAGCGACGCAATCACAGGGTCCCTCCGTTGGGCTTCTTGAAAACTGTATGGGCTATTACTCACTATTTATTAGGCCGCTTTACTCGATTGTTATACCATTGGCAAGCTCATTCAAAGGGATACGACTACGAGTTGCTAAATTGGAGTCATCAACTATTTATCGGGTAAAAATTATTGACGGTTGGCGTGCTCCGTTCGACACTACATGTAGGAAATCAAGCTTATTGCACTCCAATAAAGAATTTTGACCTAATCTACATGTAGGCCTTCAAATAAGGATTCCAACGCAACTTGAATCGCCGCAATCGGATGAGTAACGAAAAAGCTATGACCAAAACAGTGGATGGCAAAAAAGGCTCCGCCGCGACGCAATCGCAGGGTGCCTCCATTGGGCTTCTTGAAAACTGTATGGGCCATAACTCACTGGTCATTGGGCCGATTTACTCAATTCTTATAAAGTTGGCAAGCTCATTCAGAGGGATACGACTACGAGTTGCTAAATTGGAGTCATCTACCATTTATTGGGTAAAAATTATTGACGGTTGGCGGGCTCCTTTAGACACTACCCATGGGAAATCGACCTTATCACACTCCAAATAAGATTTTTTACCTTCCCTACATGTCGTCCTTTGAATAACGATTCCAACGCAACTTGAATCGCATCAATCGGACGACTAACGAAAAAGATAAAACCAAAACAGTGGATGGCAAAAAAGACTCCGCGGCGACGCAATCGTAGGGTGCCTCCGTTGGGCTTCTTAAAAACTGTATGGGCCATAACTCACTTGTTATTGGGCCGATTTACTCCATTCTTATACCGTTGGCAAGATCATTCAGAGGGATACGACTACGAGTTGCTAAATTGGAGTCATCTACCATTTATCGGGTAAAAATTATTACGGTTGGCGTGCTCCGTTAGACACTACCCATGGGAAATCGAGCTTATCGCACTCCAATAAAGTTTTTTATCTTCCCTACATGTGGGCCTTTGAATTAGGATTCCAACGCAACTTGAATCGTAGCAATCGGACGAGTAACGAAAAACATATGACCAAAACAGTAGACGGCAAAAAAGGCTCCTCGGCGACGCAATCGCAGGGTGCCTCCGTTGGGATTCTTGAAAACTGTATGGGCCATAACTCACTAGTTATTGGGCCGATTCACTCCATTCTTATACCGTTGGCAAGCTCATTCAGACGGATACGACTACGAACTGCTAAATTGGAGTCATCTACCATTTATCGGGTAAAAATTATTGACGGTTGGCGTGCTCCATTAGACACTACCCATGGGAAATCGAGCTTATCGTACTCCAATCAAGATTTTTGACCTTCCCTTCATGTGGGCCTTTGAATAATGATTCCAACGCAACTTGAATCGCAGCAATCGGAAGAGTAACGAAAACGATATGACCAAAACAGTATATGGCAAAAAAGGCTCCGCGGCGACGCAATCGTAGGGTGCCTCCGTTGGGCTTCTTGCAAACTATATGGGCCACAACTCACTAGTTATTGGGCCGATTTACTCCATTCTTATACCGTTGGCAAGCTCATTCAAAGGAAAACGACTACAAGTTGCTAAATTGGAGTGATCTACCATTTATCGGGTAAAAATTATTAACGGTTGGCGTGCTCCGTTAGACACTACCCATGGGAAATTTAGTTTATTGTACTCCAATCAAGATTTTTTAAGCATTTAGGCCTTTGAATAAGGATTCCAACGCAACTTGAATTGCCACAATCGGACGAGTAACGAAAAAGATATGATCAAAACAGTGGATGGCAGAAAAGGCTCCGCGGCGACGCAATCACAGGGTCCCTCCGTTGGGCTTCTTGAAAACTGTATGGACTATTACTCACTATTTATTAGGCCGATTTACTCGATTCTCATACCATTGGCAAGCTCATTCAGAGGGATACGACTACGAGTTGCTAAATTGCAGTCATCAACTATTTATCGGCTAAAAATTATTGACGGTTGGCGTGCTTCGTTCGACACTACACGTGGGAAATCAAGCTTATTGCACTCCAATCAAGATTTTTGACCTAATCAACATGTAGGCCTTCGAATAAGGATTCCAACGCAACTTGAATCGCCGCAATCGGACGAGTAACGAAAAAGATATGACCAAAACAGTGGATGGCACAAAAGGCTCCGCAGCGACGCAATCGCAGGGTCCCTCCGCTGGGCTTCTTGAAAACTGTATGGGCCATAACTCACTAGTCATTGGGCCGATTTACTCGATTCTTATACAGTTGGCAAGCTCATTCAGAGGGATACGACTACGAGTTGCTAAATTGGAGTCATCTACCATTTATCGGGTAAAAATTATTGACGGTTGGCGTGCTCCGTTAGACACTACCCATGGGAAATCGAACTTATCGCACTCCAATCAAGATTTTTGACCTTCCCTACATGTAGGCCTTCGAATAAGGATTCCAATGCTACTTGAATCCCCGCAATCGGACGAGTAACGAAAAAGATATGACCAAAACTGTGGATGGCAAAAAAGGCTCCGCGGCGACGCAATCGCAGGGTGCCTCCGTTGGGCTTCTTGAAAACTGTATGGGCCATAACTCACTAGTCATTGGGCCAATTTACTCGATTCTTATACAGTTGGCAAGCTCATTTAGAGGGATACGACTACGAGTTGCTAAATTGGAGTCATCTACCATTTATCGGGTAAAAATTATTGACGGTTGGCGTGCTCCGTTAGACACTACCAATGGGAAATTTAGTTTATCGCACTTCAATCAAGTTTTTTTACCTAAACTACATGCAGACTTTCGAATAAGGATTCCAACGCAACTTGAATCGCCACAATCGGACGTGTAACGAAAAAGATATGACCAAAACAGTGGATGGCAGAAAAGGCTCCGCGACGACGCAATCGCACGGTGCCTCCGTTGGGCTTCTTGAAAACTGTATGGGCCATAACTCACTAGTTATTGGGCCGATTTACTCCATTCTTATACCGTTAGCAAGCTCATTCAGAGGGATACGACTACAAGTTGCTAAATTGGAGTCATCTACCATTTATCGGGTAAAAATTATTGACGGTTGGCGTGCTCCGTTAGACACTGACCATGGGAAATTTAGTTTATCGTTCTCCAATCAAGATTTTTTACCTAAACTACATGTAGGCCTTCGTAGATGGATTCCAACGCAACTTGAATTACCACAATCGGACGAGTAACGAAAAAGATATGACCAAAAGAGTGGATGGCGGAAAAGGCTCCGCGGCGACGCAATCACAGGGTCCCTCCGTTGGGCTTCTTGAAAACTGTATGGGCTATTACTCACTATTTATTAGGCCGATTTACTCGATTCTTATACCATTGGCAAGCTCATTCAGAGGGATACGACTACGAGTTACTAAATTTGAGTCATCAACTATTTATCGGGTAAAAATTATTGACGGTTGGCTGCTCCGTTAGACACTACCCAATTAAAATTGAGCTTATCGCACTCCAATCAAGATTTTTGACCTTCCCTACATTTGGGCCTTTGAATAAGGATTCTAACGCAATTTGAATCGCAGCAATTAGACGAGTAACGAAAAAGATATGACCAAAACAGTGGATGGCAAAAAACGCTCCGCGGCGACGCAATCGCAGAGTGCCTCCATTGGGCTTCTTGAAAACTGTATGGGCCATAACTTACTAGTTATTGGGCCAATTTACTTGATTCTTATATCGTTGGCAAGCTCATTCAAAGGAATACGACTACGAGTTGCTAAATTGGAGTCATCTACCATTTATCGGGTAAAAATTATTGACGGTTGGCGTGCTCCGTTAAACACTAACCATGGGAAATTGAGTTTATCGCACTTCAATCAAGAATTTTGACCTAAACTACATGTAGGCCTTCAAATAAGGATTCCAACGCAACTTGAATCGCCACAATCGGACGAGTAACGAAAAAGATATGACCAAAACTGTGGATGGCAAAAAAGGCTCCGCGGCGACGCAATCGCACGGTGCCTCCGTTGGGCTTCTTGAAAACTGTATGGGCCATAACTCACTAGTCATTGGGCCAATTTACTCGATTCTTATACCATTGGCAAGCTCATTCAGAGGGATACGACTACGAGTTGCTAAATTTGAGTCATCAACTATTTATCGGGTAAAAATTATTGACGGTTGGCATGCTCCGTTAGACACTACCCAATTAAAATTGAGCTTGTCGCACTCCAATCAAGATTTTTGACCTTCCCTACATATGGGCCTTCGAATAAGGATTCCAACGCAACTTGAATCGCCGCAATCGGACGAGTAACGAAAAAGATATGACCAAAACAGTGGATGGCACAAAAGGCTCCGCGGCGACGCAATCGCAGGGTCCCTCCGCTGGGCTTCTTGAAAACTGTATGGGCCATAACTCACTAGTCATTGGGCCGATTTACTCGATTCTTATACAGTTGGCAAGCTCATTCAGAGGGATACGACTACGAGTTGCTAAATTGGAGTCATCTACCATTTATCGGGTAAAAATTATTGACGGTTGGCGTGCTCCGTTAGACACTACCCATGGGAAATCGAACTTATCGCACTCCAATCAAGATTTTTGACCTTCCCTACATGTAGGCCTTCGAATAAGGATTCCTACGCAACTTGAATCACCGCAATCGGACGAGTAACGAAAAAGATATGACCAAAACTGTGGATGGCAAAAAAGGCTCCGCGGCGACGCAATCGCAGGGTGCCTCCGTTGGGCTTCTTGAAAACTGTATGGGCCATAACTCACTAGTCATTGGGCCAATTTACTCGATTCTTATACAGTTGGCAAGCTCATTTAGAGGGATACGACTACGAGTTGCTAAATTGGAGTCATCTACCATTTATCGGGTAAAAATTATTGACGGTTGGCGTGCTCCGTTAGACACTACCAATGGGAAATTTAGTTTATCGCACTTCAATCAAGTTTTTTTACCTAAACTACATGCAGACTTTCGAATAAGGATTCCAACGCAACTTGAATCGCCACAATCGGACGAGTAACGAAAAAGATATGACCAAAACAGTGGATGGAAGAAAAGGCTCCGCGACGACGCAATCGCACGGTGCCTCCGTTGGGCTTCTTGAAAACTGTATGGGCCATAACTCACTAGTTATTGGGCCGATTTACTCTATTCTTATACCGTTAGCAAGCTCATTCAGAGGGATACGACTACAAGTTGCTAAATTGGAGTCATCTACCATTTATCGGGTAAAAATTATTGACGGTTGGCGTGCTCCGTTAGACACTGACCATGGGAAATTTAGTTTATCGTTCTCCAATCAAGATTTTTTACCTAAACTACATGTAGGCCTTCGTAGATGGATTCCAACGCAACTTGAATTGCCACAATCGGACGAGTAACGAAAAAGATATGACCAAAACAGTAGACGAAAGGCTCCTCGGCGACGCAATCGCAGGGTGCCTCCGTTGGGCTTCTTGAAAACTGTATGGGCCATAACTCACTAGTTATTGGGCCGATTCACTCCATTCTTATACCGTTGGCAAGCTCATTCAGACGGATACGACTACGAGTTGCTAAATTGGAGTCATCTACCATTTATCGGGTAAAAATTATTGACGGTTGGCGTGCTCCATTAGACACTACCCATGGGAAATCGAGCTTATCGTACTCCAATCAAGATTTTTGACCTTCCCTTCATGTGGGCCTTTGAATAATGATTCCAACACAACTTGAATCGCAGCAATCGGAAGAGTAACGAAAACAATATGACCAAAACAGTATATGGCAAAAAAGGCTTCGCGGCGACGCAATCGTAGGGTGCCTCCGTTGGGCTTCTTGCAAACTATATGAGCCACAACTCACTAGTTATTGGGCCGATTTACTCCATTCTTATACCGGTTGCAAGCTCATTCAAAGGGATACGACTACAAGTTGCTAAATTGGAGTCATCTACCATTTATCGGGTAAAAATTATCAACGGTTGGCGTGCTCCGTTAGACACTACCCATAGGAAATTTAGTTTATCGTACTCCAATCATGATTTTTTAAGCATGTAGGCCTTCGAATAAGGATTCCAATGCAACTTGAATTGCCACAATCGGACGAGTAACGAAAAAGATATGATCAAAACAGTGGATGGCAGAAAAGGCTCCGCGGCGACGCAATCACAGGGTCCCTCCGTTGGGCTTCTTGAAAACTGTATGGACTATTACTCACTATTTATTAGGCCGATTTACTCGATTCTTATACCATTGGCAAGCTCATTCAGAGGGATACGACTACGAGTTGCTAAATTGCAGTCATCAACTATTTATCGGGTAAAAATTATTGACGGTTGGCGTGCTCCGTTCGACACTACCCATGGGAAATCGAGCTTATCGCACTCCAATAAAGATTTTTTATCTTCCCTACATGTGGGCCTTTGAATTAGGATTCCAACGCAACTTGAATCGTAGCAATCGGACGAGTAACGAAAATGATATGACCAAAACAGTAGACGGCAAAAAAGGCTCCTCGGCGACGCAATCGCAGGGTGCCTCCGTTGGGCTTCTTGAAAACTGTATGGGCCATAACTCACTAGTTATTGGGCCGATTCACTCCATTCTTATACCGTTGGCAAGCTCATTCAGACGGATACGACTACGAGTTGCTAAATTGGAGTCATCTACCATTTATCGGGTAAAAATTATTGACGGTTTGCGTGCTCCATTAGACACTACCCATGGAAAATCGAGCTAATCATACTCCAATCAAGATTTTTGACCTTCCCTTCATGTGGGCCTTTGAATAATGATTCCAACGCAACTTGAATCGCAGCAATCGGAAGAGTAACGAAAACGATATGACCAAAACAGTATATGGCAAAAAAGGCTCCGCGGCGACGCAATCGTAGGGTGCCTCCGTTGGGCTTCTTGCAAACTATATGGGCCACAACTCACTAGTTATTGGGCCGATTTACTCCATTCTTATACCGTTGGCAAGCTCATTCAAAGGGATACGACTACAAGTTGCTAAATTGGAGTCATCTACCATTTATCGGGTAAAAATTATTAACGGTTGGCGTGCTCCGTTAGACACTACCCAAGGGAAATTTAGTTTATCGTACTCCAATCAAGATTTTTTAAGCATGTAGGCCTTCGAATAAGGATTCCAACGCAACTTGAATTGCCACAATCGGACGAGTAACGAAAAAGATATGATCAAAACAGTGGATCACAGGGTCCCTCCGTTGGGCTTCTTGAAAACTGTATGGGCCATAACTCACTAGTTATTGGGCCGATTTACTCCATTCTTATACCGTTAGCAAGCTCATTCAGAGGGATACGACTACAAGTTGCTAAATTGGAGTCATCTACCATTTATCGGGTAAAAATTATTGACGGTTGGCGTGCTCCGTTAGACACTACCCATGGGAAATCGAGCTTATCGCACTCCAATTAAGATTTTTGACCTTCCCTACATGTCGGCCTTTGAATAACGATTCCAACGCAACTTGAATCGCAGCAATCGGACGACTAACGAAAATAATAAAACCAAAACAGTGGATGGCAAAAAAGACTCCGCGGCGACGCAATCGTAGGGTGCCTCCGTTGGGCTTCTTAAAAACTGTATGGGCCATAACTCACTTGTTATTGGGCCGATTTACTCCATTCTTATACCGTTGGCAAGATCATTCAAAGGGATACGACTACGAGTTGCTAAATTGGAGTCATCTACCATTTATCGGGTAAAAATTATTGAAAGTTGGCGTGCTCCGTTAGACACTACCCATGGGAAATCGAGCTTATCGCAATCCAATAAAGATTTTTTATCTTCCCTACATGTGGGCCTTTGAATTAGGATTCCAACGCAACTTGAATCGTAGCAATCGGACGAGTAACGAAAAAGATATGACAAAAACAGTAGACGGCAAAAAAGGCTCCTCGGCGACGCAATCGCAGGGTGCCTCCGTTGGGCTTCTTGAAAACTGTATGGGCCATAACTCACTAGTTATTGGGCCGATTCACTCCATTCTTATACCGTTGGCAAGCTCATTCAGACGGATACGACTACGAGTTGCTAAATTGGAGTCATCTACCATTTATCGGGTAAAAATTATTGACGGTTGGCGTGCTCCATTAGACACTACCCATGGGAAATCGAGCTTATCGTACTCCAATCAAGATTTTTGACCTTCCCTTCATGTGGGCCTTTGAATAATGATTCCAACACAACTTGAATCGCAGCAATCGGAAGAGTAACGAAAACAATATGACCAAAACAGTATATGGCAAAAAAGGCTCCGCGGCGACGCAATCGTAGGGTGCTTCCGTTGGGCTTCTTGCAAACTATATGGGCCACAACTCACTAGTTATTGGGCCGATTTACTCCATTCTTATACCGTTGGCAAGCTCATTCAAAGGGATACGACTACAAGTTGCTAAATTGGAGTCATCTACCATTTATCGGGTAAAAATTATTAACGGTTGGCGTGCTTCGTTAGACACTACCCATGGGAAATTTAGTTTATCGTACTCCAATCAAGATTTTTTAAGCATGTAGGCCTTCGAATAAGGATTCCAACGCAACTTGAATTGCCACAATCGGACGAGTAACGAAAAAGATATGATCAAAACAGTGGATGGCAGAAAAGGCTCCGCGGCGATGCAATCACAGGGTCCCTCCGTTGGGCTTCTTGAAAACTGTATAGACTATTACTCACTATTTATTAGGCCAATTTACTCGATTCTTATACCATTGGCAAGCTCATTCAGAGGGATACGACTACGAGTTGCTAAATTGCAGTCATCAACTATTTATCGGGTAAAAATTATTGACGGTTGGCGTGCTTCGTTCGACACTACCCGTGGTAAATCAAGCTTATTGCACTCCAATCAAGATTTTTGACCTAATCAACATGTAGGCCTTCGAATAAGGATTCCAACGCAACTTGAATCGCCGCAATCGGACGAGTAACGAAAAAGATATGACCAAAACAGTGGATGGCACAAAAGGCTCCGCGGCGACGCAATCGCAGGGTGCCTCCGTTGGGCTTCTTGAAAACTGTATGGGCCATAACTCACTAGTCATTGGGCCGATTTACTCGATTCTTATACAGTTGGAAAGCTCATTCAGAGGGATACGACTACGAGTTGCTAAACTGGAGTCATCTACCATTTATCGGGTAAAAATTATTGACGGTTGGCGTGCTCCGTTAGACACTACCCATGGGAAATCGAACTTATCGCACTCCAATCAAGATTTTTGACCTTCCCTACATGTAGGCCTTTGAATAAGGATTCCAACGCAACTTGAATCACCGCAATCGGACGAGTAACGAAAAAGATATGACCAAAATTGTAGATGGCAAAAAAGGCTCCGCGGCGACGCAATCGCAGGGTGCCTCCGTTGGGCTTCTTGAAAACTGTATGGGCCATAACTCACTAGTCATTGGGCCAATTTACTCGATTCTTATACAGTTGGCAAGCTCATTTAGAGGGATACGACTACGAGTTGCTAAATTGGAGTCATCTACCATTTATCGGGTAAAAATTATTGACGGTTGGCGTGCTCCGTTAGACACTACCAATGGGAAATTTAGTTTATCGCACTTCAATCAAGTTTTTTTACCTAAACTACATGCAGTCTTTCGAATAAGGATTCTAACGCAACTTGAATCGCCACAATCGGACGAGTAACGAAAAAGATATGACCAAAACAGTGGATGGCAGAAAAGGCTCCGCGACGACGCAATCGCCACGGTGCCTCCGTTGGGCTTCTTGAAAACTGTATGGGCCATAACTCACTAGTTATTGGGCCGATTTACTCCATTCTTATACCGTTAGCAAGCTCATTCAGAGGGATACGACTACAAGTTGCTAAATTGGAGTCATCTACCATTTATCGGGTAAAAATTATTGACGGTTGGCGTGCTCCGTTAGACACTAACCATGGGAAATTTAGTTTATCGTTCTCCAATCAAGATTTTTTACCTAAACTACATGTAGGCCTTCGTAGATGGATTCCAACGCAACTTGAATTGCCACAATCGGACGAGTAACGAAAAAGATATGACCAAAAGAGTGGATGGCGGAAAAGGCTCCGCGGCGACGCAATCACAGGGTCCCTCCATTGGGCTTCTTGAAAACTGTATGGGCTATTACTCACTATTTATTAGGCCGATTTACTCGATTCTTATACCATTGGCAAGCTCATTCAGAGGGATACGACTACGAGTTGCTAAATTTGATCATCAACTATTTATCGGGTAAAAATTATTGACGGTTGGCGTGCTCCGTTAGACACTACCCAATTAAAATTAAGCTTATCGCACTCCAATCAAGATTTTTGACCTTCCCTACATGTGGGCCTTTGAATAAGGATTCCAACGCAATTTGAATCGCAGCAATCAGACGAGTAACGAAAAAGATATGACCAAAACAGTGGATGGCAAAAAAGGCTCCGCGGCGACGCAATCGCAGGGTGCCTCCCTTGGGCTTCTTGAAAACTGTATGGGCCATAACTTACTAGTTATTGGGCCAATTTACTTAATTCTTATATCGTTGGCAAGCTCATTCAAAGGAATACGACTACGAGTTGCTAAATTGGAGTCATCTACCATTTATCGGGTAAAAATTATTGACGGTTGGCGTGCTCCGTTAGACACTACCCATGGGAAATTGAGTTTATAGCACTTCAATCAAGATTTTTGACCTAAACTACATGTAGGCCTTCAAATAAGGATTCCAACGCAACTTGAATCGCCACAATCGGACGAGTAACGAAAAAGATATGACCAAATAAGTGGATGGCAAAAAAGGCTCCGCGGCGACGCAATCACAGGGTCCCTCCGTTGGGCATCTTGAAAACTGTATGGGCCATAACTCACTATTTATTAGGCAAATTTACTCGATTCTTATACCATTGGCAAGGTTATTAAGAGGGATACGACTACGAGTTTCTAAATTGGAGTCATCAACCATTTATCGGTTAAAACTAATTGACGGTTGGCGTGCTCCATTAGACACTACCCATGGGAAATTGAGTTTATCACACTCCAATCAAGATTTTTGACCTAAACTACATCTGGGCCTTCGAATAAGGATTCCAACGCAACTTGAATCGCCACAATCGGACGAGTAACGAAAAAGATATGAAATAACAGTGGATGGCAAGAAAGGCTCAGCGGCGACGCAATCACAGGGTCCCTCCGTTGGGCTTCTTGAAAACTGTATGGGCTATAACTCACAATTTATTAGGCCGATTTACTCGATTCTTATACCATTGGCAAGCTCATTCAGAGGGATACGACTACGAGTTGCTAAATTGGAGTCATCAACCATTTATCGGATAAAAATTATTGACGGTTTACGTGCTGTGTTCGACACTACCCATAGGAAATTAAGCTTATTGCACTCCAAACAAGATTTTTGACCTAAACTACATGTGGTCCTTCGAATAAGGATTCCAATGTAACTTGAATCGCCGCAATCGGACGAGTAATGAAAAAGATATGACCAAAATAATGGATGGCAAAAAAGGCTCCGCGGCGACGCAATCGCTAGGTCCCTCCGTTGGGCTTCTTGAAAACTGTATGGGCCATAACTCACTATTTATTTGGCCGATTTACTCAATTCTTATACCATTGGCAAGCTCATTCAGAGGGATACGACTACGAGTTGCTAAATTAAAGTCATCAACCATTTATCGGGTAAAAATTATTGACGGTTGGCGTGCTGTGTTCGACACTACCCATAGGAAATCAAGCTTATTGCACTCCAATCAAGATTTTTGACCTTCCCTACATGTGGGCCTTTGAATAAGGATTCAACCACAACTTGAATCGCCGTAATCAGATGAGTAACGAAAAAGATATGACCAAAACAGTGGATGGCAAAAAAGACTCCGCGGCGACGCAATCGCAGGGCGCCTCCGTTGGGCTTATTGAAACCAGTATGGGCCATAACTCACTATTTATTGGCCAATTTACTTAATTCTTATACTGTTGGCAAGCTGATTCAGAGGGATACGACTACGAGTTGCTAAATTGGAGTTATCTACCATTTATCGGGTAAGAATTACTGACGGCTGGCGTGCTCCGTTAGACACTACGTGTGGGAAATCGTGCTTATCTTACTCCAATCAAGATTTTGGCCTTTCCAACATGTGGGACTTGGAATAAGGATTCCAACGTAACTTGAATCGCCACAATCGGACGAGTAACGAAAAAGATATGGCCAAAACAATGGATGGCAAATAAGGCTCCACGGCGACGCAATCGCTGGGTGCCTCTGTTGGGCTTCTTGAAAACTTTATAAGCCATAACTCACTCGTTATTAGGCCAATTCGTTGGGTTCTTATACCGTGGGAAAGTTCATTCATAGGGCTACAACCCTGACTTGCTATATTGGAGTTATCTATCATTTATCGGGTAAAAATTATTGACGGTTGGCATGGTCCGTTCGACACTACCCATAGGAAATCCAGCTTATCGCACCCCAATCAAGATATTGAACTCTTCTATATGTGGGCCTTTGAATTAGGATTCCAACGCAACTTGAATCACCGCAATCGGACAAGTAACGAAAAATATATGACCAAAACAATGGATGGCAAAAAAGGCTCCGCGGCGTCGCAATCGCAGGGTGCCTCCGTTTGGCTTCTTGAAAACTGTATGGTCCATAAATCACTAGTTATTGGGCCGATTTACTTGATTCTTATACCGTTGGCAAGCTCATTCAAAGGGATACGACTACGAGTTGCTAAATTGAAGTTATCTACAATTTATCGGGTAAAAATTATTGACGGTTGGCGTGCTCCATTAGACACTATCCATGGGAAATCAAGCTTATCGCACTCTAATCAAGATTTTTGACCTTCCCTACATGTGGGCCTTTAAATAAGTATTCCAACGCAACTTGAATCACCGCAATCGGACGAGTAACGAAAAAGATATGGCCAAAACTGTGGTTGGCAAAAAAGGCTCTGCGGCGACGCAATCGCAGGATGCCTCCGTTTGGCTTCTTGAAAACTGTATGGGCCATAACTCACTAGTTATTGTGCCGATTTACTCGATTCTTATACCGTTGGCAAGCTCATTCAGAGGGATACGACTACGAGTTGCTAAATTGGAGTCATCTACGATTTATCAGGTAAAAATTATTGATGGTCAGCATGTTCCGTTCGACACTACCCGTGGAAAATCGAGCTTATCGCACTCCAATCAAGATTTTGACCTTTTCTAGATATGGGACTTTTAATACGGTTCCAGCGCAATTTGAATCGCCGCAATCGGATGAGTAACGAAAAGGGTATGACCAAAACAGAAGATGGCAAAAAAGGCTCCGCGGCGATGCAATCGCAGGTTGCCTCTGTTGGGCTTCTTGAAAACTGTATGGGCCATAACTCACTAGTTATCGGGCCGATTTACTCGATTCTTATACCGTTCGCAAGCTCATTCAGAGGGATACGACTACGAGATGTTAAATTGGAGTCATCTTCCATTTATCGGGTAAAAATTATTGACGGTTGGCATGCTCCATTAGACACTACCCGTGGGAAATCAAGCTTATCGCACTCCAATCAAGATTATGAATTTTTCTATATGTGGGCCTTTTAATATGGTTCCAGTGCAATTTGAATCGCCGCAATCGGATGAGTAACGAAAAGGATATGACCAAAATAGAAGATGGCAAAAAGGCTCCGCGGCGACGTAATCGCAGGGTGCCTCTGTTGGACTTCTTGAAAACTCTATAGGTTATAACTCACTAGTTATTCTGTTGATTCGCTCGATTCTTATACCATTGGAAATTTCACACCCCAACTCTCGAAGTGCGACTTACGAACAATAACACAACCTAATTAACTATCAATCAACTTAAATACGGGGAACATGCTCGGGGAAACATTTAAAGAAGAGCAATGCAATCGAATAAGGCTTTCAAAGACATAATGAAGTAATAACCGAGCATTTCAAATCACATTCCAACAAGAGTATAATAAGTTTTTCAAGTCAAGGAATTAAGAATTCAACGAGTATTCAAAAACCATCGAGCACAATGCTCGGAATCAAAAACATAAATATCATAGTATAAGTATCAACAGACATCAATTCAAAAGAGTTGCAGCGGAAATTTGCATCAAAACCCAACATTTGCACGTATGAAGACATGCAAATGCTAGTCTGACATTTGACTCGACTCAACCAAAAGAAACACCACACCACCAAGCGTCCATGCCATCGCCATCCAGTCAACCTGCACGTTTAGAAACACACGCAGGGCTGAGTACTTCGTACTCAGTGAACACATGCCAAAACGTTTGGATAAAGATGCTTTTAAAAGCTATATCAATTGAACTTGTCTTGCCGAAACATCACAAGTACTTATGCAATTTAAAACAGTTTTACTTGTGCATGTTAAAATATTTTCATTTAAAAGAGACTGCGCAGTCAAACACAACATATAATAATAGTATGCATCATCTGTCACAATCAATCTTACTGTGCTGAGAAGTAGGCCTCCTTCTCGAACACTGTGACCGGCCTAACCGAAGCAAGGCTCACAGTCACCTCAACATTCAACATACCACACGTGGGTTTCCTGCCTTTCACAGGATAACAACATCTTCACATAAACAGATGACAACACATACCAAACTCAATAAAAACGGCAAGTCAATCGCATTTAAAATCATATAGTAACATTTAATAGCATAATAACTTTCATCGATAGTTTTGGTTCAGAAAAGCCCACCTGACTTCCGAAGATTCTAGCTAGGCGGTTTAAGGGCTATTTGTCCTCGCTTAACGATCCGTCCGGCTCGATCCTTCATAGACCAACATCGATAAGAAAATAAGATACGCAAAGACGGACAAAAAGGCGTCGGACTCGACTGAAGGACTTCTACTTGAGTCGTTTCTCTCTTCGCTTTAACTTTTCTTAAAGATTTCGCATTCTCGTCTTTAACCATTAACTCTACTCGATAATTGGTTAATACTATTAACTAACGTCTTAACACTTCTTGCTTTAAATATGAAACGTCGTCTATCTACATTCCATTATTCGAGCTTTCTTTTAAAAACTCAGTCAGTTCTCGATTTATCAAATCAATAGCTCAATCATTTTGCATACAAATAATTTAGTAATTCTTCACGTCACAATTAATATCATGCACTTAAACACTTATTCAATCACATAATAAATCCAAATAATTCAAACACACTTCAAGACACATTAACAATTATTCAATTATACATTAGAACTTAATTTGGTTATGCATTTCTTTTCATAAAAACTTAAACGATCTAATTTGTCTTTTCTCGGCTTATAACAACGCTTTGTTCTAAATTCGTTATCATATGAAGCATTTTATAACTTTTACTCAATTAAAACAAATTTTCTTTAATTATTAATAAACTCTTATGAAATTAGAATTTCTTTTCCATTTGTAATTCGACTCTCATTTCTTAACTCGATTATTATTTTTCTAATTATTAACTCGACAATTCTTCTCGGTTTATTTTTAATTCGCATGGTTTGAAAACAACTTACTTAAATAATTAATTTTCTTCAAAACCATTACTCGAACTTTATTCCATTATTATTTTGGTTAAACTATACGAGTATTTAACTTAACTCGTCTAGCATCTTCTCCTCGATTTAATTAAAACTTCTTTTCATTTCTTATTAATTAATCCTTTCTAACTCGAATTTCTCGACTTCTTGTTTATTTATTTAATACGTTCTCCTTCTTTGTTCTTAACTTAAAACCATTTTCTTACTTAACAATTTCCTTTATTTTTCAAAAACATTTTTATAAAAATTAGTTTATCTCATTAGTTTAATTATAAAATCTATTTTTGATTTAGTTTATTAAAAATTCAAATCTTCAAGTTTTAATACAAGAACACTTATTAGTTATACCTTTTTATGCATTTTTCAACCTTTAACATCTTAAAAACCTTTAAACTTCATTCTTTTTGTTACAAACATTCCTATTTTTATCCATGATTCAAACTAACTCTTTAACACACATTATAACATTAAAACACCAAATCTTCTATATTATCACAATTTATTTTCTTCAAAAACTTAACATGCAACTTGTTTTTCTTATACTTAACAACATGTATGATTATATCAACATATCACATAATAATTTTATGATCAAAACATCACTCAAATCATCAACAAAATAATTTCTCCTTTTCTTCCCAAAACACACGGCATACATAGTGTTTTTATGGCATTTTATTTCTCAATTCTTTATGCATATAACTTCATTCTAAACATGATAAGAATCACAAATCAAGCATCAAAATAACAATAACTCAAAGAATTCATATTTTCCTATTTTTTCTAAAAATTTCTGTATTAACAAGATTTTAGGGATTTAATTTCTTTTTCTTCTCTTAATTTACCGATTAAATCCTAGTGTTCGATTCTTCTAACAACCTAAGTTTGCCTAAACATAAAATAAATACCATGCATGCATGTTTTCTTTCTTTTAGGGCTTAGAGATATACATATATACAATTAATCAAATGGAATATCATACTTTGAAAATTAATATCGGATCTCTTCTCTTGGCTTCTTGGGATCGAAATAAAGGGGGTATTGAGCTTCAAACTTGAGCTTGGATGTAAGGAAGAACTCTTTTTGAATCCTCAAAGAAAAGAATAACACAATAATTAATCATCCATCTCTTTAGGGCTTAAGAGCCAAAAATGAAGAAAAAGGAGATGATTGTTTGATTTTTAAATCAAGAACTTGGATGGATTTTTTTTTACCTTTTTCTTGAAGATATGGATGAAATAAATGGAGGATGATGTTCTTCACTTCATTTCCATGGGTGGTGAGCTTGAATACAAGGTTTGCATGGAAGAAAATCAAGTGTATGTGTGTGTGTGTGATTGCCGAGAGTGAGAGAGTAGAGAGGGAGAGTTTTTTTTTTTTTTTTTTTTGTTTCTTGATGGAGAGTTTTAGTGTGTTAGATGAATGAAAGAAATCCTCTCTTAGCATAAAGAGAGAGAGATCAAAAGAGTGAGAGAGAGATAGATAGGAATAAGCTTTTGCATGCACATGATTTCCAACATTTAGAATAAAAATGATGGCAATTAGTGTTGGAACTTGGTGGGATGTGATGTGATCTTGCATGTAATCTTTTACTAAGATCATGGTGGAGACATAATGATGAAAATTTGCATGGGAAATTGGTGAGAGATGGGAGAGAGGTAGTGAGGTGGCGTGAGAGAGAGAGAGGGAGAGTGACACTTGTCCTCATCGTGTCGTTACGGGTATTAATTACCCGGTCATAAAGGTTTTCCGGTTAAAACGATCCGTATTAATTCATTTATTCTATAAACGGGTCTAATCTCTCCTCGTCTCATTTCCGACACTAAAACATCTCAAATCTAATTCACATTTCAACTAAAAGATTAACGATTCCGACCATCTAGTCTTTTAAATCTTAAAGAAAATTAGTCGGCTTATTAATACGTTTATTAATCCTTTAAAGATTAATTCTTCATTACTCTTCTCAAATTATTTCGGATAAACTCTTATCCTATCTCGATGACCTTAGAAGAAATTCTAGGTTCAAAGGTTTTAATTCTACTCTATTCTAAATTCTTCGGCGCATAGAATTTTCTCGGCGATCGACATTATTCCTTTTTAATTAAACAAACTCTTCGGGGTTTTTCTGAAAATTAATCTCATACTCATTCTCATATAAACAAACTCAACATATACGTTACATTATCATATCAAGAAATTGAACAGATAAATTCACACAAAACGCACAAAGCATTCTAGACGTTTTACTCATTGCTCTTTATTTAGAAAAGAAAATTTTTATTCCACAAATCTCATCTTTTAACTTACTTGGTTAGTTAATACGCTCTCTAAAGATATAAAATCTCGGGGTATCACAGGAAAGCTCATTCAGATGGCTACGACCACGACTTGCTAAATTGGAGTTATCTATCATTTATCGGGTAAAAATTATTGAAGGTTGGCGTGCTCCATTAGACACTACCCGTAGGAAATCGAGCTTATAGCACTCCAATCAAGTTTTTGACCTTTCCTACAAATGGGCCTTTGAGTACGGCTCCAGTGCAACTTGAATTTCCACAATCAGATGAGTAACGAAAAATATATGACCAAAACAGTGGATCGCAAAAAAGGCTCCGTGGCGACGCAATCGCAGGGTGCCTCTCTTGGGCTTCTTAAAAACAGTATGGGCCATAACTCAATAGTTATTGGGCCAATTTTCTTGATTCTTATACCGTTAGAAAGCACATTCAAAGGTCTACGACTACGAGTTGCTAAATTTGAGTCATCTACCATTTATCGGGTAAAAATTATTGACGGTTGGCGTGCTTCGTTAGACGCTACCCGTGGGAAATAGAGCTTATCGCACTCCAATCAAGATTTTGACCTTTTCTACATGTGGGCCATTGAATAAGGATTCCAACGCAATTTAAATCGTCGCAATCGGATGAGTAATGAAAAAGATATGGCCAAAACAATTGATGGCAAAAAAGGCTCCGCGGCAACGCCATCACAGGGTGCCTCCGTTGGGCTTTTTGAAAACTGTATGGGCTATAACTCACTAGTTATTAGGCCAATTCGCTCGATTCTTATACTGTTGGAAAGCTCATTCAGAGGGCTACGACTACAAGTTGTTAAATTGGAGTCATCTACCATTTATCGTGTAAAAATAATTAACGGTTTGCGCGCTCCATTAGACACAACCCGTGGGAAATCAGGCTTATCGCACTCCAATCAAGATTATGACATTTCCTACATGTGCTCCTTTCAATACGGTTCCAGCGCAACTCTAATCGCCACAAGTGGATGAGTAACGAAAAAGATATCACCAAAACAATGGATCGCAAAACAGGCTCCGCGACGACGCAATCGCAGGGTGCCTCCCTTGGGCTTTTCTTGAAAACTGTATGGGCCATAACTTACTAGTTATTGGGCCGATTCAATCGATTCTTATACCGTTGGAAAGCTCATTCAGAGAGCCACTACTACGAGTTGCTAAATTGGAGTCATCTACCATTTATCGGGTAAAAATTATTGACGGTTGGCATGCTCCGTTAGACACTACCCGTGGGAAATCGAGCTTATCTCACTCCAATCAAGATTTTGACCTTTCATACATGTGGGCCTTTGAAAAAGGATTCTAACGCAACTTTAATCGCCACAATTGGATGTGTAACGAAAAATATATGACCAAAACAGTGGATGGCAAAAAAGGCTCCGCGGCGATGCAATTGCAGGGTGCCTCCGTTGGGCTTGTTGAAAACTGTATGGCCACAACACACTAGTTATTGGGCTGATTCACTCGATTCTTATACCGTTGGAAAGCTCATTCAGAGGGCTACAACTAGAGTTGCTAAATTGGAGTCATCTACCATTTATCGTGAAAAAATTATTGACGGTTGGCGTGATCCGTTAGACACAACCCGTGGGAAATCAAGCTTATCGCATTCCAATCAAGATTTTGACATTTCCTACATGTAGTCATTTAAATACGGTTCCAGTGGAACTTGAATCGCCTTAATTGGATGTGTGACGAAAAAGATATGACCAGAACAGTGGATGGCAAAAAAGGCTCCGCGGCGACGCAATCGCAGGGTGCCTCCGTTGGGCTTCTTGAAAACTGTATGGGCTATACCTCACTAGTTATTAGGCCTATTCGCTCGATTCTTATACCGTTGGAAAGCTCATTCAAAGGGCTACGATTACGAGTTGCTACATTGAAGTCATCTAACATTTATCGAGTAAAAATTATTGACGGTTGGCATGCTCCGTTAGACACTACCCGTGGGAAATCAAGGTTATCGCACTCCAATCAAGATTTTGAACTTTCCTACATGTGGGCCTTTGAATAAGGATTCCATCGCAACTTGAATCGCTGCAATCGAATGAGTAACGAAAAAGATATGGCCAAAATAATGGATGGCAAAAAAGGCTCCGCAGCGACGCAATCGCAGGGTGCCTCCGTTGGGCTTCTTGAATACAGTATGGGCCATAATTCACTCGTTATTGGACCGATTTACTCGAATCTTATACCGTTGGAAAGCTCATTCATAGGGCTACGACCAAGACTTGCTAAATTTGAGTTATCTATCATTTATCAAGTGAAAATTATTGACAGTTTGCGTGCTCCATTAGACACTACCCGTAAGAAATCTAGCTTATCTCACTCCAATCAAGTTTTTGACCTTTCCTACATGTAGGCCTTTGAATTCGGTTCCAGTGCAACTTGAATTGTCGCAATTGGATGAGTAACGAAAAATATATGATCAAAACAGTGGATCGCAATAAAGGCTCCATGGCGACGCAATCGCAGGGTGCCTCCTTTGGGCTTCTTGAAAACTGTATGGGCCATAACTTACTAGTTATTAGGCCGATTCAATCGATTCTTATACCGTTGGAAGCTCATTCAGAGGGCCATTACTACGAGTTGCTAAATTGGAGTCATCTACCATTTATCAGGTAAAAATTATTGACAGTTGGCATGCTCCGTTAGACACAACCCGTGACAAAATTGAGCTTATCGCACTCCAATCTAGATTTTGACCTTTTCTACATGTGGGCCTTTAAATAAGGATTCGAATGCAATTTGAATTGCCGTAATCGGGTGAGTAACGAAAAACATATGGCTAAAACAATGGATGGCAAAAAAGGCTCCGCGGCGACGCAATCACAGGGTGCCTCCGTTGGGCTTTTTGAAAACTATATGGGCTATAACTCACTAGTTATTGGGCCGATTCGTTCGATTCTTATACTGTTGGAAAGCTTATTCAGAGGGCTACTACTACGAGTTGCTACATTTTAGTCATCTACCATTTAACGAGTAAATATTATTGACGGTTGGCGTGCTCTGTTAGACACTACCCGTGGGAAATCAAGCGTATCGCACTCGAATCAAGATTTTAACCTTTCCTACATGTGGGCGTTTGAATAAGTATTCCAACGCAACTTTAATCGCCGCAATCGGACGAGTAGCGAAAAATATATGGCGAAAACAATGGATGGCAAAAAAGGCTCCGCGACGACGACATCAAAGGGTGCCTTCGTTGGGCTTTTTGAAAACTGTATGGGCTATGACTCACTAGTTATTGGGCCGATTCGCTTGATTTTTATACTGTTGGAAAGCTCATTCAGAGGGCTACGACTACAAGTTGTTAAATTGGAGTCATCTACCATTTATCGTGTAAAAATAATTGACGGTTTGCGCGCTCCGTTAGACACAACCCGTGGGAAATCAAGCTTATCGCATTCCAATCAAGATTATGACATTTCTTACATGTGCTCCTTTCAATACGGTTCCAACGCAACTCTAATCGCTACAAGTGGATGAGTAACGAAAAAGATATCACCAAAACAGTGGATTGCAAAACAGGCTCCGTGACGACGCAATCGCAGGGTGCCTCCGTTGGGCTTCTTGAAAACTGTATGGTCTATAACTCACTTGTTATTGGGCTGATTCGCTCGATTCTTATACCGTTGGAAAGCTCATTTAGAGGGCTACGACTACGAGTTGCTATATTGAAGTCATCTACCATTTATCGAGTAAAAATCATTGACGGTTGGCGTGCTCCGTTAGACACTTCCCATGGGAAAAATCAAGCTTATCGCACTCCAATTAAGATTTTGACCTTTCTTACATGTGGGCCTTTGAATAAGGATTCTAACGCAACTTTAATCGCCGCAATTGGATGTGTAACGAAAAAGATATGACCAATACAGTGGATGGCAAAAAAGGCTCCACGACGACGCAATCGCATGGTGCCTCCGTTGGGCTTCTTAAAAACTGTATGGGCTATAACTCACTAGTTATTAGGCCTATTCGCTTTATTCTTATACCGTTGGAAGGCTCATTCAGAGGGCTACGACTACGAGTTGCAACATTGAAGTCATCTACCATTTATCGAGTAAAAATTATTGACGGTTGGCGTGCTCCGTTAGATACTACCCGTGGGAAATCAAGGTTATCACACTCCAATCAAGATTTTAAGCTTTCCTACATGTGGGCCTTTGAATAAGGATTCCATCACAACTTGAATCGCTGCAATCGGACGTGTAACGAAAAAGATATGGCCAAAATAATGGATGGCAAAAATGGCTCTGCAGCGACGCAATCGCAGGGTGCCTCCGTTGGGCTTCTTGAATACAGTATGGGCCATAATTCACTCATTATTGGACCGATTTACTCGATTCTTATACCGTTGGAAAGCACATTCAGAGGGCTACGACCAAGACTTGCTAAATTGGAGTTATCTATCATTTATCAGGTGAAAATTATTGACAGTTTGCGTGCTCCATTAGACACTACCCGTAAGAAATTGAGCTTATCGCACTCCAATCAAGTTTTTGACCTTTCCTACATATGTGCCTTTGAATTCAGTTCCAGTGCAACTTAAATTGTCGCAATTGGATGAGTAACGAAAAACATATGACCGAAACAGTGGATCGCAATAAAGGCTCCGTGGCAACGCAATCGCAGGGTGCCTCCCTTGGGCTTTTCTTGAAAACTGTATGGGCCATAACTTACTAGTTATTAGGCCGATTCAATCGATTCTTATACCGTTGGAAAGCTCATTCAGAGGGCCACTACTACGAGTTGCTAAATTGGAGTCATCTACCATTTATCGGGTAAAAATTATTGACGGTTGGCATGCTCCGTTAGACACTACCCGTGGGAAATCGAGCTTATCGCACTCCAATCAAGATTTTGACCTTTTCTACATGTAGGCCTTTGAATAAGGATTCCAATGCAACTTTAATCACCGCAATCGGATGAGTAACGAAAAATATATGGCGAAAACAATGGATGGCAAAAAAGGCTCCACGGCGACGCAATCGCAGGGTGCCTCCGTTGGGCTTGTTGAAAACTGTATGGCCACAACACACTAGTTATTGGGCTGATTCACTCGATTCTTATACCGTTGGAAAGCTCATTCAGAGGGCTATGACTACAAGTTGTTAAATTGGAATCATCTACCATTTATCGTGTAAAAATAATTGACAGTTGGCGCGCTCTGTTAGACACAACCCGTGGGAAATCAAGCTTATCGCACTCCAATCAAGATTTTGACATTTCCTACATGTTGTCCATTAAATACGGTTCAAGTGCAACTTGAATCGCCACAAGTGGATGAGTAACGAAAAAGATATCACCAAAACAGTGGATCGCAAAACAGGCTCCGCGACGACGCAATCACAGGGTGCCTCCGTTGGGCTATTTGAAAACTGTATGGGCTACAACTCACTAGTTATTGGGCTGATTCGCTTGATTCTTATACCGTTGAAAAGCTCATTCAGAGGGCTACGACTACGAGTTGCTACATTGAAGTCATCTAACATTTATCGAGTAAAAATTATTGACGGTTGGCGTACTCCGTTAGACACTACCCTTGGGAAATCAAGGTTATTGCACTCCAATCAAGATTTTGAACTTTCTTACATGTGGGCCTTTGAATAAGGATTCCATCGCAACTTGAATCGCTGCAATCGGATGAGTAACGAAAAAGATATGGCCAAAATAATGGATGGCAAAAAAGGCTCCGCGGCGACGCAATCGCAGGGTGCCTCCGTTGGGCTTCTTGAATACAGTATGGGCCATAATTCACTCGTTATTGGACCGATTTACTCGATTCTTATACCGTTGGAAAGCACATTTAGAGGGCTACGACCAAGACTTGCTAAATTTGAGTTATCTATCATTTATCAAATGAAAATTATTGACAGTTTGCGTGCTCCATTAGACACTACCCGTAAGAAATCAAGCTTATCTCACTCCAATCAAGTTTTTGACCTTTCCTACATGTAGGCCTTTGAATTCGGTTCTAGTGCAACTTGAATTGTCGCAATTGGATGAGTAACGAAAAATATATGACCAAAACAATGGATCGCAATAAAGGCTCCGTGGCGACGCATTCGCAGGGTGCCTCCCTTGGGCTTCTAGAAAAACTGTATGGGCCATAACTTACTAGTTATTAGGCTGATTCAATCGATTTATATACCGTTGGAAGCTCATTCAGAGGGCCACTACTACGAGTTGCTAAATTGGAGTCATCTACCATTTATCGGGTAAAAATTATTAACGGTTGGCGTGCTCCGTTAGACAAAACCCGTGAGAAATCGAGCTTATCGCACTCCAATCAAGATTTTGACCTTTTCTACTTGTGGGCCTTTGAATAAGGATTCCAACGCAATTTGAATCACTGTAATCGGATGAGTAACGAAAAACATATGGCTAAAACAATGGATGGCAAAAAAGGCTCCACAGCGACGCAATCACAGGGTGCCTCCGTTGGGCTTTTTGAAAACTATATGGGCTATAACTCACAAGTTATTGGGTCGATTCGTTCGATTCTTATACTGTTGGACAGCTTATTCAAAGGGCTACTACTACGAGTTGCTACATTTTAGTCATCTACCATTTATCGAGTAAATATTATTGACGGTTGGCGTGCTCTGTTAGACACTACCCGTGGGAAATCAAGCTTATCGCACTCCAATCAAGATTTTAACCTTTCCTTCATGTGGGCCTTTGAATAAGTATTCCAACACAACTTTAATCGCCGCAATCGGACGAGTAGCGAAAAATATATGGCGAAAACAATGGATTGCAAAAAAGGCTCCGCGGCGACGCCATCACAGGGTGCCTCCGTTGGGCTTTTTGAAAACTGTATGGGCTATGACTCACTAGTTATTGGGCCGATTCGCTCGATTTTTATACTGTTGGAAAGCTCATTCAAAGGGCAACGACTACAAGTTGTTAAATTGGAGTCATCTACCGTTTATCGTGTAAAAATAATTGACGGTTTGGGCGCTCCGTTAGACACAACCCGTTGGAAATCAAGCTTATCGCACTCCAATCAAGATTTTGACATTTCCTACATGTGATCCTTTCAATATGGTTCCAGCGCAACTCTAATCGCCACAAGTGGATGAGTAACGAAAAATATATCACCAAAACAGTGGATCGCAAAACAGGCTCCGTGACGACGCAATCATAGGGTGCCTCCGTTGGGCTTCTTAAAAACTGTATGGGCTATAACTCACTAGTTATTAGGCCTATTCGCTTTATTCTTATACCGTTGGAAAGCTCATTCAGAGGGCTACGACTACGAGTTGCAACATTGAAGTCATCTACCATTTATCGAGTAAAAATTATTGACGGTTGGCGTGCTCCGTTAGATACTACCCGTGGGAAATCAAGGTTATCACACTCCAATCAAGATTTTAAGCTTTCCTACATGTGGGCCTTTGAATAAGGATTCCATCGCAACTTGAATCGCTGCAATCGGACGTGTAACGAAAAAGATATGGCCAAAATAATGGATGGCAAAAAAGGCTCCGAAGCGACGCAATCGCAAGGTGCCTCCGTTGGGCTTCTTGAATACAGTATGGGCCATAATTCACTAGTTATTGGACCGATTTACTCGATTCTTATACCGTTTGAAAGCACATTCAGAGGGCTACGACCAAGACTTGCTAAATTGGAGTTATCTATCATTTATCCGGTGAAAATTATTGACAGTTTGCGTGCTCCATTAGACACTACCCGTAAGAAATTGAGCTTATCGCACTCCAATCAAGTTTTTGACCTTTCCTACATATGGGCCTTTGAATTCAGTTCCAGTGCAACTTAAATTGTCGCAATTGGATGAGTAACGAAAAACATATGACCGAAACAGTGGATCGCAATAAAGGCTCCGTGGCGACGCAATCGCTGGGTGCCTCCCTTGGGCTTTTCTTGAAAACTGTATGGGCCATAACTTACTAGTTATTAGGCCGATTCAATCGATTCTTATACCGTTGGAAAGCTCATTCAGAGGGTCACTACTACGAGTTGCTAAATTGGAGTCATCTACCATTTATCGTGTAAAAATTATTGACGGTTGGCGTGCTCCGTTACACACAACCCATGGAAAATCAATCTTATCGCACTCCAATCAATATTATGACCTTTCCTACATGTGGGCCTTTGAATAAGGATTCCAACGCAACTTAAATCTCTGCAATCGGATGAGTAACGAAAAAGATATGGCCAAAATAAAAGATGGCAAAAAAGGCTCCGCGGCGACGCAATAGCAGGGTACCTCCGTTGGGCTTCGTGAAAACTGTATGGGCTATAACTCACTAGTTATTAGGCCAATTCACTCGATTCTTATATCGTTGGAAAGCTCATTCAGAGGGCTACGACTATGAGTTGCTACATTGAAGTCATCTACCATTTAACGAGTAAAAATTATTGACGGTTGGCGTGCTCCGTTAGACACTACCCATGGAAAATCAAGCTTATCGCACTCCAATCAAGATTATGACCTTTCCTACATGTGGGCCTTTGAATAAGGATTCCAATGCAACTTGAATCTCTGCAATCGGATGAGTATTGAAAAAGATATGGCCAAAATAATGGATGGCAAAAAAGGCTCCGCGGCGACGCAATAGCAGGGTACCTCCGTTGGGCTTCTTGAAAACTGTATGGGCTATAACTCACTAGTTATTAGGCCAATTCGCTCGATTCTTATATCGTTGGAAAGCTCATTCAGAGGGCTATGACTACGAGTTGCTACATTGAAGTCATCTACCATTTATCGAGTAAAAATTATTGACGGTTGGCGTGCTCCGTTAGACACTACCAGTGAAAAATCAAGCTTATCACACTCCAATCAAGATTTTGAGCTTTCCTACATGTGGGCCTCTGAATAAGGATTCCATCGAAACTTGAAATGCTGCAATCGGACGAGTAACGAAAAAGATATGGCCAAAATAAAGGATGGCAAAAAAGGCTACACGGCGACGCAATCGCAGGGTGCCTCCGTTGGGCTTCTTGAATACTGTTTGGGCCATAATTCACTCATTAATTGTCCGATTTACTCTATTCTTATACCTTTGGAAAGCTCATTCAGAGGGCTACGACCAAGACTTGCTAAATTGGAGTTATCTATCATTTATCAGGTAAAAATTATTGACGGTTGGCGTGCTCCATTAGACACTACCCATAGGAAATCGAGCTTATCGCACTCCAATCAATTTTTTGACCTTTCCTACATATGGGCCTTTGAATTCGGTTCCAGTGCAACTTGAATTGTCACAATTGGATGAGTAACGAAAAATATATGACCAAAACAGTGGATCGCAATAAAGGCTCCGTGGCGACGCAATCGCAGGGTGCCTCTGTTGGGCTTCTTGAAAACTGTATGGGCTATAACTCACTAGTTATTGGGCTGATTCGCTCGATTCTGATACTGTTGGAAAGCTCATTCAGAGGGCTACGACTATGAGTTGCTACATTGAAGTCATCTACCATATATCGAGTAAAAATTATTGACGGTTGGCTTGCTCCGTTAGACACTTCCCATGGGAAATCAAGCTTATCGCACTCTAATCAAGATTTTGACCATTCTTACATGTGGGCCTTTGAATAAGGATTCTATCGCAACTTTAATCGCCACAATCGGACGAGTAATGAAAAATATATAGCTAAAACAATGGATGGCAAAAAAGGCTCTACGGCGACGCAATCGCAGGGTACCTCCGTTGGGCTTCTTGAAAACTGTATGGGCAATAATACACTAGTTATTGAGCCGATTCGCTCGATCCTTATACCGTTGGAAAGCTCATTCAGAGGGCTACGACTATGAGTTGCTACATTTTAGTCATCTACCATTTATCGAGTAAAATTTATTGACGGTTCGCGTGCTCCGTTAGACACTACCCGTGGGAAATCAAGCTTATCGCGCTTCAATCAAGATTTAGACCTTTCCTACATGTGGGCCTTTAAATACGGTTCCAGCGCAACTTGAATCGGCGCAATTGGATGAGTAACGAAGTATGTATGACCAAAACAGTGGATGGCAAAAAAGAATCCGCAGCGATGCAATCGCAGGGTGCCTCTATTGGGCTTCTTAAAAACTGTATGGGTCATAACTCACTAGTTATTGGGCCAATTCGCTCGAATCTTATACCATTGGAAAGCTCATTCAGAGGGCTACAACTAAGACTTGCTAAATTGGAGTCATCTACCATTTATCGTGTAAAAATTATTGACAGTTGGCGTGCTCCATTAGACACAACCCCTGGGAAATCAAGCTTATCACACTCCAATCAAGATTTTGACATTTCCTACATGTAGTCCTTTAAATAAGGTTCTAGCACAACTTGAATCGCCACAATTGGATGAGTAACGAAAAAGATATGACCAAAACAGTGGATGGCAAAAAAGGCTCCGCGGCGACGCAATCGCATGGTGCCTCTGTGGGGCTTCATAAAAACTGTATGGGTCATTACTCACTAGTTATTGGGCCGATTAACTCGATTTTTGTACCGTTGGAAAGCTCATTCAGAGGGCTACAACTACCAGTTGCTAAATTGGAGTCATCTACCATTTATCGAGTAAAAATTATTGACGGTTGGCATGCTCCGTTAGACACAACCCCTAGAAAATCAAGCTTATCACACTCCAATCAAGATTTTGACCTTTCCTACATGTAGTCCTTTAAATACGGTTCTAGCGAAACTTGAATCGCCACAATAAGATGAATAACGAGAAAGATATGACTAAAACAGTGGATGGCAAAAAAGGCTCCGCGGCGACGCAATCGCAGGGTGCTACCGTTGGGCTTCTTGAAAACTGTATGGGCTATAACTCACTAGTTGTTGGGCCGATTCGCTCGATTCTTATACTGTTGGAAAGCTCATTCAGAGGGCTACGACTACGAGTTGCAACATTTTAGTCATCTACCATTTATCGAGTAAAATTTATTGACGATTCGCGTGCTCCGTTAGACACTACCAGTGAGAAATCAAGCTTATCGCACTTGAATCAAGATTTTAACCTTTCCTACATATGGGCCTTTGAATAAGGATTCCAACGCAACTTTAATCGCCGCAATTGGATGAGTAACGAAAAAATATGACCAAAACAGTGGATGGCAAAAAAGGCTCCGCGGCGACGCAATCGCATGGTTCCTCTATTGGGCTTCATAAAAACTGTATGGGTCATAACTCACTAGTTATTGGGAAGATTCACTTGATTCTTGTACTGTTATAAAGCTAATTTAGAGGGCTACAACTAAGAGTTGCTAAATTGGAGTCATCTACCATTTATCGAGTAAAAATTATTGACGGTTGGCGTGCTTTTTTAGACACTACCCGTGGGAAATCAAGCTTATCGCACTCCAATCAAGATTTTGACCTTTCCTACATGTAGTTTTTTAAATACGGTTCTAGCGCAACTTGAATCGCCACAAATGGAT
The DNA here is from genome assembly GCA_029490685.1 of Schizonepeta tenuifolia. Lineage (NCBI taxonomy): Eukaryota > Viridiplantae > Streptophyta > Magnoliopsida > Lamiales > Lamiaceae > Schizonepeta > Schizonepeta tenuifolia. The sequence continues at coordinate 12,570,771 of CM055960.1, read as the reverse complement.
GAGTAACGAAGTAGATATGACCAAAATAGTGGATGGCAAAAAAGGTTCTGCGGCGACGCAATCGCAGGGTGCCTCCGTTGGGCTTCTTGAAAACTGTATGGGCCATAACACACTAGTTATTGGGCCGATTCGCTCGAATCTTATACCGTTGGAAAGCTCATTCAGAGGGCTACAACTAAGAGTTGCTAAATTGGAGTCATCTACCATTTATCGTGTAAAAATTATTGACGGTTGGCGTGCTCCGTTAGACACAACCCCTGGGAAATCAAGCTTATCGCACTTCAACCAAGATTTTGACATTTCCTACATGTAGTCCTTTAAATACGGTTCTTGCAATACTTGAATCGCCACAATTGGATGAGTAACGAAAAAGATATGACCAAAACAGTGAATGGCAAAAATGGCTCCGCGGCGACGCAATCGCAGGGTGCCTCCGTTGGGCTTCTTGAAAACTGTATGGGCCATAACACACTAGTTATTGGGCCGATTCGTTCGATCCTTATACTATTGGAAAGCTTATTCAGAGGACTACGACTACAAGTTGCTAAATTTGAGTTATCTACCATTTATTGTGTAAAAATTATTGACGGTTGGCGTGCTCCGTTATACACTACCCGTGGGAAATCAAGCTTATCGCACTCCAATCAAGATTTTGACCTTTCCTACATGTAGTCCTTTAGATATGGTTCCAGCGCAACTTGAATCGCCACAATTGGATGTGTAACGAAAAAAATATGACCAAAACAGTGGATGGCAAAAAAGGCTCCACGGCGACGCAATCGCATGGTGCCTCTATTGGGCTTCATAAAAAGTGTATAGGTCATAACTCACTAGTTATTGGGAAGATTCACTTGATTCTTGTACTGTTGGAAAGCTAATTTAGAGGGCTACAACTACGAGTTGCTAAATTGGAGTCATCTACCATTTATCGAGTAAATATTATTGACGGTTGGCGTGCTCCTTTAGACACTACCCATGGGAAATCAAGCTTATCGCACTCCAATCAAGATTTTGACCTTTCCTACATGTAGTTTTTTAAATACGGTTCTAGCGCAACTTGTATCGCCACAAATGGATGAGTAACGAAGTAGATATGACCAAAATAGTGGATGGCATGGTGCCTCCGTTGGGCTTCTTGAAAACTGTATGGGCCATAACACACTAGTTATTGGGCCGATTCGCTCGAATCTTATACCGTTGGAAAGCTCATTCAGAGGGCTACAACTAAGACTTGCTAAATTGGAGTCATCTACCATTTATCATGTAAAAATTATTGACGGTTGGCGTGCTCCATTAGACACAACCCCTGGGAAATCAAGCTTATCGCACTCCAATCAAGATTTTGACATTTCCTACATGTAGTCCTTTAAATACGGTTCTTGCGATACTTGAATCGCCACAATTGGATGAGTAACGAAAAAGATATGACCAAAACAGTGAATGGCAAAAATGGCTCCGCGGCGACGCAATTGCATGGTGCCTCTGTTGGGCTTCATAAAAACTGTATGGGTCATAACTCACTAGTTATTGGGCCGATTCACTCGATTCTTGTACCGTTGGAAAGCTCATTCAGAGGGCTACGACCAAGACTTGCTAAATTGGAGTTATCTATCATTTATCATGTAAAAATTATTGATGGTTGGCGTGCTCCATTAGACACTACCCGTAGGAAATCGAGCTTATCGCACTCCAATCAAGTTTTTGACCTTTCCTACATGTGGGCCTTTGAATTCAGTTCCAGTGCAACTTGAATTGTCACAATTGGATGAGTAACGAAAAATATATGACCAAAACACTGGATCGCAATAAAGGCTCCGTGGCGACGCAATCGCAGGGTGCCTCCCTCGGGGCTTCTTGAAAACAGTATGGGCCATAACTTACTAGTTATTGAGCCAATTCAATCGATTCTTATACCATTGGAAAGCTTATTCAGAGGGCTACTACTACGAGTTGCTAAATTGGAGTCATCTACCATTTATCGGGTAAAAATTATTGACGGTTGGCGTGCTCCGTTAGACACTACCCGTGGGAAATCGAGCTTATCGCACTCCAATAAAGATTTTGACATTTCCTACATGTGGTCCTTTAAATACGGTTCCAGTGCAACTTGAATCACCATAAGTGGATGAGTAACGAAAAAGATATCACCAAAACAGTGGATCGTAAAACAGGCTCCGCGACGACGCAATCGCAGGGTGCCTCTGTTGGGCTTCTTGAAAACTGTATGGGCTATAACTCACTAGTTATTGGGCTGATTCGCTCGATTCTTATACCGTCGGAAAGCTCATTCAGAGGGCTACGACTACGAGTTGCTACATTGAAGTCATCTACCATATATCGAGTAAAAATTATTGACGGTTGGCGTGCTCCGTTAGACACATCCCGTGGGAAATCAAACTTATCGCACTCCAATCAAGATTTTGACATTTCTTACATGTGGGCCTTTGAATAAGGATTCTAATGCAACTTTAATCGCCGCAAACGGACAAGTAATGAAAAATATATGGCTAAAACAATGGATGGCAAAAAAAGCTCTGCGGCGACGCAATCGCATGGTGCCTCTATTGGGCTTCATAAAAAGTGTATAGGTCATAACTCACTAGTTATTGGGAAGATTCACTTGATTCTTGTACTGTTGGAAAGCTAATTTAGAGGGCTACAACTACGAGTTGCTAAACTGGAGTCATCTACCATTTATCGTGTAAAAATTATTGACGGTTGGTGTGCTCCGTTAGACACAACCCCTGGGAAATAAAGCTTATCGCACTCCAATCAAGATTTTGACATTTCCTACATGTAGTCCTTTAAATACGGTTCTAGCGCAACTTGAATCACCACAATTGGATGAGTAACGAAAAAGATATGACCAAAATAGTGGATGGCAAAAAAGGCTCTGCGGCGACACAATCGCATGGTGCCTCTGTTGGGCTTCATAAAAACTGTATGGGTCATAACTCACTAGTTATTGGGCCGATTCACTCGATTCTTGTACCGTTGGAAAGCTCAATCAGAGGGCTACGACAAAGACTTGCTAAATTGGAGTTATCTATCATTTATCAGGTAAAAATTATTGACGGTTGGCATGCTCCATTAGACACTACCCATAGGAAATCGAGCTTATCGCACTCCAATCAAGTTTTTGACCTTTCCTACATGTGGGCCTTTGAATTCGGTTCCAGTGCAACTTTAATTGTCACAATTTGATGAGTAACGAAAAATATATGACCAAAACAGTGGATCGCAATAAAGGCTCCGTGGCGACGCAATCACAGGGTGCCTCCCTTGGGCTTCTTGAAAACTGTATGGGCCATTACTCACTAGTTATTGGGCCGATTCAATCGATTCTTATACCGTTGGAAAGCTCATTCAGAGGGCTACTACTACGAGTTGTTAAATTGGAGTCATCTACAATTTATCGGGTAAAAATTATTGACGGTTGGCACGCTCCGTTAGACACTACCCGTGGGAAATCGAGCTTATCGCACTCCAATCAAGATTTTGACCTTTTCTACATGTGGGACTTTGAATAAGGATTCCAACGCAATTTAAATCGCCGCAATCGGATGAGTAACGAAAAAGATATGGACAAAACAATGGATGACAAAATAGGCTCCGCGGCGACGCAATCACAGGGTGCCTCCGTTGGGCTTCTTGAAAACTGTATGGGCTATAACTCACTAGTTATTGGGAAAATTCGCTTGATTCTTATACTGTTGGAAAGCTCATTCAGAGGGCTACGACTACAAGTTGTTAAATTGGAGTCATCTACCATTTATCGTGCAAAAATAATTGATGGTTGGCGCGCTCCGTTAGACACAACCCATGAGAAATCAAGTTTATCACACTCCAATCAAGATTTTGACATTTCCTACAAGTGGTCATTTAAATACAGTTCCAGTGCAACTTGATTCGCCACAACTGTATGAGTACTGAAAAAGATATCACCAAAACAGTGGATCGTAAAACAGGCTCTGCGACGACGCAATCGCAGGGTGCCTCTGTTGGGCTTCTTGAAAACTGTATCGGCTACAACTCACTGGTTATTGGGCTGATTCGCTCGATTCTTATACTGTTGGAAAGCTCATTCAGAGGGCTACGACTACGAATTGCTACATTGAAGTCATCTACCATATATCGAATAAAAATTATTGAGGGTTGGCGTTCTCCGTTCGACACTTCCCGTGGGAAATCAAGCTTATCGCACTCCAATCAAGATTTTGACCTTTCTTACATGTAGGCCTTTGAATAAGGATTCTAATGCAACTTTAATCGCCGCAATCGGACGAGTAATGAAAAATATATGGCTAAAACAATTGATGGCAAAAAAGGCTCTGCGGCGACGCAATCGCAGGGTGCCTCCATTGGGCTTCTTGAAAACTGTATGGGCCATAACACACTAGTTATTGGGCCGATTTGCTCGAATCATATACCGTTGGAAAGCTCATTCAAATGGCTACAACTAAGAGTTGCTAAATTGGAGTCATCTACCATTTATCGTGTAAAAATTATTGACGGTTGGCGTGCTCCGTTAGACACAACCTCTGGGAAATCAAGCTTATCGCACTCCAATTAAGATTTTGACATTTCCTACATGTAGTCCTTTAAATACGGTTCTAGCGCAACTTGAATCGCCATAATTGGATGGGTAACGAAAAAGATATGACCAAAACAGTGGATGGCAAAAAAGGCTCCGCGGCGATGCAATCGCATGGTGCCTTTGTTGGGCTTCATTAAAACTGTATGGGTCATAACTCACTAGTTATTGGGCCGATTCACTCGATTCTTGTACCGTTGGAAAGCTCAATCAGAGGGCTAAAACCAAGACTTGCTAAATTAAAGTTATCTATCATTTATCAGGTAAAAATTATTGACGGTTGGCGTGCTCCATTAGACATTACCCGTTGGAAATCGCGCTTATCGCACTCCAATCAAGTTTTTGACCTTTCCTACATGTGGGCCTTTGAATTCTGTTCCAGTGCAACTTGAATTGTCATAATTTGATGAGTAACGAAAAATATATGACCAAAACAGTGGATCGCAATAAAGGGTCCGTGGCGACGCAATCGCAGGGTGCCTCCCTTGGGCTTCTTGAAAACTATATGGGCCATAACTTACTAGTTATTGGGCCGATTCAATCGATTTTTATAACGTTGGAAAGCTCATTCAGAGGGCTACTACTACAAGTTGTTAAATTGGAGTCATCTACCATTTATCGGGTAAAAATTATTGACGGTTGGCGTGCTCCGTTAGACACTACCCGTGGGAAATCGAGCTTATCGCACTCCAATCAAGATTTTGACCTTTTCTACATGTGGGCCTTTGAATTAGGATTCCAACGCAACTTAAATCGCCGCAATCGGATGAGTAACGAAAAAGATATGGCCAAACAATGGATGGCAAAATAGGCTCCGCGGCGGCGCAATCACAGGGTGCCTCCGTTGGGATTCTTGAAAACTATATGGGCTATAACTCACTAGTTATTGAGGTGATTCGCTCGATTCTTAAGCTGTTGGAAAGCTCATTTAGAGGGCTACGACTACAATTTGTTAAATTGGAGTCATCTACCATTTATCGTGCAAAAATAATTGACGGTTGGCGCGCTCCGTTAGACACAACCCATGAGAAATCAAGCATATCGCACTCCAATCAAGATTTTGACATTTCCTACATGTGGTCCTTTAAATTTGGTTCCAGTGCAACTTGAATCGCCACAAGTTGATGAGTAACGAAAAAGATATCACCAAAACAGTGGATCGTAAAACAGGCTCCGCAACGACGCATTCGCAGGGGGCCTGTGTTGGGCTTCTTGAAAACTGTATGGGCTATAACTCACTAGTTATTGGGCTGATTCGCTCGATTCTTATACCGTTGAAAAGCTCATTCAGAGGGCTACGACTACGAGTTGCTACATTGAAGTCATCTACCATATATCGAGTAAAAATTATTGACAGTTGGCGTGCTCCGTTAGACACTTCCCGTGGGAAATCAAACTTATCGCATTCCAATCAAGATTTTGACCTTTCTTACATGTGGGCCTTTGAATAAGGATTCTAACGCAACTTTAATCGCCGCAATCGGACGAGTAATGAAAAATATATGGCTAAAACAATGGATGGCTAAAAAGGCTCTGCGGCGACGCAATCGCAGGGTGAATCCGTTGGGCTTCTTGAAAACTGTATGGGCTATAACACACTAGTTATTGGGCCAATTCGCTGGATCCTTATACCGTTGGAAAGCTTATTCAGAGGGCTACGACTACAAGTTGCTAAATTGGAGTTATCTACCATTTATCGTGTAAAAATTATTGACGGTTGGCGTGTTTCGTTATACTCTACCCGTGGGAAATCAAGCTTATCACACTCCAATCAAGATTTTGACCTTTCCTACATGTAGTCCTTTAAATATGGTTCCATCCCAACTTGAATCGCCACAATTGGATGAGTAACGAAAAAGATATGACCAAAACAAAGGATGGCAAAAAAGGCTCCGCGGCAACGCAATCGCATGGTGCCTCTATTTGGCTTCATAAAAACTGTATGGGTCATAACTCACTAGTTATTGGGAAGATTCACTTGATTTTTGTACTGTTGGAAAGCTAATTTAGAGGGCTACAACTACGAGTTGCTAAATTGGAGTCATCTACCATTTATCGAGTAAAAATTATTGACAGTTGGCATGCTCCATTAGACACTACCCGTAGGAAATCGAGCTTATCGCACTCCAATCAAGATTTTGACATTTCCTACATGTGGACCTTTAAATACGGTTCCAGCGCAACTTGAATCGCCACAATTGGATGAGTAACGAAGTAGATATGACCAAAACAGTGCATGGCAAAAAAGGCTCCGCGGCGACGCAATCGCATGGTGCCTTTGTTGGGCTTCATAAAAACTGTATGGGTCATAACTCACTAGTTATTTGGCCGATTCACTCAATTCTTGAACCGTTGGAAAGCTCATTCAGAGGGCTACAACTACGGGTTGCTAAATTGGAGTCATCTACCATTTATCGAGTAAAAATTATTGATGGTTTGCGTGCTCTGTTAGACACTACCCGTGGGAAATAAAGGTTATCGCACTCCAATCAAGATTTTGACATTTCCTACATGTAGTCCTTTAAATACGGTTCTAGCGAAACTTGAATCGCCACAATTGGATGAGTAACGAAAAAGATATGACCAAAACAGTGGATGGCAAAAAAGGCTCCGCAACGACGCAATCGCATGGTGCCTCTATTGGGCTTCATAAAAACTATATGGGTCATAACTCACTAGTTATTGGGCCGATTCACTCGATTCTTGTACCGTTGGAAAGCTCATTCAGAGAGCTACAACTACGGGTTGCTAAATTGGAGTCATCTACCATTTATCGTGTAAAAATTATTGACGGTTGGTGTGCTCCGTTAGACACAACCCCTGGGAAATAAAGCTTATCGCACTCCAATCAAGATTTTGACATTTCCTACATGTAGTCCTTTAAATACGGTTCTAGCGCAACTTGAATCACCACAATTGGATGAGTAACGAAAAAGATATGACCAAAATAGTGGATGGCAAAAAAGGCTCTGCGGCGACACAATCGCATGGTGCCTCTGTTGGGCTTCATAAAAACTGTATGGGTCATAACTCACTAGTTATTGGGCCGATTCACTCGATTCTTGTACCGTTGGAAAGCTCAATCAGAGGGCTACGACAAAGACTTGCTAAATTGGAGTTATCTATCATTTATCAGGTAAAAATTATTGACGGTTGGCATGCTCCATTAGACACTACCCATAGGAAATCGAGCTTATCGCACTCCAATCAAGTTTTTGACCTTTCCTACATGTGGGCCTTTGAATTCGGTTCCAGTGCAACTTTAATTGTCACAATTTGATGAGTAACGAAAAATATATGACCAAAACAGTGGATCGCAATAAAGGCTCCGTGGCGACGCAATCACAGGGTGCCTCCCTTGGGCTTCTTGAAAACTGTATGGGCCATTACTCACTAGTTATTGGGCCGATTCAATCGATTCTTATACCGTTGGAAAGCTCATTCAGAGGGCTACTACTACGAGTTGTTAAATTGGAGTCATCTACAATTTATCGGGTAAAAATTATTGACGGTTGGCACGCTCCGTTAGACACTACCCGTGGGAAATCGAGCTTATCGCACTCCAATCAAGATTTTGACCTTTTCTACATGTGGGACTTTGAATAAGGATTCCAACGCAATTTAAATCGCCGCAATCGGATGAGTAACGAAAAAGATATGGACAAAACAATGGATGACAAAATAGGCTCCGCGGCGACGCAATCACAGGGTGCCTCCGTTGGGCTTCTTGAAAACTGTATGGGCTATAACTCACTAGTTATTGGGAAAATTCGCTTGATTCTTATACTGTTGGAAAGCTCATTCAGAGGGCTACGACTACAAGTTGTTAAATTGGAGTCATCTACCATTTATCGTGCAAAAATAATTGATGGTTGGCGCGCTCCGTTAGACACAACCCATGAGAAATCAAGTTTATCACACTCCAATCAAGATTTTGACATTTCCTACAAGTGGTCATTTAAATACAGTTCCAGTGCAACTTGATTCGCCACAACTGTATGAGTACTGAAAAAGATATCACCAAAACAGTGGATCGTAAAACAGGCTCTGCGACGACGCAATCGCAGGGTGCCTCTGTTGGGCTTCTTGAAAACTGTATCGGCTACAACTCACTGGTTATTGGGCTGATTCGCTCGATTCTTATACTGTTGGAAAGCTCATTCAGAGGGCTACGACTACGAATTGCTACATTGAAGTCATCTACCATATATCGAATAAAAATTATTGAGGGTTGGCGTTCTCCGTTCGACACTTCCCGTGGGAAATCAAGCTTATCGCACTCCAATCAAGATTTTGACCTTTCTTACATGTAGGCCTTTGAATAAGGATTCTAATGCAACTTTAATCGCCGCAATCGGACGAGTAATGAAAAATATATGGCTAAAACAATGGATGGCAAAAAAGGCTCTGCGGCGACGCAATCGCAGGGTGCCTCCATTGGGCTTCTTGAAAACTGTATGGGCCATAACACACTAGTTATTGGGCCGATTTGCTCGAATCATATACCGTTGGAAAGCTCATTCAAATGGCTACAACTAAGAGTTGCTAAATTGGAGTCATCTACCATTTATCGTGTAAAAATTATTGACGGTTGGCATGCTCCGTTAGACACAACCTCTGGGAAATCAAGCTTATCGCACTCCAATTAAGATTTTGACATTTCCTACATGTAGTCCTTTAAATACGGTTCTAGCGCAACTTGAATCGCCATAATTGGATGGGTAACGAAAAAGATATGACCAAAACAGTGGATGGCAAAAAAGGCTCCGCGGCGATGCAATCGCATGGTGCCTTTGTTGGGCTTCATTAAAACTGTATGGGTCATAACTCACTAGTTATTGGGCCGATTCACTCGATTCTTGTACCGTTGGAAAGCTCAATCAGAGGGCTAAAACCAAGACTTGCTAAATTAAAGTTATCTATCATTTATCAGGTAAAAATTATTGACGGTTGGCGTGCTCCATTAGACATTACCCGTTGGAAATCGCGCTTATCGCACTCCAATCAAGTTTTTGACCTTTCCTACATGTGGGCCTTTGAATTCTGTTCCAGTGCAACTTGAATTGTCATAATTTGATGAGTAACGAAAAATATATGACCAAAACAGTGGATCGCAATAAAGGGTCCGTGGCGACGCAATCGCAGGGTGCCTCCCTTGGGCTTCTTGAAAACTATATGGGCCATAACTTACTAGTTATTGGGCCGATTCAATCGATTTTTATAACGTTGGAAAGCTCATTCAGAGGGCTACTACTACAAGTTGTTAAATTGGAGTCATCTACCATTTATCGGGTAAAAATTATTGACGGTTGGCGTGCTCCGTTAGACACTACCCGTGGGAAATCGAGCTTATCGCACTCCAATCAAGATTTTGACCTTTTCTACATGTGGGCCTTTGAATTAGGATTCCAACGCAACTTAAATCGCCGCAATCGGATGAGTAACGAAAAAGATATGGCCAAACAATGGATGGCAAAATAGGCTCCGCGGCGGCGCAATCACAGGGTGCCTCCGTTGGGATTCTTGAAAACTATATGGGCTATAACTCACTAGTTATTGAGGTGATTCGCTCGATTCTTAAGCTGTTGGAAAGCTCATTTAGAGGGCTACGACTACAATTTGTTAAATTGGAGTCATCTACCATTTATCGTGCAAAAATAATTGACGGTTGGCGCGCTCCGTTAGACACAACCCATGAGAAATCAAGCATATCGCACTCCAATCAAGATTTTGACATTTCCTACATGTGGTCCTTTAAATTTGGTTCCAGTGCAACTTGAATCGCCACAAGTTGATGAGTAACGAAAAAGATATCACCAAAACAGTGGATCGTAAAACAGGCTCCGCAACGACGCATTCGCAGGGGGCCTGTGTTGGGCTTCTTGAAAACTGTATGGGCTATAACTCACTAGTTATTGGGCTGATTCGCTCGATTCTTATACCGTTGAAAAGCTCATTCAGAGGGCTACGACTACGAGTTGCTACATTGAAGTCATCTACCATATATCGAGTAAAAATTATTGACAGTTGGCGTGCTCCGTTAGACACTTCCCGTGGGAAATCAAACTTATCGCATTCCAATCAAGATTTTGACCTTTCTTACATGTGGGCCTTTGAATAAGGATTCTAACGCAACTTTAATCGCCGCAATCGGACGAGTAATGAAAAATATATGGCTAAAACAATGGATGGCTAAAAAGGCTCTGCGGCGACGCAATCGCAGGGTGAATCCGTTGGGCTTCTTGAAAACTGTATGGGCTATAACACACTAGTTATTGGGCCAATTCGCTGGATCCTTATACCGTTGGAAAGCTTATTCAGAGGGCTACGACTACAAGTTGCTAAATTGGAGTTATCTACCATTTATCGTGTAAAAATTATTGACGGTTGGCGTGTTTCGTTATACTCTACCCGTGGGAAATCAAGCTTATCACACTCCAATCAAGATTTTGACCTTTCCTACATGTAGTCCTTTAAATATGGTTCCATCCCAACTTGAATCGCCACAATTGGATGAGTAACGAAAAAGATATGACCAAAACAAAGGATGGCAAAAAAGGCTCCGCGGCAACGCAATCGCATGGTGCCTCTATTTGGCTTCATAAAAACTGTATGGGTCATAACTCACTAGTTATTGGGAAGATTCACTTGATTTTTGTACTGTTGGAAAGCTAATTTAGAGGGCTACAACTACGAGTTGCTAAATTGGAGTCATCTACCATTTATCGAGTAAAAATTATTGACAGTTGGCATGCTCCATTAGACACTACCCGTAGGAAATCGAGCTTATCGCACTCCAATCAAGATTTTGACATTTCCTACATGTGGACCTTTAAATACGGTTCCAGCGCAACTTGAATCGCCACAATTGGATGAGTAACGAAGTAGATATGACCAAAACAGTGCATGGCAAAAAAGGCTCCGCGGCGACGCAATCGCATGGTGCCTTTGTTGGGCTTCATAAAAACTGTATGGGTCATAACTCACTAGTTATTTGGCCGATTCACTCAATTCTTGAACCGTTGGAAAGCTCATTCAGAGGGCTACAACTACGGGTTGCTAAATTGGAGTCATCTACCATTTATCGAGTAAAAATTATTGATGGTTTGCGTGCTCTGTTAGACACTACCCGTGGGAAATAAAGGTTATCGCACTCCAATCAAGATTTTGACATTTCCTACATGTAGTCCTTTAAATACGGTTCTAGCGAAACTTGAATCGCCACAATTGGATGAGTAACGAAAAAGATATGACCAAAACAGTGGATGGCAAAAAAGGCTCCGCAACGACGCAATCGCATGGTGCCTCTATTGGGCTTCATAAAAACTATATGGGTCATAACTCACTAGTTATTGGGCCGATTCACTCGATTCTTGTACCGTTGGAAAGCTCATTCAGAGAGCTACAACTACGGGTTGCTAAATTGGAGTCATCTACCATTTATCGTGTAAAAATTATTGACGGTTGGTGTGCTCCGTTAGACACAACCCCTGGGAAATAAAGCTTATCGCACTCCAATCAAGATTTTGACATTTCCTACATGTAGTCCTTTAAATACGGTTCTAGCGCAACTTGAATCACCACAATTGGATGAGTAACGAAAAAGATATGACCAAAATAGTGGATGGCAAAAAAGGCTCTGCGGCGACACAATCGCATGGTGCCTCTGTTGGGCTTCATAAAAACTGTATGGGTCATAACTCACTAGTTATTGGGCCGATTCACTCGATTCTTGTACCGTTGGAAAGCTCAATCAGAGGGCTACGACAAAGACTTGCTAAATTGGAGTTATCTATCATTTATCAGGTAAAAATTATTGACGGTTGGCATGCTCCATTAGACACTACCCATAGGAAATCGAGCTTATCGCACTCCAATCAAGTTTTTGACCTTTCCTACATGTGGGCCTTTGAATTCGGTTCCAGTGCAACTTTAATTGTCACAATTTGATGAGTAACGAAAAATATATGACCAAAACAGTGGATCGCAATAAAGGCTCCGTGGCGACGCAATCACAGGGTGCCTCCCTTGGGCTTCTTGAAAACTGTATGGGCCATTACTCACTAGTTATTGGGCCGATTCAATCGATTCTTATACCGTTGGAAAGCTCATTCAGAGGGCTACTACTACGAGTTGTTAAATTGGAGTCATCTACAATTTATCGGGTAAAAATTATTGACGGTTGGCACGCTCCGTTAGACACTACCCGTGGGAAATCGAGCTTATCGCACTCCAATCAAGATTTTGACCTTTTCTACATGTGGGACTTTGAATAAGGATTCCAACGCAATTTAAATCGCCGCAATCGGATGAGTAACGAAAAAGATATGGACAAAACAATGGATGACAAAATAGGCTCCGCGGCGACGCAATCACAGGGTGCCTCCGTTGGGCTTCTTGAAAACTGTATGGGCTATAACTCACTAGTTATTGGGAAAATTCGCTTGATTCTTATACTGTTGGAAAGCTCATTCAGAGGGCTACGACTACAAGTTGTTAAATTGGAGTCATCTACCATTTATCGTGCAAAAATAATTGATGGTTGGCGCGCTCCGTTAGACACAACCCATGAGAAATCAAGTTTATCACACTCCAATCAAGATTTTGACATTTCCTACAAGTGGTCATTTAAATACAGTTCCAGTGCAACTTGATTCGCCACAACTGTATGAGTACTGAAAAAGATATCACCAAAACAGTGGATCGTAAAACAGGCTCTGCGACGACGCAATCGCAGGGTGCCTCTGTTGGGCTTCTTGAAAACTGTATCGGCTACAACTCACTGGTTATTGGGCTGATTCGCTCGATTCTTATACTGTTGGAAAGCTCATTCAGAGGGCTACGACTACGAATTGCTACATTGAAGTCATCTACCATATATCGAATAAAAATTATTGAGGGTTGGCGTTCTCCGTTCGACACTTCCCGTGGGAAATCAAGCTTATCGCACTCCAATCAAGATTTTGACCTTTCTTACATGTAGGCCTTTGAATAAGGATTCTAATGCAACTTTAATCGCCGCAATCGGACGAGTAATGAAAAATATATGGCTAAAACAATGGATGGCAAAAAAGGCTCTGCGGCGACGCAATCGCAGGGTGCCTCCATTGGGCTTCTTGAAAACTGTATGGGCCATAACACACTAGTTATTGGGCCGATTTGCTCGAATCATATACCGTTGGAAAGCTCATTCAAATGGCTACAACTAAGAGTTGCTAAATTGGAGTCATCTACCATTTATCGTGTAAAAATTATTGACGGTTGGCATGCTCCGTTAGACACAACCTCTGGGAAATCAAGCTTATCGCACTCCAATTAAGATTTTGACATTTCCTACATGTAGTCCTTTAAATACGGTTCTAGCGCAACTTGAATCGCCATAATTGGATGGGTAACGAAAAAGATATGACCAAAACAGTGGATGGCAAAAAAGGCTCCGCGGCGATGCAATCGCATGGTGCCTTTGTTGGGCTTCATTAAAACTGTATGGGTCATAACTCACTAGTTATTGGGCCGATTCACTCGATTCTTGTACCGTTGGAAAGCTCAATCAGAGGGCTAAAACCAAGACTTGCTAAATTAAAGTTATCTATCATTTATCAGGTAAAAATTATTGACGGTTGGCGTGCTCCATTAGACATTACCCGTTGGAAATCGCGCTTATCGCACTCCAATCAAGTTTTTGACCTTTCCTACATGTGGGCCTTTGAATTCTGTTCCAGTGCAACTTGAATTGTCATAATTTGATGAGTAACGAAAAATATATGACCAAAACAGTGGATCGCAATAAAGGGTCCGTGGCGACGCAATCGCAGGGTGCCTCCCTTGGGCTTCTTGAAAACTATATGGGCCATAACTTACTAGTTATTGGGCCGATTCAATCGATTTTTATAACGTTGGAAAGCTCATTCAGAGGGCTACTACTACAAGTTGTTAAATTGGAGTCATCTACCATTTATCGGGTAAAAATTATTGACGGTTGGCGTGCTCCGTTAGACACTACCCGTGGGAAATCGAGCTTATCGCACTCCAATCAAGATTTTGACCTTTTCTACATGTGGGCCTTTGAATTAGGATTCCAACGCAACTTAAATCGCCGCAATCGGATGAGTAACGAAAAAGATATGGCCAAACAATGGATGGCAAAATAGGCTCCGCGGCGGCGCAATCACAGGGTGCCTCCGTTGGGATTCTTGAAAACTATATGGGCTATAACTCACTAGTTATTGAGGTGATTCGCTCGATTCTTAAGCTGTTGGAAAGCTCATTTAGAGGGCTACGACTACAATTTGTTAAATTGGAGTCATCTACCATTTATCGTGCAAAAATAATTGACGGTTGGCGCGCTCCGTTAGACACAACCCATGAGAAATCAAGCATATCGCACTCCAATCAAGATTTTGACATTTCCTACATGTGGTCCTTTAAATTTGGTTCCAGTGCAACTTGAATCGCCACAAGTTGATGAGTAACGAAAAAGATATCACCAAAACAGTGGATCGTAAAACAGGCTCCGCAACGACGCATTCGCAGGGGGCCTGTGTTGGGCTTCTTGAAAACTGTATGGGCTATAACTCACTAGTTATTGGGCTGATTCGCTCGATTCTTATACCGTTGGAAAGCTCATTCAGAGGGCTACGACTACGAGTTGCTACATTGAAGTCATCTACCATATATCGAGTAAAAATTATTGACAGTTGGCGTGCTCCGTTAGACACTTCCCGTGGGAAATCAAACTTATCGCATTCCAATCAAGATTTTGACCTTTCTTACATGTGGGCCTTTGAATAAGGATTCTAACGCAACTTTAATCGCCGCAATCGGACGAGTAATGAAAAATATATGGCTAAAACAATGGATGGCTAAAAAGGCTCTGCGGCGACGCAATCGCAGGGTGAATCCGTTGGGCTTCTTGAAAACTGTATGGGCTATAACACACTAGTTATTGGGCCAATTCGCTGGATCCTTATACCGTTGGAAAGCTTATTCAGAGGGCTACGACTACAAGTTGCTAAATTGGAGTTATCTACCATTTATCGTGTAAAAATTATTGACGGTTGGCGTGTTTCGTTATACTCTACCCGTGGGAAATCAAGCTTATCACACTCCAATCAAGATTTTGACCTTTCCTACATGTAGTCCTTTAAATATGGTTCCATCCCAACTTGAATCGCCACAATTGGATGAGTAACGAAAAAGATATGACCAAAACAAAGGATGGCAAAAAAGGCTCCGCGGCAACGCAATCGCATGGTGCCTCTATTTGGCTTCATAAAAACTGTATGGGTCATAACTCACTAGTTATTGGGAAGATTCACTTGATTTTTGTACTGTTGGAAAGCTAATTTAGAGGGCTACAACTACGAGTTGCTAAATTGGAGTCATCTACCATTTATCGAGTAAAAATTATTGACAGTTGGCATGCTCCATTAGACACTACCCGTAGGAAATCGAGCTTATCGCACTCCAATCAAGATTTTGACATTTCCTACATGTGGACCTTTAAATACGGTTCCAGCGCAACTTGAATCGCCACAATTGGATGAGTAACGAAGTAGATATGACCAAAACAGTGCATGGCAAAAAAGGCTCCGCGGCGACGCAATCGCATGGTGCCTTTGTTGGGCTTCATAAAAACTGTATGGGTCATAACTCACTAGTTATTTGGCCGATTCACTCAATTCTTGAACCGTTGGAAAGCTCATTCAGAGGGCTACAACTACGGGTTGCTAAATTGGAGTCATCTACCATTTATCGAGTAAAAATTATTGATGGTTTGCGTGCTCTGTTAGACACTACCCGTGGGAAATAAAGGTTATCGCACTCCAATCAAGATTTTGACATTTCCTACATGTAGTCCTTTAAATACGGTTCTAGCGAAACTTGAATCGCCACAATTGGATGAGTAACGAAAAAGATATGACCAAAACAGTGGATGGCAAAAAAGGCTCCGCAACGACGCAATCGCATGGTGCCTCTATTGGGCTTCATAAAAACTATATGGGTCATAACTCACTAGTTATTGGGCCGATTCACTCGATTCTTGTACCGTTGGAAAGCTCATTCAGAGAGCTACAACTACGGGTTGCTAAATTGGAGTCATCTACCATTTATCGAGTAAAAATTATTGACGGTTTGCGTGCTCTGTTTGACACTATCCGTGGGAAATCAAGGTTATCGCACTCGAATCAAGATTTTGACATTTTCTACATGTAGTCCTTTAAATACGGTTCTAGCACAACTTGAATCGCCACAATTGGATGAGTAACGAAAAAGATATGACCAAAACAGTGGATGGCAAAAAAGGCTCCGCAACGACGCAATCGCATGGTGCCTCTATTGGGCTTCATAAAAACTATATGGGTCATAACTCACTAGTTATTGGGCCGATTCACTCGATTCTTGTACCGTTGGAAAGCTCATTCAGAGGGCTACAACTATGGGTTGCTAAATTGGAGTCATCTACCATTTATCGAGTAAAAATTATTGACGGTTTGCGTGCTCTGTTTAACACTACCCGTGGGAAATCAAGGTTATCGCACTCCAATCAAGATTTTGACCTTTCCTACATGTGGGCCTTTGGTTAAGGATTCCATCGCAACTTGAATCACTGCAATCGGACGAGTAACAAAAAAGATATGGCCAAAATAATGGATGGCAAAAAAGGCTCTGCGGCGACGCAATCTCAAGGTGCCTCCGTTGGGCTTCTTGAATACTGTATGGGCAATAATTCACTCGTTATTGGACCGATTTACTCTATTCTTATACCATTAAAAAGCTCATTCAGAGGGCTACGACCACGACTTGCTAAATTGGAGTTATCTATCATTTATCTGGTAAAAATTATTGACGGTTGGCATGCACCTTTAGACACTACCCGAAGGAAATCGAGCTTATCGCACTTCATTCAAGTTTTTGACTTTTCCTACATGTAGGCCTTTGAACACGGTTCCAGTGCAACTTGAATTATCGCAATTGGAAGAGAAACGAAAAATATATGACCAAAACAGTGGATCGCAATATAGGGTCAGCGGTGACGCAATCGCAGGGTGCCTCCCTTTGGCTTCTTGAAAACTGTATAGGCCACAAGTTACTAGTTATTGGGCAAATTTACTCGATTCTTATACCGTTGGAACGCTCATTCACAGGGCTTCTAGTACGAGTTGCAAAATTGGAGTTATCTACCATTTATCGGTTAAAAATTATTGACGGTTGGCGTGATCTGTTAGACACTACCCCTGGAAAATCGAGCTTATCACACTCCAGTCAAGATTTTGACCTTTCCTGCATTTGGGCCTTTGAATAAGGATTCCAACGCAACTTGAATCGCCGCAATCGGATGAGTAACGAAAAAGATATGGCCAAAACAATGGATGGCAAAAAAGGCTCCGCAGTGACGCAATAGCAGGGTGCCTCCGTTGGGCTTCTTGAAAACTGTATGGGCTATAACTCACTAGTTATTAGGCCAATTCGCTCGATTTTTTTACTGTTGGAAAGCTCATTCAGAGGGCTACAACTACGAGTTGCTACATTGAAGTCATCTACCCTTTATCGAGTAAAAATTATTGACGGTTGGCGTGCTCTGTTAGACACTACCCGTGGGAAATCAAGGTTATCGCACTCCAATCAAGATTTTGACCATTCCTACATATGGGCCTTTGAATAAGGATTCCATCGCAACTTGAATTGCTGCAATCGGATGAGTAACGAAAAAGATATGGCCAAAATAATGGATGGCAAAAAAGGCTAAGCGGCGACGCAATCACAGGGTGCCTCCGTTGGGCTTCTTGAATACTGTATGGGCCATAATTCACTCGTTATTGGACCGATTTACTCTATTCTTATACCGTTGGAAAGCTCATTCAGAGGGCAATGACCATGACTTGCTAAATTTGAGTTATCTATCATTTATCGGGTAAAAATTATTGACGGTTGGCATGCTCCATTAGACACTACCCGTAGGAAATCGAGCTTATCGCACTCCAATCAAGATTTTGACATTTCTTACATGTGGACCTTTAAATACGGTTCCATCACAACTTGAATCGCCACAACTGGATGAGTAACGAAGTAGATATGACCAAAACAGTAGATGGCAAAAAAGGCTCCGCAGCGATGCAATCGCAGGGTGCCTCTATTGGGCTTCTTAAAAACTGTATGGATCATAACTCACTAGTTATTGGGCCGATTCGCTCGAATCTTATACCGTTGGAAAGCTCATTCAGAGGGCTACAACTAAGAGTTGCTAAATTGGAGTCATCTATCATTTATTGTGTAAAAATTATTAACGGTTGGCGTGCTCCGTTAGACACAACCCGTGAGAAATCAAGCTTATCGCACTCCAATCAAGATTTTGACATTTCCTACATGTATTCCTTTAAATACGATTCTAGCCCAACTTGAATCGCCACACTTGGATGAGTTACGAAAAAAATATGACCAAAACAGTGGATGGCAAAAAAGGTTCCGCGGCGATGCAATCGCATGGTGCCTCTATTGGGCTTCATAAAAACTGTATGGGTCATAACTCACTAGTTATTGGGCCAATTCACTCGATTCTTTTACCATTGGAAAGCTCATTCAGAGGGCTACAACTACGAGTTGCTAAATTGGAGTCATCTACCATTTGTCGAGTAAAAATTATTGACGGTTTGCGTGTTCTGTTAGACACTACCCATGAGAAATCACGGTTATCACACTCCAATCAAGATTTTGACCTTTCCTACATGTGGGCCTTTGAATAAGGATTACATCGCAACTTCAATCGCTGCAATCGGAGGAGTAACGAAAAAGATATGGCCAAAATAATGGATGGCAAAAAAGGCTCCGTGGCGACGCAATCGCAGGGTGCCTCCGTTGGGCTTCTTGAAAACTATATGGGCTATAACTCACTAGTTATTTGGCCAATTCGCTCGATTCTTATACCGTTGGAAAGCTCATTCAGAGGGCTACGAATACGAATTGCTACATTGAAGTCATATACCATTTATCGAGTAAAAATTATTGACGGTTGGAGTGCTCCGTTAGACACTACCCGTGGGAAATCAAGGTTATCGCACTCCAATCAAGATTTTGACCTTTCCTGCATGTGGGCCTTTGAATAAGGATTCCATCGCAACTTGAATCGCTGCAATTGGACGAGTAACGAAAAAGATATGGCCAAAATATTGGATGACAAAAAAGGCTCCGCGGCGACGCAATCGCAGGGTGCCTCCGTTGGGCTTCTTGAATACTGTATAGGCCATAATTCACTCGTTATTGGACCGATTTACTCTATTCTTATACCGTTGGAAAGCTCATTCAGAGGGCTACGACCACGACTTGCTAAATTGGAGTTATCTATCATTTATCGGGTAAAAATTATTGACGGTTGGCATGCACCATTAGACACTACCCGCAGGAAATCGAGCTTATCGCACTCCAATCAAGTTTTTGACCTTTCCTACATGTGGACCTTTGAATACGGTTCCAGTGCAACTGGAATTATCGCAATTGGATGAGTAACGAAAAATATATGACCAAAACAGTGGATCGCAATAAAGGCTCCACGGTGACGCAATCGCAGGATGCCTCCCTTGGGCTTCATGAAAACTATATGGGCCATAACTTACTAGTTATTGGGCCGATTTACTCGATTCTTATACCGTTGGAAAGCTCATTCAGAGGGCTTCTAGTACGAGTTGCAAAATTGGAGTCATCTATCATTTATCAGTTAAAAATTATTGACGGTTAGCTTGATCACGTTAGACACTACCCTTGGGAAATCATGCTTATCACACTCCAATTTGTCTCTAGATTTCTTGCTACTTAAACTTGAAGAGAGTGCTGCAGCACATTCACTGAAGCAAATGCTTCATTAGTTGAATTTATTGTGGAACAACACAAAAATCATTTATGAGAAATGAAGATGTTTATATCAAAATGCCAGCATGATCATTTGTATTTATCTGTAGTTATTTTGAATTGTGATGATGGTTGATGTTGATCATTTGATTCTATTTTTTTATGACTTCACAAATTTTTCTATTTTTTTTTTTTGTGACTTCACAATTTTGTTCCCATTTTTTTGTGACTTCACAACTTTTTTCCATTTTTTTGTTACTTCACAAAGTTTTCAATTTTATTTTGTGATTTCACAAAAATCGTGTAAAAAAATTTGTGACCGCCGGCAACAGAGGCGGTAGCATGACGGCGGCGAAAAAGTGATGGTGGAATATTTTTTTTTTGTTCAGTCACAAATTTTTCCATTTTTTTGTGACTTCTCAATTTTTTTCTGTTTTTTTTCTGACTTCACAAAAAAATTGTGGCTGCCGGCGACAGTGGCGGCGGGGGCGGCGGCGGTGGCTGCGGCTAGGTTGTGGTGGTGGAATGTTTTTTTTTTTTTGTTCAGTCACAAATTTTTTTTTGTTACTAGATAGGTGATGGAAGGGCAAAAAGTGCTAAAATTTAAAGAATTTATAAGGAGTACTAAAATTTAAAAAAACTATGTAAGAAGTGCTAGTTTGAAAATCCTCTCAATTAACAATATCAAATCTTCAAATTTGTTGATATTGAAAAGATGGGACAAATTATAAAGTTAATCGAGTAATATATTTTTTTCACCATACACATATTTTTTTGTTGATTAACTAATGAGATGAAAAGAACTCCACGGATATGAATATCATCAATGTGGACTGAATTTTATTTATAAGGAATGTCACTTTTTCAATGTGAATCATCATTATATTTTTAATTTTAATTTAAAAGGAGTGTTATTTTTTTGGTTTGTTTGATAATTTTTTTTTTAAATAAGACATAATAAAATTTGATTGATAGAATAATCTAACTTAATCACATGTTTGGTTTGAATGATTATGCCCTCATATTCATTAATTGAGTGATAATTTATCATTTCGGATTTGATTCAGTTTTTAACCATTCATATAATCCTATCAATTTTATCAATTCCTATCAATTTTATTAATCCTATGTATCCTACTACAATAAAACTTATGTAAAGGAATGCTCTATTAAAGAATATTAATGCAATTTAATTAAGCCAATTTGATAATTGAAGTTAATAATAATAATAATAATAATAATAATAATAATAATAATAATAATAATAATAATAATAAATTTAACATCTTATGTGAAAGCGATCTAGAGTTATGCAATTAAGTTGTTTATTTTGTCTTTGACACAATATTAATAACCTTATTATATTTATATATAATTGTTATCTCATATCAATTTTCAATGAAACTCCATCAATTGGATTCTTTTATTTCAATTATCTAACTTCTCCAATTTTTCAAATGATTGAACATAAAATAATAATTTCAAATATTGTAAAAAAAAATTCTATATGACACGTATTCTTGATTATTTCAATAATTTATAATTTGTTAAATAAATTTAGAAAATTAGTGAATAATACTATAAGGGTTAAGGACTTTGTAATTAAATTTTGATCAAAACTGTGGTCGACAGGATGATTCCAACCTGGAATCGTGGGAATAGACGGGTTGATCCCAAAACCGGCGGTTCAATTGTTTTTTGAACAAAAAAAATATGTTAATTTCATAATGTTGGGTATTTAACATTGTCTCATTCTTATAGACAATCTTCAATGAAGGAAACGACTCTTAAGCTTAATCTTTAGTTTTTTAGGAAGAGAAAGAGACGGGTGAATGAGGTGGTGGTGAGAGAGAGATAAGAGAGATACATAGAAAATAATAAAATAAGGGTTACAGACAAGAACAAATAGTATAATTACTTTTTAATAAAATTTGTATAACCGTGATTGACGAGACAATTCCGACCTGAAACCGTGGGGGTAGATGGACCGATTCCAAACCAACAGTTCAACTTTTTTAAAAACAAATTACAATAACACTTTTTAAAATTTCATTAGAAGTTAAAGATTTTCAAAAAATTCTATCACTATTGTTCTAATAAATTTGATAATATTATTAAATAATAAATCCCGTCGATTTTTTCGACAAATTATACGCTAGTAATGCATCAATCAATAACAATGAATTACAAGATACTAACAAATAATATATGACATAGATAACTTCAAAGCTTTCTTCTAAATCTAAAATTCAAACATTTTAAAATACAAAAATAATATATGGACGTATTAATACATTTAGGACTTACATAAAATGCACAAACGCATGAAACTTAATGCAATAATTAACAACAATACACTATAAAATACACAACCGATCTAATAAACAATATTGATACATATGACTACAAAGCTTTATTCAACATCTAAAATGTGTATATTTTAAGAGAAAAAAACATGAAAATCATCTTCCACTTTGTCTGCTCTTGCTTCTTTCTCTCACTATCCGATCTAATAAACAAATACTCATACATGTTACTACAAAGCTTTCTTCTATATCTAAAATTCATACATCTTACAAGAAAAACTATGAAAACCGTCTTATACTTTTCTTGCTCTTCATTCTTTCTCTCACTAAACAGCAACATGACTCTGCATCCCCCGATGCATCGACGACAACCTCTTCTAACAATTGGATTGTGTTGCTCATCGATATGGTTATCGCATCATTCTCCTGCAATAGTATGTGAGCCTCATTCAATTTTGTAACATCATAACATTTTCCTTATTTATGATGAAGAGTTGACACGTTCAACATGTGATACACTACCTTCTACGTTCTTCTCACACTCAAGATTGCAAAAAACTTAGCAAATATAACACTTTCATCCTTAAACCTCTTATTTGTTCTCATTCTTACAACGAATCCACATGCTGCCCCATAACATATATAGCACAACACACATTTTTCTAACGTCATAAACTTATATACGATTAGGATAATGTTTCAAGTGTTTCACATTCTAGAATATAAAAAAAACATTTGAATCTTGAATAGGTCCATCATGCTCACTCTATTGACGAACAACTAATCAATTAATAAAGATAAAATAATTAATACATCACACAATTAATTTGTTACTGAAATAATGTATTAATAAGTATAATCAAATGCATAAAACCACCAAACGTAATGCATCAATTAAAAAATAATAACATGTTCAAATAATAAAAAAAAATGGCAGAAACATAATTATTATGGATTGAATCCAATTTTTGAAATGAAAAATTTTCACATATTTGAAAAGAAGCAGAAACTAAGAACTCATAAATAGCAACCATATGTAATAAACTAGCAACAATCACCACCATCTCAAGTCAATTGTCGAAAATTTTACCAGAGAAATTGAAATTAAGAATGCTGGTGAAAAATCCCTATTTTCTTTTCGCTTCGATCGATACTTGGTTAACTATGAGAATTTATATATTTTCACAAAAACTGGAAAAAAAAGAACCTTAAAACAATGATAAACTAAATAATTGCATGTTTAAATTATGAAACCTGGAACTTTAATCATCTTCGCGCTGATTTGAATCCAAAAAAATTGAAAGAAGAACTATAATCGAGAAACCCAGATAATATTTGTTCTTCGCGTCGCACAGCAGAGGAAAAGAGCATACAAAGAGATGAAAAAGTAGCAGACATAATGAAATGGGTATGAATGAGCAGAAGCTTAACGTGTGAGAATGTATAATGAATTACAAGAGTACCCTTAATGAAGCTATTGAGAATTCAATTACAGCAACAATGAAGTCACACAAACCGAAAATGAAATCAACACAGAGATTTACGTGGTTCGGGAAGAATCCCTACGTCCACGGAGAGTCAGCACCTTGATCTTATTGCAACGAGAAAGAAATTACAGATTACAAGAACTCAACCCCAAGAACTATGAACCCTAGCTCTATACCCAAAATTCTCTCTCACTTCATTCAACCATAAAGATTAATATATCATTTACAACAGAACCAACTAATATACTTAGCTACACTGACTTCATCTAACTGCTAGTAATCGAACGCATAGGATCACTCCACGTGGCAATCACCAATGCATCCTACAGCTTGCACAACCAACACTTAGAAGCCTTTGCAATTAACTCCCTCCGAACTCTTCTAAATTGCAGACGAGCCCTTGAGCTAATTTGATTCATGTAGACATATTCTTAACAATCTCCACCTTGGCTCATGAATCTTCAAACAATAGATCAAGTCAGCACTTCCTCTCACTTTGCCCCACTACAGGGCTTTAATATCTCTTCACCGAGATATTGATGATGTTACCAGCTGAAGATCAACCTGCAAATCTGCGCAACTTGAGCTAGTAACCAGCACATCTTTCCTCTGCTCCAAACCTTTAGCTATAAGCCTTACTTCGTAGCGAACCTGCTGTCTGTTTCCTTCTTCAACCTTCATCTTGTAGCTCCACCTGCTCCTTACAAGATTCTCAGTTTGAAGACAATACACCACAGACCAAACTCTTGCCTTCTTCAAAGTATCTAACTCACCAATCATTGCAATGATCCAACTATTCTCCTTCGTGCTATCCATAGCCTCAGAATAGTTACATGAACCGTCTATTGCAACTTATGAACGGATCTCTTATCTAGTCCAGCTTCTAAAAGCTCCACCTTCACCAGGCATCATGATCAACCCCATGATCAACTACTTGAGAGTAAACTCCACTCTCCTTCAGAGATTCAATCTCTTCCTCCACAGCTATAATCCAATGCTGCTCACAATATACCATTTCAAGAGTTTGTAACCCTTCAAACTCAACCTCGAAACTTGTAGTACCAAGATCAGAAACAATAGCAATCTAAAACTTTTCCTCCATGCCCAAAACTAACATAACATCTCTGCTATCAAGCATCTCATTCAACTCAGATTTAAACCCAGAGTTTAGTTCATAAACCTCCCTATGAACACCTTCTTTAATCTGCTCAAGTTGAAACTAAGACTCCACCTCCAATCTTGTACTACTTCCCCATTTTCCAGAGTTTCCAAGCACTAAATCATGCCCCTCAAAACTTCTAAAATCTGCACAAAACTTAGAAATATGCTCTGAAGCGAACTCCAGGCTGTGGTTAGTTCTTAAAGACACACACGCCTTATCTCTAGTTTCAATTCTACAAATATCACCCTTAGAAGTTTCATCATTGGAATCACTGTGAGCACTAGTTTCAGACTCATTAACCACAACACAAGCATCAAGATAATACACATTATTCCTCCTATTTCCTACCATGACATTATTAGAATCATTAAACACATATAAGCAACCATTTTCAGATTTAAACTCATAATTCCTAGATTCTAACAAGCCAAGAGAAATAAGATTTATGTATAGTTTAGGAATGTACCTGACCTCCTGCAAAATTTGGAAGGATCCATCACTCATCTGCAATCTGATACTTCATATGCCCTCAACCTTGCATGCTTGGTCATTTCCCAGTCTAACTAAGCCCATATCAGCTTCCTTGAGATTTATAAACCAATCTCTCTTTGAACACATATGGAATGAGCAGCCCAAGTCAAGAATCCACCCTTCCTCAATGTGATTCTCCACCACATTTAATACCTCTGCATCCTCAAAGTTTTCAACAACTTCTGCAGAACCAGGCTTCTTCCTCTTCTTCTCCTGCTTCCTTTTCCATACATCACAATTCTTCTTGATGTGCCCAACCTTATGGCAGTGAAAACACTTCCTAGTTTCACCATCTTCATCAGATTCATTTTTCTCCTCTGAATCAGCTTCCTTATAAGGTTTCTTACCCTTCTTATACCTATCCTTCTTCTGGAAATTTTTCTTGCTAAATTTCTAAATGCTCAGCCCTTCACTAGTAGATAATTCACTCTTCCCCTCATTGGCTTTCTACAACTCTTTAGCTCTAAGTGCAGATTGCACTTCTTCTATGGAAATAGAACCCTCTCGACCAAACAACATCGCATCTCTAAGCTGTTCATACGATCTTGGAAGCGAATTCAGTAGGATAGTAGCCTTATCCTCATCTTCTAGCTTTACCTCAATATTCTCCAAATCATCCACGATTTTATTGAAGTCTTCAAGCTGCTCCGAAATCACCTTCTTCTCCACTATCTTGAACGAATATAGACATTGTTTCGTGTACAATCGATTTGCGAGCGACTTGGTCATGTACAGAGATTCGAGCTTTGCCCACACCGCAGTTGCCGTCGTCTCCTTTGCGACCTCTCTCAACACCTTATCACCAAGGCACAAGAATATCATAGAATGAGCCTTCTTGAACATCTCTGTTCTATCCACCTTCTTGCCTCTGTCGACTTTCTTGCCTTTATCGCCGTCTTTCTTGTCACCACTACTGCTCTCTACCACAGCAGCCTTCTCTGGTTTCAGTGCATCGGCACCTTCTTGCCTCTGTCGACTTTCTTGCCTTCATTGCCGTCTTTCTTGTCACCACTACTGCTCTCTTCCACAGCAGCCTTCTCTGGTTTCAGTGCATCGGCAAGACCTTGTTGCGTCAATATGGTTGTCATCTTTATCTACCATAAACCAAAATCATTCCTACCAGTGAATTTCTCCACGTCGAATTTTGTCGTCGTCATGACTACCCAAAACTAAACCAAACTGCTGTGATACAGTTCTTCTTCTTTACGATCGATGATCTACGATCAAAACTCTCCAAACAATATTCTTCTCCAACTGATTTCCTCTATCAGATCCTCTGGTATTCTCCGATCAATCCTCCTCTGTTGCGATTCAATCATCATTCCGATCAATGTCACAGCCCCAAATCCCGAGGGACGGCAAAGCTGGGGTGCGACTAGGGGTTGGATTAAAGAAGCGGGGAAGAAGGGGGATGAATAGGAATAAAACGAATAAACAGACATTAATAACAGAATAACTACTATGAACAAGACTTCATTTAGAAAGAAAGAGCTGATCTCGAAAGATCACTCGACAAGTTGTTCTCAAAAAGGAACTGAGTTCAATGTACGGATTTAGACCCAACAGATAGATACATTAACTTCAAAAAGATTGGCAGCGGAAAGCGTAAAGCTTGACATACAAGTTCTTTATTCTAAATACGACTTCTTAACTCAACATCAACCACCGCCGCTCCTGTCACTCAACCTGCACATTTTATAAAACATATGCAGGGCTAACTATAAACATACTTAGTGGGCACATTACCAAAAACATATAATAAGTATAGATAAATCAGGCATCTCATTTTGTAGCACACTGGGGTTTTTCAATAAATTCCCGTGTCTACTAAACATTTTCTTTTCTTATAAATCACTCGCGCGAGCATTTTCTGACTGATGTTACGTTCAATCTTGTCCAATAATTATCACCGTGGCTGGCCACCCCTCAACAGAGTTCCACACACAACGGCTACTGTGTACACTAACTTTGGATAGCAAGTCGGCTAACTCAAAGTCCGATCGTTTTAATTAGCAAGTCGGCTAACTAATAATTCTGGATAGCAGGTCGGCTAACTCAGAAGGATACAAGAGAACTCACATAAAAACAAACATTTCATGCTCTGATTATCACGTTGAAAACATAATTATCAAAGCTGTAAATAAAGATTTTCGAGCATCGCTCATTTTATTTTGTATATAGAAAAGCCCACCTTACTGATTACAGAACTACAATACGAGCTTCTGTCTCTGGTCTTCCGTCCTATCCTCGGTGCTGACTTCCTCCTTTTATCGTAAATAAACAAACTTAAATAACTTGATCGCAACGATAAAAGAAACAGGAAATCGAAATCGGTTTTAGTCTTTTAGGACTTTGCACTTTACTACTTTCTTTTGATTTAACTAATAAACGAGACTTCAATCAATTCTCGTTTACAACTGACTCGGCTCATTACTCGACACTTAGGTCAGTAGATAATGGATGTCGATAACTTATAACGACTTAAAAGTTCATATGGAACGAAGTTGAAAAAGATTCAACTTAAGAAATTAAGTTTTGGAAACTTTCTGCACAATACAGTAGTTCTGGAGTTCGCACAGAACAGGTACCTTCGAAACAGGGGATGAAATTTATATCAAAAGAAAGCCAAGGGTGTCTAGTTTACTCATCAATTTACGGATCACAATTTCGTTAAGCGAGCTAGAAGTTATGACAGTTTTCGTGAAACGTCGCAAAACAGTCCGCGCGAAACCCTAATGCTCGACAAAACTCGACGCACGATTCCCTAGGTTCGATTAATGCTATTCCACTTTTATTTTCACGAAAATTTCATCTCAATGCAGTCAACATGCAATATCCCTTAATCGGGTTCACATTCACATCTTTTGATTAAACAAACGACGAGCATTTCCTCGTCATTTTCAACTAACCAATTACTATACCAAATCAAATTTCAAATTCAAATTCTATTTCGACTTCTCGTTTATTAACTAAAACTCAAATCATCTCGTATCTCGGATGGAAATTTCATCAACTACAAACTCGTTTATCAACTGACAACAATCATTATTAACAAATTGATTTTCCTTATTCGACTTTTCTATCGGCTTTTAATCTCGTTTCTTCGTCTCTTAACGAAATTTCAATCTTCTTAGAATTCGTTCAAATTTTACGATTACGATCTTTAACTAACAAGATTAACATAGGTTCGAATCACAAACCTAAATCATTATCTAATCTCGACTTATCGACAATTGCTCGTCTCTTAACAAAAATCCGACGTTCTCCGATTTCGTTCAAATTTTACAACAACGATCCTTATCTATCAAGAATCACTAATATGCAAACCATATACTCATATCATTAACGAGTTTCAACTTATCGATGGATTTCTGTCTCTTACGTTTTTCGTTTTATTTTTAGAAAAATCTCAATAAATTATATATTCATCTACATACATACTACATCTCATTTCCATTAACAAATCATGCATATCATAACATATACTCATTCAAATCATCCATTCTTCATCTCTTACATTTTGATTTTTATTTTTAGAAAATTCTAATTTAATTCATGTAGTCATCTAACATCATGTAAAACACTAATTCATCAATCAAACAACAAGAAAATCGAACTAACAAAAACCCCTAGATCTCAAAATAATTTCGGTAATAACCTAATTCAAAGGGGGATGATTTTCTTCATGATTCGATCCATAAAACCTAATTCTAAGCATATTATAACATGTATTAAGCAAGGGTTCAACATGCTTCTTCATCCTCTTAATTTCAAAAAAAAAAAATGAAGTTGATGGAATCAAGTTTTTGTTCGGTTCATATCGTAGACGAAGTTCCTACCTTGCGAAATATGAACTCGGAAATGAAATCGATCGGTAGACGGATGACTTGTTGCTCTTGAGAAAGCTTGAAAATGGACTTTAATGGAGGAATTTGAGAGAGAAATGAGAGAGAGAGATGAAGGGAGGTGGCGGCAATGGTGGAGTGAGGGGGAGAGGGATGACTAAGCTAATACTATTACATAAAGTAGGAAAATATCCAACAAAGGGTGATGACTCATTAAGGGGTGTTTGGGTGGGAATTATTTGACGGAAATATCACGTTTTCGGGTCTAGAACGATGTTATAAAAGTTGAGAAATAAATTCTTAGTCGGTTACGTATTCGACAAAATCTAATTCGTCCGTTAGATTAGAAATAAATCACATACTCGGAAAACCTAATTCATTTTTCAAAATCCGAGAAAAAGTCGGGATAAGACAGTCTAAAATTCGCCCGAAAAAATCATAAAAACTGACTTTCTCCGGTGAACTCGTATCGAAGAAAAAGTGAATGTAAATCCTGACGGTTTTTCAATCGGAGTTTTCGGACGATAATTTTGTCGGACGCGAAAACCCTAATACAATAGTCGTTCGACCGACTTCTAGAATTTATTTTCTGAAATGGATTTCACCGTAAATCTTAGAATCGAAAATCCTTAACTTAGGCGTGCAAAGCCTTAATTATTAATTAACTTTTGATTTTAACGACGAAATAATTATCCGGGGTATTACAATCAATTTCACCAATTGAACTCTAAAGTCACGATCTACTGCTGCCACGAATTCTTCTGCTGAAATTGTTTCTCCACAGCGACTCGACCAGACCACCGCAATCTTCAATTTCAATCCTTCTCCGGCGATTAGATCTCCTCCGCTCGCCGCCGTGAGTCCGCTTCCGTCGCAAGGCGCCAATTGTTGAGAATTCAATTACAGCAACAATGAAGTCACACAAACAGAAAATGAAATCAACACAGAGATTTATGTGGTTCGGGAAGAATCCCTACGTCCACGGAGAGTCAGCACCTTGATCTTATTGCAACGAGAAAGAAATTACAGATTACAAGAACTCAACCCCAAGAACTATGAACCCTAGCTCTATACCCAAAATTCTCTCTCACTGTATTCATTCTCTCTCACTTCATTCAACCGTAAAGATTAATATATCATTTACAACAGAACCAACTAATATACTTAGCTACACCGACTTCATCTAATTGCTAGTAATCAAACGCATAGGATCACTCCACGTGGCAATCACCAATGCATCCTACAGCTTGTACAACCAACACTTAGAAGCCTTTGCAATTAACTCCCTCCGAACTCTTCTAAATTGCAGACGAGCCCTTAAGCTAATTTGATTCATATAGACATATTCTTAACAGAAACAAAATTAAACTAAAATCTAAAACTAGGTATCAACCATTGATTAAGATAAATGGAGGGTTTAGATTAGTTCATATTTCCTATATAAGATGGAGTTCCTATATGATCCTCTCCCTATATATATATAGGGAGTGATTCCCATGCAAAGGGATCTTAAAGTGAGAAATAAGAATTAATCTCCACCATTGATTATATCTACATGGAGGGTCAAGATTTGGCCTGGTCAAAGCAGGTCAAACCCGGGTCAACCAGTTGAGCTTTTTTTTTTTTTTTTTTTTTTGGTTCAGCTCACATGCACCACTTCACATACTCTGATGCACCACTTCACATATTCGGATGCACCACTAAGTGCATTGAGATGCACAAGATTTTAAGTTTTTTTTTTCATTTTTTTTTGTTTTTACGGTCAGGTCATATGTACTACATAATGTATTCATATGCACCACACTATATAATGAGATGCACCACTAAGTGCATTAAGATGAACTAGTTTTGTTTTCATTTTTTTTTATTTTCGTAAAACGTTGTGCATATAGTTACACTGTGTGGTGCATCTAGTTACACTGTGTGGTGCATCTGGTTACATATTGTGGTGCATCCGTTTTTTTTTAGTTTTCTTTTTTCATTTTTTTACAGATTTTTTTTCAGTTTTTTTTTAGTTTTTTTCTTTTACAAATGTTTTTTTCCGGCTCCACCTTCGCTCCGATTACTAATATAAGGATAATCGTCGGGCAATAATTTGGACTTTTTCAGCTCGCTCCGAGGCCTTCGGCTCCCCTCGCTCGAATCTTGACCAAAGAAGTAGCGACAAACAAAAAAACGAAGAGGCAAACAAAAAAAGAGGGAAAATAAATTTGAAAATTAAAAAAAATTGAAAAATTCGGTGCATCTCAATGCTCATAGTGGTGCATCTCATTATATAGAGTGGTACATTCGAATATGTGAAGTGGTGCATCTTGGGTGACTGTTTATTTAAAAAAATAATTGAAAGAAAAAACTAAAAATCTTGTGCATCTAAATGCACTTAGTGGTGCATCTAGTTATATAGAGTGGTGCATCTAAATATGTGAAGTTGTGCATCTTGGGTGACAGTTTATATATAAAAAAAAATCAACGGATTGACCGGGTTGACCCGGGTTTGACCCACTTTGACTAGGCCAAATTTTGACCCTGCATCACCCATAGATCTATGATGAAGATCTATTCTCATTTCTTAGGATAATATTTATTCTCATATGATCTATTTCCTATATATATACATATTCAAAGTTTGATGGTATATTTAGTTGTAATAAATTATAGTATTGGCTGCCAATTTGCCAACTTGCATGCCTTTTGGGCTTTGATCCTATACGTGTTTTCATATTAATATTAATAGACATATGATATCCAAGCCTATAACCTATGACCTATATACTATTTCTTCTATAAAT
Source organism: Schizonepeta tenuifolia (assembly GCA_029490685.1). Lineage (NCBI taxonomy): Eukaryota > Viridiplantae > Streptophyta > Magnoliopsida > Lamiales > Lamiaceae > Schizonepeta > Schizonepeta tenuifolia. The sequence continues at coordinate 12,538,214 of CM055960.1, read as the reverse complement.
AGTGAAGCTCTCCTAAGGTTTCTTCTCGTTTCATACATACAACCTTCGAAATTAAAGGAATAAAAAGAGTTTGTCGTCCCATATACTAAAGAAAGAGTTTGCTTCTTGTTCTCTCGAGATGAATTCATCATCATTCAATTTTCTATTCTCGTATCGATTTTCTAGCAATATTAGCTCGAAGTATTTACATGTGCAATCATAATGTCTTGGTGTTTTGTCCGGCATTGATATTCTCTATCAAGTGGGTTATATTGAGTTAATAAACTCTGATATTTCATGTAAAAGAAAATAGTTATCCATGGTACTGTTTTAGTGCGCTCTATGTGTTTAACGTTCCTATGATACGATCGAGGTCCTTTGTTGGTCTAAATCACTTACCCATTGAGTACACTGGTGCTCACGCCCAAAATGTTTTTGAAATGTTTTCAGGTTGGGAGGCAGGTGATGGGACGCGAGACTGAGGAAGGGGATGTTGTTGTATCTATTTATGTGCTTCCGCTATTTTGTTTTAAATGTGCAACTCTGAATATGTCTCTATTGTGTTATTTATTATTTTTATGGAGAGTTCCTTGTGATCAACTTCTCTTGGATGCTCTGATGGTCCCGATACGAGTTTCTGGTGTATGGGGGGGAATACACCAGTAAAGGATTTTAAAAACAACCCTCTGAAAATAATCACAACCGAGTAATACGACTCAGCTGGAATCAAAACTGAGTAAGGATACTCAGCTGGAAGTGTAGTGCTGTGCGGAATGTGGTGGAAAAAAAATAACTCATAAAAATAACTCACGCTCAGATGCAGGGTCGGTCAATAACCAAGACAGTTGTGAATGTAAAAATACAGTTTGTATGCTGGTTAGATGGTCAGTTGGAAATGCAGTAAATAACTGAACAGAAAATACAAACACACAAAGATTTACGTGGTTCGGAGAGAACTCCTACGTCCACGGGGAGTTGTGAATCCACACAACTCAATCCAAGTTCTTCTGGACAGAAACCACAAAGCTTACGCGGGCTTTGCAACCGTTGAGATAAGTTTACGGGTACTTATCAACCTTACAGATAAATTTACGGGTACTTATCAACCTATCTACTCAATTTCGGGAAGAGTAGGGTCCTAACAACCTTTTTAAGGGTGTGTGAGAAAGGGTGGGATTTTCCAACTACTTGCTCGAACAAGAAGTGAGCTAGGATCTAACACTCTATGAACTCTCAGCTAGTGATGTTCTCAAGGTTGGATCGAAAAACACCAAGACAAAATCTAACACTCTAGGTACTCTCAACTAGTGATGTTCTTAGAGATTGGTTTCAGTTTAGCTCGTTTGCGATATGAACTCTCAACTAGTGATGTTCGCTCGTCTATCTGCTCTCGTACTTCTTCTCTTTCTCTGTCTCGTATGTCTTGGTGAATGAATGAATGCCTCTATTTATAGGCGGAGAGAATCAACTAGCCGTTGGATGAGCCGTTGATCTCTGTTCTGTGAAAGCGATGGTTTGTCTCTCATCTCTGCAGACTTTCCGGATTTGGCAACTGTGGACTTCTGCTTTCCATCTGAGACAGCCTTGTGTTGGGCCAAATGAGGTAATAACAGAACGTCAAACCTTCACGTGACTTCCTATTTGAATTTCAAATCTCAACATTAATCTTTCAACATTGGTTGGCCGGTTGAAAAGTTTGATCTTCAGCTGATGTTCTATCTGAATGCTATCTTCATCTGACAAACTGTCTGATGAGGAACAGTTGAACTCTCAGCTGACTTGAACTTCATGCTGTCGATCTTATCGAATTGTCTTTCAACTGATGTTCCATCTAATCTCTACTTTCATCTGACATTCGGTATCTGATCAGTTGGCTCGAACGCTCAGTTGACTTTCTTCCATCTGATGTTCTGTACTTTGAACGCTCAGTTGTCTTTCTTATAACTTCCCCCTTTAAACTCTTCAGATGTCTTTCTTACATCTTCCCCTTTGAACGCTCAGTTGCCTTTCTTATGACTGATGTTCTATCCGAGTGAAGCCTTGTTGCCGTCTTCAGCTGGAGTCCTGTAAAGATAAAATCAAGAATGCTCAAACAACGAGCCTAAATGCTAACATTAGGATCTGGCAACATCTACTCGGTTGGGGTCAGTTGGTTTTGGAATCAATCAAAACTTTAATAAATTTCCCAACATGCTCGAATTCCCACTCCCTCATGATAACACATTTGGTAAAGTGGATGCTCGACTTCTTTTATTATGCTAGACACATGTTTACTCCATATTTTATTTTAATGGGTGTAGCACGATTTTGTCGCCTTATCACTTCATTAAATTTGTGAATAAATGTTATATGTGCAAAAAATAATCAAGTTGAGCATTAAAATATGGAACATGGGATGTCACAAAAAATAAGCCCCTTCCCTTCCCGCTTCTTTATTTCCCTCTGTCTCGTCTCGATTTATGAGAACCGGGATGTGACATAGACAATGTAAATTCAACTAAGTAAAAGGAACGAGTATTTCTTACAAATCCAAAGTACAAATCTACGTTTCTGAGTGATTCTCCAATGGAAAGTAAGAGAGAAATGCAGTAAAGTTTCGTCCTAGAGTTTTCTTAGAATGAATGACTTTTGAAAACCGCCAAATTTCTAATTTGAAACTAAACAAAGTAGCAGTTTTCGCTCTGATCAGCCGCAGCTAGCTCCACCTATTGATTGACAACGCAGCCTCGGCTAGCTCCCAACCTTGGCTGGCTACACATACTGTTTGAAATCACAGCCCCGACTAGCTCCCAGCCTTGGCTGGCTAACACTTCTCTTTAAAACCATCGTCCCGACTAATCTTCAACCACCAAAAATGCCCTTTTCAACTATGAAATCTGCACACATACTAGCCAACCAATTTGCCACGAACATAAATAATATAAACCAAAAGACAAGAAATATTCACCACATCAACGATAAGACGAACTAAAATATAATGAAAAATAACGACAAAATACGACTAAACAACTATCACTTTGATTTTGACGAAACTATCACTCGCCCCGTAATAAAGTATACACGTCATCGGCTCTATCGAAAACGAAAAATGAAAAACAAAAAACGAGAAAATCAGAATGGAAAAAAGTATCGGTTTATTCGTTAAGAGTATCACTTTGATTCGTCGGGACTATCACTTGTGCCGTAATAAAATATCACACGTCATTGGCTTCTTTGAAAATGAAAAAATAGAAAACCAAAAATGAAAAAAATAGAATGGAAAAAAGTATCACTTTACTCGTTAAAAATATCACTTTCATTTGTTGAGAATATCACTAGTAAAAAGTATTGCTTTATCCCTTGAGAGTATCACTTTGATTCGTCGAGACTATCACTCGTGCCGTAATAAAGTATACACACCATCGGATCCGTCAAAATGAAAAATGAAAAACAAAAAACGAAAAAATTGGAATGGAATAAAGTATCACTTTATTCGTTAAAAATTATCACTTTCATTCGTTGAGAATATCACTAGTAAAAAGTACTCACTTTATCCGTTGAGAGTATCACTTTGATTCGTCAAGACTATCACTCGCATCGTAATAAAGTATACACGGCATCGGCTTCGCCGAAAATGAAAATTGAAAAACAAAAACGAGAAAATTAGAATGTAAAAAAGTATCACTTCATTCGTTAAGAGCATCACTGTGATTTATAGTGACTATTACTCGTGTTGTATGTAAAGTATATACGGTCGTCGGTTCTATTGAAAATGAGAAATAGAAAACCAACAACGAGAAAATTATACCATAGAAAAGTATTGATTTATCCATCAAAACTATCACATTGATTTGACGACACTGTTAAAAAAGAAAACTGAAAGAATTAAAAAATGAAATAAAGACAATAAAACAAAACAATAAATAATTTTTAAAATAGTATTATATGTGTTAACTATTATGCAAATTAAAATAAAGGAGTATAAAATAGAAAACTGAAAGAATTAAAAAAATGAAATAAAGACAATAAACCAAAACAATAAATAAAAATTTGAAGAATTAAAAAAACGAAAAGATAACAAAAAAAGAAAAGTGCAGGAATTGATAATAAATGAAAAGATAACAAAAAAAGAAAAGTGCAGGAATTGATAATAAATGAAAAGATAACAAAATTAGAAAAGTGCAAAAGATAACAAAACAAAAGAAAACGAGATAGAGAGACTATTACTTTCGAAAAATAACAAAATATAGAAATGAAAGAATTAAAATAAAAAAGCGCTTGCTCCTTCTACTTATCGAACCCGCGTCCTTTGCCAATATGCAAAAACATGCTTCAACCAATAGATCAATCAATAAAATATGCAAACTTTCTGCAGTGTATATATATAAAATACATCTACACACGCGGGTCGGAAGCGGGTCAAACACGGGTCGGGTCCGACGTCTGTACCGTGTGGAGAATCTCCTCAAACACAAGTTTTTGTCGAACTTTTAAACTTTCAGGAGTCATCTTCGTTTTCCATTTTTGCACAAATTTTCAATTTTCACCTGAAAAAGGAATCTGTGCTCGAACTTAAGCTGCATAAAATCGAAAACGAATCACGAAAGAAACGAAGCACCACTTCTTGGATCTATTCATTTCATACTCTTGATATCTTATTCCGTTCTGGTTGATGGTGCCGCTCTTGTCAAGAATTCTTAGAGCTTATATCAAATGTAAGTGAATAATCTATCGGAAATTCTCTTTTCGCTCATTGTTTTTATGTTTCTGCAATTTGTGTGATCCTTGTTGGAGTTTTGCCCTCTCTTCACCCCTGTCGAAGGAGAAATTTGTTTTCTTCGTTTTCTTGCTCTTCACTAATGATGATTATTCGTTCTTACTGTTTGATTTGTGGAAATTATGGAATTTCAATTTACAGTTCTATCTTCTATTTCTTATAACATTTTTTTGCTGTAGAAATTCTCTCCCTCGTTGTAAATTTGTATTAAACAATGTTTTGGGTGGAATAAACTGGAGCATCAAGAATTTGGAATGTTCGTTGGATTTCTTATGAATGTGGAAACTTGGCCTGTTGTAATCATCTCGGCCATTGTCATTCTTGTGACGGTAACTTTCTTTTGATAATTCTGTTCAAAAAACCTTTATTTTGATAATTTGTTTTTTTCATTTTAGTTGCTGCCAAGAGAGACTCTATTTGTTGAAGATGACAATAATGGGTCCAGTGACACCATCATCAAAGATCAAGAATTCGCCGGCATGTACACCTGGTGGTCCAAAGGTCAGGGAGGAAAATATTTTAGTGACTGTTCGGATGAGGCCACTGAGCTCGAAAGAGTTAGCTGCATACGACCTGGTTGCGTGGGATATAACCAATCAAAATACTATTGTTTTGAAGAATCTTTATCATGACAAACATGGGGGATCATATACATTTGGTATACTAATGTTTCGTCATACTTGTGTGGGCTGAAATATATCTTGCTTGTATGTAATTACTGAAGCTATTGCTTATTATCTTCAGATAAGGTTTTTGATCCAGTTTGTTCTACGCGAAAAGTTTATGAAGAAGGAGCAAGAGATGTTGCTCTGTCAGCTCTTGGTGGAATTAATGGTAAATGATACATGGAAAGTATTTTCATTGTGCAAAGTAGTTCTCAACTACAGGTAGATGTATATATGGTGGTTCCTTCTTACTGGTGTCTAATGTTTCTCCTACAGCAACAATCTTTGCATATGGGCAGACTAGTAGTGGAAAGACATTTACAATGAGGGGTGTGGCAGAAGATGCGGTGAAAGACCTCTATGAGCACATTAAACTTGTAAGATGGGACCTTTTTTTACTATATTTTCTAGCTAATTTGTTCTATAATTTCTGATATCTTAGTTTGTTTCTCTAACAGACTCCTGAGAGAGAATTTCTGCTCAAGTTCTCGGCATTAGAGATTTATAATGAAACTGTTGTAGATCTACTGAACCGAGAATCTGGCTCCCTTCGTTTGCTGGATGATCCTGAGGTAACATGTTACTAATTGGCTGAATTAGATTCGACAGATCTGTATATTCTAATGTTTCTTTAATTGTGTAGAGAGGAACCATTGTGGATAAGTTAATCGAGGAGGTTGTGAAGGATGATCAGCATCTGAAACACCTGATAAGCATTTGCGAAGGTGATCCAGAATGATAAGTATTTAGAGCATTATTTAGTATCTCATATTTATTGCCTTTTTCTTGATTAAATTGATTATGCTAGTAAACGATAAACTGGTTGTTATGGTTGCAGCACAACGGCAGGTTGGTGAAACCTTTCTGAATGATAGAAGCTCGAGGTCACATCAAATGATTAGACTGGTATATTTACTAAATTTTCTAACAAAAAACTTAACTTTTCTTGCTGGAGTCCGGCAGCTTATGTAATAATGCTGCGTAGTGTACCCATCTTACACAAATCCACCAGCATGATGTACCCAAACTTTAAACTTCCTAGTTCTTTGTTTTGACATATATTTTGACCCCCATGAATTTTTCGACAAGTGATTAGCAGTACTCAAATCCTTTTATTTTTTCATGCGATTAAATGCTAATGTTTGAATTACCAGGATATGCTTTCAGTCAGGGATGAGCATCCACTGTTGCCCATAATTTTTCTTGTGCCACTTTGTTTTAACAAAATGCATAACCAGGATCACTGCTAATCTTAAGAGTTCTATTAAACTATTGAATTTCAGAGATCATTACTCTGAAATAGTTGAACCGTGCTTCTAAAGATAAAAGATGCTATATTTTCTTCTCTCTTGGTCACATTACATTATTAGTTACTTAAGCTAAGTCATTGGAACTGATGCTGTGATCTCTGCCTACATATGGTTTGCATTGGCTTTTGTAATACATTATGTGAAATGTTATCAATACTAGAAGTGCCTAACCATTTACGCATTGTACATCATCTCTTTATTTACTTTTTTTAACTTAATGATTTCAGAAAATTGAAAGCAGTCTTCGAGAAGACTCAGGGTGTGTGAAATCATTTCTAGCCAGTTTGGTATGTATAGCTTTACCCCAATCTGTATCCTTCACTTTTAAGCATTTGTAGGTCATATAACAATAACCTGTTAAACTATTACAGAATCTTGTAGATCTCGCTGGAAGTGAGCGTGCTACTCAAGCAAATACAGTTGGTACAAGGTTGAAGGAAGGTAGTCACATTAATAGAAGCCTACTGACATTGACAACTGTAATCAGAAAGTTAAGGTATGTATAACTTTACCCCAATCCGTATCTTTCACTGATAAGAATTCGTAGATCATGCATACCTGCAAGCAGCATGAGTGTCGGTGTGATTTTGAGATTTTGCGGAAAATGCATTGTTGTCGTATAAATTTTTCTTTGAAAGTTACACTAAAGTATTTTTGATATTTGACTTATATGAGTTATATCTACTTGATTCATTGCACTGTAGGTGAAATGTGTGTTAGCTGCACACCAATCTTATGCCCCACTTATATTGATAACTCTAGTTGGATTTCCATAGTTTTACTTTTATCTACTTGATTCACTGCACTGGAGGTGAAATGTTTGTTAGCTGCACCTATCTTAGGCCCCTACTTATATCAATAGCTCTAGTTGGATACCAATTATTCTTTATCTGTGTAAACGATGACTCAAACTTGAGGATTCCCAGTTATCTCCCTCTATGATAAGCATGTAATATGTAAAATACCTGCGGTAGGAACTGAGGGCTAATGAATATACTTTTTTTTTGGGTTGCAGCGGTGCAAAGAGAAGCGGTCACATTCCTTACCGAGATTCAAAACTCACAAGGATATTGCAGACATCACTTGGTGGAAATGCACGAACAGCAATTATCTGCACTATCAGTCCTGCTCTGAGCCATGTGGAGCAATCCAGAAACACGCTTTCATTTGCAACGAGTGCAAAGGAAGTTACAAACAGTGCCCAAGTTAACATGGTATTGATAAATAAGAATCTTCTCTGTACGTGCAATTACTTTATGTTTCAACTTCTGGTAATATGAATCTGGCCTTATCTCTAAGGTGATAACATGGGTTACTTCTTCAGGTTCTTTGTAGCCTCTCTATGACAAATTCTTAGGCAAATGATTTGAGAAGTCGCAAAATGCGTTGGTTTTTATAACACGAAGCGCAATAAAGGAAAGTACAAGATGCAGGGTTCATTTATTATAGAAAATTAAGTCGATGACTTCTGATTCTTATTTATTGAATAAATTATGTTCCTTTGGACAGTCAAATTAATAGTTTTGTTGTTTCTCTGTTTCAACATTTCCATCATTCATAGCTAAATGATTTTTCAAAACTGTACAAACTGTGTTATCTAAAGATAGAGGCATTTGAATGTTTGAGCTTCTCTAACAAAATTTTCAGCATTATAAGTGCCATAGTATAATACACTGCAGTTGTTTTAGTCACTAACTTATATGTGAATTTGCATTACTGTGTCGGGAGATTGCATTCATTAACCATTAAAATTCTTCTGCATCATCCGGAGGTCAAGTCATATCTAATGTATGATCCCATTTGCAAACTTAGGTTGTTGAGAAGAAGCAATTAGCAAAGCATTTGAAAGATGAAGTTGCTAGACTGGAAGCAGAGCTCCGAAGCCCTGAGCCAGCTGCATCTCCAAGTTTGAAGTGTTTGCTGAGGGAAAAGGATTTGAAGATTAAGCAGGTATGCTGATCTTTGTTACTTGCAATACAAGATCTGCAACATCCTATGTGAAATAGGATGAAAATTGTTAGATGTTTTTAAATTACAGCAAACGAGCTCATAAATCCATACACAAAGATGATGTAAGGATACCAGAATCAGTAACATCATATGCTTCTTCAAGCATTTTAGCACGTTTTAGTTCATTTACAACAGCTGCAATAAAACTCTAGAATTCAGCATCCTTGGAATGCATCTCTCGCAGGTTTGCCATAACATTATTTTAGGTTTAACAAAAGAATCAGTTGGTACGGAGGCAAAATTTTCCTTGTTTAGCTTGCCAATGCAAACAATACCTGGCTGAACAGTAAGGGATATCACATCATATATTAGCATATGGACGCCATTGTTAGGCGAATTTAATCCATTTAGTCAACAGAAAAGTTTAAGCAATTAGGCATTCTTCTGAAAATATATGTTGGATCACTGTAAAGCATGATAAAAGCATGTTAACTGTGACAGTGTTTCCTAGTTGGATAACTGAAAAGCCCTTGTCTCTTTACAATATGAGTACGAAATATTCTGTATGAGTTGGAGGCATGCAGCCAAATTATTTACTTATGCCAGGTGTTCTCCAAGGAAGCAAAAGTAAAGGGAGAGGGGGTGGGATACAAATATTTTGAGGTTCTGTTAGGGCATACATGATTCTGTGTCTTAAGTTTTATCACATTGAATTGGATTTTTTTAGTTCCGCGCACTTGGCTGTTATAATTTTTTGGAGAGAAACCTCTTTAAGATTACACTAAAAGATGAACTGATCCAGTTTCGTACATCAGTTTCTTTTAAAGACTCCAAGAATCCTGATCAAAGTGTTTTGCGTGCAGATGGAGAGAGAAATTTATGAGCTGAAGCGTCAAAGAGACCTTGCAGAATCTCAACTTGAGTTACAAAGAAGCTCACACAAAGAACAAAAGGTAATTATCTAATACAGAATATTCATCTGTCTTTTTCTTTACTTCTATCCCCTGTTGCATAATTTTATCTACTTCAGGCTTCAGGCCATCGTGGACCTTCTTGCAATGCAGTTAAGCGGCTGTCATTTAGCCTTGAAAATGACTTGCTATCTCAAAAAGGCAATTCCAAACTCAAGGAACTCAAGGAGAGAAAGATAGGGGGGAAAACAGCAAATTCTACTGTCATGTTAGTTAGTGAAATAAGAAAACTGGAGACAAGACAAAGACAACTTGGTGATGAAGCAAATCGTGCATTGGAGCTTCTTCACAAGGAGATTGCTTCACAGAGACTTGGAGGTCAAGATACTGTCGAAACAATAGCTAAAATGCTATCAGAAATTAAAGCCATGCATGTAGCAAGTTTCACACTGGACGAAGTTCACATAAAGGATAAAGCTACCTTGAGAGAAGAGCTTGCACGGTTACATTCCCAAGAAGGTGACATCTCTACTCTTGAAGTGAAACTTGAGAATGTTCAGAAATCCATAGAACTAGTTATGAACCTTCCAACTTCTGAGGAAATTCCCGGGTCAAAGAGCTTAAAAAAGAAAAAGGGCCTTCCATTCAGCTTGAGCAATGCAGCAAACATGCCAAATCTAATACAGTCGCCTTGCTCTACGATGGTTTCTTCTCACAAACATGATATTGAAAACAGAACCCCAGAGAGAAATGGTGTTATTTCTGGTGTTGAAGCAATGCACATGAAAAGGAGGATCTCTAACACTGATGAAAATCATGTTCCTGCATTAAGGGAAAACATTTCGGCACAAAAGCAATCAAGCTCCATCAGTGTCAAGAAAATGGAGAGGATGTTTAAGAAGGCAGCTGAGGATAACATACAGTGTATTAAATCTTACGTTACCGAGCTGAAAGAACGGGTTGCGAAGCTACAATACCAAAAACAGCTACTTGTTTGCCAGGTTGCATTTTAACCCTTTCTTTTTGTAATCTAGAGCATATGTTCTTCAGGATAAACCATATGATCTAAATCATATCTTCTACAGTATGTTGATTCCTACTCAGCAGATGTTTAAGTCTAATAATCGTTGCTTGGCTATTAGTCTTGTTAACTGAGATTTTTTTACCTTGTTGCCAATCTATTTGGAAGTCTGAATTTGCAGCAAATAATGATCAAGTACTTAATATTTTCTGTGACCTCAGTTTGTACAATTTGCAAGATTAGAAATTTAAAAGATTATTATTGCTTGAACGTATATATGCTGTGCTCTAATTAATAAATGTGAAATTCTTTCAGGTCTTGGAGCTAGAGGAGGCAAATGAGGCTACTGATGATGAGTCTGAAACAGTTGACAAATCTAGTCCCATGCCATATAAAATGGTGTTTGAAGAGCAAAGGAAGGATCTCATAATGCTGTGGCATGTCTGCCATGTTTCAATCGTACACCGCACTCAGTTTTATCTGTTATTTAGAGGAGACCCTTCGGATCAGATATACATGGAAGTCGAGCTTAGAAGGTTAACATGGCTGGAGCAGCATCTGGATGACCTTGGCAATGCGAGCCCCGCTCTCTTAGGTGACGACCCTGCTGGTTCAGTAGCATCAAGGTGCGTTCATATAAGATCTGTCCATCTAGCCTATGTAAACCACATTTGCTCGTAAGTTTATTAAAATCGACATTGTGTTTAATTTCAGCATCAAGGCGCTCAAACAGGAGAGAGAGTATCTAGCCAAGAGGGTGTGCTCAAAACTAAGCGTGGAAGAGAGAGAGATGCTGTACGTGAAATGGGACATCCCTCCAGAGGGGAAGCAGAGGAGGAGACTGCAACTGGTGAACAAACTATGGACAGATCCTCTCGATCTGCAGCATGTGAAGGATAGTGCAGAAGTGGTGGCTAAGCTCGTTGGATTCTGTGAATCGTCGCAGCCGATTTCAAGGGAAATGTTTCAGCTCAATTTTGTGCCACCTAGTGACAAGAAAACATGGATGGGGTGGAATTTGATATCAAACTTATTGCATCTGTGAGAAACTTCACGTGTAAATGTGTAAATCAACTTGAGCTATTATGATAGATAGATAGATAGCTCTTATGTAATAAATGTCATTCACGTATAAACTTCTCCCAGTTTTATTTGGAAAAGGCCTGCCACTCCTTTTTTAATCGCTTTACTCGTCAAAAATATTAATTTCATTTGTCAAGAATATCACCAGTGAAAATGAAAATTAGAAAACAAAAACAATGATAAAATTAGAATGGAAAAAAGTATCGCTTTATTTATTAAGAGTATCATTTTGAATCGTCGACACTATCACTCTCCTCATAATAAGATATACACGTCATTGGCTCTGTCGAAAACATAAAAATGGAAACGGAAAAAACAAGAAAAATAGATTGTAAAAAAGTATCGCTTTATCCGCTAAGAGTATCGCTTTGGTTCCGATTTTACGGTTCCGCCTTCACTTCGGTTACTAATATAAGGATAATTGTCGAGCAATAATTTGAATTTTTTTGGCTCGCTTCGAGGCCTTCGGCTCCCCTCGCTCAAATTTTAACCAAAGAAGAAGCGGTAAAAAAAAAATGAAGAGGCAAAAAGAAAGAAAAAAATCTGAAATTAAAAAAACAAAATAAGAAAAAAAACAAAAAGATCGAAAAAAAAGTAGGGACACATGCACACGCCCGTGCGTGGCACGCGCGTGTGCCCGAGACCGGTCGAAGTGGAGAATTGGTGTTTTTGTAATTATTACGTTGCGCGGGTATATTTAGACTATCTGCAACGCTATTCGAGCGTGGGTGCTCGAGACCACATCAAGCACGGGGTGGCTCGAGCACCCCGCGTGGCAGACGGCACGAGCTCGAGGCGTGCTCGAGCGCTCGAGACGAGCTCGAGTCCGGCGCGTGCCGAGCACGCGCGAGCAGTTTTGGAAAAAAAAAAAAATTACGGCGCGTGCATTGCATGCGCCTAACGTATATATTCGAAAAAATTATGCCCGTTGCGGCAACGGCTATGCCGTTTAATTTTTTTTTTTTTTTTTTCACCTATAAATACCACCACACTCTCACTTATATCTCACACCATTTTATCATCCTTTTTCTCTCTCAAATTCAACTTAAAAAAATGTCTTCATCGGAGGTACTTATTTTTTCCGATTCGTCGGAGGAAAATGTCGAGGGCGGCACCGACGACGAGGTGCTGGAGATGATGGCGGACGTGGATCGCTACATGCGTGCACACCAAGCGGAGCAAAAAAAGAAGAAGAAGAGGGCGCGAGACTTCGTCGACCGCGACCGAGAAGCGGCGTGTGCGATCCTCCACGCCAACTACTTCGCCGACCACCCCACCTACGGCGAGCAGTTTTTCCGACGCCGTTTTCGGATGCACAAGCATCTGTTCTTGCGCATCTGCACAATGTTGGAGGAAAACGTCCACTTCTTCACGCATCGACAAGATGCACTCGGGCGATGGGGGCTAACGGCGGTGCAAAAATGCACGATGGCAGTGCGACAACTGGCGACCGGTGGTGCTGCCGACTCGTTCGACGAGTATCTGAAGATCGGAGATAGCACATGCCGGCTTTGCCTCAAAAAATTTTGCCGTGCAATCATCGACCTCTTCGGCGAGCGGTACTTGAGGAAGCCCAACGCTGCCGACACTGCGCGTCTGCTCCAAATGCACGAGTTGAGGCATGGGTTTCCAGGGATGCTCGGAAGCCTGGATTGCATGCACTGGGAATGGAGGAACTGCCCAAAAGGGTGGCGGGTGTCCACACTCGCGGCGATTACGGCGTGCCTACCTTAATCTTGGAGGCGGTGGCGTCGCAAGATTTGTGGATCTGGCATGCCTTTTTTGGGGTTGCCGGCTCCAACAACGACCTCAACGTCCTCAACCAGTCGCTCTTGTTCACCGACGTGCTTGAGGATAGAGTTCCACCGTGCACCTTCACCATCAACGGACACCGCTACGACAAGGGGTACTACTTGACCGACGGGATCTACCCTTGTTGGCCTACCTTGATCAAATCGCCGAGGGTTGAAACCAACCTAAAGATGGCGAGGTTCAAGAAGATGCAGGAGTCTGCCAGAAAGGACATAGAGCGAGCCTTTGGAGTGCTCCAAGCCCGATGGGGAATAATCCAAGCTCCGGGTCGGTGCTGGTACAAGAAGCATCTCCGAGACATCATGTTCGCGTGCATTATTTTGCACAACATGATCATCGAAGACGAGCGGGAAGATGTGGAGAATTGGAGAGAGGACTCCGACTCTCCATCCAGTAGCGGGGTACACTTGCGGACAACTCCGATCTGCTTTCGGCAATTTATGCAACGAAATGCCGACTTGAGAGATCAAAAAAAGCACCATCGGCTTACCAATGATCTCGCCGAGCACCTCTACCGGAAATTTGGACCTCTACGGGAGTAGTCTAGCATTTCTAATTAATGTAATGTTTTTTTATTTTAATTATTGTAATATGTTAGTTTTTTTTTTAATTAATGTAATGTTTAATGTTATTTTTATTAATAAAATTTTATGAATTAATTTAATAAATGAAAATGGAGAATTTTTTAATATTAAAGATAGAGCACGCTTAGAGCACCCTTGCGTTGCAGGGGTAGAGTGCTTTAAGGGTGTTCGAGTGCTAGACCCTAAGGGTGCTCTAAGGGATGTGGATAGCCTTAGTACAGGCGTTAATTGCATAACCTCTACTTTAATCACCAAATTAGTACTGAAATCTGGCAATATACAATTTACCAACAACACTCTCTCTCTCTCTCTCTCTCTCTCCACCAAAACAATGGCGGCTGCTGCAGCGATCTCAACACCATCCACTTTCAATCTCTCCTCGCCGTCCCGAAACCCTAGTTTTCCTTCTCTCACCTCTTTCAAGCTCGTCTCCTCCACAGCCAATTCCTCATTCTCCCACTTAAAACCCCTCAAGTTCGACCGCAATTCCCGATTCGTAGCCGCCGCAGCCGCCTCCCCCTCCGCCGCCTCTCCCGTCGGCAGCGCTACCAGCACATTTCACGGACTATGCTACGTCGTCGGAGACAACATCGACACCGACCAAATCATCCCCGCCGAGTACCTAACCCTGGTCCCCTCCAACCCCGATGAATACGAAAAGCTCGGCTCCTACGCCCTAATCGGACTACCCGCTTCCTACGAAACCCGATTCATCGAGCCCGGGGCCACCAAAACCAAGTACCAAATCGTGATCGGTGGCGATAACTTCGGCTGTGGCTCGTCGCGTGAGCATGCTCCCGTGGCACTCGGAGCTTCCGGCGTGGCGGCGGTGGTGGCGGAGTCTTACGCCAGGATTTTCTTCAGGAATTCGGTCGCCACCGGAGAGATTTATCCGTTGGAATCGGAGGGGAGATTGTGTGAGGAGTGTAGTACTGGGGATGTTGTGACTATTGAGCTTGCTGAGGGTGACTGTAAGCTCATCAATCATACTTCGGGGAAAGAGTATAAGCTAAAGCCAATTGGGGATGCTGGACCTGTCATCGAGGCCGGTGGGATCTTCGCCTACGCTAGGAAAGCTGGGATGATCCCTTCTCGCGATGCCTGAATTTTGTAGGACTGTTCTTGGGTAAGTACTCGTTGCTTTGATTGTATAATTGTATATTAACACTATAATGTTTGTTTGTTGAGGCTAAAGAAGTGGACAAAAGTCATAGAATGCATAATGTGCTGGCTTTTGTAGTTGATCTGCTGTGAAGCAGCTATCTCTACTTTCTTGTGCAGTAGAAAGTAGTCTATGTGGTTTTTGTTATTTTGCTTGTATGTGTGTGCATACGTGGGATTGTTGGATTTCGTGATACTGTTGATAGGTTACGTTTATTATTACTGTTCGTAAAAGATGTGGGACGTTAGACACCATCGAAAGGATTAGTTGAGTAAAAACACACGAGCTACAAACTTATAGTTTGGCTCTCATGTATATGTGTTTTGAATTTGATTCCCCCACATCTTTAATATTTTTAAAGCTACCGTGCAATACATTAAAATGATTTCTATTTCTATTGTTTTATGTGTATCAGTGTGTTAACATGGTGAATTTGAAGCCCATCAAGTTATATTTTGTAGGATTTTAGAAAAACCAAGTCGCCGTTCATAACCATCAACCCAAACTAAATACATGTTCAAACTCATTATTCTGGATTGTTTCAAGTCTTTGGAAGTCTATATATTTGTTTGGTGATTTTGCTACTGCATATAAAGTATCAACTGCGATATGAGGAGCCTATATTTTATCAAGGTTTGGCTCTAACTGTGGAAAGATGTCAGTTTAGATATGCTGAGTTGATGTTTAGGGTTCGGTAAATTGTTTGGGGATGATTCTCTTATTATCTATGTCATTTTGGAAGAAGTGCGACTTGGCAACAGAACTGTCTTTTTTATTAGCAGTGGACAACAGTTCAGCCAAGCTAATTAGGAAATGAAACATTATGATGCCTTAAAGTCTTTCTTTCCCTTTTTGTAACCCTCTCTTTGCTTCTATTTGGGTTTTCTCCCATCTTCATATATGCCGGTGACCCTTCTCAGCATGCATTAGAACTCTTGACTTGCAATCATCATTGCTTAATCTGTGGTAGCTCTCATTATTGAGGTCAAGCAGATTGATTGAGATAACATTTTGTGTGTTTCACAAGCTTATCAGGAAGAACATATAAATGAAGTTATGCTAAAAGATTACCGTTATGAAGGAATTATTAGATTACCAGTGTAATGTGGATGTGCCAAGTAGTACCCTTAACTGAAAAAAAGTTGCATGTAAAATGTTGAACCATTTTAAGCAAGAAAAGGTTATTGTTTGTACCCTTTCGGAGCACCCAGAATCTTGAACTATGAATTAAATTACCTGTGTTATGGTACTTATTACATTAATACATATCCAGATTCTAAATCCTGTAAATCTCACACGATGTAGAGGGTCATGTTAAGCACGTGGGATAACAGAATAGTAGGTATTGGTGTAGGTATCATTGATTTAAACAATTTTCCAGTTTATGTAAGGGAATTCAGAGTGCTTGTACCACAATCCCTGTGTTATAGAATCGCTGTTCTTGGTCCTGCTTGCATGAGTCATATAAAGCAGCTGATTTGTATTTCTCAACAATGAAATCACATTTTAACACTCTTCGTTGTGTATATTGACTTGTAAATCCTCTACATTTAGATGCTGTGTATGTCTGTCATGATATATCATGACGTTTTCAATTGTTTTCCTGCAGATATCATTCTCATCATCTTTATCAGTGTTGAAAAGGTCTGCGGGCACGAGGCAATCAAGATTGTCATTTGCAAAAAAATAATGTGTTGTATTACTAGTGTGATAGGGTCATGTTTCTTTTAGTGATTTGAGTCTAAAACTTATTAGCTGTGCTGTTATGGAAATCAAATTTCCTGGCAATGTTCTCATTCTGGGCAGAATGATCGAATTTCATTTGACCAAAACTTACATCTCTCTAAATATTTCCCCATATTTGTCGAAAGAAGACTACAAAACAACCTGTTTTATGTAGCCTAGGTTGTAGAAGCAATATTTTTCTTATAAATTAAAATGTTGTCATTTTTGTTTGTTCTTTTTGTTTCTTTTCCCATCTGAAAAAAGAAAAGAGAAAAACCTATTCGAGAAAGTGTAAGACTTAAGAATCGAATCCAAATAGATGTGAAGGAGTTTTCATGTAAGCATTTTATGTTGTTATCAAAAGCTAGAAGTTCATATGATCTTTTTGGTCGACATCTTTTGTGGTGATCTGTAAATAAAATTAAATACATGTGTAACTTTCTTCTGCTGCTCTTTATATCAGTTTCAACTTCAACTTTAAATACTATGATATATCATGACGTTTTCAATTGTTTTCCTTCAACTTCTTAGATAGCGTGGCTCATAGTATTTCGTATTAGCATTTCTTTTTAACAATAACTGGCAGATTTTAATGCTAGGTTAGTAAACGAAAAAAAGAAGTTATCAAATAATACTTGAAAAGTATAAGAAATTAAGTAGTGATAATAAGGCAAAATGTCTTAGACATAATGAGTATATATTATCCATAGACCGGTTTAATTCATTCGGTCCTATTTCTGTTTGGGTTAGTTGCATATAAAGACACCTTTCAAGTCATTGCAATTCGGAGCGTATCTTCATTTTCCAGTGACTGCAAAAATGACGTAATTTTTTTTTTTTTTTTCTGTGTTGTGGCATTTAACTATTTGTGAGGTGACATTTATTCATTATTGAAGTAGTATTTTTATTTATTTTTACTTGATATATATATTTTTTTTCTTATAAAAATATTACCTTGTTTGCCACTTCAATAATGAGTAATATGTCACATAAAAAATAATCAAATGTCTTTTCACAAAAAAAGTTTCACGTATTTTCCAAAAAAATGAAGATATGTTCCGGATTGCATGCTTCATATGCTAATGGAAAAAAGTGGTGCTATCATTGCAAATGGTGAAAAGTTGGTGCCTGCAATTAATCCTTTCTATTTTAATGTTGTTACTAATTACGTGATTTGGATGGGAAAAAAAATCTTTTAACTAATTTATATTGCTATCAATCCTATAATATTTGATATATTGGATTTAATGGCCGAGGAGCACAAGTTGCGGGAATAGATAATGAAAGAACTCTATGAAAAGTAAAACTAATGCCATAGATTTGCAACAGACTCGTAAAACATTTTGAGTAGTTTAATGAGAGAACAAAGTTCCTCAAACTTGTTTCACAAAACTCGTAAACGTACGATTGATGAAATGTAATTTGCGAAGTAGGGCATCCGGCATCATTTGACAATATCGAAAGATATTCATTTGTGAAATATCATTGTTGGGAAATTTATTAGTATAAATTTTGATGAATTCCAAAACCGGCTGACCCCAACCGAGTAGATGTTGCCAGGACCTAATGTTATAATTTAGGCTCGCTGTTTGAGTAATGTTAAGATTTTATCTTTACAGGTCTCCGGCTGAAGATGGCAACAAGACGTCACTCAGACAGAACATCAGTTGTGAAGAAAGACAACTGAGAGTTCATTTGTTCAGATGCAAACAAGGGGAAGTCTTCAGAACATCAGTTGAAGGAAACCAACTGAGCGTTCATCAGATGAGAAACAGTTGAAAGGAAGAGAACATCAGATGAAAAGGAAATTATCTGAGGGTTCAAACCCAACTGAGTAAATACAAGGAAGGCAACTGAGTGTTCAGTTTCAGAACCTCAGTTATAGAATCCGAACAAGGAGTTCATCTGTTTGAAGTTCAAAGTCAGCTGAGAGCTCGACAGATCGGAACATCAACTGAAGATCACTCAGATGAAGGTCAAGACTTTCAACCGACAAACCGAAGTTGACTGTCAAAGATTTGAATTTCAAAAGGAAGTCACATGAGGGTTTGACCGTTCAGTCATTACCCCATCTGGCCCAACACAAGGCTGTCTCAGATGGAAAGCAGAAGAGCACAGATGCCATATCGGGAAAGTCTGCAGAGATGAGAGACAAGCCATCGCTTTCAACCGATCAGAGATCAACTGCTCCTCCAACGGCTAGTTGATTCTCTCCGCCTATAAATAGAGGCATTCTCTCATTTGAGAAAATAGATATGCAGATAGACACATAGACGACGAAAAATTCAAGAGCTTTCTCGAGAGAAATCAAAGCAAAAAGCAAATCTGCAAAATCATCATCTAAGAGCATCAGCAGCTGAGAGTTCCAATTTGAGAGAACATTAGTAGCTGAGGGTTCCTAGAGATCGAAACTGTTTTTGATCTTAGGTTGAGTGTTTATTCGTTCAAGCCTTAGATCCAGCTCTCATTCGTGATCGAGCTGTAGTTGGAAATCCTACCCTTTCTCACACCTTAAAAAGTGTGCTAGGACCTTACTCTTCCTGTAATTGAGTAGTTAGGTCGTCAAGTACCCGCAAACTTGACTTAGGCTGTTTAGTGCCCGCAAACTAAACTGTAACGGTTGCTCAGCCCGCGTAAGTTGAGTGGAACTGTCCAGAAGAACTTGGACTGAGGTGTGTGGACTCACATCTCCCCGTGGACGTAGGAGTTCTCTCCGAACCACGTAAATCTTGTGTGTCGTGTTGGTTTGTGTTCAGTCATTTTTTTGCATATCTCAACTGACAATCTAACCACATACAATCTGCATACTTTCACATCAACAGTTTTGGTTTTGACCAACCGTGCACAAAAGCGTGAGTTTGTTTTTAAGAGTACATTTTCCACCACATTCCGCACAGCACCACTCTTTCAGCTGAGGTTGTTTACTCAGCTGTGAGATCCCAACTGAGTCCTTTTACTCAGTTGAAGTTGATTTCAAGTGTTAAGTTTTTAGAAAGTTGAAAAATCCTAACTGGTGTATTCCCCCCCCCCCCCCATACACCAGTAACTCGTATCGGGACCATCAAGTGGTATCAGAGCAGTAGTTCAAAAGACTACTGTCTCTGTTTCACGAGGTGTGAATTCGAGAATTTTCTTCAGTGGTCAACTGAACAGATCTTTTCACGTTAGTGCATTCTTGCTCGCATTTTTGTTGTCCTGTTTTTTGTTTGTGCAGATGGACGTCAAGGACAAGATCACAGTTATGTTCTCCGTTGTCAACTATACATCATGGAGAACTCGAATGAAGAAGATCCTTTTGTCCAAGCATCATAAGATGCAACAAGTTCTCACATCTGGACCAATCGTCATACGAGACAGAATACTTCGTACTCCCACAAATCCCAACGATGGAGATGCAGTGGTGGAGTATGTGGAGAAACAGCCAGAGGACTACACTCCGGAGGAGGCCAAGGTGAGCCAGCTAGATATCTGGGCTCAGAGCACAATAATGTCCACGGTTGGACAAGATTATCTGCCCTGGATAGAGGAGTGTGAGACCGCAAAAGAGATGTGGGACATCCTGGCCTCGCTAAGTGAAGGAAGCGACGAAACGAAGGAAAACAAGTTCTCGCATGCATGTCAAGATTTTGACAATTTCAGTCTGCTACCTGATGAGACTATCGATCAGCTAGAGCTCCGGTTTATGGACATCATCAGAAGAATCCAATCCATCCGGAAAGGAAAATACACTCTAAGAGAAATAAACCTCAAAGTGTTGCAAGCTCTACCGGCTGAGTGGGATACTTTCACAAATATCCACGAGAGCCGAGCTGACCTTGGTGAAATGGGAACTGAAAGATTGTTCTCAATCTTGAAAGGGAATGAGTATAAGGTCAACAGAAGGAGGTCGCAGCCCTCAAGTCAGACAAATAGAATTGAGGATGTCGGCTCAACATCAAAGTCAGTTGCCCTCCGAGCTGACTACTCAAAGTCGAGATCGTCAAGGCCAACCAGGTCGGCTGACACGACTGCAAAGGAGCCGAGCAGAGAAGAACTGCAACAGAACATTGCAGCGTTGTCAAAGAAGTTAGCCGATATGGATACTCGGTTCGGCAAATATAAACATTTCTATAAATCAAACCGAACTCGAGACAATTCGAAGCCAGTCACCAATGGTTGCTTCGAATGCGGCAAGGAAGGACACTTCAAAGCCGATTGCCCAGACCTCTCAAAGAAGGAAAGAGAAGCACTGAGGGCGAAGCAAACTGCAAAGAATAAGGCCATGGTAGCTGAAGAGGCAGCTGACGATATGGACATCTTCACAGACACTGAAGATGAGGATGACCTGACCTCTACCAACAAAGTCATCAGTCCGGATCAATGCCTCATGGCACTTGGAACCGACCAAGATGATATTGAGGTAC
Source organism: Schizonepeta tenuifolia (assembly GCA_029490685.1). NCBI lineage: Eukaryota > Viridiplantae > Streptophyta > Magnoliopsida > Lamiales > Lamiaceae > Schizonepeta > Schizonepeta tenuifolia. Next base: position 12,516,853 of record CM055960.1, on the reverse strand, counting down.
AATCTAATCCTGCTCGCTTAAATTCTTCCAATACTTCTAACATGCAGGAATCTATGAACGATGAGTTGGAACCCTCCTGGAATGATTTTCAAGAACTCAGTGAGGGACTGCATCAGCAGTCGGTTGAGTTTAAGAGTCTTCAAGCCCAGTTCGCCAAGCTTGAAGATTCCTTAACCGAAAAGGACGATCTGATCAAGAGACAAGCTGAAGAAATTGACCAGCTGAAAAGTCAACTGAGTACAGCCAACCAAACTGAGGCTTCAACCGATGAACAGTTGAAGGAACAGATCAAGGCACAGAACGAACAGTTGAACAAGCAAGAGGCTCAGATCGACCAGCTGATGAAGACATCAGATGCCCAGACCGAGCATATAGCTGTTCTTCTCAAGGATCTTCAAACTGAGAAGGACAACCTGACAAAGCTATATCAGTCATCCGAGATCATCGAGAATCTCATCAAATACAGACGGCAAACGGATGATGTGTCTGGACTCGGATACGACGTGGCAAAGGACACTGGAATTCCACCAGCTACCTTCACCAGGGCTGAGGAAGTCATGGTTGCCAAACCTAACACAGTTGAGTATGCAACTGAACAAACACCCTCACAACCGATAAAGGCAACTACGGCTGAGAAAGGCAAAGGAGCTGCAGATGGAGCACCAACGAAATAGTCCCTGGAGTCTACAACCGAGGGGGAATGTTCCAAGACTCAACGGAGGAACCGGAGACGTCGGAGTCGCAATCAGAACCGAGCTCAAAATCGACAACATATCCAAGCTCAGAACCGACGTGATAACCGACAAACAAACCAACCACAGCAGAGATGGAACCAACAGAACCAACCGAGCTTCAACCGACATAATCAACAACGGTTCCATCACCACAACAATCAGAGGTTCCAACAGAGTCAACCTATGTGGAACAGTTACGACAGCTATGGTTACTCATGCCACAACATGAATCAACATCCGGGCATGAACATCTATCGTCAACAGCCAACGCAATGGAATCAGAATCAGCCAAGAAGATTCCACAATGGCGTCCGACCTCACAGACAAACTCAACAGGATAAGAATCGCCATCAAAACAGGGGGAAAGCCTCACCTCCTAAAGCCCAACATGGAAGAATCCAACTCCTCCCAAAAAACAGAGCATTATTTCAAACAACAAGCCTAAGGATAATCGGGATGTTGTAATAGTTGATGAAAATGGGCAGATCATTTGGAATGACAAGGCTATTCGAGTGTACAGAGAAAAGCGACGCACGGTTCCAGGGGGAACTGGTTCTAACCCTCCAGGACCCAACTGAAATTGGGGACCTAAGCGAGTTTCTCCTTGCAGGTACAAGAGAAACAGCTGAGGAAGAAGAAGACGTCTACAACAATGTGCGTGATGGATAGTGGATGCTCGAAACACATGACAAATCTGAAGGATTTGCTTGGAAGTTTCGTGGAGAAAGAAGGTCCATCAGTTACTTTTGGTGATAACTCAAAAGGTTACACCAGAGGTTACGGTACCCTTGAAACCAATCATGTTTCAATCTCTAATGTCTCTTATGTTGATGGATTGAAGCATAACCTGCTCTCCATCAGCCAATTATGTGATAATGGTTTCTCTGTCAAGTTTGATGCACAGGGTTGCAGAGTCAAAGATGTCGGATCAAAGCAAGTGATATTGTTGGGAAATCGATCTCCAACAGGGAATGTAGACTACCCTGACTGGAATAGTAGCCTCCCCGACACTTGCCTGTTATCAAAGAGCAGTTCGGATGTGAGCTGGCTGTGGCACAAAAGGCTCAACCATCTGAACTTCAAGACGATGAACCGACTTGCCAGACAAGAACATGCAAGAGGCATACCTAACCGAGTGTTTTCAACAACACACATCTGCAGTGCATGCCAGCTGGGAAAGCTCGCTAGAACCTCCTTTCGGTTGAAGTCAACTCCCTCAACCGACCGAGTGTTGCAGCTAATCCATATGGATCTCTTCGGGCCAGTTACACCAAAAAGCATTAATGGAAACAAATATACTTTGGTTGTAACTGATGACTACTCAAGATATACGTGGACCATCTTCATGCGACACAAGAGCGAAACCCGAGATGAGCTGCCTAAGCTGATGGATCGGATATCGAACCAACAAGAGATGAAGATCATATCTATCCGATCAGATCGTGAAACGGAGTTTCTAAATGAAACCATCGTTGAGTATTGCGAAAAGAATGGCATAACCCACCAGACATCAGCCGCACGTACTCCACAACAGAATGGCGTAGCTGAGCGAAGAAATAGAACTCTGAAGGATGCAGCCACATCCATGTTAGCGAGCTCAGCACTGCCTAAGAGATTTTGGGCTGAAGCGATCAACACAGCATGCTACACACAGAATCGATCTCTTCTCACCAAGCGGTTGGGAAAAATGCCCTACGAGCTGTGGAGACGCAGAAAGCCAGATATTTCCTATTTTCGTGTTTTTGGATCTAAGTGTTATATTCACAACAATGGGAAGACTCAGTTGAAAACTTTTGATGCCAAAGCATCGAAGGGCATATTTCTTGGATATGCAGCTCGGATCAAGGCATATAGAGTTTTCAACAACAGCTCTCGTGTTGTGGAAATAACACCTCATGTTAATTTTGATGAATCTACCTTTGAGTGCAGGGAACAGGTAAAGGAACAACACGCGGATCCAGCTGTTCTACTAGTTCTCACCAGATCGCAAGCACTTCGGGAAAAGAACCGAGCTGAACCTCTAATATGGGCAACTGAGGATGAGGATCCATACTCCTCTGAAGATGAATGCGAAGACCTCAGCTCGTCCCAAGGGGGAGCTTCAGCTGATGCCCCTCCAACTACATCAGCATCCGATGCCCAACCGAGCTCAGTTCAAACTATTGTAAATGTCGAGGATCCAGACTCAACAGCTGATCAATCACCAGCTCTGAAGACTCCAACTCAGTTTTCTGAACAGCCACAGTTGGAAGAAGAAGGAAGATGCAACCGAAGATGGTATGAAGTTCATTCCACTGACGACATCATTGGAGATCCAACCAAGGGTGTGCTCGCACGGAGCAGAGTTGCAAATCCAGAATCAACCGAGGAAGAATCCAACATTCATGCCCAATATGCTGAGGAATTGGCAGTTCTAGAAGAGTTCGAGCAAGCTGGAGATGTTGCCATGATTTCTTGCTTTGTAGCTGATGTTCCAGAACCAAAGAATGTTGGAGAAGCTCTCAACTGTGTCCACTGGACAATAGCCATGCAAGAAGAATTGAATGAGTTTCTACGCAACTGTGTATGGGAGTTGGTAGAAAGACCAAATGGTGTCAAGGTGATTGGATTAAAGTGGATTTTCAAAAACAAGAGAGACGCCATTGGATTCATTGTAAGGAATAAAGCAAGGTTGGTAACTCAAGGATACTGCCAACAAGAAGGAAATTGACTTTGAAGATTCCTTCGTACCAGTTGCAAGGCTGGAAGCCATCCTAATCTTTCTAGCTTATGCCGCACATCACAAGTTCAAAGTATATCAGATGGATGTGAAGTGTGCATTCCTCAATGGGGATATAAAAGAAGATGTATATGTTGAACATCCTCCTGGTTTTGAGACTGGAGATGGAAGAGTGTACAAGCTGAAGAAAGCTATCTATGGTCTAAAGCAAGCACCAAGAGCATGGTATGACACTCTTTGTGGATTTCTTCTAGACTCGGGGTTCAAACGAGGTTCAGTTGATAAAACTCTGTTCACCATCAAAGTTGGAGAAGATATACTTGTCGTGCAAATTTATGTCGATGACATCATTTTCGGGTCCAAGTCGGAGGAGCTGTGCAAGAAATTCTCCGATCTTATGAAGGAAAAGTTCGAGATGTCAATGATGGGCGAGATGAATTATTTCCTTGGATTACAAGTGAAGCAGTCACCTGAAGGGATTTTCATCAACCAGTCAAAATATACAAAGGAGCTCATCACCAAGTTCGGATTGCAGACAAGTAAGACAACCAAGATCCCTATGAACACGAACTGGAAGATCGAACCAGGAGCTGAGGGAAAGCTCATTGATGCCAGCCAGTATAGAGGGATCATCGGTTCGCTGCTCTGCCTAACTGCCAGCCGACCAGACATTTCATACGCAGTTGGAGTGTGTGCTCGTTTTCAAGTCCAACCAAGAGAAGCACACATGTTGGCAGCAAAGAACATCATTAAGTATCTGAAGGGAACTGTCAATGTTGGATTGTGGTACCCAACTGATGACAATATCCAGCTGACTGGATACTCAGATGCCGACCTAGCAGGAGATCGGTTGGACAGAAAGTCTACTTCTGGACACTGTCAGTTCATGGGAAGCAAGCTAGTTTCATGGTTCTCCAAGAAACAACCGTGTGTGGCTACTTCGACAACCGAGTCAGAGTACATGGCTGCCGGAAGCTGTTGCATGCAAGTATTATGGCTGAAACAGCAGCTGAGAGATTATGAAGTCTCAACTGGACAGGTTCCCATTCATTGTGATAGCTCGAGTGCCATAGCTATCTCTCTAAACCCTGTTCATCACTCTCGGACTAAGCATATCGATATTCGTCATCACTTCATCCGAGACCATATTGAGAAGAAGGATGTGTCCATGGAGAAGATCCCAACTGAGATTCAAAGAGCTGGCATCCTTACCAAACCTCTTCCTGAAGCCCGGTTCAAGATGCTGTGTGATCTTCTAGGATTTTTGGATCTGAGCTAAAAACTCATCCGAGCTAAAAAGTCATCCGAGCAGAAGAGTCATCCGAGCTGATAAGGATTCATCCGAGCTGACGAATCGGATATCGAATTAAGGGGGAAGCTCAGATAAAGGGGGAATCTCAGATACGAATTGCCAACTGAGGACATCAAACGTCAGCTGAGGAGATGAACTTGAGTCAGCTGATGGTATGCTGCAACAATGGAACAGACGTCAGCTGAACAGACGAACTCGAGTCAGCTGATGGTATGCGGCAACTGAGGAATTCAACTAATGAACACAGCTGATTCAGACATCAGCTGGTAGGTATCATTTATGACTGAAGGTGTTATGATATTAAATGAGAATGTTTAAAATAAATTCAAACATTCCTGAACATGTCAGCTAGACTAAACAAGCCATCATATCGCATTTAATGTAAAGTCTGGCTAAACACCTATAGCCTTACTTTATAGTGCGACTGGGCTGACACCTCAAACTATTCACCTTCTCACTCGCGCGCGTGGTATATCAGTCAAAATTACTCGAAATCACAGCCGTCAATAGATTCGCGCGATTTAACCCCAGCCGTTGATTTTATCCGAGTCAAAGATTATATAATACGGCAAATCAGGAAGTGATCCCTACCTTCTCTTTTCGTGCATATCTTTACTCACTATTCATCATCTTCTCAAATCTTGTTTCGCCATTTCTAGTAAAGTCTTTCACTCTTTCTTTGCATATATATCTCCTTGAGATGGCGCCCAAGTCAAAAGCTTCTAAAAAGATGGTTTCCTCAGAGCCTGCAATGTTCCAGGAATCGTTCGACATGGTGATGTCGAAGATTCATTTCGAACAGATATTATCCAGAGCGGCTCTCTCTTCGCCTGAGCTCACTCCAATCGCCACCATCCTCTCCGACCACCATCTGCTTGATTGGGCCACCCTCTCTCCGGCCCTGTTACTCAGGAAGCAGATCGTACATTTCTACCGGAATCTGCAACGAGTCGCAAATGACGGGCTTGTCACGATCATCCCGTGCAAGCAACGCCATAGAACCTCCCGAACAGTAGAAGACTCCGTTGTGGAGATAAAGGTGTTGAAGGAGTTAGAGAAGCTCATTCCCAGAAACCGTGAAGCCTCAGACGTGGTGGGGAACTTTTCTGACAAGGAAGCTGATGCCTTCCTTCAAACCATTCTTCTTGTTCCCGAACCATTGAAGGGGTGCATGCAAAGGACAAAGTTGAAACCGGAGCACCGACTTCTTTTCGATGTAATCTCCAAATGCATCTTCGCATATGGTGGAGCCTTCGGGGACATTAGCCGTCCTAAGCTCAAGCAGCAGAAGGCCCTGGAAGAGATGCACCAGGTCGACTGGTTGGGATTTATAGAGAGCCAGCTGTTGTCGGAGAAGCAGAAGATATCCGAGATGACAGCTGAGTCCGGAGATGTTCTGTTGAGTGTCAAGGGGACTCTCAACTTCGGGACAAAGATATCAGCCCTCATCCTCCAAGCCACAAAGGGTCTGCCGCTGACATGGGAAGGGAGTGAGGACACTCCAGTCAGCAAGCTGTCACTGTTCCCCTCAGCCAAGAAGGCCAGGGATGTTGTAGAAGCTGTCTACACCCCCAAGGGTGTCCCCAAGCCAGCTGTGGAGGCAGCTGCTCGTCGCCCTTCGAGGACCAAGCCGGCGAAGCGCCAGCTGGAAGAGGTAGCTGGGGAGGAAGAAGACGAAGAGGAGGAAGAGGAGGAACCTCTGCAGAAGAGGCCAAGGATAAGGATCATCCAGCCAGCGGCTCAACCATCCACAACAAGTCCAGTGGTGATCAAGCCGGCTGAGGCGAAGGAGTCAACCGAATCCAGTCAATCGGTTGACCCAGCTGGGTTTATTCTTCAACCTCGCCAGGAGGACGTGGCTGAGGGGGCAGGTGAAGACGTGGAGGTCCAAGTGGTGGATGCCAGCTCCTCCTCAGATGACTCTTCTTCATCTGAGGAGTCCCACGACAGTCGGTCTAGAGCTGATGCCAGCCAGGTTAACCCACCTGTGACTGAAGAAATCCTCCAGCCAGCCAACTCTCCATCCAAAGAGGATCCAGTTCTCTCAACTGGTCCTCAGTCAGATATTCCGAGCCTCTCGCTCGATGCCAACGTTGTGACCACTTCTTCGGCCAACGTTGATGAAACCATCGAACCCATAACCTTCGATATCGACCCCCCTCAGATCGATGAAGAAGCCAACCGCCAGGCAATCCTGGCTGAGTATGAAGGAAGACTCAGCTACTGCTTCCGCAAGCTGATTGGTATGTTCCCCGAGGCAACATCGATGCCCATTTTCTCTGTTCTCGAGACGGAGCTTCTATACCAATTCAGTGTCATATTCAGCTACTGGTACGTGAAGGAGGAGACCCTCAGGATCCATGGTTGGGACAAGTTAAAGGTCGAAGAGTCCAACCTGAGGGAGTACTTCGACTACCAGAGCCTGGAGGTGGCTTACAATCAAAAGGTGGCTGTGCTCCGACGACGTCTGGACAAAAGCATCGAAGAAGGGACAGACACCAGGGAGCTGTGCAACAACCCTGAAGCTGTGCAACCACAGCTTCTGCTCGGACCCTCCGATCAGCCAGCTCTCTCAACCGACGCCATCTGCGAACTGATCTCGGAGAGGGTCAACCAGCTGAGGACGGAGATGTTGTCCAAGATCCAGCTGGGCAAGGAGGAAGAAGCTGACAGGATGCAGCAGCTGATGGCAGAAAATGCCAGCCTGAAGAATCAGCTAGATCACCTCTCCTCTTCTCTGCAGCACAAGCTCGAAGATCTCTCCACCTCTTCCAGCTCAGAGGTCTCGGCTCTAAGGAAGGCCGTTCAGAGCCTCAGCTCGGATTTCAACGTGTTCAAGACCGTTGCTGAATCTGACCTCGCAAAGTCCCAGCAGACTCAGGACAAGGAGTGGATGGCTCAGTTCGCCTCTTTCCGAGCTGAGTTCGTCTCCCTCCACAAAGAGGTCTCTTCGATTTTTGCAGCTGTGCAGCGAGCTGAGCAGGAGCGCCAAGACCTGGAATTGGCGAAGAAGGTGGAAGAGAAGGACGTTGTTGAAGAGTTGTTTTCCCGCATTCAACAAGCTGAAGCCAAGTTGACCTCTTTGGATGGCACTGTTGCCACTCTTTTGGATGATGCCAAAAAGGGGGAAGACAAGGAGCCAGCAGCTGGGGAAGACAAGGAGCCGGCAGCTGGGGATGGACAAGGGAAAGCTGTTCTCCAGCAAGGAGAAGGAGTGCCAGCTGAAGCTGAAGCTGAAGGGTCGCAGCCCGAACTGGAAGTCTCCCACGACCTCGTAGCCGAGCTCACAGCCGAGCTCGATGCAGAACTTGACGGGATATCCGTTGAAGACTGTATCGAAGCTGCCAAAGCTATGGAGGTGCCTAAGGAGAAATACTTGAATCCCTCTTGGATCAAGAAGTTCGCTGCCGATCAGGCCAAAAAGGTAGCCAAGTTCGAGAAGGAGCTCGCCAAGGTGGAGAAGAACGTCGACAGAAACAAAGCCAGCCGGAGTGTGCGAAGAATCAACAAGCACCAGATGAAGGCTGAGGCTAGAAAGTCGACGCATCAGCTGCAGAAGAACGCTCCGCTCCCGTCTCGATACCCACATGTTGACAAGTGGATGAATGCGGAGTGGAACGATGACTGGGAACAGTTCAAGCATGAGTTCGTCAATGACTTCTATTACAGGAAAGTTTACTCGACTGAAGACCCAAGGCTAGCCTTCAAGGAAGCCCTGTGGGAACTCAGATCTGGAGACCCTGGAATGTTTAGTCAGTTCAAGCGAGCTATGCTGCTCAGCTTGATCCCAACACTGTTCCAGTTCCGAAGATGTGCAGGTACCGCCCTCCGATGATCAAAGGCACGAGCACGCCAAATAGAAATGCGATCTTGGCTGAGGCGAGGCAAGTCTGCAAGGAACACGGCGTCAACACTGGGATCGAGTCGGAAGCAAAGAAGGAGATCTTCAACCGTATCTTCAACAAGTACGGTCAACAGTATTTCTGAGCTGTCAAAGTTTTTGAGCTGATAATGTTTTTGGATGTTGTAGTTTTTGAAGCAACTGTTGTATCTTTCTATATTTTGCGCTTAACATTGTAACCTTCAGTTGTAACAAAAACTTCAAAGTATATAATACGATTCACCTTGATGAACAATTCCTCATTGTCCAAGCTCTGAATCACAAAGTCTTTCAATTTCATGTTATAACTGTGCTAACCATTTGATGTTTTATCTTATAGACTGTCTAGAATTTCAGCTGAGATTTTAGATAAGTTAGTAAGGTTTAGATCAGTAGTGGTTTCAAGTTATAAGTGGTTTTGGCATCATCAAAAAGGGGGAAATTGTTGGGAAATTTATTAGTATAAGTTTTGATGAATTCCAAAACCGGCTGACCCCAACCGAGTAGATGTTGCCAGGACCTAATGTTATAATTTAGGCTCGCTGTTTGAGCAATGTTAAGATTTTATCTTTACAGGTCTCCGGCTGAAGATGGCAACAAGACGTCACTCAGACAGAACATCAGTTGTGAAGAAAGACAACTGAGAGTTCATTTGTTCAGATGCAAACAAGGGGAAGTCTTCACAACATCAGTTGGAGGAAACCAACTGAGCGTTCATCAGATGAGAAACAGTTGAAAGGAAGAGAACATCAGATGAAAAGGAAATTATCTGAGGGTTCAAACCCAACTGAGTAAATACAAGGAAGGCAACTGAGTGTTCAGTTTCAGAACCTCAGTTATAGAATCCGAACAAGGAGTTCATCTGTTTGAAGTTCAAAGTCAGCTGAGAGCTCGACAGATCGGAACATCAACTGAAGATCACTCAGATGAAGGTCAAGACTTTCAACCGACAAACCGAAGTTGACTGTCAAAGATTTGAATTTCAAAAGGAAGTCACATGAGGGTTTGACCGTTCAGTCATTACCCCATCTGGCCCAACACAAGGCTGTCTCAGATGGAAAGCAGAAGAGCACAGATGCCATATCGGGAAAGTCTGCAGAGATGAGAGACAAGCCATTGCTTTCAACCGATCAGAGATCAACTGCTCCTCCAACGGCTAGTTGATTCTCTCCGCCTATAAATAGAGGCATTCTCTCATTCGAGAAAATAGATATGCAGATAGACACATAGACGACGAAAAATTCAAGAGCTTTCTCGAGAGAAATCAAAGCAAAAAGCAAATCTGCAAAATCATCATCTAAGAGCATCAGCAGCTGAGAGTTCCAATTTGAGAGAACATTAGTAGCTGAGGGTTCCTAGAGATCGAAACTGTTTTTGATCTTAGGTTGAGTGTTTATTCGTTCAAGCCTTAGATCCAGCTCTCATTCGTGATCGAGCTGTAGTTAGAAATCCTACCCTTTCTCACACCCTAAAAAGTGTGCTAGGACCTTACTCTTCCTGTAATTGAGTAGTTAGGTCGTCAAGTACCCGCAAACTTGACTTAGGCTGTTTAGTGCCCGCAAACTAAACTGTAACGGCTGCTCAACCCGCGTAAGTTGAGTGGAACTGTCCAGAAGAACTTGGACTGAGGTGTGTGGACTCACATCTCCCCGTGGACGTAGGAGTTCTCTCCGAACCACGTAAATCTTGTGTGTCGTGTTGGTTTGTGTTCGGTCATTTTTTTGCATATCTCAACTGACAATCTAACCGCATACAATCTGCATACTTTCACATCAACAGTTTTGGTTTTGACCAACCGTGCACAAAAGCGTGAGTTTGTTTTTACGAGTACATTTTCCACCACATTCCGCACAGCACCACTCTTCCAGATGAGGTTGCTTACTCAGCTGTGAGATCCCAACTGAGTCCTTTTACTCAGTTGAAGTTGATTTCAAGTGTTAAGTTTTTAGAAAGTTGAAAAATCCTAACTGGTGTATTCCCCCCCCATACACCAGTAACTCGTATCGGGACCATCAATCATGAATATTAATTAACAAATATTACCAACTACTAATTTATTGAAATAACTTTCAACATTTTTCTTCAAGAAATAAAGATCAAAATAGATATTCTTCGGGTGGTTATCAATTCTAGAACAAAAATATGAAATATTTCTTATGGTGAAAATATGAATAAATACTATAATTTAGGTAATAAATCCACCGGTTTTATTGACTTTAATCTCTGCCATGATTAACCCAATCAATATATAGAAATGTAATATATATAATTAATTATAGTAAAAATATGATTTGATTTTCAAAATTCAAAATGAATATACTAATCTCTCTCTTAATTTGGTGGCAAAAAGACAATTATGTCATCTCATGAAATTCGAAATTTTTAAATATGGAAATAATTTCTAAAATTTGAGTAACATTACTAATATAACCCCATTTCCCCTAAAATATTTTGTCAATATATCATTTTCCGATTTGGTTAAATGGTCGGCCAATTATGGTAAGATGCGCATATTTTTATGAGGTTGACCAGAAATTATTTATTTCTGATATACTTTTTTGTAGTATTTTAATTTCTTATTTTCATTGTAAATACACTCTTTGTCTGAAACTTTGAATTTTATTATTATTATTATTATTATTATTATTATTATTATTATTATTATTATACGATTATTTTTCTAAAATATAGTGTATTTTTAATGCCGAAGGAGGGAGGACTTACATTTGAAGTGGATGAAATTAAAGAAATAAAGATTGGAGGTAGTTTATGGAAATTTAATTGATGGGAAGAGTACCGAGTGTTTTTAGACCCGTAACTTTGGGCAAATTGCAATAGAAGGACAATTTTTTGTAAGTTTGCAATTGTAGGATAAAATTTATATAATTTGACAATTGAAAGACAATTTTGAGTGCGATCTGACTAAATTGCACATTTTTATCAGCCCGATGCCTAAAAATAAAAAATAAAAAAAAATAAAGTGGAAAGCAAGGAAGGTGAATTGGTACGGTGATATAAATTCATCAGTTTGATTGTTAGTATTGGGAAAATCTTTGGTGCTTAAATCTGGTGCTAGTATTAGTTATTTTCTTTAGCTATTTCATGAAATTTTGTGTGACTTAATAGTTTAAAAATGTGTTTTTTTATTTTTTGGACTTCTGAGTTTTGTTGTTACTGGAATTCGTGAATGGAAGCTACTCTTTCTCTCTCTCTCTCTCTCACTCTCTGCATAAATAATTCGTCATTGAATTCGGATTGTGGATATCACTTGTTTTTTGCGCTTAAAATATATGATCAGACTTTTTCGTTAGATGCTCGTCAAATTTTCGTATAATGTCGCATCAGAAAGTTTTGCAATCAAATATATTGATTCATCATTTTGGTGCTTCAAATTTTATTTGATAATACTAACATAGCGTATAGGCTATTTAGGAATGTATGTGCTATCTGTTAGCTGTCAAACATTATTTATATCAAGGATGGTCTTACTAATGCATTTTTTACGGGGATAATTGATTCTTATCTATTTGTACAAATAGGCTAGTAATTTGGAGTAATTTATTATTTTTTTCGGGCATCGGGCTAAAAATTGTCCTTCAAATACCAAATTATACTCCCTCCATCTACGAATAGTTGTCACTTTTACTACTTAAGTTTGTCCACGAAATTGTTGCCACTTTTGCTACTCAACTCACATTTATTGTGGGATCCTTACTTCACTCACAACAATACTCACTATAATTCACTACTACCTACTATTTTCTTAAAACTCGTGTCGTCCACAATGTGGTAATCATTTCGTGGACGGAAGGAGTATAAATTGTCCTACAATTATAAGCCCGCAAAAAATTGTCCTTCTATTACAACTTACCAAAATTATGGGCCTAAAAAAACTTTGTAGTCTAATAGCATTATGATATTCCGAGTTTGATATAGTAACGTATAATCAATGGCACTAGATAAAACATTTCAAGCATTTATGTAAAGCATGTCAATTTTATATGCCTTGTAACTTTTGAAATGATCATTGTGTATAACTGTATTTTTTTTTTTACGAAAATTGTGTATAATTGTTTATTAGCTGCAATTTGTGGTGTTTAGATATTCATGTAAAAACTAACATTAGTGGTGGCAATAGATCGGGGTATGAAATGCTAATTTTTTTAAATGGTCGACGAATACTTTATGATAAAGGTACGCATATTTTTATGATTTCTAATTTCCCATATACTTATTTTGTAGTATTTTGATTTCTTATTTTTCACTGTAAAATATGAACCTAGTTCGCGCCAACATGAATTAACATCATTTTGTTATTTTGAAACGTGAACTCAAAATTTGTAAGTCAAATAATTGGTAGACAAAGAAGACGCTAAAATTTCATCAGATAAAAGTGTTCGTTAACTTCTCAGATTTTCTTTACTTGCTTTACGAAGATAGATCAAGTAAATTCCCTAAATTTATCATAACTTGATGGAAATATCATCAGTTGAATCAAAGCTTTTTAACGGCCTCACTGTATACAACTTTCCTTGAGATCCTGCAGAGCTTGTCGAATAGAATCCTCGTCTTGGTTGGAGTGTTTCAAGCATATTAGTCGTTGAGCGACACGGTAAGCCATTTGAATATTATGATGCTGATGGTAATTGATCTGCATTCTCTCCCCTTCCTACACACAGATAATATATCATGTAAACCAAGTTAATTGACATTCAGCTCAACTCTAAACGACCTGCTATGACTATCTCACTTTGGGACATAATAATATGGTCTTATCGGCTCAAGAAATAAAACTAATCGTCGAAAACAAATAGATTGATTTTTAAGACTGCGTTTACTTTGGTCGTTGAATAATATATCATGGAAAAAGGGAAAAGAATTCTCTCCTTGGAGTGGAAAGGAGGAAGAAGAGAGTGAAATATTTTGTATAGAAAATTATGGTAAAGAAAGGAGGGATTTTCCTTTCCCTCCTTTTTGCATAATAAATTTAACAACCAAAGTAAACACACCTTTAAGAGTTTAAGTGAAATTGGAATTATCGAACTAAAAATATTTTTGGTAGGCATCAAGCAAAATGAGAGAGGATATGCTGGTTCTGAAATTACCTTGTGGGCAATCTTTGATGTGATGCTTATGGCCGATTCTATCACTGAACTTGGTAATCCAGCTACTCCCGCTAGCATAAGGCCATAGTGTGCGACACTCCGTGGCCCATCTTTCAGTTGAAACTGGTTAACGCAGTCGAGATAAGAAGATGTGTGGTAGACATAATTATTTCATCCAGTCAAACATCTTACCTTGAAATCCATGTGCTTATTCTTGACCTCAACATCAAAGTGAACAATTTTCACGTTTGGATATATTGTTGCCAACTCGGATAAGTTCTCCATATGAGTAGCAAATATGGTGTACCTAAAATCAAAAGAATATCAGCCCATCCAGTTCTATGTAATCATTTTCATCTTCGTTTTCGAGCCTGTATCAATTAATTGATAAAAACATGCCCCGACTTTTTCAATAAAAGCTATCTATGTTGTTTAATTTTGCACTATCCAGATTAGCCAAAATGATACTCCAACACCTAAGTACAGAAAACAAATATATGTAAGGTTCTGCCTAGAAAAGTACATAGATACCCCAAGTCCCCAACATAATTCAGCTAGCAGTTAAGCATGTCAAGATAAGCAAGTGAAGCAATGAAATTGAAATGGAGACTAAACTAAGCAATAAACATGCACATATTTATTCTGTACGTTTGTGGTCGGCTGGTAGGTAGGCACCAACTTGCAAAATATTTATGTATAATGTAATTTTGGTTTATAAGTGGTTGAGACAAGCTCCTTGATCGCTAATTCTTTGGATCTAATGAGAAATCTATCCTTGTGACTAAGGGGTTCGGGAATATTCAGCTTGATGGAGAATTTCATGGGACATCATCTTAACTGATGATTCTTAAGGAAACAATCTCAAAAATCATAATGTGTCATGAGTAACCCATAAAAATGAAGATTAAGAATATAGTTTGTTGGTCACAGGGCGTACTTTAGATGTTCCCTGTAGCAATCTGAAATATGAAGACTTTATATCTCTTCCCATTACAAGTACAGATAACATTAGCTACAAGACACTAATAATAACTTAATTTATGCCTAATAAAAATTTCTATTACCTTTGTGCTTAAGAAAATTTATGGTGCGGTTAAGATCATTAAAGTCTGGGTTACCATAAACTGAAACTAATTTTATTGGACACAAAATCTTACATAGTTTCTTGTAAAGGATAATTCACTGGAAAATACTATTTAGGCTTTTTCCAACTCAACTCACATACTTAAATGTAGTTTGTGAAATGAAGACAGAATAAAGATTCGAGAAAGTTACGCTCTTAAAGCCAGCAGATGCTCACAACAGCTCCATGCAATTGCAAACCCATCAGAGGAAGATGTTGCTCTCCCTAATTCATCTACAACAATCAGACTTCTGCAAACAGCACATAAAGCTACAGGGGATATCATTGATGAAACCAAGACACATGTAGGATTAGATAGAAGATTGCTAACATACCTATGAGAAGCATTTTGCAGGATAAAAGCAGTCTCTTTCATCTCCGTCATAAACTGCAAAATGGAAGACTTGAAGAAATCATGCCACTAGTCTCATGATCTATTTAGAGGAATTCTGGTTCAGTTGAATAAATTGCTCTGAATGATGAGAAGACGTATTTACTTTTTTTCACTTTGCATGTTTATTTATTTTTTGAGAATTTCTTCACCTTTCAATTCAAGGTTGTTTTCTGTTGCATTTTTACTGATCACTGTTCTAAGCACTATGGCCAGCATGAGTTCCTCTTTGCTGATCTTGAGAAAACATAATCAGATTTAAACTAGTGCAAGAGAGATGTTGAAGAGCAGTCACACAGATTTGTCTTTTAACTTTATACATGCTCCTCATGAAAATCTCTGTATAAACAATTTGAAGAATGAACTTAATGACTTACATTGAAATTTTGCTTCAGAGTACATGCTTGTCCAAATATTAATTATATATTCAAAACTGTCCAGTCTGAAAAGTAATTGAATGAATGCAGAGGCGCAAAGCTGAAGTATACGAAACATGTTCTGATTTCTAGCAAAGACTTGAACAGTATAGGATTTCTGTAGCTAGGCTTTAACCACTCTTTCAAGACTCAGATTTACAGCTAGCAAAAACATACGAAACAAAACACCACAGAACTAAAACATCATTTTGATGAAGAGAACCAATAATTGTTTTATGTCCGAAAGATGAAAATCCCAGATTCCCGGTCATATCTATTCAACAAGATTGTTTATCTATAATTTCCTACAAATCGCTTTTAAATCACTATATCCTGCTTTTATTCAATTTTTGGAATCCTTCTTGCTCGTTTGGGTTTAGGCTTTCAGTTGGAGTAAAATCTGGAATCGTCCAGCAAGCCAGAAGGAGATTGATGTGACTCAGACAATGGGACTGAGTGTAAGGATGGGGAACTAGAATTTCCTTAAACATTTTTTTAAGAAAAAGTAGTCTGGCTACAGGCAGGTCAGTTTTTTCACTTCGTACATTAGTTATCTTTAACAGACAATACTAGTCGTCACAAGTTGAAGCAATGAATAGGCGCTAAGTTAAGGAATGGGTGGTCTGTATTTGTTGCTCTGATAGCAGTGCTCAATGATGAACTACATGCTTGTCAAAATGAAGATTTTTTCTAACAAAGGCAAACTGTAGAACTTAAAACGCGTGTTGTCTATCAGCAACTAGGAACTGAAGATGATGCATAACTATCAGACAAAATCAGGGCAACTACAAACTACTACCTGCCATAAATCACCTAACTTCTAGCAAATACAGTTGATTCAAAGAAACACTTCTTGACAGAATTTGTACACATTGTGCAAAAGCATATCTTAACAGAATTTTCTACAAGCCAAAACTTCACATTCTCTTGCAGAAATATAAAATTTTACTAGGAGTACTGCAACTTACAATTACAGAAATGATTTCTGATGTCATTGACTTGTCAATAGGCTAACATTATCTCTTTCTTTCTTACTTCCTTTTCCTTTTCGTTCGTTTTTTCTTATTTAGTTTTGCTTTTGTTTTCTCCTTGTACTCCTATTTACTTACTTCATCATGTCATCAAATGAGTTTCACAAGGTTTGTCCTGGTGGAATAGGAGAAGGGGACGTTGCACTTCACCAGATCAATATAAAATGGTGAAGATAAATTGAAATCATTAAAACTACAAGATAAAAAAAATTACCGTGCTAGAATTTGATTCGACGCTGTCCATAGTTCCCATTCTAGTAAATATGCGATCAACTACTCTTAAAGTTGCGAAATGAGCAGGAACATAACAACCAATTTGAGCGAGGATGACTACCAGGCAAACTTGCTGAAGATAAGTGCTCTTCCCACTCCTTTAGATAATAAGAAAACGTAAAACATTGACCAGTAAAAGAATAATACTATTAGGCAATATAATATATATATATATATATATATATATATATATATATATATATAGATGTATGTTAGTCAACTAAAAGTGGCTAATGGCCTGGGCTTGGCACCCCTGTGATGCACAATAAAAAGCTTTCTAAAACCTCTAAGCTAAAGCAGCATACAGCCAAGAGGGGAACTTAGTTGAAGAGTCTAACCGTAAGTACGTTGAGATAGGTCTGTTTTGTTCCTTGTAACAACACATAATTGAGTTTCTAACCCTCTAGAGCTAACATCCTAACTAATTGACATGATAAACTTTTTCCAGTCTGCAGTCCCAGTTGCTTAGCCATTTAGTTATTATTATGGTTAGGGTACAGTGTTGGGTCAATGGTGACTAATTTGTTATAGTCACACGAGCTTGACTCACTCCACTACCCCAATTAGTTAAGAGAGCATAGATACAGTGCTCTAGTGATGATAAGTATATCATGTCTAAAAGAACATTAAATACATTCTCTACATTCGTATCCATTGTTTTAGTTCAAATTAAATAGAAATAAATGTAATCAGACAAGGGACAGAGCTTGTCAAACTTGAAGAATAGAAAAAAACACTTGCGAAAGAAAAGATTTTCTTACATGTTTGGGCCCGTTACAACTACCATATTTGATGCTTCAGAAAGAAAAATGTTATTGGCCTGGACAAGTAAATTTCTTATCTTAAATGATGACTTCGTGGTTATTAACCATAAGGTTTTCTAGCTAAAAAATAGTGGTTGCTATCATCAGAATAGAAACTTACGACAAAGTCATTGTGTACATTTTCAAGGATGGGATGTCTTCCTGAATCAATTGCCAATGGACCATCATCTACAAAACATCTAATTTTATGTAGTCATTGTTATCAAAAGATCTTGATGGAATGAACTAATACCAGTCAAGGTAACACTGACGTGTAAATTTAGGTCTGGTATATTTGTCAACTGGCTTCGTAGATATTGTATGAGCAAATGAGTTGACCATCATATCCAGAAGGCATAAGACCTCAGCAAGGAGGGTGAGCACAAAGACATCCTTCCGAATGGCTTCCATTAGTGCTGCATGTTAACACATGTATAATAGGTGTTGCATACTTCTTGGATTCAACAGAGCCTGGAACATTATGTAAAACTCGATTTTGTTTTGAAACTTGAAAATCTGATCACAGATATACACTGGAATATAGAGAAATATCTAATAGAACATATGTTGGAAAAAACTGCACATCTGAGCTATAAATATCAACTGCTAAATTAGTTGAAAGGCAAGGAATTTTGTTGCCGATATAGATGGTCCAATGCATGTACTTTCCTAAGGAGATGTCCATTTATTGAAAGAAGGGTTATAATTTATGGCACATGCAATGCTATGATGTGGCTAAAACAAAATGTATATTACAGAAAAGCATGAAGAAGCTTGCTTCATCACAAATTATTTAGAGCATTACCCTTACAGATGTATGGGTAGGATAGAACTAACTGAATTTTTGTCTCCTTCTTAAATGAAATTTTAATGTGTGAATAGTTTGTCACAATTATAAAGTGCTCTCACAAAAAGATTCTGTCCCAAAGAACTCTTTTAAGATTGGTCTTGGAGCATAATTGGGACTTCTATGAATTTGTCATGTAAGGATAGCTTTAGCAACCAATTCAGTGTTGTAAGGACATGTTCATTTAAAGCAAATGCATATACAACAAGCTCATTCTCAGAAAATTTAAATGTCGTCTTTTGTTTCTAGAGCTGCTGAAATACTTTCCTAGTTGTTTCTGATCTTTCGTCTAAAAACTACACAAAACTGCAGAGACCATCTTATGATATTTTGACTTGATATTATTATGCTTGTTCTTACAACAGACCATGTATAAAAATCTCAATACGGTGAACAATGCACCAGGTGCTTCATCACTTTAATCATACTACGAAATCAAAATTGAAAAGCATGATCAATCACCACGCACTGTAATAAAACAAAAGTTGTCTGGGACACAACTTTTTCAAACTCAAGATTGGAAACAGAAAACAGAACTGCAAAAAGCTGGACAACCTGTCACAATATCATTCAATATTTGCGGACTCCAATTATAAGCAGTCATATTTTTTACAAGATAAAATGAAATCATAATGTGATGTTCAGTTCTTCCATGAGAAAATGTGCAACGATTTTGAACCCAAGATAAAGTATTATGCGCTTGAACACTTCAAACATAATGGAGAAAGATTTTAAAAGCACAACCTAGTCTTTGTGCACTAAAACTAGAAGTAAACACGATCTGTGTGGGTAATGAACTTCTTAACAAAAAATGAATCAGCTCATCGAATCATCATACCGAACTTGTAGATACTGAAAAAATGTAATTTCTGTAGGTTATAAAAATGACAGCAAAGATGTAATGCAGTCAGTTAACTTCACAAACCTTCCAGGCAAAACTCTGTCCGGATATAGCATTCTTTAGCCGCAGACTTGTTCCTTACATTCAACTGCAATCACAAAAAGAGCAAAGCCAAGCAAGCATGGACTTAAATCTAGGGAACAAAAAGGAGAAATAAAAAGGCACCCTGATGGAATAATTTACACTATACAGGTGAGATTCATGCATCTTTTGTATCTATGAATCTTGAAGTCCTAACTAATGTCCAGAAGCACATTAGGGATTACAAATTCATTTAATACTATTCATTCTCTTTAATCTTCGACTTCAATAAATTTGTCAATTGTTACTCCTTGATTCCTGTGCCTTTAATATGGAATGGTGAAATATAGTTTTAGAAAATATTTATAATTTTAGAAGCAAATAATGATCGATAGTGTTTGGCTCTTCATACTGATGAGCCAAAACAAATCAACCAAATAACCAGATCATGTCATGGATGTGGTTTGCATAAAAACGTTTGCTCACCCCTGTCTCACATACTGTTTGGAGCCTTTCAGTGTAAAAACCTAAATTTAAACTGAAAATCATTGTTTCTAAAAATGTTCCTTTGCCATTTTGTCTTTTAACTTTTTTATATTTATTTTGGGAATAAGAATCATGAAAGTTTTCTAAGATGATGAAAACAGTTTTGGTACAAAATATAACTCCTGTTCCTTCTTAATTAACAATTAAGAATCAAATCATCTAAAAGCTTAAACAAGCAGCAAGCAATATCATTTCTTAACATTTAATTATATTTCTAACAATAACTTTTTTGATGGTGGAAAAAAAACAAGAAAACAATTCAATTAAAATAAAATCTCTCAATCAAGAACTACAGTAAGAGTTAGAAAAGTTATTAATGTTTCAATTAAAAGTAACAAAGCACATACACTGAAAGGTTATTGGATAATAAAAGCTATAAAGCATATAAACTAGCATAAACCAAATTACTTTTATCCTTCCCATATATACTAGACTAGATATGTATTTAGATTTGATACATCTAATATTAAGTTTATGTGAGAATGGATTAATACTCACAGACGCTAGTTCCAAAGAAGAGCAATGTATGTTGTTTCCATGTTTAATGACCTGATAATGATTCGTAAGGGGAATAGGTCAAGGAAAATTGGCCAAGCAGGTGTTTAATACAAATGATAAAATTCTTCATTCACCTGACCTGTATAAACTTGTTGGGAAGTTTTCCTTGTATGTCCTTCTGAGGTATGCTGAAGTAAAACCCTTGTCTGCTGTTATATGGAATTTTCAAATTTGGCAGCTTAAAATCCTCCCTATACTTGTTTGCCAAGTTGTATATTGCTGCAAACTATTGATTAGGATGCTGAAAATTGGAATATTTAATGACAAAACTGTTCCCTGAATAAAAGATACCTTCACTGGTATCACAGAATGATCTCCGAGCAATATCAAGAAGTCCATCAATTCCTGCCTTGACAGCAAAACACTGTTGGGTTCGAGCTACGAAAGGAACACGTGCATGAAGAACATCTTCGTCAATGACCTCTCTGATCCTAAAGGATAATATGCATCATTATAATTTTTGCATAGTATTCATTGATCCAAGAAATGTACTAAAATTAAGGTCATAGACTCAATTAATGGGCACTAAAGGTAATCAGATCATTAGACTGTTAATATTTTAAAAACAAACTTGATCGCCCTCCCTATGTTCAGACCAAAAGGCTTCTAGGAATTCTTAAACTTTTTCCAGTTTTCTAGTTCATATCATTAGCAATAAAGTAAATAATGAGCAACTTTCTCAAATATAAGGAATAATTAGATTACAAATAATGATGATGACGATCAACTTCTCATATGAAATTAATTTATCCTTTTTATGTGTGAACTAATTGCTTAGTTCGCAATGCTTTAAATCCAAAGTTAATTTTGCTTAAACATTACACAAGACACAAGTACACAAATAGCACACATTTAGCATGAAAAAACCGTAAACATATACGTATTTAACATAAATTCTCATGGTCAAACACTTTACAGGAAGCCATCATGGTAGTTAACAAACATATTTTCTTGTAAATAAGCATACATGAGAAACTAAAACAAAAACAGAGAACCAGAGATCTAACAGAGAAAAAAAAAAATGCACAATGAATTTTTGTTTGCATCTCACAAATCTCAGGTAATAAAGACAAAAAAATTTCATCCCCAACAAACTGTGAAACTTCTCTTGCTCTGGTTCTAACAGCGAAGCTGGGTAGATTCGTGGATTTTTGGGGCCAAAATAAGATGTGAGGGTTTGAAAATTGTAATTTATAAGAACTTTGACTTATTGATAATGCCTTTATTTTAGTACGTATGTGTGCTTCCACCAGAGGAGAGGGATTGACTTATGTTGAACATCAGCACACAGATGAACATTTAATACTAAAAATCGTAGCTATCAATTATACCTTTCTCTCATGGAAGCAAACTTTTCATTCTCGCATATGGACTTGTATATATTTTTGAGTAGGTAACAACTAGCATCCTTAAGCACCTACAAAGATTGTAAATTAAAAATTCATGTCTCCAATAAAGAACAGGAAGGTTAATGTACCTTGGAGAGTAGAGGTAAGGAATCAAGAGCTGTTTTAAGAAGAATGATGCTCGATATCAAGATTTGGCTCTTTCTGGAATTGTCACTGGCCAAGACTCCATTGGTAACTTTCTTTTGTTTAAAGCAGAAATGACAGAGAACCTTATCTGGATGCAGCAAGAGATAATCAATTCATCATAATTGTGCCAAAATACTATGTCATGGCAGTAAAATACGTAACAATTGAGTTCAGTCATCATTTTTCAATACTTACCAGTTTCTTTTGGAAACTTACGAAGAGCCTGGGAGAGACCAAAGAACAGTTGCTCATTGCTCATTAGTTCATCCTGAAACAATGAATCAGTTTTACCAATATAGTACATTCAAAGCTACTGATATTTTCTTTTGACATGATAAAATGATGCTACTGAAGACTCCAAAACTTTGATGCCATTTCACTTCGGGTTTGAGCGTGCTGATGAGATGATTGAATAACATATCTAAAGCTTATAAAATAAGGACCCTAGTATTGAGTCTCATCTTGTGGCCACCAACTAATAAACAAATCCCATTGCAGGCTTCCAAAATAATTTGATCTCCATTCAATTTATGTTTTTTTATGAGATAGATTTATAATTCAGAATAGATAGGCACTAACTCTTATAGATTAGCTAAATCCTTTAGATGGTTTACACGAGAGTTAAAATAATGGCTAATCAATTAGTTTCAGCTTTTATGGAAAAAAAAAATCAATATAAGAAGCACAGTAGGAATGCTTCTTAGTGAAAAAAGCAGAAAACTACAAAATTATATTTCTCAAATTGTGAGAAAAACATGTGCATGTAGCTAATATCTAATATTGGAGATGCCAGCAGAGAGATGGCGCTTACAAATTAGATGGAATACATCAAATGCTTTGCAAAGTGAAGAACTCTCATGAGACTTAAATCAACATTTAGTAGTCATCTAGAGTAGCAAAAACATACGAGAAAAATCATCCAAAGGTTACCAACCAATTGACCACAGTACCTAGAACCTAGAGTAGTTAAACTTTACCCTAAAACTACCCTATGTATTTTTTTTCTTTCCAACTGATTATGATGTAGTTTACAACTTCAAATAGTATACAAGTGATTAAATATAGCTGTGTTCACAGATTGAATAATTAATAATGAAAACATTAATTTCCGTATCAGATGTTTTAAGCTAATCTATATTTGCATCTGCAAGAAATCTTTTTCTATTGCAACAGCAAACTCATAAAGTATATTGTTATATGAAACAAGACATCCAAAAGTCATTTATATGGTTTTTTGAGGGAATCACACTAATACTTACGAGGCAATCAAGACGGGCATTGATAGTCTCGATGTCTTTCAGAGGCTGCAAAAGATTGGCTCGCAAAAGTCTGGTCCTGCATAGAGATAGAAATATAAGATTTCTATGTATGAGAAACATGGCACAATGTTCTCTTGATTTATCAAAAATGGGGATTAGCAGAGATTAATATTTCCCTCAAGGAAAAGATAGCTTTCTAAAGCCAACATTCAAGCAATCCATTTGGTATGGAGAGAGTGTAGGTTTACTGGCTTACATCATTAGCTGTGTATGTCACACTTACATATTTTAATACCTTTACTATCTTTAAATTGCATTCTAGACTTTGTTATTTCAGTAGCAGTATCCTAGAACCTGCTTCAAATAAATGATACGATTTCTCACAAAACATATTATATTTATTTCACTATAGCATTTTAAACAAATATTTGAAAAACAAGCTGAAGACAACAGCTTAGAAGAAATTTCAGTCAAGCTAACTCATCATGAATGGAACCCTTACGAATGGAAGTATCTAGCATTAAGATGCCCTTCCTATATTACAAAGTGCAATTACATTAGTCTTTTTCAACTAATAGTTTTTCGGAGGCATAGCTGCTATTAGTGAGAAGTTATTGTGTGAGATATTGATATGTGTCAATTGTACAATGGGGTAATATATGACAAGTCATGAAAAGTAAAACCGTACCCTCCCACTGTCCTTGTTGTTTTGAGCATGTGAAATAAACTTCTCTTCTTGTTGTTAGAACCCCAAAGGCTAGAGTGGATCGGGTCAATAATTTCCAAGTTTTGGACACTGTCATTAGACTGTATTAGTACTCTACTGGTAGTGAGACGAAGAGCAATAAAAAATATGTAATGCACTGCTTTTCAAGAGAATAAATGCACATAAACATTCCAATAAAATTAAATGCATGTGAAATTCTAGCTTTATGGAGCATGATACACACTAACCTTTACGTCAGAGTGTATCATACTCCATAAAGCTAGAATTTCACGCTGCTAACAAGAAGCAGTATAAAATTAAAGTAGGGAGTAATTTAAGTAGAAAATACCTCGTAGCATCTATATTCATATGGTCAAAGGATCCATTAAATGTAACCTATCACGAAAAAAGACAATTTTGTTTGAAATGAGCAGAACTTGAGGTAAGTAAGCAATTCAGTGAAGATCAGTTAGCATAAAAGCAAATTCAAGTGTATATTACCAATCAACACCTTACTCTGACATAATTTGCAAGATTGTATATCTTCAATTAAATATTATAAAATCATTCATTTTTATTTTGGAATGATTTCCTGTGTTTCTTATTGATCATGCATCCTTCACTAGTATACACATGTGTTCATTTATTGTCAAATTATTTCCAAATAAACACCCCACTATATAAGCATTGTAGCATTTTGATTAATTCATGTTATAGCTTAAAATAGCTAAATCACACTCTCTCTGTCTGTGTTCATATTCCTTAAGTTCTATATAATCGAAAAAGACAGCAAGTAGTTTGACTTTCAATGAATCATATTATTTTGCTGACTAAGACTGTGCCAGATTCTGGAATGTAGTCTTCAAGAAAACTTTCATATACTTCTATTTTTCCAAAAGTTGCCAAAGCAATATATTTAGAGGACAAAAAAACGTACAGAGAGAGAGTGGTTCGTGATGATCAACCCTTTCTCCGCCTCTATCCTGTTCACAATGCAGTAGATATTTGTTTCAGTAATCTTGCTAGACAATTTTGAGAATACTGACAATTTCTTAAACAACTAAAAGAATGGCAAGAATACTGCTCTTAGCTTCTTTAGTCATGGCACTTAGCAAGTGTTCTTTAATGGATACTTTTTTCGTAGTAGTTGCATTTCAAAGTCAACAAAATATTTGTAAACAAGACTTGATCTTAGAGCTGCAACATTATCTTGAAGGATTCAACTAGATCAATTGATGATGAGGAGAAAAGCTTTATGGGGACCAGTCTACAAAATATCACACACAAACTGTTCTCCATAAATCACTTGGTTTACTTAAAATATTTATGATGCAATCTACTCATAATGCCTTCACAAAACTCACCAGACGTAAAATGAATCAGAAAGTCTATTTAGGTCACATAAACCCAGTGCAGGGAAAATGCAAATGTCCGTTTACAGAATGGGGACAAGATCCAAAGAAATTAATAGTGTATTCTGCATCAGCATATCAGTTTATAGCTTGTCCTTAGCGACCTTACAAATTTTATTTACAAAATTCTGTTTTCTGGATCATGTGAAGAAAAATAATTTCAAACTCAAAGAAATCTGGGCTGAAGAAATACCACTTGATAGTTGCAGCAGCTGCAGCCAAGCAAAGATAATATTGTTTTGAATAAGTATCCAGACCAAGAGCAGATGGTTCTTTAGCTGCCAAGTTTTTCACCAGCACAGCTCCCTTTCAGAAAATGCAATAATTATGTTATGCATGAGCTCCAAAGACAAATAGGAAGGAATAAACTCGTCGAGATATGGCTACCCTTGTGTCATCAAAGCAACCACGAGCCATAATAACCTGCAGATGTAGGGAGAAGATTATTTTATGAAGCACTAAGAATCAAGGAATACAAACTCATGCAGAATACCTTTGTGGTTGAAGAGCAAAATCTATCGACCAGTTCTGAGACTCCAACCATGCCATCTGGAGCTAGCTTAGTAGGTGTTACAATAGTTACCATGGGAGCATAAAAATTCAGTAATGTTTTTGTGTTCTGGTATGAGCTGCTGGTCTCAATGTACTGCGAAAGATCAAATGATGCTGATCTCATGTCGAATGCAGCAACCCCTACCTGAAAAACTTATAGCATGTTAACCATAAACGTACCACAATATGTGGTTTAACCGTAGAGCAGATTCAACGTCTTTGGAAGACATATTCATGCATTTGAAAATTATAAATACACATTTGAAATCTCTAGATTGTATGGTCAAATGCAAGGAGATGATAATATATTCGGGAAAGTTAAACCAGAATGCCTTCAACATAATTGGCAATTGCCACTTACATCCAAATTAGAAACTGCTCCATGATTAATGTCGTAACTTCCAATTGTAAGAACAGGTCCAGAATTATCAATTTAACTATCTAGAAACTTAGATTCACTTACTTAGGGACATACACCATGCTTTTCATCAATGGAAATGTTCTTAAAATGGATTTTGGCACTCCTTTAGTTCAGC
The DNA here is from genome assembly GCA_029490685.1 of Schizonepeta tenuifolia. Classification (NCBI taxonomy): domain Eukaryota; kingdom Viridiplantae; phylum Streptophyta; class Magnoliopsida; order Lamiales; family Lamiaceae; genus Schizonepeta; species Schizonepeta tenuifolia. The sequence goes on along the minus strand of CM055960.1, from coordinate 12,490,193 downwards.
CAATTATATTTAATAAACCCAAATAAGATTGGAACTTAGCAGCACATACGTCTATCTTTGTTCCACCATTTAATCAACATCCGTGCAGCTTTACATTACAAGTGCATCAAACAAAATGTGTAGCTGAACTGTATTAATAGAAGCAACTTAAAACAAATTAATAGCTCGTTCATAATGATTACTAGTGAAATTCTTGTTTTAGAGGAACTTTGAGCTTCTCAGTTTATGATAATGCATATATGAATACCAAGACATCAACAAACTCTTGTTCAATAACACAAATAAACTCAACTTAAAATAGCACCAGATCAAATGAAATCAATTCGATGCAACTGCATGTAACCATGTAGACATAGTTAAGCTGAAATAAATCCAATCAAACAAATTTTCCATGAATTTTCACAAAAACTTAAAAATCAATGCCATACAGAGTTCGAAGTCCGCAAGTTCCTTTTACATATATGAGTCATATAGATAACAAAAATTCTCGCGGACAGTTGGTAACTAAGCAAGCGAAATCGACATTAACTGTAGATCAATTAAAAAAATCAATTCACTACGGAACAGCACCACAATCGCGGAAATTAAGCATCGGCAGAATAACAGGCTGAGTAAGAAAAACCAAAAAATATTTCTGCAATGTCTAAAATCGAAGCAATTATACTTAATATCAGAAGCTATTGTTCATATAATAAATCGATTGAATCCCCATAGACACGCAATAGTATGTGTGTTTGTGTGTTTATATGAGAGAGAGAGAGAGAGAGAGAGAGAGAGAGAGAGAGAGACCTCTTTAGCACGGTTCTCGATAAGGCCGACGATGAAGCTGGATTTCTCCCCCGTGTCGTCTTCCATCTTTTTGGAGAAGGCAAAGTTCAAAAATCCACTTTGATTTGATTGTGAAATGCGCGCATATTTATACTGCTAAATGCTAATACAGTAATGTTGCCGCGCAATAATATTTCGGGGAGGGATTGATTTATCGTTAAAAAACAAAAATAAATATATGCGCACTGGCCATAAATTCGTTGAAATATAAGAAAAATAAATTGCTAAGATTCTAAATTTCTTTTTTTTTTCAAATTTCTTATCTTGTCCAATTTTTCTTTTCTTTTTTCTTTTTTTTCCAGATTTTTTATTTTCAAATTTTTTCGTTTCTTTTTTTGTTTGCCTCTTCGTTTTTTTGTTTGTCGCTTCTTCTTTGGTCAAGATTCGAGCGAGGAGAGCCAAAGGCCTCAGAGCGAGCCGAAGAAATTCAAATTGTTGTTCGACGATTATCCTTATATTTGTAATCGGAGCGAAGGCGGAGCCGATAGTGAAGCCGCAAAATCGGAGCAATATAACTTGTCATGTTCAAAAATAGACATTGTCGTAACGAAATGTAATGATAGTGAAAATTTGGTACTTTAACACTGATGATCATATTAGTGCCAAAAATACCAACAGAAAAGAAAAAAAAAAAAAAAAAAACTTACGTAACTTGGTACTTTAGCACTAATGACCATATTAGTACCAAAAGTACCAACAGAAAGCACAAAAAAAAAAGACGTAATTTGGTACTTTAACATTAATGACCATATTAGTGCCAAAAGTACCAACAGAAAGCACAAAAAAAAACTACATAACTTGGTAGTTTGGAACTAATGACTATATTAGTGCCAAAAGTACCAAAAGAAAGCACAAAAAAATACGTAACTCGGTACTTTGACGCTAATGACCTATTAGTGCCAAAAGTACCAATAGAAAGCACAAAAAAATACTAAGTAATTTGGTACTTTGGCACTAATGACCATATTAGTGTCAAAGTACCAACTGAAAACAAAACAAAAAAAAACTAAGTAATTTGGTACTTTGGTAGTTTTGCACTAACTAGTGTCAAAAGTACCCGACTTCTTGTACCCGAATCCTACCTGACCCGCGCCCTTCAATAAAGGTATTTTTGTCCTAAATTCAAAAAAATGGCTAAAAAATGTGTATTTTAAAATGGTGGACTATATATTTGGTTTTAATCCCCATTATGAGTATTTCATAAGTTGGCTATTAATTTTAACCTTCAAAAATAGTGAAATGTCACGTTACGAAAAATTCCGCGTCAGTTTTTCGGGCACAAAATTTAAAGGCGTGATCCGAATATATATATATATATATATATATATATATATATATATATATATATGTAAAAAACAACACCTTACTCATACACTTTTGTAGTAATGAAGAAAATGTTCTTTTAAATTCTCTCCATCTTAGTTTTTAGGTAATAGCTAACCCTGAACCCTATATTAAAACAAAAGTAATGAGAGAGAAAATCTAAAGTCAATTTTGACCAATTTGATTAATTTTGATCAATTCCAATTTTTTTTTCTTACGGGAGTGGACCAATTTTTTTCTTTTTATCTCTCTTCTATTTTATCCTTTTTTCTAAATTTCTTCTAATTTGGCTAATTAAAATATAGTGAAGATGCATCTTAAATTAAAGATCTTTAATTTGATATAAAAATTGTAATTTATGGATTTCAAACAAATAAGTTATGATAGTTTAAAATTTAAAAATATATATTTATGGAGTAAAAATATAAATAAATGTCTCCACGAGAGAGAGATAGATGGGGGATGAGTGGGTGGGATTTTTCTTTTCTTTTTTGTTTTTGTTTAATTTTTTATTTCTTTATCGAGAAAAATAAGATGAAATTTTTTTATTTTAATTTAATTTTTTATTTGTGTAAAACAACATCGCTTTGTCGACCTAGGCACCTGGCATCCAACATGTAATTCCAAGATGCCATATCACTTATAATTTGGGGAAAATTGGTTGTAAGTGAAAATTCACGAAAAATTAAAAAGGTGTTGATTTTTAAAACAAAATCTTAAAAATTGTGTGAAAATCCAGAATTTGCTAAAACATTGTAAATTTACAAACTATTAACACTTCATATAAATCAAAAGATCTAAGTACAATCATCATCATTCATAATCAAATTTTCAAAGCGATTTCATTTGATGCACCAATATTGAGGAACACTTTTCTATTATCTTTGTACAATTGTCATTGATGGTCCCGATACGAGTTACTGGTGTATGGGGGGGAGAATACACCAGTTAGGATTTTAAAATTGAACTCCTGAAAAATACTTCAACCGAGTAAAAAAGACTCAGTTGGAATCTCACAGCTGAGTAATCACGCTTTTGTGCAAAGTCGGTCAAAAACCAAGACAGTTGATAATGCTAAGATCAGTTTGTATGCTGGTTAGAAGGTCAGATGAATATGCAAGAAATAAACAAAATAAACACTAGCACACAGAGATCTACGTGGTTTGGAGAAACCTCCTACGTCCACGGGGAGTTGTGAGTCCACACAACTCTGTCCAAGTTCTTCTGGACAAACCACTCAGCTTACGCGGGCTGAGCAACCGTTAAGGATAAGTTTGCGGGTACTTATCAACCTTACAGTTTAGTTTTCGAGTACTAAACAACCTATCTACTCAGTTGCAGGAAGAGTAGGATCCTAAACCTTTTCAGGTGAAAGAAAATGGGTTATAACTAAAAGCTCGAACACGAAGTGAGCTGTGATCTAACTCTCTACGAACTCTCACTAAGTGATGTTCTCAAGGTTCGATCTAAAGACACAAAAACTAACTAACTCTAGAACTCTCAACAAGTGATGTTCTAAGAGATTGAATCAGTTCAACTCGTGAAGAATATTGCTCTTTCTTTCGCTCTCTGGTTTCTTCTCGCGTGTGTGTCTTGTATCTTTTTCGAATGAATGAAGGCCTCTATTTATAGGCGGAGAGTATCAACTAGCCGTTGGAGGAGCTATTGATCTCTGTTCTTTGAAAGTGATGGCTTGTCTCTCATTTTTGCAGACTTTCCCGATATGGCATCTGTGCGCTTCTGCTTTCCATCTGAGACAACCTTATGTTGGGCCAAATGGGGTAGTGACTGAACGGTCAAACCCTCACGTGACTTCCTTTTTGAAATTCAAATCTTAACAACAGACTTCCAGCAAGGAGTGGTCGGTTAAGACTTTTGATCTTCAACTAACTTGATCTTCAGCCAATGTTCTATCTGACTACTAACAGTTGAACTCTCATCTGACTTCAACTTCAAGCTGTTGGTCTTCTTGGTTGAGTTCTACAACTGATGTTCTGAAACTGAACACTCAGTTGTCTTCCTTGTATCTGATCGGTTGGGTTCGAACACTCAGATGGCTTCCTTTCATCTGATGTTCTTTCCCTCATACTGCTTCTCATCTGTTGAACGCTCAGTTGTTTTCCTTACAACTGATGTTCTATTTCTTGAACGAGACTTCCCCTTTTTGGATGCTGAACGCTCAGTTGTCTTCCTCACAATTGATGTTCTATCCGAGTGAAGCCTTGTTGCCATCTTCAGCTGGAGACCTGTAAAGATAAAATCTTGACAATGCTCAAACAGCGAGCCTAACTACTAATATTAGGTTCTGGCAACATCGACTCGGTTGGGGTCAATTGGTTTTGGAATTCATCAAAACTCTTACTAACAAATTTCCCAACAATTTCCCCCTTTTTGATGATGCCAAAACCCCTTACAAACTTACAGATCAAGACTCTAAAACTTTAAAATCCTTATACAATTCTTACATATCCAAAATCTCAGCTGAAATTCTAGACAGTCTATAAGATTGAAACATCAAAAGGTTAGCACAGTTATAACATGGTATTGAAATAACTTTGCGATTCAGAGCTTGGACAATGAGGGATTGTACGTCAAGTTGAATCTTATAATTGAGTAGTTTTCATTACAACTGAGTGTTACAAGGAAAAGCGCAAAAGCCAAAAATTACAACAGTTGCCTGAAAACTAACTGAGCTAAAATTGTAGCCCATACTTACTAAAAATCCTAACAAAAATCTCTCTCTTGGCAGGTGACTCCTTAGAAATGTCCACTTCATGCTCCTTGCAAACCTGCCTCGCCTCAGCTGCGATCTTCGTGCGGTTCGGGTTGCTAGAGTCTGGGAGAAGAGGAGGCCGATAAGTAACCCTCTTGGGAACTGGAACTGTGTTCAAGTCCAGGTTGGCGTCAATCATAGCCGCCTGAATTGGTTGAACATGCCCGGGTCTCCTGAGTGCAACTCGGTCAGCGCTTCCTTGAACGCTTTCCTCGGGTCATCAGTTGCGTAAACCATCCTATAGTAGAAGTCGTTCACGAACTCCTGCTTGAACAACTCCCACTCTTCATTCCACTCGGTCGGCATCCACTTATCAACATGCCTAAACCGACTCTCGACCTTGGACTTTGCCGGCAACCTTTGTTGCTTCAACCGAGCTTCCGCCTTTGATTGAAGTTTGTTGATGCGGCGTCGGCTGCGGGAGGCAACGTTGCGGTCCAGGTTCTGGGACATTTTCTTCAGCTCTTCCTCGAACTGGTTCACCCTCCTCGCCTGGTTGGCAGCAAACTTTCTGATCCAGCTCGGGTTCATGTAATCCTTCTCCTCTACATCCATAGCCTTGGCCGCTGCAATGCACTCTTCGGTTGTTATCCCGTCGAGTTCAGAATCCAGCTCGGCTGCGATCTCGGCTATGGAGTTGTAGAAAACTCCGAACTTCTCTGCCTGCTCCAAGTCCTTTTCCATTCCAGCTCCACCGACTTCGGTTGGCTTGGGAGCAGCAGACTTCCTTTGAGCAGACCTCCTTCTCTTCAGCTGAGATTTCCCTTGAGCTGGCGTCTCTTCTTCGGCTTGGGTCTCTTCTTCTTCCTGCACTTCAACCTCCGTCTCCTTCTCTTCCCCCTTTTTGGCATCAGCAACAAGGCTTGCTACTGAACCATCCAGAGAGGTGAGTTGTTGTTCGGCAAGTTTGAGGCGGTTGAAGAGTTCATCGACCGCGCACTCAAGCTCCATCTTCTTCGCCAGATCCGAGTCCTGGCGCTCTTGTTCGGCTTTCTTCAAGACAGAGAGGTTCTCGATGACCTCTGTCTAAAAAGCAGCGAACTCAGCCCATCGCGACTCGAAGTGAGACTCCCATTCAGCATCTTGTGTCTGTTGGGACTTGGCAAGATTGGAGTCGGCCAAGGATTTGAAGACGTTCAGCTCCGACTTCAATCCCAACAGAGTGGACTTCAACTCCGACACTTCTTGACTGGTGGAGGAGGAGAATTCATTCAGCTTGGTCTTCAGTTCAACATTCTCCTCCACCAGTTGTTGGTGCTTGACTTCTTGTGCTTCCAACGCCCTCAGCTGGTCATCTTTTTGTTGCTGGAGGTTGGCAAGCAGCTCGGTTCTTAGTTAGTTCACCCTCTCAGCCACCAGCTCACATATCTCTTCAGTGTTGGGAGCATGCTGATCAGCTGGAAGGGCTTGAGCAATCAGAGCTTGAGGCTCAACTGTGACCATGGCTTGTCGGTTTGCCAGGTACAGCTTCAGCTCTTCTTCTTCTTCTTCCTTCGCTGCTGCGGCAGCTGCATCCACATCTTCAAGGAAGTCAGCTGACTTGATCAACATGCTGTCGAGGAAGTCAATGCACTCCTGTCCAGCTGCCTCCCTTGTGTCCGTCCCTTCAGCTCTGCTCTGGTCCAGCCGGCGAGTGAGCAGCGCAATCCGGTTGTTGTAAGCCACTTCAAGGTTGGAGTAGTTGAAGTAGGCTCGGATGCGGGACTCATCGGACTTCAGCCTGTCCCAGCTCTGCACCCTGATCATATCTTCTTTGACGTACCAATGGCTGAAGATCAGGTGGAACTGGTACAACAGCTCGGTTCCCAGAGTGGCGAAGACTAGCATGTTGCGAGCTTCAGGGAACATGCCCACCAGCTTCTAGAAGCAGTAGGCCACCCTGCCTTCGTGCTCCAGCGCAACTGCCTGAAGGTCCTCTTCCTCATTGATTGGGGAGGGAAAAATATCATAAGGCAATGGTTCAAACAGTTCATCGATGTTGGCCAAAGAGACGGTCACAACATCGGCATCGAGCTGGGAGCTCAGAATATTGGATTCGGTTGGGAGGGGTTTCAATTGTTTCCTCAACATTGGCCGAAGGAGCGGTCACAATGTTGGCATCGAGCAAGGTGCTCGGAACATTTGGCTCTGGTTGGGTAGAAAAAGCAAGAGGCTCTGGGGACGGTACGGCATCAACTCCTACCGTGGGGGAGATGGGAACATCTTCAACGTCCTCAGATGAGGAAGAAGCATCTGACGTCAAATCCGTCTCCATTCCGTCAGCCTTGTCAGCTCCGGTGGCTCGAGGGACGATCTCGAACGAGGCGGCCTCAGCTGAGCGGCTGGATTCGGAAGGCTCCTCAGCAGGTGTCGACTCAACCGGTGCTTCCTCCTCAACTGGAGCTTGCTCCTCAGCTGGCTCCTCAGCTGGTACCTCAACTGGCTCCTCAACTGACTCATCAGCTAGCACCTCAGTTGGCTCATCAGCTGGCACATCAGCTGGCTTTTTAACCGACTTCTTGAACCGTACCCTTAGCTTTTTCTGGACAGGTTCCTCAGCTGACTCCTTCTCCGACTCAGCTAGTCGGCGTGCAGCTTTGGACTTGGCGGGGCGAGCGATAGCTGGTTCCCCCTCAACTGTTGGCTCTATAGACTTTCCAACCTCCTTTTTCTCCTTTGGAGTGTACACACTCCTAAGCACCTCCTGTGCTTTCTTGGCTGTCGGGAACAACAGCAACTTCTTAACCGGCGTCTCTTCGCAGTTTGCCCAGACCATGTTGCGGTCCTTGGTCGCGAGCAAGATGAGGGCAGAGATCTTGCAGCCGAAGTTGAGTGTCCCCTTGACACTGAGCAGCTTCTCTCCCGACTCGAATGTCGTCTCGGTGATCTTCGACTTCTCCACCATCAACTGATTCAGGAAGTATTTGAACCAGTTGATCTAGTGTTGGTGCTCCAAGGCCACCAACTGCCTTAATTTGGGTCGGCTGATATCGCCGAATGCGCCACTGTAACCGAACACCACCTTTGAAATAACATCGAACAGCAGGCGATGTTCTGGCTTCAGCTTTGTCCTCTGCATATTACTCCTTAACTTCTCCGGAGTGATCAGAGCTTTCTCCAAAAATTCATCGACGTGCTCGTCGGATATATTCTCCAGAAGTTCAGTGGCGGTGTGGTTGAAGGGGATGATGTAACGGAGGGCGTCGGAAACGTCGATGGGGAAAGAGACACGACGTATGGTCCTGGCCGGAACATCTCTTTGCCGGCAGGAGACTTCCGTAGACATGCCTTCTGAAGATTCAAGGGGGGCCTTCAAGTTTACGTAAAACTCCCCCACTTGTCGCCTGAGAAGATGGGATGGGCAAAGCTTGGCCCATTCCAGGAGGCCATTCTCACGGAGGATGTTTGCGAGGGGAGCCAACACCGGTGACTCCAATTCCTCATCGGAGAGGATTTGCTCAAAGTGGATCTTCGACACCAACATGTCGAAGGATTCTTCATACGAAGTAGGGACGAGGGAAGATCCTGATGAGGCCATTTTCTTACTTTTCGGTGCCATTTATGATCACTGCAAAAGGAATATATATAGAGGAAAGGAAAGAAAATCTTTTGCAGAAAAGGGTTAGACAAAGTCTGTGAAGACGATGAACAGTTAAATCAGATATACACGAATGAGGAAAGTAGGAGATTTCTTCCTGATTTACCACCTTATATAAGTTTTTTACTCGGTAGAGATCGACGGCTGGGATTAAATGGCGCGAATCCATCAACGGCTGAGATTACACGACTGTTGACTATCTTTGACTTGACGTCATGTACCGAGTTCCAACCCGCGCGTGAGAAGGTGTACAGTTTATCTTTTCAGCCCAGTCGCACTATAAAGTAGGCTATGGATGTTCAGCCGTACTTTACATTTAATGCGACATGATGGCTATTTTAATGTAACTGACTGGCTTAGGAATGTTTGAATTTATTTCAAACATTCTCATTTTAGAACATAACACCTTCAGCCATAAATGTTACCTGCCAGCTGATGTTGGAATCAGCTGAGTTCTCATGTTGCGGCATACCATCAGCTGACTCGAGTTCGTCTGTTCAGCTGACGTCTGATTCCTTCGGTTGGCAATCTGCATCTGATTGGCATACCATCAACTGACTCGAGTTCGTCTGTTCAGTTGACGTCTGATGTCTTCAGTTGGCGATCCGCATCTGAAATTCCCCCTTCATCTGAGCTTCCCCCTCAGATGGATATCTATCTCTTTGCCTCAGTTGACTCCTCATCTGATGGATCCAACAATCCAAGGAGGTCACATAGCATCTTGAACCGTGCTTCAGCTAGAGGTTTGGTGAAGATATCAGCTCTCTGAATCTCAGTTGGAATCTTCTCCATGGATACATCCTTCTTCTCAATATGATCTCGGATAAAATGATGACGGATGTCGATATGCTTTGTCCGAGAGTGGTGAACAGGATTCAGAGAGATAGCAATGGCACTTGAGCTATCACAATGAATGGGAACCTGTCCAGTTGCGACTTCATAATCTCTCAGCTGTTGCTTCAGCCACAACACTTGCATGCAGCAGCTTCCAGTAGCCATATACTCTGACTCGGTTGTAGAAGTGGCAACACTGCTTGTTTCTTGGAGAACCACGAAACTAGCTTGCTTCCCATGAACTGACACTGTCCAGATGTGGACTTTCTGTCCAACCGATCTCCTGCTAGATCTACATCTGAGTATCCGGTCAGCTGAATATTGTCGTCAGTTGGATACCACAGTCCAACATTGACCGTACTCTTCAGATACTTGATGATGTTCTTTGCTGCTAACATGTGTGCTTCCCTTGGTTGAACTTGGAACCGGGCACACACTCCAACCGCGTAAGATATGTCTGGCCGACTGGCGGTTAGATAGAGCAAAGAACCGATGATCCCTCTATACTTACTGGCATCCACGAGCTTTCCCTCAGTTCCAGGTTCAATCTTCCAGTTAGTATTCATCGGGATCCTTGTTGTCTTGCTTGTCTGCAATCCGAATTTGGTGATGAGCTCTTTTGTATACTTGGACTGATTGATGAAGATCCCTTCTGGAGACTGCTTCACTTGTAATCCAAGAAAATAATTCATCTCGCCCATCATCGACATCTCGAATTTCTCCTTCATGAGATTTGAAAAATTTTCACACAGTTCCTCCGACTTAGAACCGAATATGATGTCGTCAACATAGATTTGCACAACAAGAATGTCATCTCCAACTTTGATGGTGAATAGGGTTTTGTCAACTGACCCTCGTTTGAAACCCGAGTTCAGAAGAAAACCACAAAGAGTGTCATACAAAGCTCTGGGTGCTTGTTTTAGTCCATAAATTGCTTTCTTCAACTTGTACACTCTTCCATCTCCAGTCTCAAAACCAGGAGGTTGTTCAACATATACATCTTCCTTGATATCTCCGTTGAGGAATGCACACTTCACATCCATCTGATATACCTAGAACTTGTGATGTGCAGCATAGGCTAGAAAGATTCGGATGGCTTCCAGCCTTGCAACCGGCGCGAAGGAGTCCTCGAAATTGATTCCTTCTTGTTGGCAATATCCTTGAGCTACCAACCTTGTCTTATTCCTCACTATGAATCCAATGGCGTCTCTCTTGTTTTTGAAAATCCACTTCAATCCAATAACCTTGACACCATTTGGTCTTTCTACCAACTCCCATACACAGTTGCGTAGAAACTCATTCAGTTCTTCTTGCATGGCTGTTGTCCAGTGAACACAGTTGAGAGCTTCCACAACGTTCTTCGGTTCTGGCACATCAGCTACAAAGCAAGATATCATGGCAACATCTCCAGCTTGCTCGAACTCCTCTAGAACTACCAACTCCTCAGCATATTGGGCGTAAGTGTTGGAATCTTTCTCGGTTGAATCCTGAGTCGCAACTCTGCTTCTTGTACGCACACCTTCGGTTGGATCTCCGATGATGTTGTCAGTGGAATGAACTTCATACCATCTTCGATTGCGTCTTCCTTCTTCTTCCAACTGTGGCTGTTCCGTGATCTGAGTTGGAGTCTTCAGAGCTGGTGACTGATCAGCTGTTGAGTCTGGGTCCTTAACATTGACATTAGTTTGAACCGGACTCGGTTGAGCTTCGGATGCTGATGCAGTTGGAGAAGCATCAGCTGAAGTTCCCCCTTGAGATGAGCTGGGGTCTTCGCATTCATCTTCAGAGGAGTATGGATCCTCATCCTCAGTTGCCCAAACCAGTGGTTCAGCTAGATTCTTTTGCCTTAGAATCTGAGATCTTGTGAGGGCTGGTGGAACTTGTGGATCACCCTGTTGTCCTTTAGCCTGTTCCCTGCACTCAAAAGTAGATTCATCAAAACTAACATGAGGTGTTATCTCCACAACACGAGAGCCATTGTTGAAAACTCTATAAGCCTTGATCCGAGCGTCATATCAGAGAAATATGCCTTTCGAAGCTTTGGCATCAAAAGTTTTCAACTGAGTCTTCCCATTGTTGTGAATATAACACTTAGAACCAAAAACGCGAAAATAAGAAATATCTGGCTTTCTGCGTCTCCATAGCTCGTATGGTGTCTTTCCCAACCGCTTGGTCAGAAGAGACCGGTTCTGAGTGTAGCATGCAGTATTGATGGCCTCAGCCCAAAATCTCTTTGGTAGAGCTGAGCTGGTCAACATGGATGTAGCTGCATCTTTCAGTGTTCGATTTCTTCGCTCAGCTACTCCATTTTGTTGCGGAGTACGCGCTGCTGATGTTCGATGTGTAATTCCATGCTTCTCGCAGTACTCGATGATAGTTTCACTTAGAAACTCAGTTCCACGATCTGATCGGATAGAAATGATCTTCATCTCTTGTTGGTTCGATATCCGATCCATTAACTTGGGTAGCTCATCTCGGGTTTCACTCTTGTGGCGCATGAAGATGGTCCACGTATATCTTGAGTAGTCATCAGTTACAACCAGTGTGTACTCGTTACCATTCATGCTCTTTGGTGTAACTGGCCCGAAGAGATCCATGTGGATCAGCTGTAACACTCGGTCGGTTGAGGGAGTCGACTTCAACCGGAAAGAGGATCTAGCGAGCTTTCCCAACTGGCATGCACTGCAGATGTGTGTTGTTGAAAACACTCGGTTTGGTATGCCTCTTGCATGTTCTTGTCTGGCAAGTCGGTTCATTGTCTTGAAGTTCAGATGGTTGAGCCTTTTGTGCCACAGCCAGCTCACATCTGAACTGCTCTTTGATAACAGGCAGGTGTCAGGAAGGCTGCTGTTCCAGTCAGCGTAGTAGACATTCCCGGTTGGTGATCGATTTCCCAACAATATCACCTGCTTTGATCCGACATTTTTAACCCTGCAACCCTGTGCATCAAACTTGACAGAGAAACCATTATCACAGAATTGGCTGATGGAGAGCAAGTTATGCTTCAATCCATCAACATAAGAAACATTAGAGATTGAAACATGATTGGTTTCAAGTGTACCGTAACCTCTGGTGTAACCTTTCGAGTTGTCACCAAAAGTAACTGATGGACCTTCTTTCTCCACGAAACTTCCAAGCAAATCCTTCAGATTCGTCATGTGTTTCGAGCATCCACTGTCCATCACCCACATTGTTACAGACGCTTTATTCTTCCTCAGCTGTTTCTCCTGTACCTGCAAAGAGAAACTCGCTTAGGTCCCCAATTTCAGTTGGGTCCTGGAGGGTTAGAACCAGTTCCCCCTGGAACTGTGCGTCGCTTTTCCCTGTATACTCGGATGGATTTATCATTCCAGATCACTTTTCCTTCATCATCCACTATAATAACACCTCGGTTATCCTTAGGCTTGTTGTTAGTAGTGATGTTCTATTTCTTGGGAGGAGTTGGATTTCTCCCATTCTGAGCTTTCGGAGGAGAGGCTTTCCCTCTGTTTTGATGGCGATTCTTATCCTGTTGAATTTGTCTATGAGGTCGGACGCCATGTTGGAATCTTTGTGGCTGATTCTGATTCCAACTCCCTGAGTGTTGTCTGTAGTTGTTCATGCCCTGTTGGTGATTTATATTGTGGCATGAATATCTCCAGTTGTTCGACCTGTTCCTCATTGGTTGACTCGGTTGGAACCTTTGGTTGAACTGATGTTGGAACCGCTGTTGATTCAGATGATTGAATCCTTGTCGGTTCTGCGGTCGGTTCCATTCATTCTGATGTTGACTCTGAGGTTGATGCAGAGGTCGGTTCTAATTCTGAGTTCAGTTGCAATTATGCCTTCGACGCCTCTGATTCCTCTTCTGACTTTTGGAGCATTCCCCCTCGGTTGATGTCCCAACCGATGGAACATTCTGTCCTCCATCTACTGCTCCTTTTCCCTTCTCAGTTGTGGTTGCCTTGGTCGGTTGAGCTTGTTCAGAGGTGGAGGTTGAATTACTTTGTGGTGACTCAGGTTCCACTGTGTTAGGTTCGACAACCTTGACCTCAACAGCTTTGATGAAGGTTGCTGGAGGAATTCCACTATCTTTAATCATATCATAACCGAGTCCTGACACGTCATCCATTTGTCTACTGTAACTGATAAGATTCTCAATGATCTTGGATGACTGATACAGCTTGATTAGATTATCCTTCTCAGTTTGCAACTCCTTGAGGAGGACAGTTATCTGCTCGGTTTGTCCATCTGACTTCTTTATCAGCTGGTCGATCTGAGTCTCTTAATTTTTCAACTGATCTTGCTGCTCCTTGATCTGCTCTGTCAACTCCTCATCAGTTGGAGCATTAATTCGGTTGACCGCATTCAGTTGACTCTTGAGATTCTCAATCTCCTCTGTTTGACTTTTGATCAGATCGTCCTTCACGGTTAAGGATTCTTCAAGTTTTGAGGACTGTTCTTGAAGACTCTTAAACTCAACCGATTGCTGATGTAGTTCCTCACTGAGTTCTTGAAAGTCACTCCAGGAGGGTTCAAACTCTTCGTCCAGTGATTCCTGCATGTTAGAAGTATTGGAAGAATTTAACTTAGCAGGATTAGAGTGTACCTCAGTATCATCTTGGTCGGTTCCAAGTGCCATGAGGCATTGATCCTGAGTGATGGCGTTGTTTGTAGAAGTCAGCTCATCCTCATCTTCAGTGTCAGTGAAGATGTCCATGTCGTCAGTTGCTTCTTCTGCTACCATGGCCTTGTTCTTTCCAGCTTGCTTGGCCCTCAATGCTTCTCTCTCTTTCTTTGAGAGGTCTGGACAGTCAGCTTTGAAATGTCTCTCCTTGCCGCATTGAAAGCAACCGTTGGTGACAGGCTTTGAACTGTCTCGAGTTCGGTTTGATTTGTAGAATCATTTGTATTTCCCGAACCGAGTGTCCATGTCGGCTAGTTTCTTTGACAGGGCGGCAATGTTCTGTTGCAGTTCCTCTCTGCTTGGCTCCTTTGCCACTGTGTCAGCTGATCTGGTTGGCCTTGATGTTCTCGATTTGGAGTAGTCAGCTCGAAGAGCAACTAACTTTGAGGCTGAACCAACATCCTCAAGTCGACTCGTCTGAACTGAGGACTGAGATATTCTTCGGTTCACCTTATACTCATTTCCCTTTAAAATTGAGAACAATCTTTCAGTTCCCATTTCACCAAGGTCAGCTCGGCTCTCGTGGATATTAGTGAAGGTATCCCACTCAACCGGTAGAGCTTGCAACACTTTGAGATTGATTTCTCTTATTGTGTATTTTCCTCTTCGGATGGACTGGATTCTTCTGAGAATGTCCATAAATCGGAGCTCTAGCTGATCAATTGTTTCATCTGTCTTCAGACAAAAGTTGTCGAAGTCTTGGCATGCATGTGAGAACTTGTTCTCCTTCGTCTCATCGCTTCCTTCACTCAGCGATGTCAGGATGTCCCACATTTCTTTGGCAGTCTCACACTCTTCAATCCAAAGGAGATAGTCTTGTCCAACAGTGGACATAATCGTGCTTTGAACCCAAATATCCAACTGGCTCACCTTGGCTTCCTCTGGAGTGCAGTCTTCCTGCTGCTTCTCCACAAACTCCACAACTGTATCCCCATCGTTGGGATTTGTAGGAGTGCGAGTGATTCTTTCTTTGATGATGATCGGGGATGAGAGTACTTGTTGCATCCTATGATGCTTCGACAGTAAGATCTTCTTCATCCGTGTCCTCCAGGATGTATAATTTACTACCGAGAACATGACCACGATCTTGTCCTTGACGTCCATCTGCACACAACAACAGAACAAATATGCAAGCAAATATGCTCTAGTGTCAAAAATAGATCTGTTCAGTTGACCACTGAAGAAACTTTCTCGAATTCACACCTTGTGAAACAGAGTCAGTAGTCTTTTGAACCACTGCTCTGATACCACTTGATGGTCCCGATACGAGTTACTGGTGTATGGGGGGGGAGGAATACACCAGTTAGGATTTTAAAACTGAACTCCTGAAAAATACTTCAACCGAGTTAAAAGACTTAGTTGGAATCTCACACCTGAGTAATCAACCTCAGCTGGAAGAGTGGTGCTGTGCGGAATGTGGTGGAAATTAACAACTCGTAAAACAACTCACGCTTTTGTGCAAGGTCGGTCAAAAACCAAGACAGTTGATAATGCTAAGATCAGTTTGTATGCTGGTTAGAAGGTCAAATGAATATGCAAGAAATAAACAAAATAAACACTAGCACACAGAGATTTACGTGGTTCGGAGAAACCTCCTACGTTCACGGGGAGTTGTGAGTCCACACAACTCTGTCCAAGTTCTTCTGGACAAACCACTCAGCTTACGCGGGCTGAGCAACCGTTAAGGATAAGTTTGCGGGTACTTATCAACCTTACAGTTTAGTTTTCGGGTACTAAACAACCTATCTACTCAGTTGCAGGAAGAGTAGGATCCTAAACCTTTTCAGGTGAAAGAAAATGGGGTTCCAACTAAAAGCTCGAACACGAAGTGAGCTGTGATCTAACTCTCTACGAACCCTCACTAAGTAATGTTCTCAAGGTTCGATCTAAAGACACAAAAACTAACTAACTCTAGAACTCTCAACAAGTGATGTTCTAAGAGATTGAATTCAGTTCAGCTCGTGAAGAATATTGCTCTTTCTTTCGCTCTCTGGTTTCTTCTCGCGTGTGTGTCTTGTATCTTTTTCGAATGAATGAAGGCCTCTATTTATAGGCGGAGAGTATCAACTAGCCGTTGGAGGAGCTGTTGATCTCTGTTCTTTGAAAGCGATGGCTTGTCTCTCATTTCTGCAGACTTTCCCGATATGACATCTGTGCGCTTCTGCTTTCCATCTGAGACAACCTTGTGTTGGGCCAAATGGGGTAATGACTGAACGGTCAAACCCTCACGTGACTTCCTTTTTGAAATTCAAATCTTAACAACAGACTTCCAGCAAGGAGTGGTCGGTTAAGACTTTCGATCTTCAACTAACTTGATCTTCAGCCGATGTTCTATCTGACTACTAACAGTTGAACTCTCAGCTGACTTCAACTTCAAGCTGTTGGTCTTCTTGGTTGAGTTCTACAACTGATGTTCTGAAACTGAACACTCAGTTGTCTTCCTTGTATCTGATCGGTTGGGTTCGAACGCTCAGATGGCTTCCTTTCATCTAATGTTCTTTCCCTCATACTGCTTCTCATCTGCTGAACGCTCAGTTGTTTTCCTTACAACTGATGTTCTATCTCTTGAACGAGACTTCCCCTTTTTGGATGCTGAACGCTCAGTTGTTTTCCTCACAACTGATGTTCTATCCGAGTGAAGCATTGTTGCCATCTTCAGCTGGAGACCTGTAAAGATAAAATCTTGACAATGCTCAAACAGCGAGCCTAACTACTAATATTAGGTTCTGGCAACATCTACTCGGTTGGGGTCAGTTGGTTTTGGAATTCATCAAAACTCTTACTAACAAATTTGCCAACAGTCATATTTAATATTTATCTTTTTGTTTATAATATACAAGAGTATTATACATGTATTTTAGTTTATTTAAAACAAAAGTGTTGACAGTGAAATTGTAATCAATTTTGACTATTAATTAAGCAGTTTTTTTTTATAAGAACATGGATCAAAAGATCGACTAACAAAAATTTTAATTAATTTCTGTAGTGATACTAATATCAATCAACAGTACAAATAAAGGAAAATATAAACCTACTATTATGGAGATATATCTAAGAAATTGTCGAAAATATTGAGAAAATATTCAAATTATTATGTATCTGAGTCAATATCAATATTTCTGCTGAAATTTTAGTTGAATCAGATATTAATATTTGAATAAGGATTAATGAAGAATTCAAATCATTATGTATCTGAGTCAATATCAATATCTCTATTAAGGTACCATGCTTATTATTTAAATATATATATATATATATATATATATATATATATATAATATGTAACTTCATAACCTTTCTCACGTTTCCCGTGTTTGAAACTTTTATCTTTAAATCAAAATATTTAAACATATTTATTTATTTAATAATATCAGTTTTATTTGCCGTAAATTTATCAAATGTAGATTAAAGGTAAATTTCTCTTCAAATATTTTGGAATATGCAAATTTAACTTTTTTTCTCAATCTACGTTTTAGGATTTTTCAATCATAATTTTTTCTTCCATTTCTCAATTCAGATAAGTCTCAAAATTTATATTTTATTGGAGTAATTAAGTAATAGATTTTAATAAAAAATATTAGAAATTAGCTTTCAGTTTTTACAACTTGAAAAAATAAGAATAAAAAAAATTAGAAAATTTGTAGTACTCAAACTCATTACTTATATCTTTTGGAATGTCCTATTTCCATAAATAAACATATTTAACCTTTAAAAATAACGGAGCCTATTATATTTTAATTATTTTATCATAATGACGGACATTTGTATTGTATTTTTACTTTTAATTTTTTTATATATTGTAACTGAATTAATACTTGTATTTTTATTTCTAAGTAAAATAAAAATATAAAGTGCTCCCCGCGCATTGCGCGGGCCACGGTACTAGTTCCAGTGAAATTGGAAGTTCGAGTTTTGATATGTCAATAATAAAAAAGTGATACTATTAATACAAATGGGTGAAAAAGTCGTGACTTCATTTGCAATTAATTATTTTTCGATTCTATAAGTGGTTATTGTTGCGAATTGATTAATAATGTAATAGAAATTTCAGACCACAAAATTAAAAATAACTTCATTTGCAATTCTAAAGTATATGCCACAAATCTAAAAGTGATAGAAATTTCGGACCACAAAACTATATATAAATTAATAACTAATTGATTAATAACTAGTGTGTAATCCGTCGAAAATTATGAGATTTATTAGTATTTTTGAAGATTATTAAAATCATTATATATAAAATGAATCAGCCTTTTGTCACATTTAAAAAGATCGAAATGGCTTCTTCCCCATGTTCAATTCAGGATACACAGAGAGAATAGCAGAGGTATGATCATATTTTTCTTCAGTCAAGAACATTACCTCTGTAGTGGTGTATTTTATCAGCCATTCTTGATTAGCGATATCTATATTCGAATATGTCCTTCCATCTTTATCGTGTTTATTATTCCATGTATAATAGCACCCAATGAACTTAACATCCTCTAATTAGCACTCCTCCACACAATTTCTAAATGATAGAGATATATGAAGTACTTGTGCTTTTCTTAGTTTCCAACTCTTTCCTCCCCATTGAGAATATCATTGAAATCACCCATGACAGGCTAGGCTTTAAGTTATTTGTTATATTGAGCTTACTTAAAATACAAAAAATGGGTGATTGCAATGGAGCGTGTGTGTATATATATATATATATATATAGGAGGAAGATCAGATAAAAATGTAATCTTATATGAGAAATGAGAATAAATTTAAACTTTTGATTTTTATTAATCTACGGTCCAAATTTAACGATACATTAAGTTCTCAAAAATATGCATTTAAATGTGATACCAATAACATAAACTTTATTTCTTTTGTAATTTAATTTCATTAGGATTTCATATTTGGCAGAATAGACGTACGTCATCGTGGTTGTATTTATCTGTTCCAACCAAGCATATCGACATTAATGTACCTAAATCTTCTCGAATGGGAAATACGCAAATGATTCTTTCAAAGGTGGAGGAATCTTATTCCTCAACAACATGCTGCTTGCACATCTTTTATCAACCATATATTAGATACTCATACTTAACTTATATTTGACGACATTTTAGTAAAAGGACCGTTGCATATTAAAGAAGGAGTTTTGTGTGAGACAGTTTACTGATGATGTGGTTTATCACTAAGATGGATTAAAAATTTAGATTGCAAACCCATTCATCGATATTCAATAACATATACTACTAGCAATGTCAGTTTGAATTACAATAGACCATTAGATATGAATTATAGATTTTGGATCTTTGACCGGTGTGACCATCTCACACGAAATTTTGTATCAAAGCAATAAGACCACTATTGTCATATATATATTTTTTTTAATTACAACGCATGCATATATAACTCGAACCCTCCACCTTAAGTTTGGAGGGAAGCGTCTTACCCAGCTGCACTTCTGAGTCTATAAACATTTTTTTTAAAGCACTTAAATTTGTAACTCAATTTTTATATCTTCCCGAAAAATAATATAATTTAGCGAACATTATCAGATTCATATAGTATAAATTAAGAAGACAACACTCATATTTTGGATAGGAAACACCAGTGATTAAGAAGATACTTGTGATACTTCAACAATTATAACTCGATAAAAAAATGAGAGAAAATTAAAATACTCTTTACGAAAGACAAACGCCTAATTCACCCTATAAATACTAGGGTTTGAACTACTACACTCAATTCATACACACATTTGAGCAATGAAGCCTCACGTCGCCTTCCTTCCAAGCTCCGGCATGGGCCACATCTTCCCGCTCTTCCAGCTCGCCGAGAAGCTCGTACTCCACCATGGCTTCCACGTCAGCTTCCTCGTCATCACCACCAACGCATCCGCCGTTCAGAACCAATTCCTCCTCTCCCCCGCCGTCCAGCTCCTGCAGCCGGACTTCACAATCATCAATCTCCCACCGGCCGACGTCTCCGCCGCCATCACCGCCGACATGAGGCTCGGCACTCAGCTGTCAGTTCTCACACGCGAATCACTCAAGCCGCTTAAATCTACTCTGATGGACCTCAACCCTACCTCCCTCATCATCGACATCTTCACCACCGACGCCATTGATGTCTGCAAGGAGCTCTCTATCCCAGTCTACTCATTCTTCACAGCCTCCACGGCTCTGCTAAACTTCTCTCTCTACCTCCCGGCCATCGACCGGGCGGTGGAGGGAGACTTCGCCGACGTCAAAGTTCCCGGCTGCCGGTCTATTCGAAAGGCAGACCTTCTTGATCAGGTTAGAGAGAGAGAGAATGATGAATACAAATGGTTCTTGCTCCACGTCAGCCGGTTGCCGTACACCTCTGGGATTATTGTGAATGTTTGGGAGGATCTTGATCCGGACCGGTTCAAAGCATTGCGAGAAAACCGGTTTTACCTAAACATACCAACTCCACCGGTTTACCCGGTCGGACCGTTGGTCAAAGACGTTGACCATTCATTGTCGGAAAATTATGCCGAGATCTTCGCGTGGTTGGATTCTCAGCCGCGAGAATCAGTTCTCTACGTGAATTTTGGAAGTGCGGGGACCTTGTCGAGCCAGCAACTCACTGAGTTGGCTCGGGGGCTCGAGGCGAGCGGCCAGAGGTTCATTCTGGTGACGCGCCGCCCCATTGATGCGAGCGCCTCCGCCGCGTATTTCAGCGTCGGAGGCGATCATCAATTTGACCCGTGGGGCTACTTGCCCGACGGGTTTCTTGAAAGGACCAGAGGGATGGGGCTGGTGGTTCGTGATTGGGCCCCGCAACGGGCGGTGCTGCGCCACCCGTCGACGGGGGCGTTTATGTCGCACTGTGGGTGGAATTCGACGTTGGAGAGCTTAACCGAAGGCGTCCCGATGATTGCATGGCCGCTGTTTGCGGAGCAGAGGATGAACGCGGCCATGCTCGAGGAGGAGGTTGGTGTGGCGGTGAAGGTGGCGGCGGAGGCGGGGGCGGATGTGGTGGGAAGAGAGGAGGTTGAGAGGGTAGTGAGGGAGGTGATGGAGGGGGGTGAGCAAGGGAAGGCTATTCGGCGTAGAGCGAGAGAGGTGAGAGAAAGTGGTCGCAAGGCGTTGGAAAACGGTGGATCGTCGGATGTTGCTTTTCGTAGGTTCTTGAAAAATTGGACGTCTGAGATGAATGAGCATAGCTAGTCTTTATTTATTTCGGTTTTCTTGATCTGCTTAGTTTAAATTAGTTGTGTGTTTCTCCATGCAATGTACGAGTTCAATTTATATTTCTTCAAATTAATTGTGTTTCTAACATGCTTGATATTATCACTTTAAAATAGACGATAAGAAGATAATATAGGATTATAGATAATAAACATTAAATAGAAATAATTACATACTGCTTATTTTTTAAATTTAGTATATTAAACCATTATATTATGGGTGGACAGTGGGGTTGTCAATGGGCCGGTTCTACCCGGTCCAGAGATCCGTAACCGATGGAAGCCCATAACACAACAGAGTTCTGGCTCTTGTTCCAGTTCTGATTCTAAAACCAGTCAAACCCGGAACTGGTCCCGTGTAATTCAGATCGATCCACTAGATTCGGTTCTGGTCCAGATTCGATACGTTCTTTTTTTTTTTAACTTTATATCAAATCTTATATGTTATTCTTGGAATCGGACCAACCGGTTGGATCCGAAACGAACAAGTGTAACATAAATCGACCCGCTAGATCCGGTTCTGTCCAGATCCGTCTCGTTTTTTTTTTTTTTACGTATTTGTCAATTCTTGTATGTTATTCTTGGAACCGGACCAACATGTTGGACCCGAAATCGAACAAGTGTAACCCAAACCGACCTGCTGGATCCGGTTTTGGTCCAGACCCGTCCCATTGTATTTTTTTACCTGTTCGTCTAATTTTATACTCCCTCCGTCCCTGTTTTAAAGTCCCATTTGTTCTTTAAAAACTATCCCTAATTTAAAGTCTCACTCTGCTTTTTGGACATTACTACCCTCCCTTCTTTTTCTTATTTACTACCCCTTTACCACTAAAGGGCCCATCCAAAGGTCATTAGCCCACCTTTTTCTCCCACTCACTTCACTTTTTTCTAATACAATAATTAACAAAAGTAACTCAATGTCATTAGCACTACCCTTTTCTCCCGCTCACTTCACCTTTTTGAACTTTCTTAATCTCCGTGTCAGCACCCAAATGGGACTTTAAATTGGTGACAGAGGGAGTATGTTATTCTTGGAATCGGACCAACCGATTGGACCCGAAATCGAACATGTGTAACCCAAACAGACCTGCTAGATCCGGTTCTGGTCGAGACCTGCAATACCCCAAACTTTTCTAAGTTCCTAAGTGCGTATTAATTAAATTAATATGCCTAAATGATAAGTTTTGAGTGCTAAAATTTTTCACGAAAATAAATTTTTCTGTGAAATGACGAAAATGCCCTTATGTGCTATAATATGATTTTTCTTGTTTCGATTATTCGAATCTAGTATGTGATGAATTGATTGAGCTTATTTATGTGAATATAAGCTTCAGTATGAATTTCGGATTTTTCTGAAATCTCTTATTTCTAGATGAATAGTAACGTAAACCGAAAAAAAAAATACTATTCATGAACAGACTCAGAATTTAATCTAGTTAGTTTCATTGGAATCTAGAATTAATTCTAAGACTTTTGAGATAAGTCGGAGAATTTTCCGAGTTCATTTGATGAAGCTTTAAAAATAAATTGCTTAACGACTCGTTTAGTCGAGCCGTTTTTATGAAATAATTTGTTTGATAGAATCTTGAGATAAAAATTATATCATTGGATTCCTAAATTATTTTGGAAGATATAAGACGAATTAGAGAGAATTTGGACAACGAGAAAGAGATGAGAAGGGTTTTAAGTTGTTAAAGGGTATAAAATAAGAGATAATGTGGAAAAATAACCATTTTTAAAATATAAAGATAAAATTCTAACCATTGATTTGTAAATGATAAATACTAACCTAAAATTTTGCAAAATTACTGTAATATCCTTATTCTGAATTTTTTACAGATTTTCGTTTCTTTCATCCTACGTCCTTTTGTTAATATATGGAGCTTCTCTCTTTTCTCTCTCTCTCTTCTCTCTCTCTCTCTCTCTCTCTCATCTCCACAGCTCTCAACCGCCGCCTTCACGCCGTCGCCACACCTCTCATTGCCGATCACCGTTGCCACTTTCACTCCAGCGCCACCATCTCATCTATTATGTCAACTCACTCTCTCATTCCCTTATATGTTTCTCTCTCCATAAACCAATGCAGAAACTCACCCTTCTTCTCTTTTTCTTCTTCTCCGGCAGAACCATTGCATCGCCATCATCTTCTCTACCCCACGGTAGCAGCAATTTCTTCATCTCTTCTCTATCTCTCTCAAACACAAACAAATCCTCAATTCGAAACCCTAGCCCCCAATTCAAAACCTCATATCCTCTCTTCGAATTCGGCTAGTTCGCCCTCACCAAACAACCCTTCTCCTCTGCCACCTCCGATCTCACGCTCATCCTCCCGCCTCATTCAGTCGTGGTGTACCTCCACGCCGAACATGGCATCCACTGCTTCCCCGGCTCCCGCCACCAAAGCCTAGATCCTCAACCTCCTCGCCACCGTCGCTGCCGCCGCAACAATTAGGCTCCAGCTGAAAGTATATCAGCAATGCCATTGCTACAATCGCCGAAAAAAGGACCTCTGTTGTTCATCCTTCTGCAGAGGCCTCCATCCATGTTTCTTCTATAAATTTCATATCGCATCGCTTCCACACACACACACTCAATCAAGGTGCGGCATCACCTCTCTCTCTCTCCCTCGCTTCACATTCAAAACGACACCACCGCCGCCTTCGACAATGTTATTGAAGATCAACAGATCTGGACGAGAAGAGGAATTTCTATTTGGATCTAGCAATTTCATGTATGTCATGTATGGTCATGTATGTATTAATGTCATCGTGTATGTGTTTGACATTCATGTATAAATTCGATTATGTATCCGTGTATGAATTCGTGTATGTATTTGTATATGTATCCGACATTCGTGTATGTATTCATATTTTCGTGTATGAATTCGTGTATGTATTCATATTTTCGTGTATGTATTCGATATTCGTTTATAAATTTATGTATCTATTCATGTATTCGTGTATGGATTTATGTATTCATGTATGATTCAATGTTATTTGTGTATATATTCATGTATTCGTGTATGAATTTATGTATTCATGTATGATTCAATGTTATTCGTGTATTCATGTATATATTCACAAAAATAAGGTTAAGCAGGGGCATTTTGGTAAAAGTGGTTAGAATTTATCTTTTAAAAATTAATGGTTATAATTTATTTTTATTTTTCTAAAATGGTTATTTTAAGTTTTCGCCCATAAAATAAAGTAACGGAGATATTTTCTACCGGGTATATTTAGCAGTAATAAGTTGCAATCTTATCCTCAATCTTATCCCTAAACCCTAAACCACTCTCATTAGAGGGAGTGAGAGCCACTCTCCCTCCTAGTGTGCCAACACACCATATTCTCTTTCTCACTCCAATCTCTCTCACGATCTCCTCTCTCTCTCTCTCATATCTTTGCATATCTTGCAAGATATATCATGTAAGAGATTCATTTCTCTTGTGCCATAATTCAATTTCATTCATCCTTATCTCTTTTCTCTCAATCGAGCAAGCAACCAAAACTTCTCTGTCTCCCTCTTCGGTTTCTTCTCTGCCGAGAAGTAGAAACTGCAGCAAATTAGATTTTCAGTTGTTATCACCCTCATCATCACCCTCAAATCTTCATCTTCACGTGATCAATACCTTGAGGATTATCTCCTCTTTCACCCCTTCTTCATCCTCTTCACCATGAAGAAGAAAGTGAGCTGTAGTAGCTCGAAACTTCACTGCCGAGAATGCAGTTTTAGAGCAGAAATCGTAGCAGATTTCTAGCTGCTCCTACCTCTATATCTTCATCATTTTCACGTATATGCCAAGAGGAATACCTCTTCCTTCATCTCCTTCATCATCCTTGCCTTGGAGTCGAAGAAAACCAACTGCAAAGCCGAGTTTTCCATCGAGAAAAACAGCAGCAGCAGTTCGATCTTCTTCCATGCACAACCCTAGTTTTCTTGGTGAAATCATGCCTTGTGCTTGAGGATTCCATGATGTATCATACCTCTTTCATGTCTAAGATCATCTAAAGAGTAAGCCTTCAACTTATTCTTTCATTTTTGGAGCTTGAAACAAGCTTAGATCATCACTCTAATCCATCAATTTTCAAGGAAAGAAATAAGGGTTTGTTCCTTATTTTAAAAGAAATGATCTTGATCCCCTTGTATATTGTTTCATGTAAAGAAAGGAGTTTTAATCCATCATCTTCCATCCTCCAAGCATCCAAAAATCCAAGCCAAAGAAGAAGCTAAAGTATTTATTTAAGTATGATTTCCATTTATTCATAAGATGTATATATGTAAATCTAAACCAAGAAAAGAAGGGAAAGATACATGTTTACTTTATGTTTAGGCAAACCTTAGGATTATGATGATGAGATGATGATTAACATGAAGTCTAAGAGATGATTTAGGGCTTAAAATGATAAAATAACCTAAGTAGGTTAAAAAGCCGTAAAATCGATTATTAAAAAAAAAATAGGAAAAATGAGTTTTCGATGCTTATTTGATGATATGATGATGATATATGCTTATGATAATTATTTGAGTGATCTATATGAGTTTGAAAATTTTTGTGAATATTTATGAATTCTTATGAATTTTATTTATTTTAATCGAATTAATTGATTAAAAATAGGAAAAATATGATTAAATGATGATTTATAAATTTTATGATGTTTATGATGTTTATGAGCATGATGAAGTATGAGAATATGATCTAGATGTGTTTTTAAGTCCATATATGAATTTAATGAATTTTGAGAAAAATTCGATATATATATTATCTTTGATGATTTTGATGAAATATGATGATATTGATGATGATGATGATGATGATGTTAAGATGTGTTAGATGAATTTTTGGAATGAGTTTATAAGCATGAAAATTGAGGAAATGAGATTATGAGAAGATATGATTTTTATTGGTTTTTATGGAATTTAAAGAAGAAAAATCAAAGAAAAATGAGAATAAATATAAATATGATGTTCTTGAGGTCAATATGAGTTTTTGAAGATGTGTTCTTCATATTCATAAGAAAAACTTGAAGATTTGAAGATGTTATAAATTAATTAGAAAAATAATTATTTTTATATATTTTAATGCGAAAAATGAGTATATATATATATATATATATATATATATATATATATATATATAATGAGGAATTTCATTAGATAAAAATGAAATTGAAAAGTGAATGAGTTATTAAGTCCATTTTGAATGAACTGCGTAGAAAATAAAGTCTTATGAATTTTCTATGAATTTTGAGATACATATATATATTGATGGTCCCGATACGAGTTACTGGTGTATGGGGGGGCGGGAATACACCAATTAGGATTTTAAAACTGAACTCCTGAAAAATACTTCAACCGAGTAAAAAGACTCAGTTGGAATCTCACAGCTGAGTAATCAACCTCAGCTGGAAGAGTGGTGCTGTGTGGAATGTGGTGGAAATTAACAACTCGTAAAACAACTCACGCTTTTGTGAAAGGTCGGTCAAAAACCAAGACAGATGATAATGCTAAGATCAGTTTGTATGCTGGTTAGAAGGTCAGATGAATATGCAAGAAATAAACAAAATAAACACTAGCACACAGAGATTTACGTGGTTCGGAGAAACCTCCTACGTCCACGGGGAGTTGTGAGTCCACACAACTCTGTCCAAGTTCTTCTGGACAAACCACTCAGCTTACGCGGGCTGAGCAACCGTTAAGGATAAGTTTGCGGGTACTTATCAACCTTACAGTTTAGTTTTCGGGTACTAAACAACCTATCTACTCAGTTGCAGGAAGAGTAGGATCCTAAACCTTTTCAGGTGAAAGAAAATGGGGTTCCAACTAAAAGCTCGAACACTCACTAAGTGAGCTGTGATCTAACTCTCTACGAACTCTCACTAAGTGATGTTCTCAAGGTTCGATCTAAAGACACAAAAACTAACTAACTCTAGAACTCTCAACAAGTGATGTTCTAAGAGATTGAATTCAGTTCAGCTCGTGAAGAATATTGCTCTTTCTTTCGCTCTCTGGTTTCTTCTCGCGTGTGTGTCTTGTATATTTTTCGAATGAATGAAGGCCTCTATTTATAGGCGGAGAGTATCAACTAGCCGTTGGAGGAGCTGTTGATCTCTGTTCTTTGAAAGCGATGGCTTGTCTCTCATTTCTGCAGACTTTCCCGATATGGCATCTGTGCGCTTCTGCTTTCCATCTGAGACAACCTTGTGTTGGGCCAAATGGGGTAATGACTGAACGGTCAAACCCTCACGTGACTTCCTTTTTGAAATTCAAATCTTAACAACAGACTTCCAGCAAGGAGTGGTCGGTTAAGACTTTCGATTTTCAACTAACTTGATCTTCAGCCGATGTTCTATCTGACTACTAACAGTTGAACTCTCAGCTGACTTCAACTTCAAGCTGTTGGTCTTCTTGGTTGAGTTCTACAACTGATGTTCTAAAACTGAACACTCAGTTGTCTTCCTTGTATCTGATTGGTTGGGTTCGAACGCTCAGATGGCTTCCTTTCATCTGATGTTCTCTCCCTCATACTGCTTCTCATCTGTTGAACGCTCAGTTGTTTTCCTTACAACTGATGTTCTATCTCTTGAACGGGACTTTCCCTTTTTGGATGCTGAACGCTCAGTTGTCTTCCTCACAACTGATGTTCTATCCGAGTGAAGCCTTGTTGCCATCTTTAGCTGGAGACCTGTAAAGATAAAATCTTGACAATGCTCAAACAGCAAGCCTAACTACTAATATTAAGTTCTGGCAACATCTACTCGGTTGGGGTCAGTTGGTTTTGGAATTCATCAAAACTCTTACTAACAAATTTTCCAACAATTTCCCCCTTTTTGATGATGCCAAAACCCCTTACAAACTTACAGATCAAGACTCTAAAACTTTAAAACCCTTATACAATTCTTACATATCCAAAATCTCAGCTGAAATTCTAGACAGTCTATAAGATTGAAACATCAAAGGGTTAGCACAGTTATAACATGGTATTGAAATAACTTTGCGATTCAGAGCTTGGACAATGAGGGATTGTACGTCAAGTTGAATCTTATAACTGAGTAGTTTTCATTACAACTGAGTGTTACAAGGAAAAGCGCAAAAGCCAAAAATTACAACAGTTGCTTGAAAACTAACTGAGCTAAAATTGTAGCCCATACTTACTAAAAATCCTAACAAAAATCTCTCTCTTGGCAGGTGACTCCTTAGAAATGTCCACTCCATGCTCCTTGCAAACCTGCCTCGCCTCAGCTGCGATCTTCGTGCAGCAGCGAACTCAGCCCATCGCGACTCGAAGTGAGACTCCCATTCAGCATCTTGTGTCTGTTGGGACTCGGCAAGATTGGAGTCGGCCAAGGATTTGAAGACGTTCAGCTCTGACTTCAATCCCAACAGAGTGGACTTCAACTCCGACACTTCTTGACTGGTGGAGGAGGAGAATTCATTCAGCTTGGTCTTCAGTTCAACATTCTCCTCCACCAGTTGTTGGTGCTTGACTTCTTGTGCTTCCAACGCCCTCAGCTGGTCATCTTTTTGTTGCTCGAGGTTGGCAAGCAGCTCGGTTCTTAGTT
This sequence comes from Schizonepeta tenuifolia, assembly GCA_029490685.1. NCBI lineage: Eukaryota > Viridiplantae > Streptophyta > Magnoliopsida > Lamiales > Lamiaceae > Schizonepeta > Schizonepeta tenuifolia. The sequence goes on along the minus strand of CM055960.1, from coordinate 12,461,441 downwards.
AGTTCACCCTCTCAGCCACCAGCTCACATATCTCTTCAATGTTGGGAGCATGCTGATCAGCTGGAAGGGCTTGAGCAATCAGAGCTTGAGGCTCAACTGTGACCATGGCTTGTCGGTTTGCCAGGTACAGCTTCAGCTCTTCTTCTTCTTCTTCCTTCGCTGCTGCGGCAGCTGCATCCACATCTTCAAGGAAGTCAGCTGACTTGATCAACATGCTGTCGATGAAGTCAATGCACTCCTGTCCAGCTGCCTCCCTTGTGTCCGTCCCTTCAGCTCTGCTCTGGTCCAGCAGGCGAGTGAGCAGCGCAATCCGGTTGTTGTAAGCCACTTCAAGGTTGGAGTAGTTGAAGTAGGCTCGGATGTGGGACTCATCGGACTTCAGCCTGTCCCAGCTCTGCACCCTGATCGTATCTTCTTTGACGTACCAATGGCTGAAGATCAGGTGGAACTGGTACAACAGCTCGGTTCCCAGAGTGGCGAAGACTGGCATGTTGCGAGCTTCAGGGAACATGCCCATCAGCTTCTGGAAGCAGTAGGCCACCCTGCCTTCGTGCTCCAGCGCAACTGCCTGAAGGTCCTCTTCCTCATTGATTGGGGAGGGAAAAATATCATAAGGCAATGGCTCAAACGGTTCATCGATGTTGGCCAAAGAGGCGGTCACAACATAGGCATCGAGCTGGGAGCTCGGAATATTGGATTCGGTTGAGAGGGGGGTTTCAACTGTTTCCTCAACATTGGCTGAAGGAGCGGTCACAATGTTGGCATCGAGCAAGGTGCTAGGAACATTTGGCTCTGGTTGGGTAGAAAGAGCAAGAGGCTCTGGGGGCGGTACGGCATCAACTCCTGCCGTGGGGGAGATGAGAACATCTTCAACGTCCTCAGATGAGGAAGAAGCATCTGTCATCAAATTCGTCTCCATTCCGTCAGCCTTGTCAGCTCCGGTGGCTCGAGGGACGATCTCGAACGAGGCGGCCTCAACTGAGCGGCTGGATTCGGAAGGCTCCTCAGCAGGTGTCGACTCAACTGGTGCCTCCTCCTCAGCTGGAGCTTGCTCCTCAGCTGGCTCCTCAGCTGGTACCTCAATTGGCTCCTCAGCTGACTCATCAGCTGGCTCATCAGCTGGCACATCAGCTGGCTTCTTAACCGACTTCTTGAACCGTACCCTTAGCTTTTTCTGGGCAGGTTCCTCAGCTGACTCCTTCTCTGACTCAGCTAGTCGGCGTGCAGCTTTGGACTTGGCGGGGCGAGCGATAGCTGGTTCCCCCTCAACTGTTGGCTCTGTAGACTTCCCAACCTCTTTTTTCTCCTTTGGAGTGTACACACTCCTAAGCACCTCCTGTGCTTTCTTGGCTGTCGGGAACAACAACAACTTCTTAACCGGCGTTTTCTCACAGTCTGCCCATACCATGTTGAGGTCCTTGGTCGCGAGCAAGATGAGGGAAAAGATCTTGCAGCCGAAGTTGAGTGTCCCCTTGACACTGAGCAGCTTCTCTCCCGACTCGGATGTCGTCTCGGTGATCTTCGACTTCTCCACCATCAACTGATTCAGGAAGTATTGGAACCAGTTGATCTGGTGTTGGTGCTCCAAGGCCACCAACTGCCTTAATTTAGGTCGGCTGATATCGCCGAATGCGCCACTATAACCGAACACCACCTTTGAAATAACATCGAACAGCAGGCGATGTTCTGGCTTCAGCTTTGTCCTCTGCATATTACTCTTTAACTTCTCCGGAGTGATCAGAGCTTTCTCCAAAAATTCATCGACGTGCTCGTCGGATATATTCTCCAGAAGTTCAGTGGCGGTGTGGTTGATGGGGATGATGTAACGGAGGGCGTCGGAAACGTTGATGGAGAAAGAGACACGACGTATGGTCCTGGCCGGAACATCTTTTTGCCGGCAGGAGACTTCCGTAGACATGCCTTCTGAAGATTCAAGGGGGGCCTTCAAGTTTACGTAAAACTCCCCCACTTGTCGCCTGAGAAGATGGGATGAGCAAAGCTTGGCCCATTCCAGAAGGCCATTCTCACGGAGGATGTTTGCGAGGGGAGCCAACATCGGTGACTCCAATTCCTCATCGGAGAGGATTTGCTCAAAGTGGATCTTCGACACCAACATGTCGAAGGATTCTTCATACGAAGTAGGGACGAGGGAAGATCCTGATGAGGCCATTTTCTTACTTTTCGGTGCCATTTATGATCACTGCAAAAGGAATATATATAGAGGAAAGGAAAGAAGATCTTTTGCAGAAAAGGGTTAGACAAAGTCTGTGAAGACGATGAACAGTTAAATCAGATATACACGAATGAGGAAAGTAGGAGATTTCTTCCTGATTTACCGCCTTATATAGGTTTTTGACTCGGTAGAGATCGACGGCTGGGGTTAAATGGCGCGATGTTGGAATCCTAAGAACATAACACCTTCAGCCATAAATGTTACCTGCCAGCTGATGTTGGAATCAGCTGAGTTCTCATGGTGCGGCATACCATCAGCTGACTCGAGTTCGTCTGTTCAGCTGACGTCTTATTCCTTCGGTTGGCAATCTGCATCTGATCGGCATACCATCAACTGACTCGAGTTCGTCTGTTCAGTTGACGTCTGATGTCTTCAGTTGGCGATCCGCATCTGATATTCCCCCTTCATCTGAGCTTCCCCCTCAGATGGATATCTATCTCTTTGCCTCAGTTGACTCCTCATCTGATGGATCCAACAATCCAAGGAGGTCACATAGCATCTTGAACCGTGCTTCAGCTAGAGGTTTGGTGAAGATATCAGCTCTCTGAATCTCAGTTGGAATCTTCTCCATGGATACATCCTTCTTCTCAATATGATCTCGGATAAAATGATGACGGATGTCGATATGCTTTGTCCGAGAGTGGTGAACAGGATTCAGAGAGATAGCAATGGCACTTGAGCTATCACAATGAATGAGAACCTGTCCAGTTGCGACTTCATAATCTCTCAGCTGTTGCTTCAGCCACAACACTTGCATGCAGCAGCTTCCAGCAGCCATATACTCGGACTCGGTTGTAGAAGTGGCAACACATGCTTGTTTCTTGGAGAACCACGAAACTAGCTTGCTTCCCTTGAACTGACAGTGTCCAGATGTGGTCTTCCTGTCCAACCGATCTCCTGCTAGATCTGCATCTGAGTATCCGTTCAGCTGAATATTGTCGTCAGTTGGATACCACAGTCCAACATTGACCGTACTCTTCAGATACTTGATGATGTTCTTTGCTGCTAACATGTGTGCTTCCCTTGGTTGAACTTGGAACCGGGCACACACTCTAACCGCGTAAGATATGCCTGGCCGACTGGCGGTTAGATAGAGCAAAGAACCGATGATCCCTCTATACTTACTGGCATCCACGAGCTTTCCCTCAGTTCCAGGTTCAATCTTCCAGTTAGTATTCATCGGGATCCTTGTTGTCTTGCTTGTCTGCAATCCGAATTTGGTGATGAGCTCTTTTGTATACTTGGACTGATTGATGAAGATCCCTTCTGGAGACTGCTTCACTTGTAATCCAAGAAAATAATTCATCTCGCCCATCATCGACATCTCGAATTTCTCCTTCATGAGATTTGAAAAATTTTCACACAGTTCCTCCGACTTAGAACCGAATATGATGTCGTCAACATAGATTTGCACAACAAGAATGTCATCTCCAACTTTGATGGTGAATAGGGTTTTGTCAACTGACCCTCGTTTGAAACCCGAGTTCAGAAGAAAACCACAAAGAGTGTCATACAAAGCTCTGGGTGCTTGTTTTAGTCCATAAATTGCTTTCTTCAACTTGTACACTCTTCCATCTCCAGTCTCAAAACCAGGAGGTTGTTCAACATATACATCTTCCTTGATATCTCCGTTGAGGAATGCACACTTCACATCCATCTGATATACCTAGAACTTGTGATGTGCAGCATAGGCTAGAAAGATTCGGATGGCTTCCAGCCTTGCAACCGGCGCGAAGGAGTCCTCGAAATTGATTCCTTCTTGTTGGCAATATCCTTGAGCTACCAACCTTGTCTTATTCCTCACTATGAATCCAATGGCGTCTCTCTTGTTTTTGAAAATCCACTTCAATCCAATAACCTTGACACCATTTGGTCTTTCTACCAACTCCCATACACAGTTGCGTAGAAACTCATTCAGTTCTTCTTGCATGGCTGTTGTCCAGTGAACACAGTTGAGAGCTTCCACAACGTTCTTCGGTTCTGGCACATCAGCTACAAAGCAAGATATCATGGCAACATCTCCAGCTTGCTCGAACTCCTCTAGAATTGCCAACTCCTCAGCATATTGGGCGTAAGTGTTGGAATCTTTCTCGGTTGAATCCTGAGTCGCAACTCTGCTTCTTGTACGCACACCTTCGGTTGGATCTCCGATGATGTTGTCAGTGGAATGAACTTCATACCATCTTCGATTGCGTCTTCCTTCTTCTTCCAACTGTGGCTGTTCCGTGATCTGAGTTGGAGTCTTCAGAGCTGGTGACTGATCAGCTGTTGAGTCTGGGTCCTTAACATTGACATTAGTTTGAACCGGACTCGGTTGAGCTTCGGATGCTGATGCAGTTGGAGAAGCATCAGCTGAAGTTCCCCCTTGAGATGAGCTGGGGTCTTCGCATTCATCTTCAGAGGAGTATGGATCCTCATCCTCAGTTGCCCAAACCAGTGGTTCAGCTAGATTCTTTTGCCTTAGAATCTGAGATCTTGTGAGGGCTGGTGGAACTTGTGGATCACCCTGTTTTCCTTTAGCCTGTTCCCTGCACTCAAAAGTAGATTCATCAAAACTAACATGAGGTGTTATCTCCACAACACGAGAGCCATTGTTGAAAACTCTATAAGCCTTGATCCGAGCGTCATATCAGAGAAATATGCCTTTCGAAGCTTTGGCATCAAAAGTTTTCAACTGAGTCTTCCCATTGTTGTGAATATAACACTTAGAACCAAAAACGCGAAAATAAGAAATATCTGGCTTTCTGCGTCTCCATAGCTCGTATGGTGTCTTTCCCAACCGCTTGGTCAGAAGAGACCGGTTCTGAGTGTAGCATGCAGTATTGATGGCCTCAGCCCAAAATCTCTTTGGTAGAGCTGAGCTGGTCAACATGGATGTAGCTGCATCTTTCAGTGTTCGATTTCTTCGCTCAGCTACTCCATTTTGTTGCGGAGTACGCGCTGCTGATGTTCGATGTGTAATTCCATGCTTCTCGCAGTACTCGATGATAGTTTCACTTAGAAACTCAGTTCCACGATCTGATCGGATAGAAATGATCTTCATCTCTTGTTGGTTCGATATCCGATCCATTAACTTGGGTAGCTCATCTCGGGTTTCACTCTTGTGGCGTATGAAGATGGTCCACGTATATCTTGAGTAGTCATCAGTTACAACCAGTGTGTACTCGTTACCATTCATGCTCTTTGGTGTAACTGGCCCGAAGAGATCCATGTGGATCAGCTGTAACACTCGGTCGGTTGAGGGAGTCGACTTCAACCGGAAAGAGGATCTAGCGAGCTTTCCCAACTGGCATGCACTGCAGATGTGTGTTGTTGAAAACACTCGGTTTGGTATGCCTCTTGCATGTTCTTGTCTGGCAAGTCGGTTCATTGTCTTGAAGTTCAGATGGTTGAGCCTTTTGTGCCACAGCCAGCTCACATCTGAACTGCTCTTTGATAACAGGCAGGTGTCAGGAAGGCTGCTGTTCCAGTCAGCGTAGTAGACATTCCCGGTTGGTGATCGATTTCCCAACAATATCACCTGCTTTGATCCGACATTTTTAACCCTGCAACCCTGTGCATCAAACTTGACAGAGAAACCATTATCACAGAATTGGCTGATGGAGAGCAAGTTATGCTTCAATCCATCAACATAAGAAACATTAGAGATTGAAACATGATTGGTTTCAAGTGTACCGTAACCTCTGGTGTAACCTTTCGAGTTGTCACCAAAAGTAACTGATGGACCTTCTTTCTCCACGAAACTTCCAAGCAAATCCTTCAGATTCGTCATGTGTTTCGAGCATCCACTGTCCATCACCCACATTGTTACAGACGCTTTATTCTTCCTCAGCTGTTTCTCCTGTACCTGCAAAGAGAAACTCGCTTAGGTCCCCAATTTCAGTTGGGTCCTGGAGGGTTAGAACCAGTTCCCCCTGGAACTGTGCGTCGCTTTTCCCTGTATACTCGGATGGATTTATCATTCCAGATCACTTTTCCTTCATCATCCACTATAATAACACCTCGGTTATCCTTAGGCTTGTTGTTAGTAGTGATGTTCTATTTCTTGGGAGGAGTTGGATTTCTCCCATTCTGAGCTTTCGGAGGAGAGGCTTTCCCTCTGTTTTGATGGCGATTCTTATCCTGTTGAATTTGTCTATGAGGTCGGACGCCATGTTGGAATCTTTGTGGCTGATTCTGATTCCAACTCCCTGAGTGTTGTCTGTAGTTGTTCATGCCCTGTTGGTGATTTATATTGTGGCATGAATATCTCCAGTTGTTCGACCTGTTCCTCATTGGTTGACTCGGTTGGAACCTTTGGTTGAACTGATGTTGGAACCGCTGTTGATTCAGATGATTGAATCCTTGTCGGTTCTGCGGTCGGTTCCATTCATTCTGATGTTGACTCTGAGGTTGATGCAGAGGTCGGTTCTAATTCTGAGTTCAGTTGCAATTATGCCTTCGACGCCTCTGATTCCTCTTCTGACTTTTGGAGCATTCCCCCTCGGTTGATGTCCCAACCGATGGAACATTCTGTCCTCCATCTACTGCTCCTTTTCCCTTCTCAGTTGTGGTTGCCTTGGTCGGTTGAGCTTGTTCAGAGGTGGAGGTTGAATTACTTTGTGGTGACTCAGGTTCCACTGTGTTAGGTTCGACAACCTTGACCTCAACAGCTTTGATGAAGGTTGCTGGAGGAATTCCACTATCTTTAATCACATCATAACCGAGTCCTGACACGTCATCCATTTGTCTACTGTAACTGATAAGATTCTCAATGATCTTGGATGACTGATACAGCTTGATTAGATTATCCTTCTCAGTTTGCAACTCCTTGAGGAGGACAATTATCTGCTCGGTTTGTCCATCTGACTTCTTTATCAGCTGGTCGATCTGAGTCTCTTAATTTTTCAACTGATCTTGCTGCTCCTTGATCTGCTCTGTCAACTCCTCATCAGTTGGAGCATTAATTCGGTTGACCGCATTCAGTTGACTCTTGAGATTCTCAATCTCCTCTGTTTGACTTTTGATCAGATCGTCCTTCACGGTTAAGGATTCTTCAAGTTTTGAGGACTGTTCTTGAAGACTCTTAAACTCAACCGATTGCTGATGTAGTTCCTCACTGAGTTCTTGAAAGTCACTCCAGGAGGGTTCAAACTCTTCGTCCAGTGATTCCTGCATGTTAGAAGTATTGGAAGAATTTAACTTAGCAGGATTAGAGTGTACCTCAGTATCATCTTGGTCGGTTCCAAGTGCCATGAGGCATTGATCCTGAGTGATGGCGTTGTTTGTAGAAGTCAGCTCATCCTCATCTTCAGTGTCAGTGAAGATGTCCATGTCGCCAGTTGCTTCTTCTGCTACCATGGCCTTGTTCTTTCCAGCTTGCTTGGCCCTCAATGCTTCTCTCTCTTTCTTTGAGAGGTCTGGACAGTCAGCTTTGAAATGTCTCTCCTTGCCGCATTGAAAGCAACCGTTGGTGACAGGCTTTGAACTGTCTCGAGTTCGGTTTGATTTGTAGAATCATTTGTATTTCCCGAACCGAGTGTCCATGTCGGCTAGTTTCTTTGACAGGGCGGCAATGTTCTGTTGCAGTTCCTCTCTGCTTGGCTCCTTTGCCACTGTGTCAGCTGATCTGGTTGGCCTTGATGTTCTCGATTTGGAGTAGTCAGCTCGAAGAGCAACTAACTTTGAGGCTGAACCAACATCCTCAAGTCGACTCGTTTGAACTGAGGACTGAGATATTCTTCGGTTCACCTTATACTCATTTCCCTTTAAAATTGAGAACAATCTTTCAGTTCCCATTTCACCAAGGTCAGCTCGGCTCTCGTGGATATTAGTGAAGGTATCCCACTCAACCGGTAGAGCTTGCAACACTTTGAGATTGATTTCTCTTATTGTGTATTTTCCTCTTCGGATGGACTGGATTCTTCTGAGAATGTCCATAAATCGGAGCTCTAGCTGATCAATTGTTTCATCTGTCTTCAGACAAAAGTTGTCGAAGTCTTGGCATGCATGTGAGAACTTGTTCTCCTTCGTCTTATCGCTTCCTTCACTCAGCGATGTCAGGATGTCCCACATTTCTTTGGCAGTCTCACACTCTTCAATCCAAAGGAGATAGTCTTGTCCAACAGTGGACATAATCGTGCTTTGAACCCAGATATCCAACTGGCTCACCTTGGCTTCCTCTGGAGTGCAGTCTTCCTGCTGCTTCTCCACAAACTCCACAACTGTATCCCCATCGTTGGGATTTGTAGGAGTGCGAGCGATTCTTTCTTTGATGATGATCGGGGATGAGAGTACTTGTTGCATCCTATGATGCTTCGACAGTAAGATCTTCTTCATCCGTGTCCTCCAGGATGTATAATTTACTACCGAGAACATGACCACGATCTTGTCCTTGACGTCCGTCTGCACACAACAACAGAACAAATATGCAAGCAAATATGCTCTAGTGTCAAAAATAGATCTGTTCAGTTGACCACTGAAGAAACTTTCTCGAATTCACACCTTGTGAAACAGAGTCAGTAGTCTTTTGAACCACTGCTCTGATACCACTTGATGGTCCCGATACGAGTTACTGGTGTATGGGGGGGGAGGAATACACCAGTTAGGATTTTAAAACTGAACTCCTGAAAAATACTTCAACCGAGTAAAAAGACTCAGTTGGAATCTCACAGCTGAGTAATCAACCTCAGCTGGAAGAGTGGTACTGTGCGGAATGTGGTGGAAATTAACAACTTGTAAAACAACTCACGCTTTTGTGCAAGGTCGGTCAAAAACTAAGACAGTTGATAATGCTAAGATCAGTTTGTATGCTGGTTAGAAGGTCAGATGAATATGCAAGAAATAAACAAAATAAACACTAGCACACAGAGATTTACATGGTTCGGAGAAACCTCCTACGTCCACGGGGAGTTGTGAGTCCACACAACTCTGTCCAAGTTCTTCTGGACAAACTACTCAGCTTACGAGGGCTGAGCAACCGTTAAGGATAAGTTAGCTGGTACTTATCAACCTTACAGTTTAGTTATCGGGTACTAAACAACCTATCTACTCAGTTGCAGGAAGAGTAGGATCCTAAACCTTTTCAGGTGAAAGAAAATGGGGTTCCAACTAAAAGCTCGAACACGAAGTGAGCTGTGATCTAACTCTCTACGAACTCTCACTAAGTGATGTTCTCAAGGTTCGATCTAAAGACATAAAAACTAACTAACTCTAGAACTCTCAACAAGTGATGTTCTAAGAGATTGAATTCAGTTCAGCTCATGAAGAATATTGCTCTTTCTTTCGCTCTCTGGTTTCTTCTCGCGTGTGTGTCTTGTAGCTTTTTTGAATGAATGAAGGCCTCTATTGATAGGCGGAGAGTATCAACTAGCCGTTGGAGGAGCTGTTGATCTCTGTTCTTTGAAAGCGATGGCTTGTCTCTCATTTCTGCAGACTTTCCCGATATGGCATTTGTGCGCTTCTGCTTTCCATCTGAGACAACCTTGTGTTGGGCCTAATAGGGTAATGACTGAACGGTCAAACCCTCACGTGACTTCCTTTTTGAAATTCAAATCTTAACAACAGACTTCCAGCAAGGAGTGGTCGGTTAAGACTTTCGATCTTCAACTAACTTGATCTTCAGCCGATGTTCTATCTGACTACTAACAGTTGAACTCTCAGCTGACTTCAACTTCAAGTTGTTGGTCTTCTTGGTTGAGTTCTACAACTGATGTTCTGAAACTGAACACTCAGTTGTCTTCCTTGTATCTGATCGGTTGGGTTCGAACGCTCAGATGGCTTCCTTTCATCTGATGTTCTCTCCCTCATACTGCTTCTCATCTGTTGAACGCTCAGTTGTTTTCCTTACAACTGATGTTCTATCTCTTGAACGAGACTTTCCCTTTTTGGATGCTGAACGCTCAGTTGTCTTCCTCACAACTGATGTTCTATCCGAGTGAAGCCTTGTTGCCATCTTCAGCTGGAGACCTGTAAAGATAAAATCTTGACAATGCTCAAACAGCGAGCCTAACTACTAATATTAAGTTCTGGCAACATCTACTCGGTTGGGGTCAGTTGGTTTTGGAATTCATCAAAACTCTTACTAACAAATTTCTCAACATATATATATATATATATATATATATATAGAAGGAAATAGTGAGAAAAAGAAAAAAATGAAAGTCTGAGTCTAAAGAAAAATATTTCTTTGATTGATGATGATGTTAGAATGATGTTTAGTATATGTAATATATGAGTTGATGTTATAATTTAAAGAGAAATATAATATTAATAATAATATTAATATTTGAAGATAAAAAGAGAAATAAAATAGTAGAAAATGAAATTTTTCTATTAGGAAATGAGTTAGAAGTCATGAGTATAAGTTAAAGGGATAAGATGTTCGTATTTGAGTTCGTTGTTATAAATGAGAAGTTAAAAAAATTATTATTAAAGAAATAATAATAAAATAATAGAATAATTAATGTGCGAATGCACGTTACTTATACTAGTACTTAAAAATATGTGTATCTAGTTCATGACTTCATATAATATATATATATATATATATATATATATATATATATATCGTGAGAATCCGCAACCGCTACCTTCGGTGCGCACTAGGTAAACCCCGATCTTTTGTGCAGTAGCCTGCAAACCACACTTTCTAATTATAGGTATGATAGACTCTACCTATAAAAGCGTGTAACATATATATTAGATTAGATAGTGTGTAGTTTTAGATACAGTTAATAAATTAAAACTGATTTGGCCATCTATGGCAAATGAAAATTAACATGATACAATCACGTATTCAAACCGGTGACACTTTGACTTTGTTAAAAATATAAAATAAAATAGAAAACTACTAGTAGTTAATTTGAAAATCCTATATATTTCATAATCAATATCTTCAACATATCAAATACGAATATCAAATATCAATCTAATACTCATAGTCATACCTTAAATTCGATATTAATACTCATATCTGATATCTGATATATTGGTATATGAATACTAAACGGATCTAAAGCAAGAAAATATTCCCTTCGTCCCATCAAAGATGAGCCCCTTAGTTTAGACACAGAGACTAAGAAAAAATAGTAGTGGGTTTATTTAGTGGAGTATTTTATTAATAAAGAATGTAAAAGTAGTATGAATAAATAATAAAAAATGTAAAAGTAATGTGAATGCAAATGTAAAAGCAGTGTAAATATAATTAATTATTTTATAAAACAGAAAGAGCTCATCTTTTATGAGACAACAAAAAAAAAGTAACTTATCTTTTGTGGGATAGAGGGAGTATGAAAATGTAAAAGAGTACTTCAAAAAAATTAAATGCGAGAGAACAATAATAAAAAGTACGTCCAGAGACACGTGGGAAAGGCACAAACCTTTCCTCTTTTAATCCAGGCAATGTGGAATGAAAAATGTTGGTTGCTTTTGCTTATGGTGGAAAACTCTTATTTCTTGTGCTGCAAGTTTGTAGCTCAATTCAATCTATTAAACCTTTCAAACAAAAATTATTTCCTCGGTCTACAATATTGCTGCCACTTTTATCATTTAGGTTCATTCTTCTATTTATAATAGTAAGATCTATATAATACATTACATGTAACTTTATATTTTTCATTACTTATCAGTATATTTTATATACAGAGTAATGAAAAACGTAATGTTTTTTTTTTTTATATCGTGGGAACCCACAACCGCTATCTTCGATGTTCACTGAGTGATGTTATTATATCTACTCAGAAGCCGTATATCATTATATAGAAATAACATATTTTTAGAATAAACTTTCTCCATTATGAAAATTACATAGAAAATGTATATGCTTGAGAGAGTGGTTACTTATTTAGAGAGAGAGAGAGGGAAAACATTTACAAAATTGTTATTGCACTCAGTAGCTAGCTAGTTAAAGTTTATACTCCCTCTGTTCCACTAGACTTGTCTTGTATTCCTTTTCGGGATGTCCCGTTATTCTTGTCTTGTTTCCTTATTTGGAAATAATTAGTAAAAGTTAAAGCCCAATTAATCTCTTAATCCAACCCACTTTACAGCTATCACTCTAAAACCCTACCCACCCACTACATACCCTATTCAGACTCACTCTCTCTCTTCTATGCGTCGTACTCTCTCTCTCTCTCTCTCTCTCTCTCTCTCTCTCTCTCTCTCTCTCTCTCTCTCTTCTCTGCATAGTCACCAGTGTCTCTCTCTACTCTTCTCTCATTCACGTCGATATCCTTGCCGGCGTTGCCTCCGGTCAAACTCGTTGTGTTCGCTCGCCATGATGAATTCCTATTTCCTTGAATCTGATTCTCCTCCAACCAAAAAATTGGAGGATTCTCAATATCTCTTTGATACCATTGTTCCAGAAACCTCACCTTCATCTCCAGTTCCGCCAGGAAAACTATAGATCTGAGTGATGTGGCCATTCCGGACACTGAGGAACAGCTGGAGGCCGCCGGCAATTGGATCGGCAAGATGAATATCCAAGATAGGTACAGACCCGTGAGATCCACTCCAGAGCCACGCCAGATCTATCGCCGCCCCCTCGCCTCCGTGATGAAAAGCAAAAGCCACCGCCTTCGATCTGCCTCTCTGAGGGGTAGGGTTTTGGTGGCGGAAAATGACTCTGTGGATCGAGACCCATCGCCAATGCTAAGGATTTTCCTACCTTGCTTGTTTAGGTGAGATCTTTTCAATATTTGTGATTATACAAACCCCTGGACGTTGTTGGAGTTTGTTGGCCGATTATGATGTTTGCATCAATTTATGAAAAACTTCAATCTTTTGTCGTTGCGGGAATAATTTGAGTTCAGTTTGTTGTTGGGAGTACAGTGTGTTCATGGTTGCTGAATTGGTACTGAAATGATAAAAATTTATGCTCACTTTATGCTTACTTGTTGGTTATGGATAATAGACAACATCTATGATTACAAAATTTGTATGAAACCAAAGATCTTGCCAGCTTCATTTAATCACATGCATGTTCCTTAGTTACAAAAATTACAGTGATAAGAGCTTCATACAGCTTGCATATGCCTAAAACATGATCAAAAAACACTTACACACATATTTTCATGGCATAGCTTCAAAAAACAAAAACCTGTGCATTCTAATTAACCCCCTGCACTATCTTGGTTACAAACCTAATTGGTTAATGAGTGCATCAATGCCATCCACTGCCCCATTCTCAATCAAGTAATCAACACATGCTTTCACTAGATCTGCTAGTGCTTCCAATGTGATTAGAAGTTGCCCCAATCTCTCTAGATGATCCTTCTTCATATATGGAATCTTGTAGCAATTCTGCCCCTTCAGTTTCATCACTTCAAGCATGCATGATTGTAGTGTAAGGAATACTTTATTTAGTTTTGGTGGCTCTTGTTTCTGAAATGATTCTTGCATAGCTTTCACTAGATCATCTGTGGTGTAACAAACTGACTCATGTTGTATTGACTGAATGGCTCTGAACCAACCTAAATCATTGATGTTCACGTCTGGGGAGTTGGGAGGTTGGTGTATTATTCTGATATCAAAGCCATCTGAGGAGGCTACAGCTCTGAAATCAAGGTCTGAATCCTTTATGTGAGGCCTAGCATTATTTTGCTGTATGTAAATCACCTTACTTACACCCTCAGGCCAAGTTGATTTGATGGCTGGTACAACCTGATGGAATAAGTGCTTGTTTACAGAATAATCAGGATAAATACACGGAATAAATGCAGGTTTTGTGCTAATGAATGCATATGATCAGAATAGACATACTCATAAATGTGCTTTGAATTGAACATACCTTGTTTACAAAAAAGGATATGATGACTGACATATTAACACTTGGAATTGGCTTCTCCTCTAATGTACCTGCATCTCTGTTTTTGGAGTTTCTTTGTGCTGGTACCATTTCTGTTAGTGGGAAGATACCTATCTTCCCATCAAACAAAACACTTCCATCTGCATGAAATATAGGCCTACCAACTACAGACATGAACATCACTTTTTTTATGAAGTTCTTTGATTTGCAACTCCTCTGTGGTTCTGCCTCACCTGGTGTTATGTAGAATCTGTGTGATATCTTAGTGATATTGAACCACTTCTCATCTAGGTGGACAGTGTTGTGCATGGTCTTGAACTTCAAAACATTATCATCTCTATAACATTGTAAAACCTCTAGTGAAAACCTCAGCCTTTGCAATTTATTTGCAGTTGTTAGATCTGGTTTGATTGTTGATGTGTGAGCTTTGATCAGACCTGCAGCAATCCATCTATGCACTGTACTCTTCTGCTAACCAATTCCACCTGCAAGGCCTCTTATAGTTGCTCTTTTGAATAATGATAGGCTTTGAATCCTTTCTATGTCAACTGGAACTTTTCTTGGTCTGACTTGGTGCATTTTCTGACTTGATGAGTGCATATATTCATTGTTCTCCTATTGTTTCATTGCTGCAGCCCAAAGCCGACTACCGTACGTGTTGAGCATGAAAATCTGATGCTGGCTTCTTCCATTTTCCCCCTAAGTGGCTTTCCATTGCTACTAGATTGAAGAAGAAAGTGAATGATGGAGTTTCTTTCTGCTGTTGTGAGATCTTTTCTCATTTTTGAATCTATTGAATATTTGGAGTTTCCTTAAGGCTGTTCAATCCATGACATGGTTTGGTGTATATATAGGCAGCTGAATTTCTAATGTAATTAGAGGGAAATTTGAATTATGTAAAAATGTTAGCAGGTTTAGTGTTTGGTCCAAAATATTAGCGCCATGCTCGAATGTTAAAGGCGCCAGTTTTATTAAAGGCGCCATTTTTGTTAAATGTCATGCCGTACCATTCTCATTACTTTTGCATATTTAATCACAATATTTTATGTGAGAATGTATTTTTAAATACCTTTTTATAAAACATACAAGTTTTTTGCACTCATTCATAAGACTATAAGTTTTTTATACCAAAATCACTTAAAAGACTAAAATACCCTTACTTTTGATAAACAAATAAAAAAAGACAAAAAATTGACTTTTTTTCGTATGTTTCGCTCTCTCTTTCTCTTTCACTTTCTTTTTCCTCTAATAAACCCTAAATCAAAATAATATCACCAACCAACTTTGATGACATTAAATTTTGAACAATGCTCATTTATATTTTGGAAGAGAGGTTGTTTGCTCTCATTAAACACACAACAACTAATGTAATTGTGTAGTACAAAATTCTCAAACACACGAACTTGAAACTAACGACATAGAGAAGAAGAGAGAAGTAGGTCTCTAAGAAAAAAATCACGATAGTTAAAAAGAAGAAGGAGATAAAGCTCAAACGGAAAGCTTTCGTGTTTCTGGGGTAGAAAGAAGGTATGTAACTATATTCACCACGTTAAATATGAATTTTTTCGACGAGTTTTTATACCCACAATGGCAACCCACGATTGACTCATTTTTGCGCACGATGGTAGAAAATTTTCATGTACATGAATTATATGTTGATATTTAGTCATAAGAGAGTATATTTGCATGTTTAGGAACATTTTTAGAAGTAAAATAGCCGTAAAAAATATATCCCCGTCGTGTGTATGAGATTTCTGTATTTTCTGGGCCCGTTTTTCGCAACCCACGATGGGGATATCCATGATGGCTGAGTGGGTTGCCACCGTGGAGACCCAAGATGGCTATACACGATGGCAACCCACAATAGGGATACCAACTATGGCCATAGTGGGTTGCCACCGTGTGTTGCCACCGTGTGTTGCCACCGTGGACACCCACGGTGGCTATACATGATGGCAACCCACGATGGTCCATCGTGGGTTATCCATCGTGGGTTGCCCCACCGTGGGTTTGCGAAAAGGTGCCCACGGTGGCAACACACGGTGGTTACCACCGTGGCAACCAATGATCGTGTGTGTGTATCTATCGTGGGTAGGCAGTAGATGCATTAAAAACGTGTTCGATCGGATTTTTTTTTATAATTTGTTGGCTATTTTGTATTTTTCAGATTTCGTGGCAACGTATTTTGATACATCACAGCGGTTGATGGGATCGATCGTGTTATATAGATGGGGATTCTTTTTTTGTCTTTATCGATAGTGCCACAGTGAACCGTGCAAGCCTTGTTGGACTTATTGGAGAAGGGTTGGGAAATATAAATCCGAACGACTACACGTTGTGGTACTTGACACGCATGAGCAACGAAAACAAAGTAAAAGTTTTATTGTGGAGTGATATCGAGTTACTGCGTATGTTAATTGAACAGAAAGATGATCCGGAGGTTTACGTTGATTACGGCGGCTCATCCGCCCCAGGGGTTAACTTTGGTGGTAATAGCTCCGGATTTGAGCACCACAACATTGACAACCGCATGCCCTACTCACACGAGCAATATAAAAATGATGAGGAAGACGAGGAAGATGAGGATGAAGATGGTGACTACGACGAAAATGAAGAAGATGAGGCGAGTTCCTCCGAAGACGAAGAAGATGATCGTTGTAAAGAATTGATTGATTCGCTATCTATTGATTTTATTGCTTGGATGCGACAGCCGGCACAAATGGACAGGGTTTTTGGTCATCGGAACTTGATATCGGACCATCAGTCCGAACGCGAGACTGAGCATTTGCGCGCAATGCGCAATTGGATCATTCCATTCCCCGATCTTGACAGCGCAGGGAGATTAGGGTGGGTCGAGCAACCACCACCAGTGCGTGGGGAACTCGAAGTGGGGGCCTTATTTAGGTCTAAGAAAGACTTGAGGATCACTGTTGGAATGTATCATTTGGAGAACTTTTTGGAGTGTAGATCGAAACGTTCGGCTCGCAATCGTACGACCTTCCTATGCAAGACCGGCAGAAAGAATTGCAGCTTTAGAATTTGTGCTGTTGAGGGCGGCACCATTTGGAGAATTACTAAGTTATCCCTAGATCACACATGTCACCACGATTTGAATCGTGCTGCTGCACGATCGATATCTTCTGATGTTGCTGCATTTTATTTTGCCAAGAGATTGACCGGCGAGGCGGTTACGTTGAAGCCAAGAGAGATGATGGAAGAGATGCGTAGAGTGTTTGGTATTAACATTCTATACAGTTTTGCTCTCCGGATGAGAAACATAGCCATAGAAAATACGTATGGCGATCACATCTCGTCGTATCAGAAGATCACGTCGTATCTATATTTGTTGAAGCAGCATAACCTGGGAACTGTTTATGACTTGGAGATGACCGTCGAGGGCTCGCTATGTCACTTATTTGTGGCGCTCGGACAGAGTATTCGAGCATTTGATAAGTGTCTACGGCCGGTGCTTGTAGTGGACGGGACCCACCTTAAGGGAAAGAACCGAGGAATTTTATTTGTAGCCGTCACGCTGGATGGGAACAACCATGTCTTCCCCCTTGCAATTGGCCTCGGTCCCAAGGAGAATGATGAGTCGTGGGTATATTTTCTCTCCAACCTGCGTAGATGCTACAACCCTCCAGATGATTTACTGATTGTGAGTGACCAGCATTTGAGCATTAGGAATGCAGTTCGAGCCGTTTACCCGAATGCATTCCACGGATTGTGCTACCACCACCTTCAAAAAAATCTCACGCCCTACGGAAAGCACGTAGCCACTATCTTCCAAGCTGCAGCATATTGTAATCGTCACGAAGAGTTCGAAGATTTGTTCTCAAAACTGCATCAAGTGAGCCCCAACGGAGCTCACAGATGGCTTTCTGACATTGGACCGGAGAGGTGGGCTAAGTGTAAGTGTCCGGTCCGACGCTATGACTTCTTGACCTCCAATTATGCCGAATGTTTGAACTCTCGTATGTTATGGACGCGACGTCTCCCAGTGCACTCAATGATTGAGATGTACCGTTTCATTGTAGAGAAATGGACCGATGAGCATCGAGAAGAAGCTGCATCGAGAGATCATGAGTTGACACAGAACGCATTGGAAAAACTTTCTTTATCCGTGCAACACGGTACCCGTCTTGTAGCTCGAGGTAACACCACCACACATGTTTACAGGGTTGAAGAAAGAAATGTTTCTTATAACGTTGATTTAAGAACCTGGACATGTACGTGCCGAGCGTGGGATTTAGATTTGATTCCATGTCGCCATGCTGTTGCCGCTATAATGTAACATGTTCAATTACTAAATATTGTTTGGTTGCACGAACTTTCATTTAGCTTAGCCTATCCATATGTTGAAATTGTCGTCATTTTCTTATTTAACAGGCGTGCAGGTAATGGTTTGTCTGTGTACGATTTTGTAAGTCGTTATTTCAAACAGGAGACATTTAGAGAGACTTATATGGAGCATATTAACCCAATACCGCATCCAGACGAGTGGGTTGTGCCTCCGGAGATCTCCGCAATTGTTTATCTTCTTATGGATGAGGTACGTCAGGCTGAGCGGCCAAAAGATAGTCGTGCACCATCCGCAGTAGAAAATTTGGTGAGACGTCCCCAAGTATGTGGTAGGTGTCATGGAAGGGGCCACAACAAAAAGACATGCACAACATCCATCCCGTTCAGTGGTGTTGACTTGAATAACCCCCCTGAAGATGCAGAAGAGGCCGAAGGAGAACAGGTAAGGCAAAGGAGTCGGCGGAAGAAAAAGTGTAGCATTTGTCGTCTTGATGATCATGATGCGAGGAAATGTCCCTATCGTGAAACGTAAATATATTATTTTTTTTGTTGTTTAAGATGAATTTATGATTTGTATTGGGAGAGAAAGCAAAACTAAATTTTAATATATTTGAACTTATTTTATATATGTGAGTGATACTTGAATGAGGTTTAAAATAGCAGGTGAAAAAACATCACTCCCTGGATACCCACGATGGCCGAACCCACGATGGTGGCCATCGTGGGAAGCCCACGATGGGCCAAACCCACTATGGTGGCCACGATGGGCAAAACCCACTATGGTGGCCATCGTGGGAAGCCCACGATAGACAGCCCACGATGGACAGCCACGATGGCTAGCCCACGATGGGAAGCCCACGATGGACAAAACCCACTATGGTGGCCATCGTGAGCAGTCCACGACGGGCAAAACCCACTATGGTGGCCATCGTGGGCAGCCCACGATGGTGGCCACCGTGGGAAGTCCACGATGGGCAGCCCACGATGGACAGCCACGATGGGTAGCCCACGATGGGCAGCCCACGATGGTAGCCATCGTGAGCACGGTGGTGAGCAGCCACCGTGGGCACAAGAACATGAGTGAATTTCATTTTTTGTTCGATTCCTTCTTCGATTTTGTTGTTTAGTGCTTGTATAATAGCTTATTTTTCAATTTAAAACTACTTTACAACATAATCCAAACACCCACACGTGACCTTCATCTAATTCATTAGTAAATCAGGTACTTCGTACGAACGTTGAAGTTAGTGATACATAACCATTATCTGCACATTCATCCTGTATTGTACGTATAGTATAAGTTTTTTTGCACGAAATGTAACATAATTGAAATACTAATCATTGAATTAACAAAATGTATCATATAATTTATAAGGACGGGATTAATGTGCAGATAATGGCTATGTATCACTAACTTCAACGTTAGTACGAAGTACCTGATTTACTAATGAATTAGATGAAGGTCACGTGTGGGTGTTTGGATTATGTTGTAAAGTAGTTTTAAATTGAAAAATAAGCTATTGTAGATCAGGTAAACAACAAAATCGAAGAAGGAATCGAACAAAAAATGAAATTCACTCATGTTCTTGTGCCCACGGTGGCTGCTCACCACCGTACTCACGATGGCTACCATCGTGGGCTGCCCATCGTGGGCTACCCATCGTGGCTGTCCATCGTGGGCTGCCCATCGTGGGTTGCCCACGATGGCCACAATCATGGGCTGCCAACGATGGCCACCATCGTGGATTTGCCCATCGTGGGTATCCAGGGAGTCCCTTTTTCACCTGTTATTTTCAACATCATTCTCACATCTTAAACAAGCAAGATCAAATATTTACAAAAATGACAAGCAAGTTCAAATATCATATAAAATAAGTTCAAATATTTACAAAAATGATATTTTAGCTATGCCTTTTCTCCCATAACGAACCCTCTACTCCTAACCAAACTAGTTCCAACAAAATACCTATACTTCTCAATGTATCTATCATCAATTGACACATTACGATGTGTCGATGTTAAATTGATGAGGCGATCAACATACATAAGAGAGTATGGGCCACAATTTGTCCCGTCGGTCTGGATGAATTGCTTCTCCTCACGCATCTTAATCAAGAGCGGAGGGTTTTTTAACCTTTGTCTACAGGAATTTTGCTCCCAGTATCCTGATACAAGCAACGGTCGAGGTAAGAGATCGGTCACACACTGTAATTGCTCCTCGCGCACGTTCGTTTCCCTGTGATGGATCATGGTCGAGTCATACAGCTCGACAGTCCAATCCTTCAGACAAATGCGTATGGTGACTCAATGATTCCCCCCGACATTGCACACTGTTATGACCTATACACGACAAGGAATAATTTAACTACATTAAAAAAAATAAATTATAGTAAACTACAAATATGAAATTATTTTAAAATATAATAACTTACATGGTTAGCTTGCCACCAAGCCGTTGCGAATTCACTTTCTATGCCATCAACCATATGTATAAGAGCATCGGGTACGCGCCAATTAGTATATAGTCTAAGCCCTGGAGGAATTTTCTTTCTCTCTCCTCGTGCATTAATAGGGAACAACTTATCCCACTCATTTTGCAAACCATTTTAGTAATACAACCAAAAATTACATAAATCAAAAAGAATATTAATATAATCAAGAAATCAAGATTTACATAAATCGAAGAGAAATACTTACATAGAAGCCAGTGCCGACTATAATGGTGGTTGCCTCACATACTCCATCAGCTGTCAACCTATCTAAATGTCTCACCTTGAATTTTATATAGTTTAGGTACAGCTCTATCTCCTGCAATGTTATTTAATTTTGTTAGTTATAATATACAAATAAGTTTGAATTATTGTAATTTAAGATAGAATTGTACCTCTGCCCACATCATTTGTCGAAGATCCTCCAGACGATCAAAAACAGATTGCACCACAACATGGCCAAGCATCGGAATTGTGATCACAATATCCTCTCCTGATTTTCTATGCCTTCTGTACATACGCTTCAACCTCTTCACGGCCTGCTGAGTCATGGCTTGGTAAGGCGTCTGCATGGCGGCAGACGGTCTCGTCTTACGACGACCTTGCACCTCATCTCGCTCCGCCAATTCGTAATCTTGCTCAGCAGACTCCTCATCAGAAGATGACGACCACTGAATATTAACAGGTGAAACCTGCCGTCTGGGCTGCTCGGGTGTGGTGTCCTCCACAGTAGGAAAAAACGACTGCTCCTGCTGGTACTCAGGTTGGTAGGGAATCTGCTGCTCATGTGGGGTGAACTCGGCAGTAGGAAAATGGTGACTGCTGCTGCCATCGCCTGGAAACACTGACTGCTGCTGCCAGATAAGAGGTCGAAACATCGGAGGCTGCCACGTCGGAGGGTCGTACTAATTCAGCGGTCTACTGCTGTAGCCGAAGAACATCGGCGGCTGCTGCTGCTGGGCAGGCTGATACCCCCACGGCTGCTCAGGTGGCTAGCTTTGGTGGGGTATAAGATCAAAGGATTGCCCTAACAGGTGGTGCATCGGCTGCTCGGTACGCTCAGGGATGTGGTGACTGTGTTGTCCCTATAGAGTTGCAGCTGTAGAGTGACGAGGCGGGTCCGGAAATCTCCGATGTGTGCTAGAAACCTCTGCAGAGTGACGGTGTGGCTCAAGGCTCCTCCTGTGGCTCCCAACAGACGGCTGTGGAGGGCTCCTAGACCGTCTGTGTCTCGGACCGAAATACTCCTTCACCTGAGCAAAGAGCTTCCGGGAAAAGGTAGCAAAGAAGCCCTTGTCAGACTCGTCCATCAAGACCGCCCTCAGCCGGCGATCGAAGTAGTCGTCTGTGTCGTCCTTCCTGTGGTCAGGACAAGGACGTCCGTGGACACAACACACTCTATCTTCGGGTCTCTCCTGATAGACCGGCTCTGCTGTCTCAGCTGTATCTATTGGTGGTGGTGATGGTGGGGTGCTTTGTCGGCATCGTTTTGGGATTTTCTGTGCCGATGAGGTCGGTTTAATTATCTTCCCCACCACCTCCGCAGCCTTCGCCAATTTTCCCTTCTTTTTCACCTTTTTCGGGAAAACCTTTTCTGTATTCTTCTCTGTTAATTTTCTTGGAGGTTCCCAGTGTACATGATACACCGAGTCAAGACTGAACCAATACAGCTCGTCCATGTCTTCCGCAAGAATAGGCATCGTGTTATGTATGACAAGACCCTAAACAAGTTATGTAAAATTATTATTAGATCACAAATTAAACATGTAATATAAATGATAAAATATTATAAAAATAAAGGCAAGACACGTACCTCTCTCGAAGAAGAAGGTGCTGAAATCTGCTTTAAGACATCTCGTAGTCCACATAAAACATCGATGAACTCTAATGGTGGCTGATCGGGTTCCACAGTTCTGTCCCAACAGTGGAATACACTCGTAAGACCAAATTTGTAAGACCCAAATCGGTGCGTAAAAGTGATAAGTTCCAATATCGCATTGGTTGGGATTCTTGGCGGTGTTGTTGATGTAGTAAGTCAATGCCTGATATGTGTAATCACCCCAAGGAAACTGTTCCCAACTTTTCGGATCCTCAACTAATGCCCATGCCCATTCCTCCACATCCATATTATGGTCCCGACACAGGAGAAACCGGTAGTAAAGTAAGAGCTTAGCTACCTTCACATAGTCTTCGAGGTTGTCTCCCAACTCTAAATCTTTAAACCTATTATGCATTTCTATAACTTTAGTTTTGCGGCCTTTGAATACTCTATGGAAAAGAGTGTTAGGCCGGAGAAGATGTCTCGCATTTGGATCAAAATTTGTCTTCCCAAAATTCAATCCAGTAATGCACGCAAAGTCGCGTGCTGTGAAGCGGAGGGTTCTCCCGGAAATTTGGAACCACGTCTCATCCGCGGGGATCTCTCTACCACTCAACTGACGGGCCAACAAATGATGCAGGGCACTATTTGTACTTCCAAGTCTCTTATGTTTAATCAAACAGCCAACAATTCCCGCCGTAAATTCATCATACACTTCTTGATACCGTCGAAGATTGTGCATGAAGTGCCGAAATACCTTCGGTATATCTTTAAATAGGATCTCACGACAATATATATTTATTAATTTGTTATGATGATGCAATCCAGGTCTCATCCAATCACAACCGGGCTGCAATATAAACACATAAAGTATAAGGATAGAAGTTCGATCACTCAAACAAACAAAACCACAAAACCCAAAGCCTATAAAATAGTCCCTGGACACCCACGATGGGGCTGCCCACGATGGGGAAACACACGACGGGGCAACCCACTATGGGGCTGCCTACGACTGGGTGCCCACGATGGGGTGCCCACGACGGGGTGCCCACGATGGGGCTTCCCACGATAGGTGCCATCGTGGGTACATAAACACCCACCGTGGGCAGCCCGTTTTTCACTTAAAATCCCAATTTTTATCAACAAATCTTAGATATAACACTTCTAATGCTCATAAAATCAAGTACATTGTTCTCATATTCATTAAATCGAACATAAACACACACTTAGAAGCATATATTTTGCAAATCCAAAATTCAATTTCGTGTGGAATTTTAGCACTAACCGGTGGTTCGTTTACGACGAGTCGTACTTCCTCCTCGCCGGAGGCAGATGCCGACGCCCTTGACTCCCCATCGTGGTCGGAGTGTTCACTCATATTGCCGTCGTATGTGTGTTTTTTTCCGCCGGCCGTGTGTGTGTGTCGTGGGTTGAGAGGGAGAGAGAGAGAAAGTGATGTGTGGTGGGGGAAGCGGGGGACCGCATAGATTTTAGGGTTTTTTAAATTTTTTTTGTCTTTTCTTATTTCTTTATTAAAAGTAAGGGTATTTTAGTCTTTTAAGTGATTTTGGTATAGAAAACTTATACTCTTATAAAAGAGTGTAAAAAACTTCTACATTTTATAAAAAGGTATTTAAAAAGAGTTTCCCCATATTTTATCTTATTTATTTCTGTTGTGTCAGTGGCTACAATTTAACTACACTTTATATCACTATTATACCCCTACTATTAAATTAATTAAATACTCCACTAAACACACCTTTTACCCTTAATTATTTTCTCATTAAATCCCGCGTTCAAAAGAAATCAGACAAGTCTGGTGGGATGGAGGGAGTATTCAGTATAAACAGTAAATTATAAAATTATAATGTGCGATTGTAAATAATTATATAATTATATTATTTAGTTTATTATTAATTTTGATTAGAATGTATCTCTCTCTACTTCGCGCGCGAAAAGTTTGCTGCATAGAAATGGCAAAGTGCTAACTCTCTCTCTCTCACTCTCTATTCACTCGAAATTATAGCTGCAATTTGGTGCTGTCTCTGAGAATTCACCAAAGAGATCAGGATGTTTTACTCTCATCAGCTCCTAGCTCGTAAAGCTCCTCTTGGACAAATATGGTGAAATTTCTTCTCATTTACTTCCGTTTTTCCTACTCGTAACACATTTCTGAAATTTTGTGATGATTTTAGTTGAGCTATATGAGGATTTAACGTCGATAAATTGAGAGTAGTGTTTTGTAGCGAACTATGCTTTTTCTACCCTGTTTTGTTTCGGCTTTTTGTGCTTTTTCTGCTGCTTTCGTTCAATTTTTACTGTTGCATTGAGTTTCTGCGGAGGAATTCAGATCATCGTTGTTGTATTGAGTTTCTGCCAAGGAATTCAGATCATCGTTTTTGTTTGGATTTGTGTGGCTATCTATTTCAGCAGACCTCCTATTTTGCTATGGTATTTTCTTTTTGCTCATCTTGACCAAGAAAAGGCTGTGTTTGTTATCTATTAGTGCATTGATGAAAAACTAGCACGTATGTGGTTCACGCTGTCTTCTTCAATGGCAAATGTTTGCACAAATCAAATTTTGAAGAATTAATAATGCCCCAGATTATGTTTACCTGCAGAGACTGGATAGCGTGGAATTGGATGATCCCTTTCTGAATCAAAACCTTCAGGGTGATCAAGAACAGAACCATCATCAAGGTATCTGTGATTTCTGAATGCTGGAATTGATAATATCTTCCTTCCTTTCTATTATCTAGTTGGTAAAATTCAACTAATATTTGTATGATTTTTGTTGTAGCTGAGGCTGCTAATATTACATTAAATGATAACTATGATACGTATCAGGCAGACACCACAACATTCAATCACTTTGAAAGGTGAAAATAGAAACTGTAACTTACATACAATATTCTGTTATATAGAAAACAAGTTGCATATCCCAGAAATTTTCCTTTGTTCTTCTGAATATTGTGGTGCTGTGATTTATAAGGCAGTTTTGTTTCACTCACCCAGCACTTAAAGTTCACTGACTCCAGAGCATTTGAATAGGTTTGATGTTGAAGGGGACGAGGAGATGCAATGGAACTTCACTCAACCATAACATAGTGGTATCCCTAGTATCGTACCATCACCTACTCGTGAAGAGGAGCTCCCTAAGTGTAAGGATATTACGAGTATTTTTAGCAACCATATACATTGTGAATAGTTGGGATGTGTGGGCATTAGAACTGGAGTGACCTCAATTCGATGAAGACTCAGAAACTGTTCTCCATGCCATGTTCAAGGCGAATTAGTATGACATCCGCAAACCAAGCCTTAGAAGCTAGACACAATGGAGCAAAGCTCAGCCAACCAAGACGGTGGTGCTTCGAGCTGACTCTGGCCGATCAAAGTTCGCCAGACCCTCTTGGTCCGCTGACTCGTCAGCTAGGGATCGACCAAGGCGAGTTGATCTTCAGAAAAAGATCGAGGAAATGTCCAAACATCTTGAAGACATGAATGCCAAGCTAGATAGATATAGAAGGGGAAACAAGATCAAGTAGAGCTCTTCTAAAACACCCTCAAAGTCTTAAGGCGAAGGATGCTTTGAATGCGGGAAACCAGGACACTTCTTCCTGACCTCTCCAAGAAGGATCGAGATGCCCTCCGTACAAAGGCCAAGGAGAAGTCCAAAGCCATGATCGTTGAGGAAGGCGTCGAACACCCCGACGTATACACTGACTTCGAAGGAGAGGAAACTGACTCTCCAGCAAGTTCCGAAAGAGAAGACAAGTGTCTCATGGCACTACCAAAAGAATCTATTGGTGAGGTAAATTCTTCTCTCTATCCATTTCGTGTTATTCCTGTAGCTAACCAATGTGAAGGAGAATTTGACGAAGATATAAATCCGTCATGGGATGAGATAGAACAGCTGAGTAGAATGTGCAATGCTCAAGCAACTCAGTACAAGGCACTTCAGGCAGAGTTCGATGTGATAAGCAATGAACTGATCATGAAGGATCAAGAGATAGAGAAACTCATGGAGATCAACAGGAAGCTCCGTGAAGAAGTTGCTCAGTCGACGAACAGCCAGGTCATAAATCTGACCAACATGATAAGGACACAGGCTGACTACATCTCTCAGTTGCAAATGGAGCTTAAACATACAAATGAGAAGATAGTGTCCCTTCATGCCTTGAGCGCAACTCTAGAGAGCATGATCAGCAATCAGAGACCTCCCAGCTGCGTAGAAGGTCTTAGTTATAACCCAGAGACGGACACTGTATCGAAGCCAGGACACTTTGTCAAAGCCAACCAGACTCAGTCGACATCATAGTTCAAGAGCCTCCAGTCGTTCCTCAGACCGTCGAGAATCCTGTGAAGGACAAAGGCAAACAAGTTCAAGGAGATGAACCTAAGAAAGATGAAGCTGATACTTCAAAAGATGCTGAAAAATCAAGAAGGAAGTCCAGACCCCGAGGTCACAGAGCGAGTGGGAAGGGACAACAAGGACCTTCGCAGCCAAGACACAATTAGCCCAGGCGTAGGCCCAAAAACAAAGCTCAGCATCAGCCACAAAGGCATTCGAATTGGGACAACCCGAACTTCTACTACCAGACATACCCAGTTCAATACCAATACCATCAGACATATCAAGGACATGGAAACTTCAGTGTCAGTATCATGGTCCGGGTTATTTACAGTACGGATATGCACTAGAAGCTAGACAGTTTGGGTCCCCTCCTAGACAACACTCACCACGAAGAAGTAGACCAAGTCAGCAAGGTCGAAACCAAGCTCCTCAGAGACAAGGATATTTACCGAAGAATTGGACTGCTCGTGCTCCCAAGCCTACTCAGTTAGCAGTCTACGTGGATGCAGAAGAGAAAGTGATTCGAACTGACCCCTCAGTTCAAGTCTACAAGGAAACACCACTCACTAACCAACCAGGACCCAACTGAGTGTGTGGACCTTAAGTTCTTCTTGTGTTTTGCAGGACCAGGATGAACTGAGGAAAAAAATGGATGTGAAGTCAGTGTGGATCATGGACAGTGGATGCTCCAAGCACATGACGCACAACGAGAGTCTTCTTAAAGACATCAAGTTTTGAGAGGGATCGATTGTTACCTTTGGTGATAACTCTGATCCAAGTCTGCGCTTCAGACTTGTTCTCACTTATGACTGTCACGGTTTTGAGCACAACTGAAAGGCTAACTATGTCGCTCAAGTTCCGGAGTCAACTGTGGTATCTTCTGACTTGATCACTCGAACTTTATCTTCAGTCTTCTCTTCAGTTCGAGTCCTGTAAAGATAAAATCCTTACGCTCAATGGGCTTTAACTAGAAGATTCTAAGAGCACATCTACTTGGTTAGGGTCAACTGAGTTTTGGTATAAATCAAAACCTTACTAATTTTCCCAACACTTGTGTTAAACTGATCCAACAAAAGATGGAAAAAATCGCAGAAAACATGTGTAGTGTTTTCCTTATATTTTTCCAAGTTTCTTCATAGGAGGGAGTGACACGGGTATTAAGGAAAAAATTGTTGAGTTGGTTATAAGTGAAGAAAAAGTGATTGAATTTGTTGTGAGTGGAGAAATGGTTCCACATTGAAGGTAGTGATATATTAATTGATTGAAATAGTAGTGAACCATATGTGGTATTTAGATAAATAAGTCGATAAAGTAAGAGTAAGAGAAAATAATTTATTGTGGAGTAGTGTCCAAAAATAGTTAGGAAGAAACTTGGAAACCGTCCTAAAATGAAAAGATAGGAAGAAACTTGGGGACCAAAGGTATATACTCCATCCATCCATGAAATAAAGTACTACTTACCTCAAAATATTTGTCCACGAAATAAAGTCATACTTACCTTTTTCCACTCACATCAAATGAGACATATAACAACTTCCACTCACATTTAACTTCTTTCACTCACAATATGTGAGACCCTTATTCATTTCATAACAACTTTAACTCTATTTTACCTATTTTACTCACAACAAGTGAGATCCTTATTCTACTCAGCAATTTTAACTTCCAACTTCCACTCTCAATAAGTGGGTTCTTAATTTGCGTGCTGACACCCAAATAGGACTTTATTTCGTGAACGGATGGAGTAGAATTTATTATGTATGAGATAATTATTTTTTAGTTTATAAATATTAGGAGTTCAAAGTGAAGTAAAGTTCTTTAAGAGCGCCTTTTCAAGAAAAAACTCATAGGGTGTGTTCGTTTGAAGAGAAAAGGAGGGAAAATGAAGTTTAATATTATTTTACTGCTTTATATTTTGTTTGGTTTCATTTTAAGAAAAATCCGGTCATGAGGTATAAAAGTTCGACAACCCATTTTCCCTTGTCCAAAGTATAAATTTATACCTAAGAAATTAAGATTTAATATTATACTCCCTCCTATTCAAAATGTAAGTCTTTTTATGTTTTTATAATTTTTGCAAAATATAAGTCATTCCAGCATTTTTTACCTTCTAAATTCATATTTACCCTTAATTAACTCACCTCAAAATTCACATTTTCACTATTCACTAATTTCAATTCATAATTAATCAAGGGCAAATTTGATAAAAATAAATTTTCTTAATTTGTGTGCACAACTCTAAAAAGACTTATATTTTTAATAGGAGGGAGTATCTCATTTTAACTCTCATTTTTTTTGGACATTTCTCCCCTTATCCATCAATTTCCTTCCGAATGAACATTTCTTTTAATAGAAGTTATCTTCAAACCATATTGTACAGAGTTTCATTTCTACAAATTACTCTTATGGAACATCGTTCCATCAATTCGTAATTAGGAACCTAAAGAACTTATTAATTAACCATTGATTTCTCCTGCTAGTCTACGTAGTTAAAACCAATAGAAGTAAATTTGCTTAAATTTAATTGCAATTTTTCCAAGTGTTCCTACATCACCAAAGACACATTGAGAATCTTTTTTCTTCTTCGTAGTTCTTTCATTTCCTTTTCCAAGCTACAAGAATTCCCAAATCAACCAAACAAAACAGAAAGAAAAAGATTACATAACGTCTTTTAAATATTGTCACAATATCACCCTCTTAAGTCTTAATAATAGGGGAAAAAAACTACATTAGCAGCATTACGATATACTTCAGTATTCAGTTTGTTGGTAAATAACATTAATTTTCTATATTTTCATAATACAAGTACAAATTATTTGCAATGCTCTATTTTTTAATATAATTTTTCAAATATCATACAATTATACATTTTATATACTATATCATTTATAATTTAGTTCTATTTTATTTTAAGTATACTTCTTGTGTTTCTAAAAAAAAAGAAAAAGTATACTTCTTGTGCATCGGGTTGGTGTGCTAGTATGATTATTACAATGAAAATTAATTAGTACAATTAAAAGAAAAATATTCAGGCACTTACAAATTAAAAAATCCAGTGCCTCACAACCCCCTAAAAACCATTTATCAGCCCCACCACCGCCTCTTCCCAATTCCTAATTACAAAATCAATTTATCTATTGAAGTCAAACCATTCATTCTTCAAACTAAAAATCGCCACTCAAAATCAAACCTTAAGTAGCAACTCAACAACCATACAAAGAAGAAAAAATTGCGATTGCTCCTGAGGAACCAAAACCCAGTGCGAGCGACCGGTGGCGTCGGGCTGAATGGCTGCGCCTGGACTGAACGACGACAACGGCAGCAGATAGCTTGAGGCGGCGATGGATCTAGAGGTACCGTGAGTTTGGCACAATACTAGGGTGGACAAAATTATCGAAACTGCCGTATACCGTATTTATCGTACCGAAAAATATCGAAAATATCGAAAGTTTTGATCTGAAATTTATGTTACGGTATGATACCGTACATACAATTTTCAATACAATAACAATATGAGTTCTCTTATACCGGCGGTATACCATATCGTACCGAAGACTTGATATGTATCGAATTTACAATATACTGATGATCGTTCATATATCTAATATATTAAATTAATATTATCAATCAATTAGATAGTCATGTAACATTCCCCACCCACAACCCCCAATTATTATTTTCAATCCTATATCTAATTCACTTCTTTTTTCAACCTTGTTCCTGTTGCTCATGCATTCACCCTAAATCTAATTCATTTTTTAACTTTCTTGGTCTTAGTTGTTTTTGTAATTAAATGTTACTCCCTCTGTCCCGTTCATTTTGTCCCCTTATTGTTGAGCACGGAGATTAAGAATAAGAGTAAGAAGATATAAAGTCGGTAGGTCCCACCACTTTTGATGAATTTTAAAGGGTAAATTCTTTCCTTATTTAGTATGTGACAAATTGAGTGAGACATTCATTTAAAGGAAGTGAGACAAAATGAGCGGGATAGAGGGAATACTATTTAGGTTTCATGGAGTTAATTGTTTGAAGTTGTAATTTTTGTTTGTTGTTAGTATTTTCGAGTTAGTATGATGTAGTATCTATGCACATATTTTATTTTTGAACAATAGACAAAATTTTTGTTCGGTAGAGTATATTTATTTTTGGTATGACGTGAAAGTCTGTTATACTGAACAACGATACGGTATGTCGGACAAACGGTATTGTAACTGTATACTATATAATCGATACCGAATTTTTGGTATACCAAAAAGCTCAACGGTATGAATTTCTTCATACCTTAATTTTCGGTATGATATACCGTATGGCGAAAAATTTTCGGTATACCGTACCGAACCATCCCCACACAAAACTTTTGAGATTTTGTAAAGAATAAGTGACATATACCACGTATTTTGACTCTAATAAACATTTTGACTGTATTTCTTTCGTATTTAACTAGTGTGTAGTCCATCGAAAATCGACGGAAAATTATTATTTGATATAATTAATAAAATTGAATACTTCATTTGATAATATAAGAAACGTAATGTTTGTTAATTATTTTTTATTTTTTTAAGTAATACCATTAAAAATTCAAACTTAATTCATACCTATTTTTATACTATATATAATTTTAAAAACCATCTTTCTTCGCAAAACTATTATGAGACAAAAACTATTTAATTCTCAAAGAGATTGTCTTGTGTTTTTGTATGAGAATTGAATAGATTCGTTTTCATAGCAAACATCTATTTGTCACCCTATATTATAAAAAAAAATGAAAGTAGCCCCACTTGTAATGAATCGTTCCCTCAACACGCACAATTATGGGTGGGAGCCCGTGGACAAATTGTTGTAAACTTTTTGCTATTTTTTCTACACATTCAACGTTTTATAACGGAGACAATTAATCAGAGACAGTTTGTTTAGGATTATTCAAACTTGTTTGAAATTTATATACATACATGTACTTGTTTCAAAGCCAATTAAAAAATCTGTCAAATGTGTTCCTTTCTAAAAAAAATCAAATAGCAATACCCGTCGGTTGGAAATTGGTCGGACCATGACTTTGATTTATAAGTGCGTAATTTATGAAACTCATTTAAAATTTATAGACCCAAAATTCAATTAAAAAAAATTGATTGAATTATTCGTTATCGTCCTTAATTGTATAGTAATATTTGCTAATTACAATTATAGATTATGCAAAATTAGAAACCGGACGATTCTAGATTTTAGAAAATGCATGAAAAAAAAATACATAAAATAAAAAATTTCCCGAGTTGAGATACCCGTCGATTGGGAATTGGCCCATTGACCGCCACATTTCTAGGTCAAAATCGGCCCGCTGTCTACGGTTTTAATTTATAAGTGCGTAATTTATGACATCCGTTTAGAATTTATATAGACCAATATTTAATAAAAAAAATTGATTGTATTATTCGTTCTCGTCCTTAACAGTATAGTTATATTCCTTGCTAATTATATTTATGAATTTTTCAAAGTTGAAAACTTAACTACAAATAATGTAAAATTAATTCATTGATGACGATTTTAGATTTTACAATATACATGACAAAAAAATGTAAATTTGAGAATTTAGATAAACGAGAATGAAGGGATTTGAAGGGTGCCACATAAGATTTTTTTTACGCAGAGTTGTTTTCGTTTATATAATAAAGATTAAAACATTAAAAAATACTCCATCCGTCCCACCTAATACGGACTGTTTTTCATTTTTGGACGTCCCACTATACTTGGCCTGTTTGCTTTAAAAGAAACAATTAGTTTATATACATGGTTCACCATCTCATCTAAACCCTACTAGCCTACTCCTACTACATACTATCCACCACCATCCCATCTATAACTTTATTAAAATATTGCACACTATACTAAACACTTTCTTTATGCCCAATGCCTTTTTTTTAGTTTCCGTGCCGATATAAACTAGGCCGTATTCGGCGGTACAGAAGGGAGTATTAATTAAATAATGATATTCGGACACACTGTGGCCAGCCACACGCGCTAAAAATAATAATATAGATTTTTAAAAATGAAAATATATCCTAATTGGGAAGCATAAATCCTAGGGAAAAATGTGATTATTTTCATTTTTACAGTTAACTTTTCTTTTTTCTATGCGTGTGGCTGGCCATGTCCAAATATCATTATTACTCTTAAATAAAATATGCTTTTAATATGTATTTGGTATTTAATATTTAAAAAGATAAAAAGTTAAAAGCGCCATCAAGGTGAGGCACAGGCCGCACAGCATCGTGCAGAGTGCTACGGTGGTTATGCCATGCATTCAGAATGCACCTCTAAGATATTTTTTGTTTGTTTTATTCTAGGGGAAACAAATAGTAAGGTGATGTTAGACGCAAGGAGACAAGGAGGATAGCAACAAGACTAGAGACGACGCCCTTTCCACCGGAGCAGCTGCAACCGCCGTGGCGCCGCCTCCTGTTCACCCTCGGTATGTGCTGATTCTTTTACCCGTTCATTTATGAAATTTATTCCTCGCCGATTTCTTTGCCCCTCAATTTCTGGCGCTACTTTTGAGAATTTGCTCGACTCGGTCTTCTAAATAAACGATGTGTGACTTATGAGTAATTCACACTATATATTCTATGTAATTTGATTTGCTATTATCATCAATGTTGTTGTGACACATGCCAAATTTCCATGAAGAATTTGACTGATAGTATATGGGAGTATCGAATCTATCGAATGCTGATAGTTGCATCAGAAGATGCCTGTGTTTGGCAAAAGTTCATCTGAGTCCTCTTACGGATTTTTCCTTCCTCTGGTTCAATTGTTGTAGAGAAAAAGGTTTAATTTGTTCGACGGTGTTAGGCCTCTTGATGGTAGAGTCAAGTATTTGGATCATGGGGCTATGTTTCACTATGAATTAACGAAGTTCGAGTATTTTATAAATCATTGATTCTGCTCGTCATGAACCTACTTTTACTGGATGCTTGATTACATTGGTTATATATAATTACAGTTAATGCTGCTGATGCTAGTCTCAGATGATGCTCTTGTTTAGCAGTTGCTGTGTTTTAATCAACAGCGATTCAACACTGTGAATTTTGTTAAAAGATATGGTGGTTTTGTTGTTGATATGATCGAAACCTAAAGTTGATTTCGGGAATCACACGAAACTTTGTCCTTCTATAGATGGTTTTATTTCTGAAACGGTGTTATGGTTTTGGTTCGGTAACTTTAACCTTTTCTTCCCTCAACAGGAAGTAAGATTATGGTGAAGGTGCTGTATAAGTGTTGTTTGAAGCTTTCCGATGCAGATTGCAGAAAGTCTAGATTTTTACTGATAGAGTGACAGCATACTCCAGCAATTAGTGTGTGTTGTGCGCGTTTTACTGATAAGCCATTGCATGTTTGATTCCTGTATGTTATTTTCTCAGTATTCAGCTTGATAGATTACTTGGAGTAAAAAAGTGTGAGATTTTACTGTAATTTATTCAAGCTCCACCAGCTAGTGCGTGTTGCATATGTGTGTGTTTTTCTTTTTTCTTTCTGAAAATTCAGCTTAAGGGCTCGAGAATTTTATATACAGTTTCTTATATTGACAGGAAAATCTAATGGAATTAGTGAAAAATATGGTTGAAATTATTGGTTTTATGTGCAATGCTGAGATCTGGAGAATGGCAGTGCTGTGGACAATTTCTCTTATATTTTCCTATTGGAAGTTGTTTTATCAAAGCTTATTCTCTCAAAAATCGAAATGTTATCCTCGTTCGCTGAAAGACTCGATTTTCTCTACTGCATTGGTGCCAAGGCCTGTCTGCATAATAACTGGGGTAATTTTAGTGCATTTGAGGTGTTGAAGATTATGGATGTGCATATTGGTTGTGATCAGTTTATACACTGAGTTTTGTCATGTCGTGTTCTTTGCAGGCCACATCGGGTTTGGGTGCTGCTGCTGCATATGCTCTCTCAAAGGAGGGATTTTATGTTGTTCTTGGTAATCTTGCCATCATTTTTGAAGAATTTATAGTTAGATGAATATTGATGATTGCAGCTTATATGTTATCTTAGTTTTTATTGTGGGATTGCATATGTAATGCCTTGTTAGTTTACCTAGTATGTGTTGATGTTTGAACTCAGTGATATATGGATGTTGATAGTTTTTTGAAGTTAAGTATGATATTTTCTTCGTAAGTGGTTGTTTCAATGGAAGTCGATACACTCTTTTGAGTTGATTATGCTTTTATTCCCATACTTGCAGTTGGAAGATCGTCTGAGCTCTTATCTAAGGTGCAAAACCTTCAGGAACTCATTTTCTATATGTCATAATCCGCTTCTTTATGATGTTTAATTCTTCATACACACACACACACACACACACATATAAAGTAGACAGCTCCAAGAATGAGAATATATATGCTTCAGGCTATATCTGATATCAAGAGTCGAAACCATGATGCTTGCTTGAAAGCTTTTGAGGTTAATTTGTCCTCCTTCGTATCAATCCTCGAGTTTAAACACTCACTTCAGCAATGGCAACAAGATTCAAGCATGCATCCGTCTGTTCAACTACTGATAAACAATGCTGGGATCTTGGCAACATCACGTAGATTTACTTCTCAAGGATACGATCAGTTATTACTCTTTAAATTCTTCTCAGTGACTATCATAAATGTAAATTTCTTTGATATGATCCCTTTATACTCACTTGAACACTATCTAATAGTTTCCTCTCATTGCAGGATGCTTGCTACAAATTATCTCGGTGCGTTTTGTCTCACCAAACTTTTACTTCCCCTTCTCGAAAATAGCCCCAATCCTTCTCGTGTGGTCAATGTCACATCATTTACTCATCGAAATGGTAAGATCACGACGGGCCTAATATTTTCTCTTATGATGCATATGTATTGTGTGTCCCGTCCTTTTCTTATCCTTTTTCTTCCCCCAGTTCGCTGCAAGCATGCTGACAGAGAAACCGTCTCTGGGAAGTGCTTTATGAATTTAAGGGAGTATCCGTTCGCCCGTATTTATGAGTATTCGAAATGTAAGCATGTTATTTCAGAGTAATTCTAGAGTTTATCGTTGCCTACTCTGATGCTAACATATATTGTCATCCACTAACAGTGTGCATACTACTCTTCTCATACGAGCTTCATCGAAGAGTTGGCCTAATGAAGGAATCTCGACATATATCTATTGTGTAAGCGTTCGTTCTGTTTACATCAGCGTACGAGTATTCAGCTATTGAAGTGTTTCAAGATGTGATCTTGTTTATCATCAAAACAGGGGATACTTTCATTTATAGTTCTCGATTATGCTATGCTCCTCCGTTCCTATTGTAATCAGACAAGTGTCATGATTGAGTAGCTCCTGTATCTGTGCGTATTGCTTGTTGTGCACTTGACATTCATAGTTCATAGCTGTGTCATTAGTTCTTCAGTATTTTTTCAGTAATTTTCTGATTTTTTCCATTTTTTGCCTTTTAAATCTTCAAGTGCTGCGGATCCTGGAGCCGTGCAAACCAACATCATGCGAGAAATTCCTCCAGCCGTTTCGACGATGGCTTTCACAGCAATGAAACTCCTAGGTGTTCTTCAGACTTCTGAAACCGGTGTCAGCGCTATTGTTGATGCAGCACTGGCCCCACCAGTAAGTATTCGGTCTCATTCCGACCTCTCAAGATTGTGTTGCGTTTTTCAGTCAGTCCTGTTGAATTACACCAATCCGACCAAAAAACAAATTTTTGAATATCTGTTAGAAATTAACCAAGCCGAACCAAAAAACTAAATAAATAAAATCAAACCACTTTAACGGAAACGTGTTCAATTCGGTTCTCATTTTTTTTTTTTGGGGAATTGTGCTCATCCCTAGCCACAACCCACAAGTATGTTATTTTACATAGTTACATATACTGTTGCTAGATTGTTGCTTTTGTTTGCCACTCATCATGTTATTGAAGTATTGAGATGAAGAATCAATAAGTCCTATATAAATCGAGCAAGCACGTAGCATTACCATCTTCGAGCCCTGTCGTAACAAATCACATTTCTACTTATGGATTCTGTAATTTATTGCATCAAGCATGATCGTTTCAAACTATTGTATCTTTTCAGGATGTATCAGGAGTATACTTTTTCGGAGGGAAAGGTCGAAGTTTGAATTCTTCCGCTCTTTCTTATGATGCCGAGCTTGCAAAGGATGTTTGGGATGCTTCCTGCAACCTGTTTGAAGAGGTGCAGGTGGCTGCTCGACGAGACGGGAATCGTGTGGTTCGTAACGATGAAACCCTTGTTTCGCGTGGCAAAGAGAACCAAGATGACCAGATTTGAACTCTTTAGAATCTAGATGTGAAAAAAAAAAAAGGTTAGAAGTGATAGATATAACTTAATTTCGATGCATTATGCAGAGAAGCAAGGACTATTATCATTGCACGTCACGCGTATGAATAACACGCGGTTGGTTATGATATTATACGAAATGAAATCGTCTTAGAAAATTGAAAATCTCGTGTGTCAAAAGTTGTAGGTTATTATATTATTTCATGCTGTTGGAGTGCATAATAGGATTTATTTATTTATTTATTTCCAATTGCAGTTTAATTTCATGTTATATTTCAATCGACATAGTGCCGGTTTCACATAATTAATACGGTTTAATTCAATAAACGTACAGTGATTGATGTACAACTTGTGTCATCATTGTCTCGAAACACAACCGGCCCAGAACAGCCGGTTCCGATTCGAGGATGTTGGAACCTGAACCGGCTCGCCATAGTCACGGTTCTGAACCGGAACCGACCCATATAGTCACGGTTCCGGTTTTGGTTACAAGCCCGAACGGTCTAAATTTTAAATTTATTTTTTTCTTTTTTTATCATTGAAAATATTAATTATATTGTATTGCAAACTCATAATCTTGAGTGTAATGTATAAATCGATATAAAACAAAATATATGTCCATCTATACAATGTGTGATCAATTAAAAACCTTATATCTTCACACGGTTTCACGGTTTTGGTTCGGAACCGCAACTTATATAACTTTTTTTTTCCCTGTTTTTGGCCTTTTTCATTCTATTTATCATTATAATTGTCATTTTTTCTTCCTAAAGCTTTTAATTAACATGACTTAACACAAACCATATTTTAAAACTAAAAAAAAAGACAAAAATAAAAAAAATTCATTTGAACCACCGGTTCACAATTCCTAGCCATTGGAACCGGTCTGTTGGCCACGGTTCCAGTTCAAAAACCGTTGACCATGGCTCCAGTTCCGTCCAACCCGGTATTTTAGGTTTGGGTGTACATCTCTACATTCGACAATCTCTAAAATTTGGAGTGAATTGTCCTTTTGATCTTCTCAAACATGGATTTGTAATTTTGTAGCATTAATTTGGAAAATTTTGATCTCGTTTCTTTATAAAGAAATGCTAGATTTTTTTTAACCTGTAGGAAATTTTGAAGTTAGTGTTTTTTTTTTTTTTTTTTTTTTTTTTTTTAATCTTCAGTCTTCCTTCCAACAATAGAGGAGTTTGATGATAGCTGAAAAATGATTACAATATTGAAAGAACATATGGAGAGAATTTGACAGAAATAAATATCTCACAATTCTTGAACTCTTCTATACGTTCCCTGTAATTCAGTACAAGCATATATATAACAATTTTAGCAACAACTGTATATTTATGTACTTAGACTAGATGGCCATCAACAAGAAAATAGTTCAGAAAGATCATAAGAGTACATACATATTTTTAGCATCTACCTCTCAAGACTAAAACAACGTCAGCATAACTAACGAGTGCAAATAAGTATTTCTTGCAACTCAAGACACAACCTAACCAAGAAAAAAGCTGCCCCCTTTACAAAAACATGGCCACCTTCATCAGCATGAGTTGGAATCATGTAATCTTGGATTCCTTGACGGGAGCTTGAGTTCAATAAGAAAGTAACACTGATTTTGCTCTCTGATGTAACGGACATTACCGTTCATCATGCCAAGGAACTTTTGGGAAATGTTCAACACGATTCCTTCATGTGTCGTCTCGTGATTTTTCGCCCCAAACATTTCTTCGATAAGGGGGTAAGGCAGGCCCTTGCCAGGGTGAGCCATTCTGCACAATACGAACGAGAACATTTTCAAACCTTGTAGCAACAATCAACATCATAAACAGAAAACAATCAATCTTCTACGGTTAATCACATTTATAACGATTCTTGAGAAGATCGTCCTTGGTGGCTATATAGTCCTGAGTTGAGGAGATAAAGACATAATGCATGACATTCAAATCATATAATCTTAAAGCATTTCAGGAAACATTGATGTATTTTTTTTATTTTTTATTTTTGTTATGAGCATTGTATCGATGCACAACTTGTAGCATGTGTGTTCTTTTTACCTCAAATTTTCAAGAACACAATTGTATTTTACTGACTGAATAAAACCGTACATTCCAACTTGACACTCACTCGCAATAAAATACTATACGTGTCTTAAAAGGACACACGAGATACTAGAGTTTTAGTGTAAAACAATTAACAATTAACCGGGCTAAACAAGCATAATAGAATTAATAAAGTATGTAACCTAAATAATTAAGTAAACAAAGATACTTGCAAATGATAAAAGACTTAAATAAATCCTTGCAAACTAGGGGATATCATAAAATCATGATAATCTTCTTATCTACGGGCCAACTCAAGAAAACCAACAATGTTGTATTTATAGTACCTGAATTTCAAACGAACAAACTCATTCCCTTCTTGCATCAGTTTCAAACCAGGGGATACATTGATTTCCACCCAACCATCATGCGAAGGTGTGTAGTCCACAATGCAAAGCAATAAATCGGACAATGCCAACTGCAGCTTCATTTGGTCGCCATATACGCGTAACCTTTTTATTTGCTCAGAAATGTCATGGACAAGATGCAAATCTTTTTCTCTCAACAAAATCATAGCTTGACTAACAATAGCATTCACAACATCACCCAAAAGAAACTCTTCAACTTTTAGCTTAATCTTGCTGCGACCAAAGGAAACATCATTTTAGAAAGTTGGCTCCTCCAAGAAAAACTTATTGAATTAGAGTGACGTTGTTAGAAAAATAGAGCGTAATGAACTAAAATATAACATACTACTTTTTTAAAAGGTATTCAAGTTATGACTAACGGGCATAATAGAGTTAACTATTTCACAGAATGAAAAAACTTAATCTTAAAGAGAATATAGTTTACAGTGCGACGAGTAATAACAAAGATAGGTTTTAAGAAGACTTACCCCTCTTCTAAACTTTC
Organism: Schizonepeta tenuifolia; assembly: GCA_029490685.1. Lineage (NCBI taxonomy): Eukaryota > Viridiplantae > Streptophyta > Magnoliopsida > Lamiales > Lamiaceae > Schizonepeta > Schizonepeta tenuifolia. The sequence goes on along the minus strand of CM055960.1, from coordinate 12,421,189 downwards.
AAAATGAGTCTCATCGATAATGGATAATATTTGTCTTTCACAAGCATCAATAGTCTTAAGAAATTTCTTTTGGTCATCTGAGATGGTCGAGCCTTCCAGAAGTTTATGGGTGAAACGGATCCCGTTAAGAGGATTTTTCATTTCTTGTGTAATGTAAGCCAATTCTTTCTCCATCAAAAAGCGTTTTCTTTCCGCTTGTTTGTCACCTATGGACTCTTTTTGATTGATCCTTATTATCTGAAAAAAGCACAGACACCCAATGATCTTTCCGCTCTCATCTTCTCTCTTATGTGTTGTCAAATATGCCTCAACAAACTCTCCTTTTCGATTGAAAAATCCAAAAGCAACCTTTTCAATATCATGACCACTAATTGTACGGTACAAAAGAATCATAAACTTTGTTAGTACATCTTGGTCTTTCAGTCGACACAAACTCCCAAAAATCTCACCTGGTAGCGTTTTCCCAATTATCTCGTGCCTCATCCAACCGGTCAACTTCTCCATGACCGCATTCCATTCAGAACAACATGCATTCTCATCAGAAGCAAATATTGGTGGAATGAAAGGATTTACACTTTGTATTATAGCCTTATAATCCCCTTGCATACGAATGAAGTTATCCATCACAATTTTCGCATTAGTCACATCTTGTCCCACAAAGCACACACCCACGATATTGTTTTTGTAATCCCTACTAGTGCATGCATTAACTAGAAGGTATACAACTGATTGTTCTGGAGCGTGTACACCGAACTTCCTCAGCTTTACTCCTACATTTTTGTCCTCCTTACCTAAAGAAGAAAAAAAAGGGCCCAGAAAGAGAAACAAGTCAAGAGTGAAGATAGGTAAACTTTGGAATGATGACCAACGACATTAACAACAATAAAAACTACAACAATCATCATGTCATACTAATTTCTAGTTCCAATTCGATATTACATATAAAGTCAAAAGTTTGCCTATTTTTTATAAACTTTGGAATGATGACCAACGACATTAACAACAATAATAACTACAACAATCATCATGTCATACTAATTTCTAGTTCCAATTCGATATTACATATAAAGTCAAAGTTTGCATATTTTTTATAAACAAAAATCTTGTATTATACCACGGGCCTATTTTGCCCCATGTAACACGAGAAGGAATTGTATATAAATATTGGAATGTGATAAGACCACTCTAGAGTCTAATTATGAAATATGTTGTTAGAGATAAAACATGTCACCTCTTCCATTAGAGGAATGGAGTAAATGAAAAAAAAAAAATACAAAAGTTAATGTTGTTGAATAAGAAGAAAACTATACCTTTAAGAGCTCCAACCATAAGATTCTTGACAACTTCATGCGAGTCTTCATGGACGACATGAGAAATTAATGACTTCCCATGAGCATCAAGCAATTCAAGTCCAGTCAACTCACCCATTTTAGCATTCCATCCATTTATCAAACCGGATGAATCAACCCCAAAAATTGGAGCATTAGCTGTTTCTATAAACCGAGCCATTTCAGTTGCCGCTGCAGCAAGTTCATCCAATTGTGCACCACGAGAACTCTTATGTTGAGAATTTATGCCATGCTTATGACCACAACCTTCACTCTCCTGAAAAGAATCTCTCATTATAATCTGCAAAGAATGAATTGCATTAATCTCAACACTCTCCCATGGCATACTCTTGCTTTTAGCTACTTCTAGAAAGGCGGTAAACGAAGATCTCGGATGCATTTTTTCACCATCATCTTTGTCGTCCGGATGATGTTTAGCACCTCCCCACTTAAATTCTTTTGCTGTGTGAGACCTAAACCACAAAAGAAAGTCACAAGTAGAAATTCTTGCAGCTGCCATACCACAAACGGCGTCTCCAAGGATCGTTGCTCCCGGATAACGAGCATCATCTAGACAATCAGTATAGAACCCTATGGCATCTCCAAGGGAACTCAACAGCCATTCAACAATATCTTTCAATTGTGACTCTTTTGGGGTGACACCAATCAACCAACATTTTCCACCATAATATAATGCTGCCCCATCACACTTAACAAGATCCATGATATTAGGAGACTGAGTCACAATGCAATGTGGAGCATCTCGGAGAAGCATGTCACTCAACAACGTTTGCATCCGGAGGATCTTCTTCTCAACCATCTGTGATGCCATCTGAAATTCCACGCAAAGTTGCAAAGCAAATGCCTGTATCATGAATTCACAAGCATACCGAAGAGTGAAAGGGACATAGCGTGGAGACGTATGGTGACATACTACTAATCCCCATAGCTTAGTCGAGTCACCATCCTTCACAACAACTGCCATTGCCAATGAGGCAATAGAGCCCATGTTCTCCATGTACCGAGTATGACAGCAATGAGGTGCACGAAGGGTAGAGTTAACCAAACAAAGAGGTTGTTTCAACTTCTCACTTTGGATTATCTTAACCGGCTTAGACCGGCAATCATGGATCAACCTAACACGATTTTGCTTGAACAAAAACCGCGCTGCCTGTGGGATATCCGTGGCAGGATAATGCACCCCTAGATACGGATCCAAATCCGACCTCCTAATTTCAGCCACAATCTCACCATGATTATCCTCGTGAAACTTATACACCATAACCCTATCATACCCTGTAATCTTTTGAACATCCTCCACAAATGTATCACATAACACCCCTACATCACCCCCAGGAAGCAACTGCAGCCTAGAAATCGCCCTCACGGCCAGTTTTTGCGAGTGTACAGCACCGGCATGTACAATAGCAGGATCTCTAGTATGACCAGGCTCAAGATCAATCACAATGCCCACGTCAATCCTATGGAGTATGGCGTAAAATGGCCTATCATTGCTCTTAGAATTCAAGAAAATTGGATTCAAGAACGATATTTCCCTTGAAGCAACGGCCTTCACCAAAGAAGCTATGGATGAAGCAGTGAAAAGAGTTTTAGCATCAACCCCAATCAAACCCGATTTCCCCCAAACAGATGCCTTCAAGTTCAACCCTAACATATCAAAACAATTCTCACTAAAACCAATAACATTAAAACTTGGTTCCTCAATTGCAATCATACAACCAAAAGACTGCACAAAACCACCCCTCTGGATCTTAGTGAGATAAGTAATCAGATTCTCCTCACTAGTGTTAGTTTTTGGAGCAAAAGGGACCGATTTACAGTAGTTGAAGAAGTTACCAGACATTCCACATTGGTCGAACTCGGCCATCAATCTGGCGTCGGCATTGTACAAAGCAACGGTCTTTTCATCAATTTTAAGGTTACTGGCACTCGAGGATGACGTGGTGGTGTTCCTCTCTTTTAGGCTTTCGCGCTTTTCGGTGTGCAACTCCATTTGACTTTCTCTGTTAAGAAGAAGAAGAATTGTGGTAAAGAATTGAAGTACTAAGAAGAGTGGTGGTAAATAGCTGGAATTTTATGACCATCGTACTTTCTCCACTGCGCGCGCGTGCGAGCACACGCTTTATATGTACTTTTTTGCGTTTTTAAATCTTGCTGTAATGGGGATGACTGATTGCCTTACTCCAACTGCAATCACTGATTTTAGTGGAAATTTTTTGTTTGATGTAGCTCGACTCCACCGCAGGAGGCTGCAAATAGAAAGAGTTAGTTGGAGAGAGAAAGAGCGCGGGGGAGAGAGAAAGAGAGAGAGAGAGAGATGGGATGGGAGAAGATGTATTGAATACAATTAATGTTTTTAAATATAATTTCTATTTCCTTCTTAAAAAGTATAATTTCTAATTTGCTACTAATTTTTTATTGTATTTCATATGTTCAGTACAATACTCATAAACCATTATTAATGCTTATAAGTTATAACATATATTGAACACTAAATCTATATCTATACTAATATAAAAAGAGCCTTGTTTTACAAAATTTAATTTGCCTAAAATATCCTTATTATAAGTTTAATTTAAGGGCAATGACGTAATATAATAATAGGAATTAAACTTACCTTATAATTTAAAATTAAACCTACCTTATTATTTAACATACGAGTTTATGACAGTAAAATCAAACTTACCTTATAAATTAATATATAAATTTATTATGTCTATATATTCTAAATTGGTCAATGAGTTTGACGAAATGACTTATATTTTACAAATTTATTTGATTTTATTCGTTAAATTAAACTGTTTTCACTAATTAATTAATTATATAATTCAATTATACTCATGAATAATTAGTTCTTAATAATAATTTTCATCAATTGTAAAAAATCTCAATCTTTTAATAAAAGGATTACAATCAAATCCAATTACGCTAGAGTCATCAACTTCAAATTTAACTCATTTATTAATGAACTTATTCAAGTTTAATCGCATAAATGAGACTTCTAGAAATTTATTTATATTGTAATAGTAATTTACTCACATGTATCTTATATTATGGTGTTAAACACGCCCACATTGAATGATATCAACGTAAAAATTTGTTTAGATAACTCATGCACAAGTAAATAAAGCCCAAACAATCTATTTAATACGATTTGAGTTGTTTGAACCAAAATATAGATTTTGTAACTACGGGTAGTAAATTATATTTTGTCGTCAATTGTCATAGTTAATTAATTTAAATGAAGACGATGTTATCAAATAATCAAACAAAATCCATCATTTTGAAAAAAATACTTTAAAGTAAAAAAATTATGAATTTATTTTAACCACATTATTAATTTTCATCATTTTATGAATTTTAATAAACTGTATATTTTGAGTTGTAATACACTTAGTAGTTATTGATAGTAGTTAAAATACAATTCATCTAAGTATAACTAAAAAATTATAGTGGTAACGTGCACAGAAATTAATTTGAGGTGGCAAAGTTGAGACACCATAAAACTTTCCTTAACAAGGTGGGAAATTAGTTTTGTGAGTTGTCACAACAGACTACAGAGAATTAAAGATATTGCACATTACTTTTACAATATTGATGAAAATTTCATGTGTTATCGAAGAAAACTCTTGACACATTATAGAGAACTAGCTTTCTTTCACTGCCGAGTAAGTTCATTTTTTTGATAAAGATTTTAAATTTTCTCACTTCATTTTTTCCCCGTTGTAACTTTTGGGGAGGATCTTGATAACTAAATCTATGAAAATTCTGCTTCTACTTCTTTGTTTAGACTTCTATATTATAATTGCATTCAATTAGTTTTATCATTTGCTACTCTTTTCTTTTTGGTTAGTGGAAATATATGAAAATCTAATAAGAGTTATGAAAGTTTGTTGAGAGCAAGATAATCACCATCAACACACATTAGCTGCATCATCATAAGGAGGAAAAATATATAATTATCAAATTTCTTTAAGAAATCAAATTTTAAAAGTAAAGAAATCAACTTTTCATACATATTAATTATCACGCTTTGTTTTTTCAGTCTTTTTAATTGTTTCATACTTTCTATATTATTCACATCTCAATAAATTTTTTATTTTTTTATTTTAGTATGAATAATCGAATATTATATTTTGAAAATTGTGAAAATTGAATAAAAAAGATAATAAAGAATCATAAGTTGTAATATAAAAATGAATTGACTCATAAATATTTATTTAGTATAATCATTATTTTTAACGTGCGAGTGCACATTAATTATACTAGTACTCATAAAAATGTTTATTAGAATAAATCGTATACTTCCTCTTGAATATATTGGACACAATCACTTCTAAAATTCTCATGCTTTATTATCTACTCTAACTTAGTACAACGAAAAACACTTATCTACACTTCATTCATCTAATACTAAGATACACATGTAAGTGTTCTCTTTTCTTTTTTGAGCATTTAGTCAGACAATTGGCATGCTTGAGCCCACATAATCAGTTCTCAAATTTTATCTATCTAATCTCCTAGCATAGATAAACACAATATAAAATCACAGTGACCACCATTCAGATTAAATCAGCTCAAAATCAAACCTCAAAGCATATACACATAGGAAACACTCAAGTTTTTTTCTTTCAAATTTCAAAGTATAATCCCCATCTTAACCAATCAAAATTCCGAAAATGGAAAGTAATAGATGAGGGAATTTACTAAACCTTGTAGAGTTTCTCCCTTCGAGTTCCTTTCCTCTTCCAATTCAACTCCTTCGCTTCTTTTTACTCTTGGAATTCTCTCTTCTTTTTATTTTTCTCTCCTTTCTGTAACATCTCGTTCTTCTATCTATTTCTTATCTGAAATTCTATTTCTTAGTGTGATGAGAGTAAAATGAAAGTCGGTTTTTGTTAATTCTTGATGGCGAAAACTTTGGTACAGCAGTGGCATCGATTAATATCCATATATAATTATAAAACACTTTGTTACTATCATATTTTGTCATCTAGCCTAGTGGGTGGGAATGGGATGGGTCTCCTAAATTTTGTTCTTATGATTTACTATTACATTTATTTCCGCATTGGTAATAGTAAAACTATTTATGAATAAAAGTAGTAACATTTCTATTTATTAAAGTGATGCAGTCTACTATCTATGTCCCAACTTTTCAACGAATTTGCAATAATGTTCCAACATTTCAATTTTTTTTAACGTTATTCCCTAATTGATTTCTGGCAAGTTTTATCCACCTGATTCGTCGGATTGTCCACGTAAGCAAGACACACTTGGAATATAAAAAATAAATCCTTTCATTTCCAAACTTCTTTTTTCTTTCACCCTTCGTTCTCTGAATCTCTCTCCCCCTCTTTCTCCCGTCCGTTTCTCTTTCAATTGGCTTTGGCTCCTTCCTTTTCCGACATTCTCTCCCGCTTCAAAGGCCCAGCCTCTCCGCTGCTGAATTTGCCCATCACTGAAAGCAGACGGCATCTTTGCAACCTTCTCCGGCCCTCTCGGCTGAAACTTGTTAAAGAGTCGCCTTTGTATTGGAGAGACCCGACTTGAGGGCCTCATTGTTGGTGTCAATATCAAGACATTTTCTGAAGGCAGAGACGGTGTCCTCGTAGTTGGGGAGTCTATGCTCAGCGTCCGGCCGTGGTAGCCTTTTCCCCAGTCGGCCTTGAGCTCGACGGTCTTCTACGAGTCAGAACGAACTTTGGATAATTTGTTGAGGGAAATGTAGGCGACGGATCGTTTGGAGTAAAGGACGGTGTTGGTGAAGTTGTCGGCTGAGAAGGCAGCATTGCCCTTTTCCTTGGCTTCGTCTGCATTGAATTATGGGTTTTCTAATTTGGGAATAATGCGATGAATAATTGGTTATTTTTTATGAATAATTGGAAAATGAGGAGGAGAAGACGAGGGAGAAAAGAGAAGCCAAAGCCAAATTCAGAAGAGTTGGTTTGCTGTTTTGCAAACGGGAGAACGAGGGAGAAAGGGGGAGGGGAGAGAGACGTGAGAAAGTAAAGGTGAATAAACGGGCACCCATGGATACCCATACCCGCATTGTCGGGTAGCCGTACCCAAATAAGCGAAAAATGTATACTCATACCCATTCCATTTTAGTTAAATGGGTACCCAGTACCCGCCCGGGTATACCCGGACCGAGTATAGGGTACTCGGTGTACCCATTTTCTTTTTTCTTTTTTTTTAGAAAGAGATAAAAAAAATAACTATATAATTTGGTGTTTTTCCACCTGCTCGATTTTTTGATAATTCTCAGTGACACAAATTAATAACCAACTATGCAACAACAATTAGACAATAACAATAAATCAATAATAAATGTAATTTAAACATTTAAGTTCAACAAACAAACAAAGTATTCAATAATAATTAAACATCAAAGCAAAAATTCAAAATAAGAGACAATAACTAGGTGAAGAAGATTGGATAAAAGTGAAGAATAGTGAAGACTAAAGAGAAGGAAAGAGTTAAAGCTTGACTTTAGGTAAAAAAAATGAAAAATATTTTATTAATATATATCTATAATCTATGTAAAAATTAGTATATATAATAAATAATATTTTTTTTCGGCCGGGTGTTGATCGGGTACCTAATACCCTAAGGGGATAGTTGATACACATGAATGAAATTCAGTATTAATGGAATGACTCTTGTAATGGAATTAAGATGGAAAAGGAATGAATCTAACATTAATATTCTTATAGCTGGTATACACAAGGAATGGAATGTACCGAATGGTCATTCTTTAATCATTATTTTTTATTTTTAATTAGTGTAATAGTAATAATTATTATAATAATTATTATTAATTATGTATCACTATTTATTTTAATATTATTGTTTTAATTACAATAATAAATAATATAAGAGGAGCTCAGGTGCCACAACAATTAATACAGTAGAATGCAAGTGGGTAGTGCACAGTACACATTACAGAAAAATAATATCGGTCATCAGCTTAAAATCTCCAGACCAACACATCGCACAAAATACCCTCTGATCAACCTTAACAACGGCCATGAAATGGATTAACACTGCGGAAATCAGGTCTTACAAGCATACCCAATATTATTTCAAGCCAACCTCAATTACACGTTATTAATCATTATAATACCTATACTACATCATATAATATCATTTCCATGATGATAATAGTTACATAGTTCAGATATAATTTATCACATAAAGGATTTTAGCCTATAAGGCTACCCATATAATAATTTAAATAATAAGAAAATAACAGAATAAGAATTAAGAAGATGAACTTACAAAAATATAGATCTTTATTCCAGCACAACTTCACACGTACAAATATTTTACAAAGAGAAAATTTGAGAGTTGGAAGGATTTTCTATTTTGAAGCCTACTTTCCAAACCTCCTAACTACTCTATTTATAGAAAAGAAAACAATAAAGACAAACGTACCAATTAAAACAAGAAATGATGCATTTTTTAATTCAAAATATGCCATCATTATAAAAAGAAAGTTACAAAAATAATGCAGTTGTTTTTGTATGATAGCCATCATATGGCCTTAGGAAAATGATTCATGTGGGAGGTGATTCACCAAGATGTCTTGTCGTGTCTTCTTATCTTCAATTTCTATCTCTGCTGAAAATGTCCAGCTATCTTTTACTTCTAGATGGTAGAAGAGGAACAGTCTCCTTTGTTATTTTTTAAGTTTTCTATGAGAACATCCTTGATTGCTCCAAACACATCATCTATGATGGATCTTCTTCATATGGATCTTGGGCTTCCTGAAAATCAATTTGACTAATAGCCATAAAAGCATCTGACTTTCCAGATCTTTGAGACATTGTCTCATCTTCAAATTTTGATAATAGATGTTTCTTCATCTTCTCAATATATGTTTCAATTATTTTTTCCTTCGATAAAAAAGCTAACTGCATTTTTAGTCTTCTCGAGATATACTCGATTGCAGATGGTGATTCTTTCTGCAGTCCCAATTTGATCTACTCTTCATATTTTGAATTTTTTTCTTTCATTAGACACATAGTGTGTATGCCATATGGCTTTTTGATTTCACGATTTTCCCTTATCATTTTATCCCAGAATTTCGAATGTGAAACTCTTTTAATGCAGTGGACTCTTTCTTCAGTATAACTGAATACAAGTGTCCATTTCCAAATCCATGGGATTGAAAATTCTATGAAAAAGTATAAAGAAGATATTCCTTCCATACAAAAATTCTTTTCTTCATTTTCTAAAACTCTTAGTGAAATTTTCACCCATTTTTCAAAATTCTTTTTAAATTCTTTTTAAATTCTTCTGGTAAATATTTATAGAAGTGCCAAAATATTGCCACCATTTAATAAACCATATTGGAATATCGTGGTTATAAACCTCAGAACAAATCTTAATAAACCAAGAATGCTTTTTTTTGCTTTCTCATATAAAAGAACTTTATCAAAAGCATCCAAATAATCCCATAAATTATATTTGACAGGATTATTATTACAAGGATAAACAAATTCTTTTGTCCTTTATAGCGAGATTCTCCACTCTTCCAAAGATATAACTTTTTTAATAACAATTTTGCCGAAGTTATAAACTTCTTATTGCCCACTAGATAATTGGGATATTTCACAACCATTATTAATAAGTATATTTTCATAATATAATCGCACTTTATAAACTCTTGATGCATAATTGCATATGATACATTTTCCATGTATCTTTCCATTAAAATCCATGGATCAATTTTCCATTTTAAATCCTTTTTTTCAAGAAGAAGTATGACTTCCTGTTTTTTATTTATAATAAAAGTAGTATTACCTTCTTCATTATCTTCAATTCCTACTATAGAGGAAAAAGATAATTGAATATTACTCTATGTTTTATGCATCGAGATATTTCCCTCTTTTTGTTTCTTGTAATATTAATAATTATTAAAATCAATAATAATAAGATATTAATAAAATAATTATTAAAAAACCGAAATTGGAAACACACACACACACATATATATATATATATATATGTGTGTTTTCAATTTCGATTTTTTTGTTGGTTTTTGGTTAACAGAAACAGTAACCGACATGGTTCTTGGTTAACCGAAACTTTGGTTAGGTCATGGTTAATCATTTTAGTATTTTTTAGATACGGTTAATCAAAATTTCAATTATGATAAAATGTGGTTAACCGAATTTCCAGCCTTAATATGCATATCATTTATTATATTCATACAATACAACGGACATCACATACGCAGACATATCGAAATAGTATATATCTATGTATAGAGAGCTGATATGCTACTCACCTTTGGTGAGCACCATTCGTGGGCACCATCATCGATTTGTCCACATTAACACTATTTTATTTAATTTTTGCTATTGCATTTTAATCTAATACCTTAAAAAATGTTATTGAAATCATTAAATTGAAAAAGGGCGATACTATTCGGACATAGTATGTCCGGACATAATCGGTTCGACCAAGAAAAAAAATCGGCGGTATTACACCACTTTCACTCTCCCTCAAAATTTTTCCTTCCATCCCCCAAAGAAATCTCTTCCTAATTGAAATTGTATTAATTAAGATCATATTTCATCGACATAAACATATTCTCTTCTCTTTTAATTAAAATTTGAAAAGGGCATTATTGTACATTCATAATTGGCTGAAATTAAAGAAAAAAAATATTAATTAAAATTTATGTAAAATTAGTTTTTTACTTAATCGAACCGATTATATCTGGACATAATAGCTTTATTGATTGAAAAATTACATAAAAATCAATACTCGATTTCTTTATTTATTTCTTCTTTGATGTTAAAGGGGAAAACACTAAATCAAGCTTTAATGTTTATGTAAATTATCAATCTAATAATTTCAATAATATTTTTTAATGTATTAGATTAAAATGCAATAGCAAAAATTAAATAAAATTGTGTTAATATGGACAAATTGATGATGGTGTCCACGAATGGTGCTCATGAGATGTGAGTAGCATATCGGCTCTCTCTATGTATACAGCTTGTTAATATTGATGGGACACCTTCGGTACGTCACGGTTGCCACAAGGCAACCTTCCACCAATACTCTCAGTATTTCTCAATTTGAATGACAACCTTGCTTCAGCACTCTAAGTGCTCCTCTGCCTGGAAGGCAACCTTGTTTCAACACTCTTAGTGTTGGGGGAAACATGCCCCGAGGCATGGAAACTTGTCCGGAGGGAAGCTTACCTCTATGGAAACTTCCCCTCTGTGGAACCTTCCCCTCTGTGGAAGCTTACCTCTGTGGAACCTTCCTCGCTTACACTTTATCGACAGCTGGTCTGAAGTGTTGTACGGATTTGCCTTCTCAAGGCATAAATATCTTATGACAGACGTCGGTACCGACCTGTCACATCACTTAAAGTAGGGAAGCTTCCCCTACCAAAGGCGGTTGGGAGACTTCCCAAGTCTCCCAGAAATGACTAAAATACCCTTATTTTTACAGGTATATATACAGATTTCTCTGCACAACAGCAGGTATGATCTTCATTATCTCTCACACACGATAGAACTCGTTGAGATAGCTTGAACTTCGTGTTGAATACGAACTGACTTGATCGTCGAAGACGCGGCGCCGGCACACAACCCGGCGTTACGCTTTGTAGGTCGGAATTCACGGACGGAATCCACGTGGAGAAGCTCTTCTCAAACATAATCTCGTCGATACAAGGTACAATTATGTGTTAATGATTCTTAAACATCGGTATGTTTAAGGGTTGCAAATCTCGACCCCATCAATTGGCACTGTCTGTGGGAAGTCAAAACTAAGGCGTGAGATCCGCTTTACAGTTTTCTTTCAAAAAACATCTTGAATATCAAGATCGATATATGCATGAACTCGTTTTCTTAAAACCATATATGCATATATGAAGAATTTCGTATGGATAAACCAACAGATAAGCATGAATATGGATATATTTCTTACATATATGCGCATCGAAACATATCGGAGCATATTGAAGCTTGATTATTTGCTGATAAGAAGAATACGACCATGATTATTTGTTGTCAAGAAAAATATGACCATAGAGCATATCGAAGCATGATTATTTGCTAGAAATACGTGATTTTGATGGACATATTTCACTGCATGTGGATATTATTGGATTGAATATTATATGTTCTTGTCACGATAAAAGACCAAACGGCAAATCTAAGCTATTCCATGAACATACAAGATAATGACAGCTCCTCCCTGAGATCTGGGGAAGGAATTCGAGGAATCTGCCACGCCTAATAGCCAAACGACCTTGGGAGACCTTCCCTCTGCAACCGGGGTCAGGCAGGGAAGCTTTCAAGGACCACTGACTCTGCGAGAAGAGTTGGGGTTATCAGCACTGTCGCAAAGCCAACCTAATCCGGTTGCACAACCTGATATGGATGCCACATCCTCCAACACAGAGCACATGTTTGGCTTGGATTCAATTCAGATACGCCAAATACTGGAAAGATTGTTGCAAGAAAATGAAAATGGTCAGAGAAAACATCTAGAAACAATCAGGGAAAGTCTCAGTCATGAGGAAAGGGAACATTTCGCAGAGAGAAGGTTTCCTTCTCGTGAAGGACAATGTTCCGAATATGATCTGAGATCAAGAGTGCCTTATGTTCCCAAGAAGGGTCGCATGAATAGAAAAGAGTGGTTGGAGGCTACCTCAGCAGCTCGAACCAATGAAGAAGATCAGTCTTCTTCCTACTAGCCTTATTTCGAATCGGCATCTGCCACTAGAACAGAGATGGCTGCTTTAAGAAAAGAAATGAAAGAGATGAAGAGGCATTTATTGAAGCCTGATCCAAATGATTTTGATGAAATAAGTTCTCCTTTCAGTGATGCAATACTGCAGGAAACCTTGCCTGCGAATTTCAGAGGGATACGAGAATAGTATGATGGAACCACGGATCCCATGAAACACCTTATGAGTTTCGAGAACAGTTCCACCCTTCATCAATATACCGATGGAGTCAAGTGTAGAGTCTTTCTCACAACTCTCACTAAATCGGCGCAAAGATGGTTTAGTCAGCTGAATCCGGCATGCATACGGACTTTTAATGACTTCAGCAACCTTTTCCGACATCAATTCACAAGTGCACGAAGGCAGAGTCACACTTCTGTATATTTGATGTCTCTCAAGCAAGGTTCCCAGGAAAGTCACAGAGATTACCTCCGAAGGTTCAACTCTGCCGCCTTGGAAGTCCCCACCGCTATTTCGGAGGTAAAGATGCACGCCTTAACACAAGGCTTATGCGATGGAGACTTCTTCCGTTCCTTGGCCAAGAAAGCATGCACTTCATTCGAAGATCTCTTAGCTAGAGCAGATTAGTTTGTAAACTTGGAAGAAGCCAGAAAGATGAAAAAAGAAGAAGACAAAACTATCAGTCCCCGCCCAGAGGCATCATTGCCTATCCCAGAAAAGGCTCCTCGTGGGGTAGAAGGAAAAAAGGAAACGAATGATAACGGAAGACAACCTCGTAGTCCTCGTAGAAAGGAAAGATTTGACAAGAATAATTACACCCCTCTCACGGTGGCACCCGCTGAGCTCTTTGCAATACTAACAAGACGGTCGGCAGGGTTCCCTCTACCTCAAAGCTATTGGAGGGAGCCTCAAAATCCCAGAGCGGGTCGTTATTGTGAGTACCATAATGAATTTGGTTACGAAACAAGCCAATGTACACATTTGAGGGATGTCATTGAACGTTTGATAAGAGAAGGCAAACTAGTTGAGTTTGTGAAAAAGGAATGTGGTCAGAAGAGGAAGGAGTATGAGCATCCTGAATCTCCGAAAAGAGAGGATCCTTCCTAGAAAAAAGGGACACATCCACATGATAGTAGGCGGACCTTCAGGAGGAGATTCCAACAGCGCAAGAGGCTTTCGCCAGAGTTCCGGATATGCACGCAGCGGAGCGAGTACATGAAGTAAGGAGTGTGAGAAACTACCCCTTGATACAATTCAGCCCTGAAGATGAAATTGTTGTTTTGCGACCACATGATGATGCCTTGGTGGTAACCACGGAGATTGGTGGATACGATGTCCCTAGAGTACTTGTAGACACGGGAAGTTCCGCAAATGTGATATTTGCCCATTGTTTTGAAAGTATGAAGTTAAACATCGAGTTGCAGTCCATTGAAACCCCTTTATGTGGATTTGCGGGAGGAACCATTCATCCTCAAGGATTAGTTTTGCTGCCTATGGCTATGGGAGAGTTTCCCTTGAGGAAAGTACACATGATAAAGTTCTTGGTGGTGGATACAACATCATCTTATAACGTGATTCTGGGCAGACATGCCCTCAATGAATTCGAGGCAGTAGTGTCCACTTTCCACATGAAACTGAAGTTCTCTGTGAAAGATAGAGTGGGGGAGTTAGCCGAAGAGCAAGATTCTTCCAGGGCATGTTATGTTAAAGAAGTCAAGATATCTGGCAAGGCTGCCAAACGACCCAATGAGGGACTGGGAGATTCCGCTGGAAAAAAGATGAAACAAATGGAGATGAAAAAACACACCCGGAGATACAATTGTCTCCCGGTGAGGAACTTATGCCGGTGGAATTCTTTCCCAATAAGCAAGTTGTCCGCCCCGCCAAGCAAAACCTGAGGACATTTGATCCGGAGAAGGACAAGATTATCATGGTTAAAGTGGAAAAGTTACTCAAAGCTGGACATATTGAAAGGGTACAATACCCAGAATGGATTGCCAGCACAGTCATGGTACCCAAAGGAGGGGGAAGTATTATCTCGCCCATGAAATATTAGCAAATTGAAGAAGTACTATGTGTAGGGGAAGCTAATCCCTATCTTTTGATTAAGACTTGCAGATGACATATTCATGCCCGATTCGCAGATGTTGCTTTCCTGCTTGTACATACAGATCGGATTTTTTGAACGTAAATATGATGCAGCTCCTTTTGAAGGTTATGACCTCATGAACCTGAATATATTGAAATGGGTTGAACAAGACTGCTGATGAGCAACCTTGCCCATAAGGAACCAGAGCATTCCCAGGAGTGACCAAGATTGCCGGCAGGCAACTTTGCCCCAAGAGTAGCTACATGCGCTACTGGAAAAGAGCAATATGGTGGCATGAACGCCCCTTTGCCAGGGGTGACCAAGGTTGCCGGCAGACAACTTTTCCCCAAGAGTAGCTACATGCGCTACTGGAAAAGAGCAATATAGTGGCATGAATGCCCCTTTGCCAGGGGTGACCAAGGTTGTCGGCAGGCAACTTTGCCTTAAGAGTAGCTACATGCGCTATTGGAAAAGAGCAATATGGTGGCATGAATACCCCTTTGCCAGGGGTGATCAAGGTTGCCGGCAGGCAACTTTGCCCCAAAAGTAACTACATTCGTTACTTGAGATCGACATTTGATTGTCAGCAATGCCCTTATGCTACAGGTTGAATAAGATTGTAGACATACAATCTTGCCCGCACACAATGATTACCTAGAAGAAGTTTCTGAACAATTATCTGTTTGACAAACTCCTACTTCTTCAAGAAAAGAGGGGGGATGAGAATACATATATGCACATATCAAGCATGCACGCACAATGCAAACTATGACGAATGCAAAAGAAAGAGCATGGATAAGAGCAACTGCAAGAAAATTTTCCAAGCAAAGTGATCAAAATGCACGATATGCATAAAGGCTTACGGGCCACAAATTGTAGCAAAAACCTTGTATTAGAAATCACAAAGAAATCACCCTACGCAAAGAGGTTGTTCACCACTGCATTTCCTGCCAACTCTCCTTGAAGACTTAGGAGCCCAACCTTCGAGGCAACATTCTCCTATGGCGGAGTGGTAATATCAGAAACAGAGGTGTCCTTGATCAAAGGCAAGTCTCCCGTTGTGGAGTTGGAGGTGTCTGCACGAGAAACATCGTAGAAAGAAGTTTCCATTATGGTCGATTTAAGATCAAGAACGAAATTGAAAGCAAGTTTTCTAGTGCAAACTTGCACTATAGGGATCTGGTAATCCGGTCCGGAAGGAAGATCGTTCAAGTTAGTCGCTTCTTTTCGAACAAAGGGGTGAATGATACGGCTGAAATTGCGCAAGTATTGATCACAGCTCTTATAGGCCTCAACCATCCCCTCGGCCAACTCCTTTAGGAAGGCTTGACCCGCAGCTATGCGGAAGACTCCTGTTGACAAGCTTGGATGCTACCCTCATATTCTTCTTCGCAAGATTTGACCAAGCTCTCAACTTGTTTCCTCCCCAGGGAAGCTTTCTCTTCCTCAGTCGTAGTGAGAAGCTTACTGAGAGAATCTATCTGCACTTTGGTGTCGGCAAGACTGGCCACCAACTTCTCACACTTAGCCTCCAGAACGGACACTTGGAGAAAATCTGGTTATTTGAGACCTCTTGGATGAGTTGATCAAGTGGCAAAACAAAGCTACGCATCGAGAACCTTCCGTTGGAAGTCAGAGAAACAGAGAGATGAAGAATCGCTTGGTTGACATAGCAGGAATGTTGCTTCCGGAGACTTTGATAAACTTCCTCCTTTTGGATATTAAGAGGAGAAGGCAAATCGGTCATCGCCCGACTATGATTCCTAGTGCGCAATCTTTTTGAAGAAAGATATGCAGGAGAAACAGAAGCAGACCCTCTGAGCAGGGACATTTCCTTGGAACCTTGTTCCATAGGAGAATCACCAGCACATTCCCCTCAGACAAGTTAGTCTCTGGCTTGGGGAATACAGGCAGGGAAACCAATCCCAGAGTGGAACCCACTATCATGACATCATTGTCATTATCAACACTTTGAGCAGTTCTCAACTACTCCGTAACTGTCAAAAGAAAAGTATTGAAGTCATCACATTTCTGGATAAGTATGCAGAAAAGGCTAAATTCAATCACGAATCAAAGCAACCACCTACTCATTTCGTGGGTCGGAGATTGGCGAGAAAAAAAAGAGCCAAACCGAGGATATGGCAAGACAGAAGGGTCCATGAGAGACCCCGAATGTTAAAGTTTTGCATGGAATTAAGACGAACACTCAATTCCTTCATAAATGTGTGACTGATGCGATGTGGGATGTCATGTCATTGAAAAAGTAGAATACGCAGAGGCGAAGAAAGAAGATACTCCAACTACTCAATCTTTTCCGGAAAGGAAAGGTTGCCTTACATGAAATGTTACTACTGAAAATTTCTCACTTGACCTTCTCAAGTTTCCTCTTTTCAGACTTGAGGGGGGAGGAGTTGATGGGACACCTTCGGTACGTCATGGTTGCCACAAGGCAACCTTCCACTAATACTCTCAGTATTTCCCAATTTGAATGACAACCTTACTTCAGCACTCTAAGTGCTTCTCTGCCTGGAAGGCAACCTTGTTTCAACACTCTTAGTGTTGGGGGAAACATGCCCCGAGGCATGGAAACTTGTCCGAAGAGAAGCTTACCTCTGTGGAAACTTCCCCTCTGTGGAACCTTCCCCGCTTACACTTTATCGACAGCTGGTCTGAAGTATTGTACGGATTTGCCTTCTCAAGGCATAAATATCTTGTGACAGACATCGGTACCGACCTGTCACATCACTTAAAGTAGGGAAGCTTCCCCTACCAAAGGCGGTTGGGAGACTTCCCAAATCTCCCCGAAATGACTAAAATACCCTTATTTTACAGGTATATATACAGATTTCTCTGCACAACAGCAGGTATGATCTTCATTATCTCTCACACACGATAGAACTCGTTGAGATAGCTTGAACTTCGTGTTGAATACGAACTGACTTGATCGTTGGAGACGCGACGCCGGCACACAACTCGACGTTACGCTTTGTAGGTCGAAATTCACGGACAGAATCCACGTGGAGAAGCTCTTCTCAAACATAATCTCATTGATACAAGGTACGATTATGTGTTAATGATTCTTAAACATCGATATGTTTAAGGGTTGCAAATCTCGACCTCATCACATATTACGAGGCCTTGTACGGCTGAATGTGAAGATCACCATTTCGATCCAGCTAGTCCAGCAAAAGGTCAAGAAAGATCAACAGATCCAGCTAAAAGAATTAATATAATTTGTGCCAAATCGTCGATCATGCTTAAATGGGATCTAATTATTTTTTTTCAAGATATTTTCTAATGATATTTGTTTGTCTAATTGACAATAGGGCTAAGTTACACCTCAATCTATTACTACTATATTAAAGGAAAATAATTTATAATACATTTTCCATACTATTTTTCATATCACATGAAATTGTTCAATACTTGCCAATGTAAATTCATCACTTTACATTTTTTTTTATGTCATTTCAATTTTTCAAATCTATATTATTACTCTATTATGATTATATTAAAGTAAAATAATTTGTAATGTATTTTTTCTCCCATTTTGCATGTCACATGTAAAGTGTATCACATTTTCCAACACAAATTCCTGACTTTATATTTTCCAGATTCTTTTCTTTTTGTTTCTGTTTTTTTTTTTATTTTTCAGATTTTTTTTTCTTTTTTCCTGTTTTTTTTATTTTTCAGAATTTTTTTTAATTTCCAATTTTTTAGTTGCCTCTTCGTTTTTTTGTTTGCCGCTTCTTCTTCAGTCAAGATTCGAGCAAGGGGAGCCGAAGGCCTCGGAGCGAGCCGAAGAAATCTAAATTGTTGCCCGACGATTATTTTTATATTAGTAATCGGAGCGAAAGCGGAGCCGTACAATTGGAGCCGAAGGCGGAGCCGCAAAATCGGCGCAATATAACATGGAATAATTAGAATGTTTGTCCCAAGAGTACCATGCCATAACTTGGAACATCTGGAACTAATTCGACAATTCGTCCCAATTGTACCAAATCTGGAACAATTGGCACTAATAAGGCTAAATTTGTACCAGAAGTACTAGAATAGTTGGTACTAATATGACTAAATTTGTACCAGAAGTACCAACTACCTCATACCCGATCCGACCCGACCCGCGCCTGTCCGCGTCCGACCCGACCCGTTCCGCGTTTCATTAAGGGTATTTTCGACCCAAATTGAAAAAAATGGCCAAAATTTATATTTTTGAAGGAGGTGGGCCAAAATTTATATTTTAATGGTCATTATGGCTATTTCAAAATATGTCTCTTTTTATAAAGAGGGAGAGATATAATATTGCGGCCGGTTTCTTAATAATTAATTACTGAATAATTCTACTTTTCTGTAATTACAATTGTGTGAATTAAGGGATTATATATTTATTTATGCAAGAACAAAAATGCAAAATAAATATGGTAATGTAATATATATATATATATATATATATATATATATATATATATATATATATATAGAGTGAGAGAGAGCTGATATGCTACTCACCTTCTATGAGTATCGTTCATGGACATCATTCTAGATTGCCTATATTAACATTATTTTATTTAATTTTTGATATTGAATTTTAATCAAATACCTTAAAAAATATTATTAAAATCATTAAATCAAAAAAAATACATAAAAATCAATGCTCGATTTGTTGTTTTCCCCTCTAACTTCACAGAAATGAATAAATAAACAAATCGAGCATTGATTTTTATGTAATTTTTTGATTTAATGATTTTAATAATATTTTTTAAGGTATTAAATTAAAATGCAATATCAAAAATTAAATAAAATAATATTAATAAATGTAAATCGAGAATGGTGCCTAGGAACGGTACTCACGGGAGGTGAGTAGCATATCGGCTTGAAAAAGTCTTCTAAAAAAGAAAACAAAGAAAAGAAACATGAGATATATTCTATAGAGAATATCATGTGATATAGCCATAATGAACATTAAAATATAAATTTTGGTCCACCCTCTTCATAAATATAAATTTTGTCCATTCTTTTGAATTTGGAACAGATCTAAACTTAATAAGGAGGGCGCCGGTCTAGACACGGGCGGGTTCGGGTCGGTTTGGTACATCTAGTACAAATATGAGTCTTTGTACTAACTTGCAGTAGAAAATTTTTTGCTGCTATCTTTCTCAATCGATGGTCCATTTCTACTGATTTAATCATTTTTCTGATCCGTTCATCACCTTCGGAAGTTAATTCCGATCAATTTCATCCAAAATTTCGTTCAAACGCTCAGATTTTTGGGGAAATCGGACCATGATTCGCTTTCTAGGGTTTTTTCCGTCGCCGGAATGTTATTCTCGTTTTCCTGCGTCACCGTCGATTGTTTTTTTTTTTTTAATTTCCGACACCACTTGAGGTCGCCTTGATATTGCAACTCTGTTAGTGGTGGTCGTGAAGCCTTTCCCTCATTCGCCGGAGTTATTTCCAAACATTTTTTGATTTGCTATTCGCGAGTTAGTACCATTGGTAAAAATGGATTCCGTTTGTTCCAATAGTACTAACACTTTGGAACAATTAGAACTAATAAGTGTAAAATAATATCAAAACAAATATACCAATAGTACCAAATGTGCCAATAGTACCAGACGCCTGATACTCGCCCGAACCGACCCGCGTTCACTTGCATCTGACCCAACCCGCTCTGCATTTCATTAAGGGTATTTTTGTCCCAAATTAAAAAAATGACCAAAATTTATAATTTTAGAATAGATAGACTAAAATTTATGTTTTAATGATCATTATGGCTATTTCAAATTTGTCTCGACATTATATACCTATTTGTAACGTGTACGTGTGTATTTGAGTATACTTGATGGTGTTTTTAGCTCAAGGATTTGAAAAAAGTAAGTACAATAATTAAATACTTTAAAACCTTAGGGCAATGTTATAAAATATCCCCCACCTTGTTTCAGGGATTTACCCAATACGCACTGAAGGCAGCAGAAAAAAAAAAGGTTGCAATCTTTTTGTAACAGTTGACTCCTCGCCTAGCAGTAACAGTTTCCCCCTGCTTGTACCCCCGAGTTCGATTCCCCATTTGCCCGGAATTTTTTTTTCTTTCTTTCTTCGTCTTTTTTTTTCCTTTTTACACCAATTTTTGTTTCTTTATTTTCTTTAATTCTTTTTATTTTTTAATAACTTACAGTAATATTAGTAATGTTGAAGACATTCAATTATTATGTATTAATTAATTAGGATTTGTTAATAATTTATTATTAATTTTTGCTTTTTCTTGTATTTTTTGAATTAATTTAAATAAATTCTAATTGTGATATATAGTACTAATTTTCAATTAGAGATTTATTAATATTAAAAAAAATAACAACCACGAAAAGAGAAAGAAAATATTTATCTATTGATCATACTGTCATTTTGATTCATTAAATTTACACTGTTACGGATTACAACTATCACTTTAATTGATTCATTAAATTTACACTTTTACGGATTACAACTATCACTTTAATTGATAGCAACCGTCAATTATTCAAAAGGAACTACTACTTTTATTCAAAAGAATAAACACTTTTATTTATTGAAATTGTCACGATTGCAATAATATTGTGTATGTTATTATTCCGCCGTGAAAATGGAAAGGGAAATAAATGTTATATATGTTGTCAATTCCGTAAAAAAAAGTATAAAATAGAAAATAGAAAGGAAAAAAATTGTCTTTTTCGTCTATTAAGATTGTCATTTTGATTAACTAAGACTTACATTATTGTTTATAACAATTGTTACTTTTTCTTAACAATTATAAAAACAAAGGGAAAAGTTCAAATATAGCCACATCTGAAAAGAAAAGTGCTAATATAGCCACTTTTTTAAAAAATGATCAAATATGGCCATGCATACACGACTAACATACACGACCAGCATACACGACCTAAACTGGTCGTGTATGTTGACCATGCATACACAACTAGCATATACGACCATAGCAATATACACAATAATGCACACACGGCTAGCATACACGACTATATCAGCATACACGACCTGAATACACGACTAGCATACACGACCATATCAGCATACACGACCAGCATACACGACCAATATACATGGTCGTGTATGCTGGTCGTGTATGCAAGTCGTGTATGTGTGGCCATATTTGATCGTTTTTAAAAACGTTGCTATATTAGCACTTTTCTTTTCAGAAGTGGCTATATTTGACTAATTCTCTAAAACAAATGTCACTTTTATCAATGAAAAGTGTCACTTTTATTTATCAAGAGTGTCACTTTTTATTAGAAGTGTTACTTCTATCGATAAGAAGTGCCATTTTAATCAATGAGGAGTGTCGCTTTCTCATAAAAAGTGCTACTTTTATTCATAAGAGTATCATGAAATTTAAAGACCACGTGATGGTGGACTCGAACCCATAATTTTTGGTCCAGGTATTAATTATTCTATCACTAAGCTAATACACGCACACAAGGGTGTCACTCTTATCAATAAAAAGTCTCTTTTATTAAAAAAAAAGTATAACTTTTATTTATAAAGCCTATCACTTTATCAATGAGGAGCGTCACTTTTATTGCTAGAGAGTGTGACTTTTATCAATGAGGAGTGTCAATTTTATTCGTAGAGAGTGTCACTTTTATCAATTAGAAGTGTCTCTTTTATTATAAAAAGAGGAAATATCACTTTATATTCTAACGTTTCATCGAATTTGTAATAATGTCTCAATGTACAAATTTTCTTTAAAAATGTCCCAACGTTTCAATTATTTTTATAACATTGTCCGTAATTGATTTCTGGTGAGTTTTGTCTACATGGCTCATCAGATTATCCACGTAAGAAAGACACGTGGAATTAAAAAAAATAAACTATTTCATGTCTCTTTCTCTCTCCATCATCCTTTCTCATAGAGGTGAAAGTATGAAAAACGGATTTCCGGATAACCCGTACCTTATCCGTACCCGACCGAGTATTGAGTATCCAATACCCGTAATTTGCAGGTATTGGATGGGTATGGGTATGAGTTTTTCAAAAAATACCCTAATGGATATACCCGTTAGGGCATGATTGATTAACCAATAACTGTCTATTTTAAAGAGTCACTAACCATTTACCATGTATTAACCATTTTATGCGGTTAATGGTTAACCACCAGTTTAACCAATTTCTCATGGTTATTTTCCCAACCCTATATGTCCTTCTTGAGCAATAGAGATGATGAAGAATTGATAATTTGGAGGTGGGGCAAAGTTTTTGGTTAATAAAAGAAGATTTTCACAGGTTTACAATGTGTCAGCTTAGGGCAGCCTGCACTCAAAACCCTATAACTTTTAGTTCAGTTATTAGACTATCCGCGGTGGGTGTCTCGTTGGAGTGGCTCGAGACACCTACGCCCACGAGACACCCCACTGTAGCAGCCTTCGTCTCGAGCCTGTCTCGCCCCTTCTTGATCCTACGCGTGGACTTTTTTTTAATTATGGTGCGTGTATTGCATGCGCGTGATCGAAAAAAAAAAGAAAAAATCGGCAACGATTATTTTGAATTCCAACGGGTATCAACGGCTATTTAGCCGATTTTTGTTTTTTTATTCAATTTTTACCTATATATACCACCTTAATTCACATCATTTTGGCACCATTTCTCACACAATTATCTCTATTTTTCCATAAATTTTCACACAATCACCTCTAAAAAATGGATCCAAATAATCTATGGTCGTCGTGGTGGTGTCTATCCGAAATGGCGAACGACGGGGCTTATGTCGGATATACGCCGACAGGGCTTGATTCTATCAACCTCAACTCGTCTGTCGGCGAGTCCTTTCAAAATGTCATGGGCGATGATGAGAGTCCCTCGTCCGAGCCGGCACAGGCCACGGCGAGTCGTAAGAGGACGGCCAAAGAAAAGGGCAAGGCACGGGCCGATCTCACCCTCGCAAACGTCGCTCCTCCTCTACCTCCCAAACCAACGACGAAGTGGCGCACTTACACGGTTGAACAAGGCACCGACGTCGCCCAGATCTGGGTAGAAGAGACGTATAATTCCATTGTCGGAAAAGATCAACCTAGCGAGAAGTATTGGGGGAAAGTGGCGGAGAGGTTCAACACCTTGTTCAACGAAGACCTCAACCCGAAGACAGTGAAGAGCTTTTTTGGGCGCATCGTCGGCTGGGTGAAGGAATGGATGATCACTTACGGCAAGACAACTGCTAAAAGGCCCAGCGGCACCTCCGACGATATAGTGGTCGAGAATGCCAAGAAGTTGTACGTCGCTCATCAAAATAACCAGTGCTTCAAGCTTTTTGGTGCTTGGGAAATCCTACAGAGCTACCCCAAATTCCTCCAACAAGAATGTCCCGAAGTTTAGTCCATGAAGCGGATGAAGAATACGGAGGAAGGCGCCTACACCTCATCAAGAACGGCCCACGGATCCAGCGAGGCGGCAGAAAGAGAAAACACCTCCCCCGCTCCCACAGGGATGAGACGCGGCAAAGGAGAAGGCGAGGGCGGCCAAAGTAAAGGGGAAAAAGAAGGCCGGCGAGGATCTGGAATTCGGGTCGTTGGTCGACTCAACGAATGTCCGACTAAGCGGCATGATCGAGGCAAAGAACAATCTCACCGATGCAATGAAGGAGGTGCTCGGGCGAAACAAGACGCCACCGATGTAAGGATCATCAGCACGGATACGTCGCACATGACGTCGGAGCAGTACCAACTACATATGATGATGGTTGCCGATATCAAGCAACGTCGAGGATGGACTTAGTTTTTTTTCCCTACCAACGGCTATGTTTTATTTATTTATTTCTAGTAGTATATTTTTTTATTTTTAATAATGTATTTTTTTAATTCTAATAATATATTATTTTTATTTTATTTAAATTAATAAAATTATCAAATTTTTAATTAAAATTAATATAAAATATATATTCACAAGTTAGAGACATCCCATAAAAAGAGTCCTATTACAATTCAATATTTCTATTTTCATCACACTTTATGAAGATACCCCGTAAAAACACGGCAGATAATCTTATGTTTGCAAACGGTAAATTTTGCAGAAAAATAGGCACTTGTAACTTTCCAGAGACACGCGGCAAACCTCTGATTCTTTTTGTACAGAAATAGTTTTTTATTTAAAGTTGGAAGTTGTGCAGGACAATTTTGGGTGGATATGTGATGTTTTCAAAGAAAAATGCATATTCTGGTATGAAGCATTTGGATGTATATGAACATGTTAGAATTCTTGATATTAAGGTTCTATATGAATTTTTGAAGTATTAAATGCTTTAGTATTATTATACGAGGTTATAGTATTAATTTTTCAAGGAAATGATTATCTATTTGCAAATGCATTGCTCGAAATTGAGGCCGTTGCTTGTGTTGTTAACCGTAAGTGTACCATATTTATAGGTGCTCGAAATTTGAATACAAAGGATTAAGATATTGTTTTGGTATTAATGGTTGTTTTCTCTTGCAGTAAGAATGTGCATGTGCATGTGCACGTATCTGAAAGAGTGCAAAATTGATCAAAATTTTTGGAGCTTTTGATACTGTGAGATTTGAGCCTCATGAGCATAATTTAAGAAAGCTCCATATTTATTTGTCGAGTGTTATATCGAACTTGATTGATTGATTTTCTGGTTTGCCTTGTTGCCATAGTTGAAGCTGGCATTGTGAAGTTCTTGCATAGAGCTTGAATTAGGGTTTGAAATTAAAGATGAGAAATACTTACGTGAGATTGAAATCATATTGACACAAATAGAAATTGTGTTTGGAGAATAGTGAAAAGGACTTGCCTTGCCTGCAAAAATGATGGACTTGGAGTTACTGGGTTCAGGGTTTTTTCACCTGCGTCGTCGCCATGGCCACGAGAGAGTGAAGAAGATTAGTTTTGTTGGAAATGATTAGTTAACCATTAATTGTGGATAAATATTGTTAATTAAATATTTATTATTTGATTAAAATTTTTATTGGATGTTGATAGTACCGGCCTCTTCTTGGGCCTGATCCGAGACCCAACCTAATTGGGCCTGTACGTTGAGCTCGACCCAAGGAGCTCGGCCCAGACGAATTACTAGCTGCCTTGAAGACCAAGTAACAAAGTCTTACCTTGGAGAAGAAGGAATCCTATTGTGAAGGAGATTCGGATATGTATGAGGAATCCTAGTAGGATTAGGGCTCAATTCAAGGCCTATATATAGATGCTAAATTAGAGGTGTAAATACGTTCAAATACTCATTGTACTCTCAAGCAATAAAAGCTAGGTATTCTCTCCCGTGGACGTAGATCACATTGATCGAACCACGTAAATCCTTGTGTCATCGCATTATTATTATTTTCAGCTATCTCTGCAAACCCTAGATCTATCATTGGCGCCATCTGTGGGAAACTCGATCAACGGTTCTTTGGTAGCAGAACAATGATGGTAACGCGATCACAAAACGTGCGGGAGGACCAAAGCCAACATGGAAATCCCAACGAAGCAGAAAGTCGCCCCACAAACAGGGGCAATCGCCAGAAAGGCAATTCGGTCCCAAAGGAGGGGCACAACAATAACCTTATAGAATAGGATCCGTTCGAAGGGATGCCCGAGCTGGAAGACATCCCTCAGAAGGGTCCACAGAAATCAGGGTCGAAAAAGGAAGAGGATTTTCTCGATGACTTCGACCTCGCTACCACCTATGCCGCGACTGAATTCGCTAGAGCGAATAAGGAGAGCTTCAAGCGCTTCCTCACAACAGCTTGGATGCCCTTAATATCCGAAGCTAGGGAGAGTTCCACGCGGAAGTCTATACCCAAAACTCCTCACCACTCCAGGACGCAGGAGCCTGAGCTGAGGAGAAAGTACGACACACGGCGAAGCCCACTCCGCCGCCGGAGCTCCAGCCCACGTCGGAGTCCCAAGCGACGCCATCTCCCAAGGCGACATCGGAGCCCAAGCAGGGGCCGGAGTCTGAGCTATTCCAGGAGTTACAGCCTCGAGGCAGACCGACACCGACGTGAAGGAAGATCAGCCCGACTCGTCAGCCCGTTCACCGACGAGCTGCTTGACACGTGGTTGGAGGACCCCCTCAACTTTTTGACACGTTTCCAGTCCTACGGCATATAAGTTGCCGAACATACCAGCCTACGGCATATAAGTTGCCGAACATACCAGCCTACAACGGGTTGGAGGACCCCCTCAACTTTTTGACACGTTTCAGGTACAACATGCACAACCAGGGCCTTAAAGAGGAACACATGTGCTAGTTGTTCCCCGAAATGCTGGTTGATTACGCTCGAGCCTGGTTTGATAGCCTCCCAACTGGCAGTGTAGGGTCTTGGACCTATTTGGAAAAAATCTTTAAGCAAAGATTCCACATAAAGGTTCAGGCTCACTGAGACACAGCCTATCTCCTATCGGTTAGGCAGAAGGACAAAGAGACTATAAGGGAGTACGCCTCCCGATTTATGCAAGAGAGCCTAAAGGTCGATAAAATCGACAACGTATTCCTCATCTCGGCTTTTCGAAATGGGGTCGCCCCTGGATCCCTCAATCAGGAGCTTGCTAAACAGAAGCCCGAGACGGCTCAGGAGATGTGGAGAATTGTATACTAGTTCGCGGACGGCCAAGATGCGGACTGGTTAAAGCGAGAAGAAACCGAGAAGAAGAGAGCTAAAGGTGATCGGGGCCGGAATGATCGTGATCGGAGAAGTGCTCGCGAACGTCTTCAGCGAGGACCCATCCAATCCCGGCTCGGACCTGGACCTATCCAGTCCCGGCTCGGACCTCGGCCGGGATCAGAGCACTCTCAGCGACCTCCTTTTGTGAAAACAAATGCGGAGATCTTCGCACTTCATGAGGATTGGTTCACCAGACCATGCCCTATGTCGCGGTCAAAACATCGAGATAAAAATAAGCACTGCTCCTTCCACGACGACCACGGGCACCACACGGAAGACTGCCGCGACCTCGCAGAAGAGATAGAGAGGTTAGCCCAGGAAGGAGCTCTGAAGAAGTACGAGGCCGGGGGAAGGAAAAACAAAAGGGGGAAGCGAAAAGGCGGACAGGGTCGCTGCGCTCCCGATAATAAGCTAGCTAAAATCAATCATGATGAGGAGGATGACGACCCTCAGGGCGGCGGGCCACAATACGACTGGGTGGTGTCGACCATCTCCGAGCTAACCCCAGGCACGACAAAAACTAAACTGAGGTCAGAAGCTCGCAGACCACCAATTCCGTCGGAAGAGGAACAGACAAAAAAGAGGTTCAAGAAAAGTGAGACCGTCACATTCTCCGAGGATGATCCTGTACCTACAGCTACGCCCCATAATGACGCACTGGTAATACAGGTCGGAGTAGCCAATAAGTTGGTCCACCGCGTATTTGTTGATGGTGGGGCTAGTGTCAGTATCATCTTCCAACATTACTTGGATAGGATGGGACTAGACTCAGCTCGGGTTAACGCCGCGCCCTTGCCCCTCAGGAGCTTTACACAGCATGAGACGCGACCTGAAGGGATAATCGCGCTTGACGTCGCCATTGGCAGCCCGCCAACCAGCTTTAACAAACTAATCCACTTCTACGTGGTCAAAGCGAACTCCCCGCACAACATCATATTAGGTCGGGATTGGCTGAATGCGGTCCGAGCCATCATCTCGCCATACCACTTGTTACTGAAGATCCCGACCTCGGGCGGAATCCTAACCGTCCGAGGCGACCAGAAAAAGGCCAAGGAGTGCATGCAAGTTGCCCTTCGAGGTCAACCGCAAGCATAGCAATCAAAGTATCCCGAGGAGTTGGAAGAGACGACACTGATTTCAGACACCTCGGCGGAACAAGTCCCCTTATCCGAAGAAGACCCTGCAAAAGTTGTCAAGGTCGGCTTTGCAGGGGGACCCCAGACCCGCCTGCAGGTAATCCAGCTCCTTAGGGAATATCAAGACGTCTTTGCTTGGTCGCCAACGGACATGACGGGGGTGTCCTCGGACATCATTACGCACAAACTCAACATCGACCCGAGCTCCACCCTAGTTAAGCAGAAGAGGAGAACATTTGCTGCCGAACGGAATCAATTTATCTACGATGAGGTGCAACAATGGCTGAAAGCAGGACTACTATTCGAGGTCAAATACCCAATTTGGCTATCTAACCCGGTGGTAGTCAAGAAAGCAGGAGGAGGGGAATGGAGGATGTGTGTGGATTATACCGACCTCAATAAAGCTTGCCCAAAGGACTGCTACCCTCTCCCCAACATCGACGAGAAGATTGAATCCTTAGTGGAATACGAGGTATTCAGCTTTCTTGACCTTTACAAGGGGTACTATCAAGTCCTAATGGATGAGGGAGATGCGATCATGACAGCTTTCGCCACGAGCTTTGGTGTCTTCGCATTCAAATACATGCCCTTTGGATTAAAGAATGCCGGAGCAACTTACCAACGAATGGTCGACTTCCTCTTCCGAGATCACATTGGCGAGATCGTCGAAGTGTATGTAGACGACATTGTCGTCAAAAGCAAGGAAAAAGCTTCAGCGGTGGTCGATCTACGAATGACACTCGACGTACTAAGACAGGCGAACCTCAAGCTGAACCCCAAGAAGTGCACTTTCAACGTGCGATCTGGGAAATTCCTAGGGTGCTGGATCTCGTCGGAGGGACTCAAAGCCAACCCGTTGAAAATCAAAGCCGTGCAGGAAATGAAGGTACCCCGAACTATTCGCGACGTGCATAAGTTGACAGGCTGCATAACCGCACTAAGTCGGTTCCTCTCCAAAGCCGCCGAGAAACAACTTCCGTTCTTCAAAATTCTCAAGAAGGCACCGGAGTTCAGATGGGGACCAGAGCACGAGCTGGCCTTTGACGAGCTCAAGCGCCACTTCGGTGACTTACCAACTTTGTCAGTCCCCAAAAAAGAAGAATCCCTATCCCTGTACCTCGCAGCGTCGGAGGAAGCAATAAGCGCAGTATTGGTCCGAGATGAAAGAGATCGGCAGCTACCTGTGTACTTCGTCAGCAGAGTCCTGAAAGACCCAGAGACAAGGTATCAGCCTCTCGAGAAGGTCGCTCTAGCCCTAGTAAATGCAGCTCGGCGCCTAAAACCTTATTTCCAGGCTCACCCAATACAAGTTTTGACCGACCTACCACTCCGGCAAGTCCTCACCAAGCCGAAAGCCTCAGGAAGGATCGTGAAATGGGAAATTGAGCTAGGAGAGCACTCCATATCATTCGGTCCGTGCCGAGCTATAAAAGGACAAGCTTTAGCAGACTTCCTCGCAGAAGCTCAATACAACGTTATCAATGAGCCAAAAAAGTCTGGAGTAAAAGCCGAACTCCAAGAAATCCTAGAAAAGACACCCCCAGACTGCTGGAAGATGTACGTGGATGGAGCCTCGGGAAAAAAAGGAAGCGGAGCTGGCATACTTCTAATCAGCCCGGAGAAAAAGGAGTTGACATACTCGCTGCGATTCGAGTTCCCCACTACGAACAACGAAGTGGAATATGAAGCCCTTATTGCCGGACTGCGTCTCGCCCAAAGCCTCCAGGTACGAACTATCTGAGCTCACTGCGATTCCCAAGTCGTAGTCAACCACGTACTGGGAAAGTACGAAGCGAAGAGTGAGAAGCTGAAGAAATACCTGGAAAAAGTCAAGCTCCTAGAGCAATCCTTCCAATTTTTCAGAATAGTTTGCATTTCCCGAAGCCAAAATACCCGAGCTGACGAGCTAAGTAAGCTGGCGAACTCAACTGGCTCAACTCTAGTAGAAGAAGTCCGGAATCGAAGCATAGAAGAGGCGGAAGTCAATGCAATCGAAGAGGACGACCCGAATTGGATGACCCCCCTAAAAAGATATTTGGAGAGCGGGGAAATTCCTGAGGACAAAGCGGAAGCCAGAAAAATCCTAGCTAGATCCACGCAGTACGTACTCGAAGGAGGAGTCCTATATCGGAAGTTATATTTACAGCCTCTACTAAAGTGTGTGGGACCAAGGGAAGTGGACTACACACTAAATGAAGTGCACACTAGATCGTGCGGCAGTCACATTGGAGCTCGGATGCTAGCACATAAAATCATGCGGTGGGGGTACTATTGGCCAACAATGGCAAAAGATGCGGAAGAGTTCGTGAAAAAGTGCCTGAAATGCCAACTGCATGCCAAGGTGACAAGGGTACCCCAGACCGACCTCTCTACTATACAGAGCCCGTGGCCATTTGTGGAATGGGGCATTGACATCGTAGGACCCTTCTACCCGGCTCCTAAACAAAAACGGTTCCTAATAGTTGCAGTCGACTACTTTACCAAGTGGGTCGAAGCCGAACCCTCCACAAAAGTCACAAGTGAGAAAGCCATCGACTTCGTTTGGAAGAATATTGTGTGCCGGTTTAGAGTTCCAAGAGTCCTCATCTCGGACAACGGGACGCAATTCACGAGCAGAGCATTCCAAGAATTTTGTGAAGGACTCAATATCCAGCAAAATTTCACCTCGGTCAACCGACCTCAAACTAACGGCCAGACCGAGGTCACCAACAGAACAATAGTGAACGGACTCAAGGCCCGCCTAGAGAAGGACAAAACGGAATGGATCTACAACCTCCAAAACGTCCTGTGGTCATACAGGACTACACCCAGAACTCCAACGGGAGAAACCCCGTACCGTTTAGTATATGGGTCAGAAGCGGTCATACCCGTAGAGATCGGGGCACCAAGCCCCCGCACCATTAATTTCTCAGCTGAAGCAAATGACGAGCAACGCCGAACCGACCTGGATTTAACTGAGGAAAAGCAGGAACTAGCTAGCATAAAAGAAGCTCGGTATAAGCAACAGATGACCCAATATTACAATCAAAGGGTCAAACCCCAGCAGTTCCAGGTCGGTGATCTTGTGCTTAGAAACAATGAAGTAAGCCATTCGGAGAAGCTCGGCAAACTTGAAGCCACATGGGAAGGGCCCTACAGAGTGCACGAAGTTCTCGGCAAAGGAGCCTACAAAATCGCCTACCTTTCGGACGAGCTGATACCCAGAACGTGGCACGTCGCCCACTTAAAGAGATTCTTCGTATAAGCATCGAGTCTTGCATATAGAGTCTTAAGTTTTTTTTTCCTGTTCTTTTTTCTTTCTTTTCGAGTCCTAATATTTTGTTTTTAACGAGCTCGTCAAAACCTTTATTTGTTTCGGCCTTTCTTTAATAAAGTTTCTTTTCGTTTTGCATATTTTCGTGTCTTTTAGTTTGCTTATACGAAGTATCCAAAAAAAAAAAAAAAAAAAACGAAGTCCCCTCATAAGGACGAACTAAAGTTTCCTTTCGAGGTCAGTAATGACCCGACATGGGGCAATTATATCCTAAGTTTTGCGCAAAGGAAACCCTTTTCGAGGTCCGAGCTCGTGTCCCTCCAAAAAAGGAAAATCTCACGAGGTCCGAGTCAAACTCCCTCGTCAAAAAAAAAAAAACTCAACCGGGGTCGGAACCAAGTTCCCCCGGGAGACATACTACGAGGTCTGAACCATGGTTCTCTTGTCACAAAGCGAGGTCTGAGTTCGACTCCCTCCACAAAGCAAATCAAAAATAAACCAAGGAAGCAATCTTCCTGAAAAGCAGGGCAAAAATAACCAAGGAAGCATTCTTCCTGAAAAGCAGGAAGTTAAAAAAAAAAAAAAAAACAATATATATTACTTTATTTTTGACTAATTATAGCATTGTATGTACATAAATTACAGGAAGACACGAGCTAATCTACGGAGGGGGATTTGGCCTACTGAAGTTGAGCCATCGCTCTTCGAAGGAAGTAGATCCCAGAAGGTCGTCGATGGAAATACGACCTCGTCCCCGACCCCGAGTCCTTCCAGAAGAAAAACTCCGATCTCGCGACGTAGCCGAACCCCGCCCCGCGGCCCGGCCGCCTCGGCTCGGTCCGGCCTGACGTCCCCGAGAAGCAGCTCTCGCCTCGCGAGCAGGCATAGTCCGAGAAGACGACGGAGCAGGCTCATCCGCACTATTGGACAGAAACGCACGAAGTTTCGGGCGACGAGATAGCACGCATTTATACATGTTCGCGCTTTCTTTGAGCATGTCACGAGCCCCTTGCAGCTCCCAAGACTCGGGGCTGCATGCTGTTTTCAAATCGAGATATTGTTCCAACAGTTCCTTCGTTTTCAGTTCCGCCTCGGATATGGTAATACCGCCATTGCGACGGATGATATCCTCATACTCAGCATGCTCCTCGACGATCTTTTCATGGTCCTCCAGCACACGCCCAGCTCTACCTCGGGCAACTTCCAACTCTTCCTCCGCCTGAAGAAGCTTGGCCTGAAGTAAATCGGCGCTCTCTTGACCAGCGAGCTGCTTGACCTCAGCCTCCACGCAGAGCGCCTCGAACTTCCCCTGCCATTCCTCCAGCTTGGATTCTTTCAACTTCAAAAGAGCACACTTTTTATCAAAAAGTGCCTCAGCTCGGCGGCATTTCTCCATCCATAACCGAGCTAGAGATCGTTGTTCAGATAGATCTTGAGAAAGAAGACTTATTTGCTTGTGTAGAGAAGCTATATCAGGGAAATCAGAAATCTACACACAGAAGAAAGTACGAAATTCGTTTATTCAAAAAGGTCTGAGTACAAATTACATACAAAAAAAAAAAAATAAAGATTTAAGGAGCGTCGACCTCCTTGTCTTGAAGAGGTGGCTGCCCGGAGGGGGGGTCTTGCGAAGAACCATCAGCGCCAGCATCATTGAGATCCTCTCCATCAGTCGAGGCCTCGCGCTCCTCTTCCTCCTTGTCTTCTCCTTCCTCGTCGGGAAGCGAGTCAAAAACTGCGTCGAGGGCGGGGTCCCGATCGGCCGAGCAAGCAGCAATCTGCTCGGCAGATAGGAGCACGGACAAGCTGGCGAGGTCCTCCAAAACAGGCAGCTGGCCGAGGTGACGTCGGATCACTTTGGCGTACTCGAAGAAGAGAGCCTCATCCTCCAGGTGCTCGTAGCCATATTTGGAGACATCCAGGTCGGGGAAATCCCTGGCGGCCTCCAAAGCACTCAAGGCGTGGTTTCCATTGATGAGCCCAGCCAGCTCATTGGCTAGGCCCGAGAAACTATCCGACAAAAGGAGCCTCTTTGTGTAAGCCCGCAGGGCCTCGCCTTGACAAGCTGCCAGCTTGGCCTCCCTCTCCTTAGCCGCACTCAGCTCGGCCTCAAACCTTTTCCGAGCTTCCTCGGCACTCAGCTCGGCCTCAAACCTTTTCCGAGCTTCCTCGGCCAGCTCGGATTTGATGGCCTTTGCTTCCTCCCGGGACTTGGCCAACTCAACCTCAGCCTTCTTCAGCTTGGCCGCGGTCGACATCAGCTTCTCTGAGTACTGACTTTTTTCGTCCTTGTGCTTCGCTGACATCTCCCCGACGCCACTCTTGAACTAGGCCATGAACGTATCAATGCCCTGCGAGAAGGAATACAGTTAGCTACACACAAGCAAGAATTACAGAAAATTAAGTAACAAATCTTCACCTCGGGAAAAGGTAAGTTCCCCAGCTGAACTGGAGCAGACGGGCTCGCGTCGCTGCCCGAAACATCGACAATCTCCAAGTCGACCCTAGACTTTTTGAAGGATGGACTGCCGGTAGGAGAGAGAACGCCCGTCGCAGCAGGCACCGCCACCACGGTTCGCCGACCCAAGTCGGAAGATCTTCCGAGTTGGACTTGGTCGGACGACGCAGATCGTCCTGACGACCTCGGCCTCTTTCCCCCTCGAGCTGCGGCCTTGGCATCAGGTCCCTGCTTCCCGAACTTCACTGCAA
Organism: Schizonepeta tenuifolia; assembly: GCA_029490685.1. Taxonomy (NCBI): domain Eukaryota; kingdom Viridiplantae; phylum Streptophyta; class Magnoliopsida; order Lamiales; family Lamiaceae; genus Schizonepeta; species Schizonepeta tenuifolia. Next base: position 12,386,275 of record CM055960.1, on the reverse strand, counting down.
ACGCAAGGTAAGTAAAGGGGTTAGGCAAATGATCAACAAACGAAACAATCCTAACAGCACTAGCGGGGCCTCACCCGTTGCGGGATCCACCATATTTTGGGGCTCAAACGGGCTTAACCCCGCTTCAACTAGCGAGTCTTCGTTGTAGCTCTCCTCGAACGGGCCACAACTCGCTATCACCCTCACGACACTCTCCAAACCCTCATCCACCTCGTCTGTCACCCAAGCGCGTGGCTTGCCCAACCTCCACACCAACTCGACTAAGCTCTCATGCCGACAAAAAAAGAATTTCCTATGCCACTTCTCCACCTTATTCAGAGTTCTCCCCTTAAACTCAGTGCGAGCAGTGGCATAGTACCAGCCCGCAGATGCTTTGAAGGCAAAGAGCTCGTGGATGAGCTCGGCAGATAATGGGTAATTGTGCTGGATAGCTACTACGCCTAGGTCGGCAAACTGTCTAAAGGTGTTCGGTGTTATCTGCCCCAAAGCTAATCCGAGCTTCCTTTGCAGTTCGGCAAAAGGCGCAGGAAGAGGTAGACGAAGGCTGGAGTGCAGGCTGTCCTCGTAAATCGTGACAAACCCCATAGGTGGCGAGCACGCCCTATCCTCCGGACGAGGCTCTATAAGGTCAACGTTTAGGGGGAAATTGTAAGATTTGGCAAGAAATTTTATCCTAGACTCGTCTAGGATGGAAGAATATTCGGCTACCTTCCCCCCTACGCAGTGGGGCACAGCTAAAGCCTCAACAGTCGGGGTGGGGGATCCTAACGAAAAAATTCTAAAATTAACCCTTCTGCCGGTGGAATCGACCGGAGGACTTTCGCTATCGCTACTAGAATGAGAGTCGCGAGAATGTGAAGCCATACTTACTTTTTAATTAAGATAGTCGGTAGGACAAACGGTTCACAGATGTAAGAAAGGAACAGATGTGAAACCGGCAGCACGGCGGTACGGCTCGTCGGGAATCTCTGGAGCGGAAATTGGGGGAGAAGCGGATTTTCTGGAAAATAAATCTTTTTGCTGTAATGGTGAATATGGAGTGAAGGGTCGTGTGGAGTCCCGTAATGACTACTTGAATCCCGTCGCTGAACGTCACACACGTGTGAACGTGGTAGCTTTTTCGGAATATGAACCACCGCTCGAAAATATTTTCAAAAAGTTCCCAAACTTTCCCTCCATTCGAATCCGACTACATCGTGACCCGGATCCGAGTGAGCACTCAAATAGCTTAACTTTTGGAATTTAGCCACCTCCAGCTCGAGCTCGGATGATGAACCCGCTGAATCAGGCCGGGACAAAGCTGATGCGCGCGATTGTTCAGCTCGGAACTTCGACCTGGCTGTACCTCTCATGTCTTCCTCTTTTTTTGGGGGGGGGGCGGGGGATGTGATAGTACCGGCCTCTTCTTGGGCCTGATCCGAGACCCAACCTAATTGGGCATGTACGTTGAGCTCGACCCAAGGAGCTCGGCCCAGACGAATTACTAGCTGCCTTGAAGACCAAGTAACAAAGCCTTACATTGGAGAAGAAGGAATCCTATTGTGAAGGAGATTCGGATATGTATGAGGAATCCTAGTAGGATTAGGGCTCAATTCAAGGCCTATATATAGATGCTAGATTAGAGGTGTAAATATGTTCAAATACTCATTGTACTCTCAAGCAATAAAAGCTAGGTATTCTCTCCCGTGGACGTAGATCACATTGATCGAACCACGTAAATCCTTGTGTCATCGCATTATTATTATTTTCAGCTATCTCTGCAAACCCTAGATCTATCAGATGTTAATCTACGTCGTGAGTAGATGAACATGGTATATTTAATATCTCTAAACCGATTTTTAGTGAGTGAGATATTGTATGCTAAAGGTTGGATGTTGAAGTAGTAACTAACATGTTATTAATTATAATAAATGTTAGTTGTCCGACATCGGTTATACGTGGATGATTTGACTAGCATTTAAGGCTATGTCTGTATGGACTTAATAATTTGTTGGGTTAGTGTGTATGGATGTGTATGGGTGCCTTGCGCGCGCACACACACGAGCGCGTGCGCCGCCGCCGCCAGTCCGGACGGGCGGGCGGGCTCGGGCTCGGGCATGGGACTTGGATCTTGGTAATTGGTGTTTGAGCCTTATCTTTTTGGACCAACTCCACAAGCCCAATTCATTTAATTGTTGAGCCCAATCCGGAAGCCCAGCGTGTGAAGCCCATCGGGCCAATGACTCTTGGTTGCTGTAACCGCCGGAGACTCTTCACATCCGGCAACCCTTGGCGCCTGAAACCGCCGGCCATCATGGCAGACTTGATGGCGACGAGCCCCTTCATGTACGAGAGCTGCCTATATAAGGAGGCATGCTTCATTTGCATTCTCCACTCATTCCAAAGCAATCTGCACTCCTCTCTTGCATAGCATAGCATATCTTACACGAGTTCAGTCTTCATTCTTGTTCAGTTTTTCGGAGCTCGGTTCTATTTGTGGTGCTACTACAGCCGAGACGTCAAGATCGTTTTAACTTTTGGGGACGAGCCGCCTTACCGTGAGCACTACCGGAGCGTATTCTCATCTTGCGGGCAGAAGTTCTACTTCGGACGATATGATTTTCCTAAACTCTGTTCTTCAGTTTCGTTGTAATTCTTACAAGTTCTGTTTCTGTTCAAGATCATCAATAAAAGAAGTATTGTTCATTGTTATATACACGAGCAAGTACCCAATTCCTAACAAGTTTCAATTACTCTTTTGCGCACACTTTCATTTTTTGTTTTACAACACTCTTTTTTTTTTGAAAGAAATTTACTAACAAAAAAGGCAGCCCTGGGGATCAATGATTTTTTTACTACTCGCTCCGTCCACATATGTCTGACATTTTTTATTTTTTCATATATAATGACCATCTTTCCACCGCGGCTGTGAATTTCAAAGTCATTGTCGCGGCTCACATGGCCTAGTCGCCATCGCCGTCTCCTTTCCGGCTACCTCATTTCTGATTTGTAAAATCACATATTAAAAGTCGTGAATTCACAAATTAGAATTGTGAATTCACGAATTGACAAACTAGTTGTGTAGTTCTATACCAGTCCATGCTCTCTAGTCCGGTAAGTTATGTAGATGTTGATTATCAAGGAGATAAAGATTAGTGGTTTTCTACTTCTGGCTATGTGTTTAAGCTGGGAGGTGGAGCCATTATGTGGAGAAGTATGAAGCAGAAATGTATTGCATTATCCACTATGGAAGCTGAATATGTGGCTATTACTGAGGCTGCTAAGGAGGCTGTTTGGCTTAGAAACTTCTTGGCGGAGCTTGATGTGATTTCTAGTTTGCCGAGAGGTGTCACAATTTATTCTGATAATGAGACCGCAATTGCAAATTGCAAGGAGTCTAGATTTCACTAGACGACTAAGCATATTGATGCAAGATATCACTACATTCGGCTGCTTGTCCAAGACGGTGATATGGATGTGCAAAAGGTTGCAGGAGTTGATAATCTGGCTGATAGTTTACAAAGAGTCTACCAACTGCTGTCTTTGATAAGCATGTTGAAGGCATGGGGCTGCGTGTAATATCCCGGATATTTCTTCCGTCACTAAAATAAAAAGTTGTTAATTAATTAAGGCTTTGCACGCCTAAGTTAAGGAATCTCAGTTTTAAGACTAACGGTGAAATCCGTTTATGAAAATAAATTCCAGAAGTCATTCAACCGACTACTGTATTAGGGTTTTCGCGTCCGATAGAATTTTCGTTCGAGAACTCATATCGAAAAACCGTTTGACTTTACATTCACTTATTTTGTGATACGAGTCTACTGGTAAAAGTCAGTTTTAATTATTTTTTCAGGCGAAATTTGGACTGTCATGTCTCAACTTTTCTTTGGATTTCGGAAATCGAATTATGCTTTCCGACTAAGTAAATTATTTCCAATCTAATGGTCGAATTAGTTTTCGCCGGAAACGTAACCGTCTAAAAAATTAATTAATCGATTTCAATACGCAGTATTAGACCCGTAATCGAGATATTTTGGGATTTAAATCCCTCCAAACCGCCACGTACACCCCATTAGTCATCCTTCTTAAGAATTCTACTACTTTGTTAAATATCTCTCTCTTAGTCATCACTTTCTTCTCTCTTATTCCCCACCAAAATTGCCCCCCATCTCTCTCTCTCTTCTTTCTCTTGTTCTTCATCTTCAAGATCATCTTCAAGTGTGTTCTTCATTTCTTCAAGCATTCAAGCTTCCGTAACTTGCTCGTTTACCGATTGATTTGAATTCCGATTACATATTTGGAAAGGTGAGAGCCTCCTCTTCACTTCTATCCAAATAAAAAATCCTATTCTATAATTCTTGAAATTTTCAAAAAATGTAAGAGAAGTAGGATTGATATTCTAAGATCATTACATGATTATTAATGCATAGGATTGAGTTTCTATGGTTGAAATCAAGAATAAATCATGTAGGATGAAATAGGGTAATTTTCGAAAAATACATGAACTAGTTGGTGAAGATTTAACTTGAATTTGGATGATTGATTTGTGGAATATGTTTCTATGTATTAGTATGTTGGTGTAGGAATTGTTTAAGAATTTTCTAAAAATAAAAATGAAAATGTAAGAGATGAAGAAGCATGATTTTGATTGAGTAATTGTTATGATTTTGATGATATGATTTGATATATATGATATAGGAAGCATGTAGTTCAACATATATTTAATTTAGATTTTTCTAAAAATAAAAATGAAATCGTTGGAGACGAAGAATCGTCGATAAAATTAGTTTTGATGTTGATATGGATTTATGGTTTGCATATTAGTTAATCTATGTGGTTAATGATGATAATTGGAAAGTTTGAATGAAATTTAAGAACGTCGAACTTTTCGTAAGAGACGAAGAGTCGAGCATAATCGTCGATAGAAAAATCGAACGAGAAAACTAATCGAATATTAGTGATTGTTAGTATGATAGGTTGGTTGTAGAATTAATTGAGAATTAATTATCGATTATGAAAAATCGATGCATATATGAACTTTAAATCTATGTTTTTGTGTTTCACATGTTAGATGATCATGATATAAGTTTCTAAAATCATAATTAGGTTAATGATGCATGATAAGATTAAGAATGGAATTTATTGAACAATTATAAGAATATTTGTATGTAAGTAGATGGAATTAAGGCTATATTAAATGAATTATGATTTCTACATGTTATAAGTTGTGTTTGATGATTGAAAAGTGAAATTAAAATTATTTGAAGCATGATAGAAACTTGAATCGATAAAATCACACGTCGGAATCAAAAGTTATGAAAACGGACCTGTAGTAGACTATTTTCAAGTATGAACTTTTGATCTATGAATATATATGCATAAAGTGATATAGTAATGATATGCATGAGTGTAGTTGATGATGATGTTATATAAGTTATGAAAAATAAATTAGAAGTTAGATATGATTTGAATTTGAAATGAAATTTGTTAAATAATTAGTTAGTTGAAAAGACGAGGAAGTGCCCGTCGTTTTGTTAATCGAGAAACGTGAAGGTGTTCACGTCAAATGATTGTGTGTGTTGACTATTTTATAATAGAAATTTCATGCACATAAAGGTTGTATAGCATTGATCGAACCTAGGGAATTGTGCGTCGAGTTTTACGAGCGATTAGGGTTTCTCGGCAGTTTTGCGACCCTTCACGAAAACGGCCATAACTCTTAGCTCGTTTAACAAAATCGAGATCCGTAAATTGAACTGTAAACTAGACATCCGTGGCTTTCTTTTGACATAAAGCACATCCCCTGTTTTGAAGTACTATGTTCTATAGAGGCTCCAGACTTACTGCCTTGTGCAGAAAATTTCTGAAACTCATTTTCTTAAGTTGAATTCTTTTCAACTCAATTCTTTAAGAACTAATAAGTCGTTAAGAGTTATCGACTTCCGTTATTAACTAATCTAAATGTCGAGTAAGAAACCGAGTTAGTTCTAAACGAGATGTGTTCGAATCTCGTTTCTTTTAAAACAAAAGAGATTAGTTAAAGTGCAAACGCCTAAAAGACTTAACCGAATTCGAATTCCTTTTTTTTTTAATCGTCTCGATCGAATTACTAAAGCATGTTGGATTGCGATAGAAGGAGGAAGTCACAATTAGAAGAAAGAACGGAAGACCGAAGACGGAAGCTTTAGTTGTTCAGTATATTGCCTAAGGTGGGTTTTTCTATATATCAAATAACATGAGCGATGCTCGAAAATGTTTACTTACTGCTTTGATAAGTGTGTTTTCAAATTGATTATCTGTGCATAAAAGAATTTGTTTTATGTGAGTTCTTTTGTGGCATTCTGAATTGGTTCGCCATTTAAGTCGATCGGACTCTGAGTTAGTCAAAAGGGATTTTTTAGGGTTAGTGTATACGGTAGCCGGTGTGTGTGGTACTCTGTTGAGGGGTAGCCAGCCACGGTGAATAGAACGTGCGCGGAAGAAGTTAACTCTTCCCTGGCGTTGAAACAGAAGTTGGGCAAGTTGAACGTAATATCAGAAAAATGCTTGATCAAGCTATTGTGAAAAGAAAATGTTTAGTAAGCACAGACCTTTGATGAAAAACCCCAATGCGTTACTTTTTGAGATGCTTGATTAATCTATACTCTTATGATATGTTTTCGGCAATGTGCCTACTAAGTATGTTTATACTTAGCCCTGCATGTGTTTATAAATGTGCAGGTTGAGTGACGAAAGTGGCGGAGGTTGAATTGAGTTGTACATAGGAAAGAAGAACAATGTTTCAGTCTACGTTATTCCGCTGCAAAACTATTTCATTTTGATGTATAACTTTTTGGTTTAAGTTTCGTACTTTAAACTTAGTCTACTCTGATAACATCTTCATCGAGTGATCCTTTGAGATCGACTCTCTTTTGTTAATGAAATCGGTTCATAGATATCATCTTGTTTATTATTATTAGTTAAGACATCAATTCAGTTAGTTATTCCCCCTTCTTCCCCGCTTCTTTAATCCAACCCCTAGTCGCACCCCGGCTTTGCCGTTCCTCGGGATTTGGAGTTGTGACAGAGTGGTATCAGAGCAATTGTTTCTGCTCTGCATCCAAAATTCTTTCAAGTTAGTCCGACAGAGCATTTGTTTATGCTCTGCACACGAGTCTTCGTTCAAGTAAAGTTTAGTTCGTATCACTAAACTTAAAAATGTAGTCAACAACTCAACTTCCCGCTACATCGACTCAACCGGAGAAGAAAGGAAAGAAAAGTATTAGAAGTGTTGTTTCTTTTTACAGAATTTTTTTTTTATGAATAAGTATGCAAGTATATTGTGAACAAGTATGCCAAGTATGATTTGATTGAAGTATAAGTGTTATACTCTGTGATATTATGTGAAATTATTTGAGTTATAATTTCTTTGATTGAGATGTATGTCGGCATGAGAACCTAAACTATTACTCTAAGACTTTTCCTGATTCCTCGAGAACATAGAATTGATAAGAAGCATTGGTACCAAAATTACTCGAAAAGCGATCATGAAACAAGAAGAACTGAACCTATTATAGACGAATGTCACATGCGTATAAGTGACATGAACAAGGTCTCATTGGAGTAAGCTTTGTTTTAATAATTAAAGAATCGATAAGTTAAAAGTTGGAAGAAAAATCTTGGAATTTTTTTTTTTATTAAGTGTTTGAGTGCAATTTCTTAAAATTGCTAGATGCTTAAGATAAGTTGTTGTTAGGTGGTTAAAGTATTGAAATTTGAATAATGGAATATTCTAATTGTAATTTAAGAATTCCTTAAGATATGTTATTATCCTACCAGTTACTGATCCGTGTTCTCTTAAAAACTTTGTAGGATGGCTGCTAGACGCGTCACAGCTCGGAAGAGCAGACCCCTGAGACAGCGTACCATGGTAGACGAGATCTTGGATGAGTACTATGACTACGAGGTAGACTCGAACCACGACATAGGACAGATAGTCAGTGACTTCGCTGCACATTTCCACGCAGCTCGGCACTTTGTTACAGAGCGTCAGGCTATAGCTGATTTGATAGGACGGCTTCATGACGAGTGGCGTGGGTGGGCACATGATATCGCCTGGTACTTTCTCACACTAGTCGGCGACGCCACTGAGCCGACAGGTGACTTTTCCGGATTCGCTCTATCCCTACACGAGCGTTTATTTGAGAGTAGGTTCATGGTGTCTATTCCTGTTCTCGAGCACCACCCCTACATCCACATCCTAGCTCCTCTTGTGCCTGAGCCTTTTGTAATGGACCTAGAGTTGGCCGCACTGTTAGAGTTACCACCGGTTCTTACACCCGTCGAGGATTTGTTTCCAGAAGCAGGGTACCTGGAAATTGACGCAGAGTTTGCTGTGATGTTAGAGCTTCCTTCCCCACTTGCACCACCTGAAGAGGTTCCTGCAGAGACAGCTTTACTTGTAGGGGACGAGGGTTCGACCTCTGACCTACCCCAGTCTTGGACGAGGGTCCGAGGATAGTTTGAGGCAGGACCATCCAGGGCCCGTTCTGCAGAGGCATATGTGCCTAGTCCACTCCCTGAGCATCTGCTACCCCCGAAGAAGCGGACAGTAGTGACCAACTTTGACGACCTAGTCCCACGCTTAGAGAGGACTATTTCGGGATGCCTCCGCCACCACCTCTAGTGCTTTTGGACGGCACCACCCTTAGGGTTGACGAGGCACTTCAGCTAGTCTTTGGTACAGACTCGGAGGAGGATCCGGAGGAGGCCCCAGAGGAGGAGGACCCCGAGGAGCTTCCGGCCGTACAGGGCAGCACAGACTCGACTGCAGCCTTTTGAGCAGAGAGTCTTAGACGTATAGTACTTTTTGGTAGAACTATCTTGTACATAGTTCGGATCAGTAGACTTCTTTTTGTAGTACTCTAAACGGATACGAAATTTTATGAAACGTTCCCGTTCTAGTACTTCCGGTAGATACGGAGATGCAACCTGTTAGTGCACCCGGTACATAGATAGGCAGTTAGCCTAGCTTAGACTAGTTGTAGTCTAGCTTTTTGGTATAAGTCCTCGTAGAGGCAAAATTAGTACTCTTTTTGACGTATATATATATATATATATATATATATATATATATATATATATAACCCCGTGAGTGGGCTTTGATCCAGTGAACGTTTGTTCTTACCATGTTTCGATGGTTGCTCGTAATTAACTTGCGAAATTAAAAGTTTCATAGAAGTAGTGCGGATGATATTATCTATTTTCTTTCCGTGAACTTGTTTAAAGTTGGAAGAATCTTACGAAGTGGGTGAATTTTTTTTTTTTATTAAAACGAAAGTGCTAATAAGAAATTCTTGTTGTCTATAGTTTCAAAATGCCGCCGAGAGTAGTAAACAATAGAAGAGGACCTGGTAGGCCTAGGGGACCAGGTAGACGACAAGCAAGAGGTGAAAGGGAAGAGGAACAAAAACGTCATGAAACCCCTCCACCTTCACCACCACCATCTCCACCACCACCCCGTCGTGATATTGAGGATCTATTCCTCAAACGAAACCCACCCGTGTTTAATGGATCTGGTAACCCAAGCGATGCTGAGCTTTGGGTGCGATCCATCGAGAGAATCTTTAAACTCTTCAGATGTTCTGATGAGGAGCGTCTTTTGTGTGTCGCATTTCAACTCTCCGGACCAGCTGACTACTGGTGGGAGGCTAGGCAGAAGGTCATACCAGCTGAGCACTTGGCTCATATTACTTGGGACAAATTTAAGGAGGCATTGTATGATAAATACGTGCCTAAGACTTATAGAGCACAGAAAGAGGTTGAGTTCTACAATCTGAAACAAGGGAAGATGACGGTCACAGAATATGATGCGAAGTTCTGTGAGTTATCAAGATATGCGCCTGAGCAGGTAGATACCGAGGATAAAATAGCAAAGAAGTTCTGTGGGGGACTTAAACACGAGCTAGGTGTAGCACTAGCCAGTCACGGAGGACTGAGCTACACGGAAATACTAGGACGAGCTCTAGAGATGGAGGCCGTAGTGCCTGATGAAAAGAAAATCATAACACCCGCACCAACCCCAACCCAAACTCCAAATCGAGGTCATTTCGGCAACAACAACAATAATAACTACCAGGGAAAACGGAAATGGGAAGGAGGAAACAACAATGGCTACTATCAGCACTCCAACAATCAGGGAAACCAGAATGGTAATCAGCGAGGCTATTAGCAGCCTAACCAGAATAACAACTATGGCAAGAAGCCATGGCAAGGGAACAATCAGTCAGGACTGTATATACAAGGGAATAATCAAGCAGGACCGTGGAAGGGAAACGGCCAGCAGGGTCAGTCACAGGGGCAGCAGAGGAACAACAACCAGGGAGGGAATAACCAAGGAAGGATCACCGTTCCTGCCTGTCCGAAGTGTAATAGGGTACACTACGGTGTCTGTCAAGCAAGCTCTGGTGTTTGCTTCAACTATGGACAGAAGGGGCATTTTAAGAAGGATTGCCCGAAACCGTTGCGAGTAGTAGGGCAAAACCAGTATGGTCAGCCCCAACCTTCAAGAGCAATTCAGGCACAGCCGCAGCAGCAGATGACGCAGCAGCAGTATCAACAACACGCCCAACAGCAACAGAATGCCAGGGCATTCACGATCAAGCAGAATGCGCAGCATAAGGGCAAGGGAAACCTGGCAGGTATGGGTAAACTTCATAATACCCCTATTAAGATATTGTTTGATACTGGCGCATCGCATTTTTTTCATTGCTGGCTCAAGTGCGGATAACTTAGATATCAGACCTGAACGAGCTAATCACGCTATGAGAGTAGCTACACCCTCAGGAGAAATCACCACCTCTACGCATGTTTGCTCTAACCTAGAATTAGAAATTGGAACTCTTAAGGTTAAGGCGAACAACTTGAATGTTATGATAATGTGGGATGTAGATATAATCTTAGGAATGGACTGGCTGTCTAAGAATTATGCCACAATTCTCTACAACGAGAGAAAAATTTCTTTCCAACCCCCGGGAAAGGAGCCGACAGAATTCCATGGGATTTCGATGGGCAAGAGAATACCGATAATATCTGCGCTACAAGCCAAGAAGTTGATGAAGAAGACAAATTGCAAAGCTTATCTTGTATACCTAAGTGAAGAACCAGGAACCGAAAAGACCATACAAGATGTGAAAATTATTAACGAATACGAACACGTCTTTCCAAAAGTGTTACCAGGTTTACCATTAGACCGTCACGTAGATTTCACAATCAACTTAGAACCGGATCGGCCCCCAATTCAAAAGCCCCATATAGGATGGCAGCTAAGGAGTTAGAAGAGCTTAAGATCTAACTGCAGGAGTTTTTAGATCTTGGTTTCATCAGACCGAGCATTTCACCATGGGGAGCACCTGTTTTATTTGTTAGAAAGAAGGATGGTTCTATGAGGATGTGCATAGACTATCGAGAGCTGAATAAGATCACCCTCAAGAATAAATATCCATTGCCTAGGATAGAAGACCTTTTTGATCAGCTTAAGTGCGCGGGTGTATTTTCAAAAATAGACTTAAGATCCGGATATCACCAATTGAAAATCAAACCCGAAGACGTACCTAAGACTGCTTTCCGAACCAGATATGGCCATTACGAATTCTTAGTTATGCCATTTGGTTTGACTAACGCCCCCGTAGTATTCATGGATCTCAAGAATAGAATTTTCCACCCGTACTTAGACAAATTCGTCTTAGTTTTCATCGACGACATTCTCATTTACTCCAAAAATGAGAAGGAGCACGAAGAACACTTGCGAATAGTGTTGGAAACGCTTAGAGCTGAGAAACTCTATGCCAAATTCAGTAAGTGCAAGTTTTGGCTGAAAGAAGTAATGTTTCTTGGACACATCGTATCAGCAGAAGGTATCAAAGTAGACCCTGCCAAGGTAGAGGCAGTGCGCAATTGGAAATCACCAACAAGTCCAAACGAAATTGGAGTTTCTTAGGTTTAGCCGACTATTATAGAAGATTTATCGAGGGATTTTCTACAATGGCTAGACCTATGATGCAACTACTACGGAAGGAAAACAAGTACAAATAGACTGACGAATGCGAGACGAGTTTTCAGACACTCAAGGAAAAGTTAACCACAACACCAGTGTTAGCACTTCCAGAAGCGAATAAGGAATATGTGGTTTATACAGATGCTTCAAAGAATGGATTAGGATGCGTATTGATGCAAGAAGGAAAGGTGATAGCTTATGCTTCACGACAACTTCGACCCTATGAAATTGGTTATCCAACCCACGATTTAGAACTGGCAGCCGTTGTGCATGCGTTGAAAATTTGGAGACATCACCTCTATGGTGTAAGGGTTGAGATTTTTACGGATCACAAGAGTTTGAAGTACTTTTTTGAGCAAAAGGAATTGAATATGAGACAAAGAAGATGGCTTGAATTAGTCAAGGATTATGATTGTAGTATCAATTACCATCCAGAAAAAGCAAACGTAGTAGCAGACGCTCTGAGTCGCAAGACTCCAACCAAATTAGGGTGTCTCTTTATCGAGGAAGAAACACTTGTACAAGAATTTGAGATGATGGATTTAGAAGTGCTCGATACACCAGAAACGATAACGACCCAAATAGCGGCACTCGTAGCTACACCGGACTTACGAGAGAGAATCATAAGCGCTCAGAGAAAGGACGAGACGATCGAGAAGCTACGACTAAGGATAAGAATGGATAAACTGGACGGTTATTCTGAAGCACCAGATAATGCGATCGTATTTAAAAATAAGTATTGTATCCCTGATGACGACGAATTGAAAAACGATATCATGAGTGAGGCTCACGATACGCCATATACAGCACACCTAGGGAGTACGAAGATGTATCAAGATTTAAGAAGGAATTTCTGGTGGAACGGTTTGAAACGAGATGTTGCCTCGTTTGTAGAACGATGTTTGACTTGTCAACAAGTGAAAGCTTCACACCAACGACCACAAGGGATGTTGCAGCCATTAAGTATTCCAACGTGGAAGTGGGAAGATATAGCCATGGATTTTGTGACAGGTTTACCCAAGTCTAGAAGAGGAAATACTGCCATCTGGGTAGATATTGATAGGCTCACAAAATCAGCTCACTTTCTACCAATTCAAGTTACCTATGGATCAGAGAAATTAGCACAGTTGTATGTTCGTGAGATTGTACGTCTGCACGGAATACCAAAGTCAATAACGTCCGATAGAGATGCCAAATTCACTTCAAGATTTTGGATCACTATGCAGAAGGAGCTAGGTACTAGACTTAATTTTAGTACCGTTTTTCACCCTCAAACGGATTGGACAATCCGAGAGAACAATTCAAATACTCGTCGATATGTTGAGAATGGTAGTATTAGATCAAAGTGCAATCTGGGAAATATCTTACCATTGGTCGAATTTGCTTACAATAATAGTTATCAAGCGACGATAGGAATGGCGCCTTACGAGGCACGTATGGAAGGAAATGTAGGTCACCACTTTATTGGGATGAAGTAGGTGAAAGGAAAAATCTAGGACCGGCTTCAGTCGGTGAAATGATCGAGATCATTCGACAGATTCGAGTCCGAATGAAAGAAACCCAGAGCTGAAAAAAGTCTTACGCCGATGTTCGCCGAATAGATCTTAACTTTGAAATTGGGGATAAGGTTTTCCTCAAGATTTCTCCATCTAAGGGAATCATTAGATTTGGTGTCAAGGGTAAACTCAGACCAAGGTTTATAGGACCTTATGAGATTCTGGAAAAATTAGGACCTGTTGCTTATAGATTGGCCTTACCACCAAGTCTAGGAAGTGTCCATAATGTTTTCCACGTATCTCAATTGCGAAAGTACGTTTTCGACCCTAAGCACGTAATTAACCAGCAAGACGTTGTTCTTGAATCCGACTTAAGTTATGAAGAAAAACCACTGTCGAACTTGGATCGAAAAGCGCAAGAATTAAGAAACAAGCCGATTCCATTAGTAAAAGTGTTGTGGAGTCACCACGGGCAAGAAGAAGCCACGTAGGAACTCGAAGAAAAGATGAAAGAGAAATACCCTTACCTATTCGAAGAAGGTATGCAAATTTCGGGATGAAATTTCTTGTTAGAGGGGTAGGATGTAATATCCCGGATGTTTCTTCTGTCACTAAAATAAAAAGTTGTTAATTAATTAAGGCTTTGCACGCCTAAGTTAAGGAATCTCATTTTTAAGACTAACGGTGAAATCCGTTTCTGAAAATAAATTCTAGAAGTCGTTCAACCGACTACTGTATTAGGGTTTTCGCGTCTGATAGAATTTTCGTTCGAGAACTCAGATCGAAAAACCGTCTGACTTTACATTCACTTATTTTGCGAAACGAGTCTACTGGTAAAAGTCAGTTTTAATTATTTTTTCGGGTGAAATTTGGACTGTCATGTCTCAACTTTTCTTTGGATTTCGGAAATCGAATTATGCTTTCCGACTAAATAAATTATTTCCAATCTAATGGTCGAATTAGTTTTTGCCGGAAACGTAACCGTCTAAGAAATTAATTAATCTATTTCAATACGCAGTATTAGACCCGTAATCGAGATATTTTGGGATTTAAATCCCTCCAAACCGCCACCTACACCCCATTAGTCATCCTTCTTAAAAATTCTACTACTTTATGTTAAATATCTCTCTCTTAGTCATCACTTTCTTCTCTCTTGTTCCCCACCAAAATCGCCCCCCCCCCCCCCCCCCCCCTCCCCCCATCTCTCCCTCTTCTCTCTCTTGTTCTTCATCTTCAAGTTCATCTTCAAGTATGTTCTTCATTTCTTCAAGCATTCAAGCTTCCGTAACTTGCTCGTTTACAGATCGATTTCAATTCCGATTACATATTTGGAAAGGTGAGAGCCTCCTCACTTCTATCCAAACAAAAATCCTATTCTATAATTCTTGAAATTTTCGAAAATGTAAGAGAAGTAGGATTGATGTTCTAAGATCATTACATGATTATTAATGCATAGGATTGAGTTTCTATGGTTGAAATCAAGAATAAAGCATGTAGGATGAAATAGGGTAATTTTTGAAAAATACATGAACTAGTTGGTGAAGATTTAACTTGAATTTGGATGATTGATTTGTGGAATATGTTTCTATGTATTAGTATGTTGGTGTAGGAATTGTTTAAGAATTTTCTAGAAATAAAACTGAAAATGTAAGAGTTGAAGAAGCATGATTTTGATTGAATAATTGTTATGATTTTGATGATATGATTTGATATATATGATGTAGGAAGCATGTAGTTCAACATATATTAAACATAGATTTTTCTAAAAATAAAAATGAAATCGTTGGAGACGAAGAATCGTCGATAAAATTAGTTTTGATGTTGATATGGATTTATGGTTTGCATATTAGTTAATCTATGTGGTTAATGATGATAATTGGAAAGTTTGAATGAAATTTAAGAACGTCGAACTTTTCGTAAGAGACGAAGAGTCGAGCATAATCGTCGATAGAAAAATCGAACGAGAAAACTAATCGAATATTAGTGATTGTTAGTATGATAGGTTGGTTGTAGAATTAATTGAGAATTAATTATCGATTATGAAAAATCGATGCATATATGAACTTTAAATCTATGTTTTTTGTGTTTCACATGTTAGATGATCAAGATATAAGTTCCTAAAATCATAATTAGGTTAATTATGCATGATAAGATTAAGAATGGAATTTATTGAACAATTATAAGAATATTTGTATGTAAGCAGATGGAATTAAGGCTATATTAAATGAATTATGATTTCTACATGTTATAAGTTGTGTTTGATGATTGATAAGTGAAATTAGAATTATTTGAAGCATGATAGAAACTTGAATCGATAAAATCACACGTTGGAATCAAAAGTTATGAAAACGGACCTGTAGTAAACTATTTTCAAGTATGAACTTTTGATCTATGAATATATATGCATAAAGTGATATAGTAATGATATGCATGAGTGTAGTTGATGATGATGTTATATAAGTTATGAAAAAAAAATTAGAAGTTAGATATGATTTGAATTTGAAATGAAATTTGTTAAATAATTAGTTAGTTGAAAAGACGAGGAAGTGCCCGTCGTTTTGTTAATCGAGAAACGTGAAGGTGTTCACGTCAAATGATTGTGTGTGTTGACTATTTTATAATAGAAATTTCATGCACATAAAGGTTGTATAGCATTGATCGAACCTAGGGAATTGTGCGTCGAGTTTTACGAGCGATTAGGGTTTCTCGGCAGTTTTGCGACCCTTCATGAAAACGGTCATAACTCTTAGCTCGTTTAACGAAATCGAGATCCGTAAATTGGAAAGTAAACTAGACATCCGTGGCTTTCTTTTGACATAAAGCACATCCCCTGTTTTGAAGTACTCTGTTCTATAGAGGCTCCAGACTTACTGCCTTGTGCAGAAAATTTCTGAAACTCATTTTCTTAAGTTGAATTCTTTTCAACTCAATTCTTTAAGAACTAATAAGTCGTTAAGAGTTATCGACTTCCGTTATTAACTAATCTAAATGTCGAGTAAGGAACCGAATTAGTTCTAAACGAGATGTGTTCGAATCTCGTTTCTTTTAAAACAAAAGAGATTAGTTAAAGTGCAAACGCCTAAAAGACTTAACCGAATTCGAATTGCTTTTTTTTTAATCGTCTCGACCGAATTACTAAAGCATGTTTGATTGCGATAGAAGGAGGAAGTCACAATTAGAAGAAAGAACGGAAGACCGAAGACGGAAGCTTTAGTTGTTCAGTATATTGCCTAAGGTGGGTTTTTCTATATATCAAATAAAATGAGCGATGCTCGAAAATGTTTACTTACTGCTTTGATAAGTGTGTTTTCAAATTGATTATCAGTGCATAAAAGAATTTGTTTTATGTGAGTTCTTTTGTGCCATTCTGAATTGGTTCGCCATTTAAGTCGATCGGACTCTGAGTTAGTCAAAAGGGATTTTTTAGGGTTAGTGTATACGGTAGCCGGTGTGTGTGGTACTCTGTTGAGGGGTAGCCAGCCACGGTGAATAGAACGTGCGCGGAAGAAGTTAACTCTTCCCTGGCGTTGAAACAGAAGTTGGGCAAGTTGAACGTAATATCAGAAAAATGCTTGATCAAGCTATTGTGAAAAGAAAATGTTTAGTAAGCACAGACCTTTGATGAAAAACCCCGATGCGTTACTTTTTGAGATGCTTGATTAATCTATACTCTTATGATATATTTTCGGCAATGTGCCTACTAAGTATGTTTATACTTAGCCCTGCATGTGTTTATAAATGTGCAGGTTGAGTGACGATAGCGGCGGAGGTTGAATTGAGTTGTACATAGGAAAGAAGAACAATGTTTCAGTCTACGTTATTCCGCTGCAAAACTATTTCATTTTGATGTATAACTTTTTGGTTTAAGTTTCGTACTTTAAACTTAGTCTACTCTGATAACATCTTCATCGAGTGATCCTTTGAGATCGACTCTCTTTTGTTAATGAAATCGGTTCACAGATATCATCTTGTTTATTATTATTAGTTAAGGCATCAATTCAGTTAGTTATTCCCCTTTCTTCCCCGCTTCTTTAATCCAACCCCTAGTCGCACCCCGGCTTTGCCGTCCCTCGGAATTTGGGGCTGTGACACTGCGTTTCTTCCCGCACTAATTTAAACTTTGAGTATAAGTGGGAGAAAGTTGTAATAGATTGCTAGATGAATATTAGTCTCATTGTAAACTAAAAGTTTGCTTTAGTATAAGTGGGAGAATTGAAGGGTTGTATACGAAAGCAAAATTTTTTGCTTACATATAATTGTTATTTATTTCACTATATCCTCTATCTGAAATGTTTATTATTGCTTATTAATTATCTGTCCAATTATCTCAATATTAAAGGTTATATAGTGTGTTGTAGATCAAAGAAGATTATATAATTTGCATCTTATGAGGTATAAACTAATATTCAGAATCGAGACAACTTGGACGAGTTGTTGGTTTAGATTATAGCATAATAGTATTAAATAGTTTATCTTGACTATTTATTTATTTATGCTAGTATGTTAATCATATTGAAAGGATCACAGTGAGATTAATTCTTTGGTCTGACTTATTAAGAATTAAAGGTCTCGGTGACTTAAATAGTCTTAACCTTAATTGAGCTTATCAGTGTGAATAAGTGTCTGACTATTACTTTGATCTATTATAAATGAGAACTTGATAGTTGTTTGAAATTTCGTATTTTGGACAGTGGCAGTTCTTATTTGATATTGATAAAGCTGCAATAAGGATTCGTGTCCTATGAATAATGGGATGATGATATCCTTTCGAGGAACTTAATAAGTTTATTATACTAAACCCTGCAGGTGGAACTAGTTCCAGTATAATAATAAGTTTAAGTGGTAGCACTCGAGATAATTATTTATTAGTAAATAATTAATTGATTAATTAACTATTGTCAGAAGTATTTAATTAATTAATGGATATTTGATAATATTAAACACGGAGATTAATTAAGTCTAATACTAGCCCTGACTCAACTAAATAAATAAGAGGGTAAGTCAGTATTAATTCTTTAGTGGAATGAATTAATATTTATATCCGATTTATATTCTGAGCTGAATTAATTAAGTTGGATATTATCAGGTCAATCTTATTTAACTAGTAGATCCCTAAATTGGCCCAATAACCTGTGTCTCTAGTGGGCTAGGGCTTGTCTCCTACGGCCCGTAAGGGTTGTCTAGGTTTAATGAATATGAGCAATTATTCATCTATAAATACAAGGCTCATAAGACTCATTACTTACTTGCATTCTAAGCAACCAAAACCTAGAGTGAGAGAGAGAAAAACCGGCGCCCCCCACTGTAAGAGAGAGAGCTCGAATTCGATCCCATCCATCGTCGTGCTCTAGCCGGGAACAGTTTGAAAAATCACTCTGGAGTCGTTGTGCACCAAATTTGCAGGTATTTCTTACGAACATCCTATGATTGCAATTAAATACGTATGAGTATGCTAGGTATGGATTTTGTATGTGTTTGTTAGATAACCATAATTGATCCATGGGTGAAAATGAATCGGTTTTCAATAATCGGGTCCAACAATTGGTATCAGAGCCCTGGTATGTGAGTTATGGCTTTGTCGGATTAACGAACAGTAAATCCATATAAAATAAAATAAGATCAGATTTTATTTATGTATATATATGCATGCATGTTCATTATTATCGTTGTCTCATCATGGATTCGTTTTATTTCTGTTGGTTTGCCGTTTTGTCTGTTTTTACCACGAGAAAATCCGTGGTTAGGTTAGTTTTCCAGTTGTATTTTGTTATTTCGATTTGTAATTGTTGTACGGGTCGAAAAACGGAACGATTGGACAGAAAGAGGAAGGCCGACGATGGCAGGCAGCGGCGCATGGCGGCGCGTTGTCTTCACACGTAGGGTTTAACCCACGTCGTGATTCTTGATCGAACAAAATCCGACTCGACAGGGTTTTATTCTCCGCCGTCTATGGTGTTCGACTCATGATCACGGCCGAGCAACAATGCGTGAAGGCGGGGCATCGAGAAATCATGGCGGCGCATGCTTAGCACACGCAGGATGTCACGACGGCAGAGGCGTGCTCAACGCGTCTCTGCTGGGCGCTGCTGACTTCGGTCAGAGCTTGAGGGTCTGACCCTTAGGCTTGGTGTAATCGGAGCAGTGGGAGAGTAAAGGCGATTTGATCGTCGTTCTCCCAAGCCATCGTTGATGGCTTGTCCTCTCCGGCAACGGTGAACAAACTGCAACAGCAAGAGCGAGCAGCAACTTCATGGTGGAAGATGGTGAGCAGCAGATGGAGGTCAAGGCGACGGCAGTGGCGAGCGCTAGAACGGCTTCAAGTTGTGCTGCTCGTCCCGGCGCCATCGCGAGCTCGACGCTAGAAAAAGGCGGAGCACATGCGATATTGCCGTTGCTGAGCGCCTGACCTCGCTGCGTTGGCAGCAGGAGGCTAGGGGTGATGATGGTAGTGGTGGCGTGGCTGTGTTTGGGACGCGATTCCGGCGATGAAAAAATGAGATATTTTTTATTCTCGTTTCCTTCTTTGGGCGATTCTTCAAGACGACGGATATGGAAAGATTTGAAGATGAAGATTTGTTGTAATAGATAGATTTGTTTCCTATTTTATTTTGTAATAATTTAGGCAGGTACAAATATCCATGACGAGATGAAAATTTAGTTATTTTTACTGTAAATTGCATGTCGTGGGTTTAATCACCGTTAAAGTGTTGTTATTTCTAAATCATGATATAATTTGAAATTATTTGAATTTATTTGCATTTAAAAATTGCATGCTGGGAATTTATCGTATTATTCTAAGCGTGTTATGAATTCAAGCGAGCATGATTTATTATGTGAGTTCTAGAAAAAACATGTTTAGTGATTCCGTGTTTTTACGTGATTTGCATGTGAAAACCTTTTGAATTAAAATGACTAAGCATGTTAAATTGATTTTAAATAATCAAATTAGACCTCCACAATTGGTTTTAGTTGAATTAAGTTGTTAGGCTCGTGTAAACGTCCACACGATCGTGGCTTGCACGTGTTCTATTAACTTATAGACTTTTTCGAGTAAAACTTCTAAAAACATTTTAATCTCGTGAATAGTGGGAGTTTTTGCGTGTAACCGTCCACACTATCGTGGCTTGCTCGTATTAATTCTCATAGATTATTCTAGGAGAGATTAGAATAAGATAATTAATGAAATTGTTTACAAGGCGATGTCATTCTAGTAATTGCATCCATACGTGGAACGATTTTAGATTAGTTAAATTGTGGTCTGTGCTTAGATATTGTCTCGAATACAACTCCTCATCGGAGTCCCTTTTCAAGATAATATGATCTAGAAAGGTTCATTTATTAATTTTATATGTCATAAGGTTAACTTGACATAAGATAAAATTAAAAACTGGGTGTTTGGTTGAGTGGTGCGCACGTAAACGTCCGCACTATCTTAGCTTGCCTGTAAATCACTTGAGCATATGAAGGTTTGATTTAATATTGTTTTATCGAAAGGTTACAATATAAATGTTACGAACGTTTAATGCAATATTTGTGACTTATGTGCGTTTTTGAATGTTTAAATTTTTCAGATATGACTGTTACTCCATTGTTGAATGTGTTTACTGCTAAACCGCTTACCGGATCAAACTTTTTGGAATGGAAGCGCAATTTGGGATATGTCCTAGATGCCGAAGAGTACCACTTTGTACTCACTGCAGACTACACCGATGCTCAGAAAGAGGAGTCTAAGAGGTGGCATAAAGCCAATTGTATGGCGAAAGCCTACATGATGACCACAATGACCTCTGGGTTGCAAAAGCAGCATCAGTCTTTGGACACGGCTGCTGCAATCATGACTAACCTCGAGGAAATGTTCGGTAAGAGTGACCGTTCCATCCGATTCGAGATCATGAGGCAAATCATGAGCTCGAAGATGACGAAGGGCGCGTCTGTGTGCGAGCATGTGCTCGGAATGATCAATCATTTCAATGAGCTGGGCATGCTCGGTGGAGGTATCATGGATGAAGCTAAGGTCGACATGATACTCCACACTCTTCCCAAGTCCTATGAGAACTTCCGCCTCAATGCAATAATGAGCAAGAAAGTGTTCACTCTAAATGAACCGCTCAATGAACTTGTTGTTGTGGAAGGGGTTATGGGAAAGAGTCCGCAAGCTCTTACCTCTTCTTCAAAGGGTTTCCATGTTTCACTGAAAGGTGGAAAGAAATGGAAGGGCCCGGCGAAAGGTAAGAAGGGCGAAGGAAGTAGTGAGAGCAAGAGGCTAGGCCCTACCGGAGGCATTAAAAAGTCAAAGGAGAAGGGTGGAAAGTGCTTCAAGTTCAAGAAATCTGGACATTGGAAGGCTAACTGCCCCCTGTTGAAGAAGGCTCGAGGTATGACTTCTGCTCTTGTTAATGAAATATGTTTAAGTTCAAGTTCTATGCACAAGTGGGTAGTAGATACGGGCGCAACTGACCATATTTGTTATTCCTTGCAAGGGTTCCTGCGGACAAGGGAGGTGAGTAGAGGGGAGTTGAGCGTCGCCATGGGAACGGAAGCGCGAGCGGACGTTGTGGCCATAGGCGATGTTCATTTATCTTTTGAGAATTCAGTTTTAGTTTTGAGAGATGTTTTATATGTGCCAAATTTTCGGGGAAACTTGATTTCTATGGTTAAGTTGTGGAAAGATGGATACTCTATTCTTTTTTAGAGTTTTGCGACTTTTATGAAAGATGATAAGATTATCGGTTATGCACATGTTGTTGATTCTCTTTATACTATTTACTGTTCTCATGCTTCGAGTTCTTCATGTAATGATTTAACTGTTAAGCAAAAGAAGAGACCTAATTCTTCTCAAGAGAATCAAACTCTTCTTTGACACTTAAGATTGGGTCACATCAGTCTAAGGAGGATCCAAAGATTGGTTTCCGATGGAGTCTTGGGTTCATTCCAAGTCGAGTCCATCCCAATCTGTGAATCCTGCATAGAGGGAAAGATGACGACTCGGCCTTTCAAGGCCAAGGGGTATAGAGCTAAAGAAGTGTTGGAATTAATTCATTCCGACTTGTGTAGACCTATGTCAACTCAAGCTCGTGGAGGTTATGAGTATTTTGTCACTTTCATTGACGATTACTCAGGATATGGGTACATCTACCTGTTGCGCTACAAGTCCGAGTGTTTTGAAAAGTTCAAACTATTCAAAGCAGAAGTAGAGAAGCGACATGGCAAGAGTATCAAGTCGTTGCATTCTGACCACGGTGGCAAATACCTTAGCAACAAGTTTAAGGAGTACTTCTTGGAATGTGGGATTACATCCCAATTGACTACACCTGGAACACCCCAACAGAATGGTATGTCGGAGAGAAAAAATCGAACACTTCTGAAAATGGTTCGATCTATGATGAGTTATGCATCTCTACCTATCTCGTTTTGGGGATATGCTTTGGAAACAGCGGCTCACATGCTAAACTTGGTTCCCTCAAAGTCATGCCTAAAACCCCGTCCGAGCTGTGGTCCGGGTACAAGCCTAGTCTTAACCACATCCGGATTTGGGGTAGTCCGGCACATGTTTGAACAAAAAAACTGACAAGTTAAGTTCGAGAACCAAGGTGATGTTGTTTGTAAGATATCCTAGAGGAACGAAAGGTGGCTATTTCTACGTCCTAAGGATCAGAAAGTCGTTATTAGCACTAATGCGAGATTCTTAGAAGAGGACTATATGATTGGTCATAGGAAGAGAAGTGATGTCATACTTCAAGAAGTTAGAGGGGAGGAGGTGACTAGTACTCCAGTTGTGCAAGACGAGCAATCATCGGAACCTACACAAACCATTAATACTGAATCTGCAATAGAGCTTCGTCGTAGTGGGAGGGTAACTTAAGGAAAGTTGCCTAATCGATACACTCTACTTAATGAATCCAAGGATTCATTGGAATTAGCAGTGATCGAAGAAGATCCCCGGACTTACTCTGAAGCGTTAGCAGATCCTGATGCTCTTGAGTGGGAGTCATGTATGATTTCCGAGTGGGAGTCTATTACTGTCATGGATGTATACGAGAAATGTGAGCTTCCTGATGGCTGTAAAGCCATAGGATGCAAGTGGTTATACAAGAGAAAGAGAGGACCAGATGGAAAGGTTACGGCCTTTAAAGCAAGACTAGTGGCGAAAGGTTTCACCAAAGAGAGGGAATCGATTACGATGAGATATTTTCGCCAGTAGCCATGCTTAAGTCTATCCGAACTCTTATGGCAATAGCCACCTACATGAATCTTGAGGTCTGGCAAATGGATGTCAAAACTGCGTTTCTAAACGGGTATCTTGAAAAAGATAGGGACATTTATATGCTGTAGCCGGAAGGGTTCATAAAGAAAGGTGAAGAGCATATTGTGTGGAAGCTAAAGAAGTCCATTTATGGACTTAAGCAGGCTTCATGATCCTGGAACAAACATTTCAATGATGTTGTCCAAGGCTATGGCTTTGTACAATGTGAACATGAAAGTTGTGTTTACCGGGTGTGTATTTATGAGAGTCTAGTGTTTCTAGTGCTTTATGTTGATGACATTTTGTTCATTAGTGATAATGTGAATGTACTATCAAAGATTAAGGCATGGTTATCCCAGCAGTTTCAAATGAAGGATTTGGGAGAGGCAGCGTATATTCTCGGGATTAAGGTCGGTCGTGATCGATCTAAGAGAATGTTGAGTTTGTCTCAGGCAGTCTACATTGATACTGTATTATCGCATTTCAGCATGCAGAATGCTAAGAAAGGTTTCTTATCTTTCAGACATGGCGTTCATCTATCTAAGGCGATGTGTCCTACATCCCCTAAGGAGATAGCGGACATGAAGACAATCTCATATGCTTCGGTTCTGGGAAGTCTCATGTATGCAATGCAAAATACCTGGCCTGACATCTGTCATGTTGTTGGCATGGTGTCTAGATATCAGGCTAATCGTGGTTAGGGTCATTGGATTGCTGTAAAGTGCATACTCAAGTACCTTAAACGGACTAGAGAGCATGGACTGGTATATCGATCTAGTGATCTGGTTCTGGTAGGTTATGTAGATGATGATTATCAAGGAGATAAAGATCAGCAGTTTTCTACTTCTGGCTATGTATTTAAACTAGGAGGTGGAGCCATTGTGTGAAGAAGTGTGAAGCAGAAATGCATTGCATTATCCACTATGGAAGCTGAATATGTGGCTATTACTGAGGCTGCTAAGGAGGCTGTTTGGCTTAAAAACTTCTTGGCGGAGCTTGATGTGATTCCTAGTTTGTCGAGAGGTATCACAATTTATTCTGATAATGAGGCAGCAGTTGCAAATTGCAAGAAGTCTAGATTTCATCAGACAACTAAGCATATTGATGCAAGATATCACTACATTCGGCTGCTTGTCCAAGACGGTGATGTGGATGTGCAAAAGATTACAGAAGTTGATAATCTGGCTGATCCGTTTACAAAGAGTCTACCAGCTGCTATCTTTGATGAGCATGTTGAAGGCATGGGGCTTCGTTTCCTCCCACACTAAGTTAAACTTTGAGTATAAGTGGGAGAAAGTTGTAATAGATTGCTAGATGAATATTAGTCTCATTGTATACTAAAAGTTTGCTTTAGTATAAGTGGGTGAATTGAAGGGTTGTATACGAAAGCAAGATTTTTTGCTTATATACAATTGTTATTTGTTTCACTATAATTCTGCTATCTGAAATGTTTATTATTGCATATTAATTATCTGTCCAATTATCTCAATATTAAAGGTTATGTAATGTGTTGTAGATCACAGAAGATTATATAATTGGCATCTTATAAGGTATAAAATAATATTCACAATCGATACAACTTGACTATTAAATAGTTTATCTTGACTATTTATTTATGCTAGTATGTTAATCGTATTGAAAGGATCACAGTGAGATTAATTCTTTAGTCTGACTTATTAAGAATTAAAGGTCTCTGTGATTTAAATAGTTTTAACCTTAATTGGGCTTATTAGTATGAATAAGTGTCTGACTATTGCTTTGATCTATTATAAATGAGAACTTGATAGATGTTCGAAATTTTGTATTTTGGGCAGCGGCAGTTCTTATTTGATATTGATAAAGCTGCAATAAGGATCCGTGTCATATGAATAATGGGATGATTATATCCTCTCAAGGAACTTAATAAGTTTATTATATTAAACCCTGCAGGTGGAATTAGTTCCAGTATAATAATAAGTTTAAGTGGTAGCACTCGAGATAATTATTTATTAGTAAATAATTAATTGATTAATTAATTGTTGTCAGAAGTATTTAATTAATTAATGGATATTTGATAATCTTAAACATGGAGATTAATTAAGTCTAATACTAGCCCTGACTCAACTAAATAAATAAGAGGGTAAGTCATTATTAATTCTTTAGTGGAATGAATTAATATTTATATCCGATTTATATTCTGGGTTGAATTAATTAAGTCGGATATTATCAGACCAATCTTATTTAAGCTAGTAGATCCCTGAATTGGTCAAATGGCTTGTGTCTCTAGTGGGCTAGGCGCATGTCTCCTACGGCCCGTAAGGGTTGTCTAGGTTTAATGAATATGAGTAGTTATTCATCTATAAATACAAGGCTCATAAGACTCATTACTTGCTTGCATTCTAAGCAACCAAAACCTAGAGTGAGAGAGAGAAAAACCGGCGCCTCCCACTGTAAGAGAGAGAACTCGAAGTCGATCTCATCCATCATCGTGCTCTAGCCAGAAACAGTTTGGAAGATCACTTTGGAGTCGTTGTGCACCAAATTTGCAGGTATTTCTTACGAACATCCTATGATTGCAATTAAATACGTTGAAGTATGCTAGGTATGGATTTTGTATGTGTTTGTTAGATAACCATAATTGATCCATGGATGAAAATGAATCGGTTTTTAATAATTGATTCCAACATGAGTCATCCACTATATTTTTCTAGATTATTGGATTAAATTGGTTGATCAATACTAAACAAATTAACTAATTTAATATGCCAGAATGATACAATGCAGATCAGTTGATGCAATTAATTAGTGAAATAAATGAACAAATCCAATCAATAAATATTAAGGACAATACTCCCTATGTAAATATACATCTAAGTCACATGCATTGCATTCTGCCACGGCTATGAATTTTAAAGTCGTCGTCGCGACTCACATGGCTTAGTCGTCGTCGGCATCGGCGTCTCCTTTCCGGTGACCTCCTTTCTGATGCATGAAATTACATATTAAAATTCATGAATTCATAAATTAATACTCCACGAATTCACAAACTAGTTGTCTGTACCCATTCACATAGAAATCGTCCACGGTACTTGTTCTGCAGTGCATGTACGTCCTAGATTTGTACACGTTCATGCCCAATCACTTTTTTCTCCAAAATTAAAAATATTTTTTTTATTCCATATCTTTCAATATTTTATTCTAACTCATGGATTAGTTTGGTCTGAAAAGGGAGATCTGCAAATCTTTTCCGAGTCCACAGTTATTTACATGGCTAGATCTTTAATGTCATGGCTAGTGACACACATACCTTGTGCGGCCGCATATCGTTGGATTGTGCTTCAATCAACATACAATTTTTGTTCGAAGATTAGCTATTTTTCGAACAGATTCACTACAATAGAAGCAAACTACATTAAGCAATACAAAGTAAAAGATCTTTAAAAGGCATAAAAATGAAAAAACCCTAAAAAAAGGTATACATAAGCCAAAATTATACTCCCTCCGTCCATGATATGATTATCACATTGTGGACGATACGGATTTTAAAAAAAGAGTGGGTAATAGTGGATATTGTTGTGAGACGAGTAAAAGTCCAACGATAAATGTTAGTGAGATGATAAGAAATACTATAAGATTAAGACACTTGTTTACCTACACAAGCCACATACTATACATTTATTTTTTGTCATTAGTGTATTTTGTCTTTTAGTGTTTTGTCTTTAGTATGCTTTTTTTTAATTTCCAGTTTTTTTGTTCTTTTTTTATTTCCAGATTTTTTTCTTTTTTTTCTGTTTTTTTTAATTCTAGTTTTTTTTTCTTTTTTAGATTTCTTTTTCTTATTTTTTTTGTTTTCTTTTTATTTTCCAGATATTTTTTCGTTTTTTTCCGTTTTTTTCTTTTTTTTTCTATTTATTTTTTTATTTTCCAGATTTTGTTTCTTTTTTTTTTTGTTTTCCAGATTTTTTTTGTTATTTTTCAGATTTTTTTCTTCACATCTTCTTTTTTGTTTGCCTCTTCGTTTTTTTCAACATTGTCGTGACGAAATGTAATGATTGTGAAATTTTACGTTTCTTAATTACAATGTTTACTTTTCCAACGATAATAATTACTTTAACGTTCGACTAAAAGTAGAACTTGCTAAGTTCAAAAGTAAACATTATAGTAATGAAATGTAATGATTGTGAAACATTACGTTTCTTAATGACAATGTTTACTTTTCCAACGATAATAATTACTTTAACGTTCGACTAAAAGTAGAACTTGCCAAGTTCAAAAGTAGAATTGTTGTGACGAAATGTAATGATTGTAAAACTTTACGTATCTTAATGACAATGTTTACTTTTCCAATGATACTAATTACTTTAACATTTTAGCGAGCTAAAGAATTTATATTAATAACCGGAGAGAAGGTGGAGTCAGGAAAAAAAAATCTGGAAATTATAAAAAAAAAAACTGAAAAATAAAAATAAAATCTGAAAAAAAATCTGTAATTAAAAAAAACCTAATAAACAGAAACCTAGAATTAAAAAAATAAAATAAAAATGGGCGCGTGGAGGCGCGCGCCCACGCGCCAGGTGTATGGTATGCGGCGGTTGCACTAGAGCACGCCTCGAAGATTAAATATAATATGTTATGTAGGTCTACTACTATAAATGAAAGTGACAATCGTTTCGTGGACGGACTTAAATGGCCAAAGGTTATACACTCTCTCTCTACCCACTTTATTTCACTTTAAAAACTTTACTAAACATATTTTTTACTCTTAATTATTTTCTTCTTAAACCCCGTGCCCAAAAGAAACAGACCAAGCCTAGTGGGATGGAGGGAGTATTAAATAAAAAAAATGGATTAATATCAATCATTTCTTCAGTGCAGAACAAAAATGTTGGACGATTCCTAAACGCGTGCTTTTATCTACTCTTGGCGTTTTTCCCTTTAGAATTTCATAAGCGAGATTTTAATAAGGGACAAATGTGATGATACCATTTTTAGAGATAAAAATATTAATTATATCACTGATTTAAAACATATAAAAACTACTGCGTTTTGACTTTTTCGCCCTTCTTCCTGAATTTTGACATCATTATAATATATAAAATCACAATTATGTGAAAATTATGTATACTTATATATAAATTCACATTTTTGCAAATGTAAATTTGTGAATTCTGATAGTCCCGGTAACGAGTATCTGGTGTATGGGGAGGGGGGAAATACACCAGTAGCAATTTTCGTTTCGCTAAAGTCTTTTCACTGAGTTATACTGCTTAGGTCAGGTGGCTCGACAACTGAAAAAGTCAGTTGGAGCTACTCTACAACTGAGTTGCTCAATTGGAGCTGATCACACAGTTGGCAGCACACTGGCTCCTATGCCTGAAGGTCAGCTGTATGCACCAACTGAGGTTTTAATCAGTTTTACGTTGCGGAAGATGGTAGAAATTAGACTCGTTACAAAAACTGAAACCTTTGTGAAAATGGGGAACGTCAAGTTCCCAGATTAATGCAATTTGTAAATATGCAATTTGTATGCAATATGTTGGGTTAGTTGGTTAGGTAAACTGAATGTAAAATACTGAATATAAAATGCAGAAAGTAAAGTACACAATATTTTAACGTAGTTCAGAGATTGACCTCCTACGTCTACGACTTCTTTTTTGGCCAAGTAATCCACTATATAAGCTTAAACGTGCTTACCAAACGCCACACTTGGATTACGGGTTCCAAGTAAACCTAATCAGTTCGATTACGGGTTCGAACAAGACCTTGCAACACTTTTTTGGGCAAGTGCACAGTCTAGTCTTAGATTTCGAGTTCTAAGAGACCTATTCTTGGATTCCAGGTTTCAAGGAACTTGTTATTGGATTAGAGGTCTAAGGGACCTGATGACTTTTGTTCGGATTCAAAGTCAGACCTTAGGGTTGGAGTTCGGGGATTTCCAACTGGGAAGCCTTCAACATTGAGGGAAGTGGAGGCTTCGACCTAAGATAACAGACTCGATCTCTTGGGAGAGTGTCCATTGGGACACAAATAACGTAAGAAATGAACTCTAGACTCAATCAAAGAAGAGGCTTTTTGAGAGGTTAGGGGAAAGAACAGGAGGAGGTGTGAACATTCTACTTTGACTGGACTTTGTCGGAAGTCTTCTTGCTGAGGAGAGAGGTGGTCTGCTGCTGCTGTTGCGACTTCACCTTTTTCTTTTCTCTCAACTCTTCTATCTGCGATGATTTGCGTCACTGAGCTTGGATATGGAGACCTCTATTTGTAGAGAGAGATCTAACTAGCCGTTGGAAAGAGCCGTTAGAACTCTGCCAAAAGTATGGCATTCTACCTGCTTTTCTGGAAACATTCCTAAAATGGTAACTGCGACCTTTGCTTTTTGCACGTCGCTGTTGTCGGTCCATTTATGGAAAGTTCTTCATCTAACTTGTGCTTCCGAGTAGATTCAAATTTGGACTGCAACTCCTTCATCTTCAGCGTCTTCAAAGTCTTCTCTTCTCCGCTTTGCAACGTCTGACTTCGACACAACTTCTCTTCACGCTTGAACTGTATGCATTCAGTTGTGTGGCTGAGTTGAAGAGTCAACTGAGTTGCTGTCTAACTGAGTTCGTGCTTCAGATGAGGTTGATGTCTCAAGTGAGCTTGAGTCTCAGTTGAGTCTGGTCCTCAGCTAATGCTGGGTCTCAGCTGAGTTTGGGCCTCAGCTGAGTTCTGCACGAACTTCCTTCTTCAGTCCAATTGACTTCTTCTGCTTGAATCCTGTAAAGATAAAATCCCTATGCTCAAACAATGAGCTCTAGCTAAGATCAGACTAAAGACATTCATCTACTCGATTGGGATCAATTGTGATGGGACACCTTCGGTACGTCATGGTTTCCAGAAGGCAACCTCCCACTAATACTCTTAGTATTCCCCTACTTGAATGACAACCTTGCCCCAAAGCTCGTAGTAGCGGGGGGAAGTATGCCCTGCATCATGGAATCTTGCCCTTGTGGAAGATTATCTCGTGGTAATCTTCCCCGCTTATACTTTATCGACAGCTAGTCTAAAGTACAGTACGCATTTGTCTTCCAAAAGCGCATGTAGCCACTGTCGGGCCAAGGTTGCCTGCCGACAACCTTGCTCACCCTAGTTTTTCCAGAGGCGCATGTAGCCACTGTTGGGCCACAGTTGCCTGCCGACAACCTTGCTCACCCTTGGAACGTTCTGGTTTCCCATGGGCAAGGTTGATCATCAGCAACCTTGAACCCATCTCTAGATACTAAGGCTCATATAACCACAAACTTCAAAAGGAGCTGCATCATATTTACGTTCAAAAAATCTGATCTGTATATACAAGCAGAAAAACAACATCTACTCGTCAAGCAGGAATGAGTCATCTGCGAGTGGTGACCAAAAAGTAGGGGTTTTCTTCCTCTACATATAGTACTTCTTTAGCTTGCTAATATTCCATGGGCGAGACAAGACTTCTTCTTTTGCATCCATCAATTCGTAGGCTCCGCCAGCCAGGACTTCTGCAACCTTATAAGGTCCTTCCCAATTGGGCTCGAACTTCCTAGTTGGCTTCAGGGCATCAACCCTTCTCAATACGAGGTCTCCCTTGCCAAGCTGACAAACTCGTACCTTCTTATTATACGAATTACGTATTTGCTCTTTATTCCACTCTGCCTATAAACGAGCTTGCTCTCGTTCTTCTTCCACTAGATCCAACTCTTCCCTTCGGAGTTCATGGATCTGATCCTTATCATAGAATTGAACTCGATGACTTTCTGAGATCACTTCCGCGGGTATCACCGATGAAGATCCATAGACAAGCTTGAAAGGAGTCTTATTGGTAGCCCTTCGAGGGTTAGTGCGATAAGCCCACAGTACATAATCAAGCTCCTTTGCCTACAAGCCACGCTTATCATCCAACCTTGCCTTGATGCCATTGACAATTGTTATATTGGTAACTTCCACTAGGCTATTCGTTTCCGGATGCGCGACTGCTGCAAATCTTTGTTCAATCTTCAGCTTTGAGCACCATTCTATGGTTCCTTGGGCTTATGAACTGGGCACCGTTGTCCGATACTAAGACTCGAGGCACTCTATATCGACAACATATATTTTTCCATAAGAATTTTATGATTTCTACATCATCAACTTTGCTAACGGGTTCAGCTTCCACCCATTTGGAGAAGTAGTCTACAACTACTATGAGGTGGGTCATCCCTCCCTGCGCGGTGGGCAGCTTTCCGACTAGATCATTTCCCCACTTGTCGAAGGGACAAGAGGCGTACATAACTTCCAATTCCTCAACGGAAAGACGAATCAAAGGTCCATGTATTTGACATTAGGAACACTTCTTGACATACTCCTTGGCATCCTTGCCGATGTTAGGCTAATAGAATCCTGTCCGCAACACTTTCCGAGCAATATCCCTTGCTCCAGTGTGGCCTCCATTTCCTGAGTGTATTTCTTGCAAAACACTTGCACCTTCCGTCTCTGATATGCACTTCAAATAGGGGTAAGTCATGGTACGTTTGTACAGGTGATCTCAAATCATGCAGAAGTGAGCATAGAAAGCCCGTTTGAATGTGAGGGAACCTTCCATGCATCTTCCTGTCATCAAGAAGTGTATGATGGAAACTCTCCACTCCTTGATTTCTTCAATAGCCCCTACATCCAAGGCAGCAACTCTCTCTTTCTCTTTGAGATATGTAATTGGGCCATCAATTCCTTTTTCCATAGAACAGGCCAATCTTGCCAACTTGTCCGCCTGTGTATTTTCCTCTCGGGGAATTTGCTCCATTTGAAATTCTGTAAATTTTGCCTTCAATTGTATCACTTTTGCTACATAGTTGGCCATTCTTTCTTCTATAGCCAGGTAAGTTCCTTCCTTCTGGGACATAACCAATTGGGAGTCAGAAAATATCAAGACCTTCTCAGCTCCCAATCCTTCCATGATTTGCATGGCTCGCACTAACGCTTCATATTCAGCTTCATTGTTCGAAGATTTGAATCCTAGCTTGTTCGAAAATTGCACTTCTTCTGAGGTGGGAGGAATGATCAATATTCCTACACCACATCCTTCCTTAGCAACAGAACCATCCACGTAAGCTTTCCATTCAGCCAGTTCTGCACTTCGGGTAGTTTCCTGAATGAAGTCTGCCAAGGCTTGAGCTTTTATCGTAGGTCGTGGCTCAAATTTTTGATATCGTACTCTCCCAACTCTACAGCCCATTTTACCATCCTTCCCGATAAATTTGGTCTGCTGAGAATATTCCAGAATGGGAAGGTTGTCCTCACAACCACCTTGTGTGCCAGAAAGTAAAGACGTAACTTTCGAGCAGAAATCATAACCGCCAAGGCTGCTTTCTCCACATCTGAATAGTTCGCTTCAGGGCCTTGGATCATTTTACTGGTGTAGTAGATGGGTTTTTGTTCACCACCTTCTTCCCGTATCAACACCGAACTCAGCGACTCCTTTCCCACTGAGAAGTACAGATAAAGGATTTCTCCTGTCACAGGCTTTGTGAGCAAGGGCAATGCAGTCAGATGTTCTTTCAAAGCATTGAACGTTGTTTGGCACTCTTCCGTCCATTCAAACTTGTTACCTTTCCTCAAGATTTTGAAGAAAGGTAAGCTCTTCTCGGCTGAACGAGAAATAAACCGGCTCAGTGCGGTAATCTTGCCATTAAGTTTTTTAATTTCATTCAAGTTGCGGGGAGCTTGCATCTCTTGCACCGCGGAAACTTTCGTCGGATTCACTTCAATACCCCTGGGTGTGACAACATAATCCAGGAACTTTCCAGATTGTACTCCAAAAGCACACTTAGCAGGATTCAATCGAATGTCATTGCTCCTGATTACTCCAAAGACTTCTTCCAGATCAGTTGTGTGATCAACGGCTTTAAAACTCTTGACTAGCATGTCATCCACGTAAACTTCCATGATTCTTCTGATTTGCTCCCAGAAAACCAAGTCCACCATTCTCTGGTACGTTGCCCCCGCATTCTTCAAACCGATGGGCATTTTTTTGAAGCCAAATGTTTCTCCTCCAACAATGAAGCAAGCTTTCCGAATATCTCTTGGATTCATCAAGATTTGGTTATATCCTTGATAGGCATCCATCATTGATCGCAATTCACATCCAACAGTGGAATCTACCAATTGATCAATTCTGGGTAGTGGATAGTGATCCTTCGGGCATGCTTTATTCAAATCCCAGAAGTCTATGCACATTCGCCACTTCCCCCCTCCTTTGGGTACCATGACTGCATTGGAAATCCATTCAGGGTACTGAACTCTCATGATATGCCCAACTTTGAGCAATTTTTCCACTTCAACCATGATAATCTTGTCCTTCTCCGGATCAAACCTTCTCAACTTTTGCTTGACGGAGCGGACAGCTGGATCCATATTCAAATGGTGCATAGCAATTTTAGGATCAATTCCCTTTATGTCATATGTGCTGAAAGCAAACAAATCAACGCTCCTATCTACTTCATCTTCTTTCCAGCGGAGTCTTCCAGTCCTTCATTGGGTCGCTTGGCAGCCTTACCAGACACCTTGACTTCTTTGACATAACATGCTCTGGAAGCATCTTGCTCTCCAGCCAACTCTCACACTCTATCATTCACAGGGAACTTCAGTTTTATGTGGAAAGTGGACACTACTGCCTCGAACTCATTGAGGGCAGGCCTGCCCAAAATCACATTATAAGATGATGCTGTATCCACCACCAAGAACTTTATCATGCGCACCTTCCTCAAGGGGAACTCTCCCATTGCCATGGACAATAAAGCTAATCCTCGATGATGAATAGCTCCTCCCGCAAATCCATATAGAGGGGTTTCGATGGACTGCAACTCAATGTTTAACTTTATGCTTTCGAAGCAATGGCCGAATATTACATTCGCCAAACTTTTCGTGTCCACAAGTACACTGGAGACATCGTAACCACAAATCTCCCTAGTGGCCACCAAAGCATCATCATGTGGTCGTAGAACAACAATCTCATCTCCAGGGCTGAATTGTATCAAGGGGTAGTTTCTCACACTCCTTACTTTATGCACTCGCTCCACTGCATGCGTATATATGGAACTTTGGCGAAGGCCTTTCTTGCGCTGTTGGAATCACCTCCTGAAGGTCTACCTACTATCATGTTGATGTGTCCCTTTTTCTGGGAGGGCTCCTCTCTTTTCAGAGATCTAGGATGCTCATATTCCTTCCTCGGTGACCGAGGGCATTGGTATTCTTTTCTGCCATCCTCCTTCCTTTAGTGATCACGTTCCTTCTTCACAAATTCCACTAGTTTGCCATCTTTTACCAATCGTTCTATGGCATCCTTCAAATGTCTGCATTGATTTGTTTCGTGACCAAATTCATTATGGTATTCACAATAGGGACCCACTCTGGGATTCTGAGGTTCCCTCCAATAGCTCCGAGGTAGAGAGAACCATATCTGCTACCTGGACAATATTGTAAAGAGCTTAGCGGGTGCCACTGTGAGAGGGGTGTAAGTGTAATTGTCTTTATCAAATTTCTCCTTTCTTGGAAAATTACGGGGTTCTTTTCTTCTATCATTCTTTTCCTTCTTCTCGTCTATCCCACGAGAAGTCATGTCGGGGATAGGCAAGGATGTCTCCTGACGTGGACGGATGGTTCGATCTTCTTCCTTCTTCATCCCCCTGGCCTCTTCCAAGTTTACAAACTTATCTGCTCTAGCTAAGAGATCTTCGAATGAAGTGCATGCTTTCTTGGCCAAGGAACTAAAGAAGTCTCCATCGCATAAGCCTTGTGTTAAGGCATACATCTTAACCTTCGAAATAGCGGTGGGAACTTCCAAGGCGGCAGAGTTGAACCTTCGAAGGTAATCTCTGAGATTTTCATGGGAACCTTTTTTGAGGGACATCAAATATACAGAAGTGCGACTTTGCCTCTGAGCACTTGCAAATTGATGTCGGAAAAGGTTGCTGAAGTCAGTAAAAGTCCGTATGCATGCCGGATTCAACTGACTAAACTATCTTTGTGCTGATTTAGTGAGAGTTGTGAGGAAGACTCTACACTTAACTCCATTGGTATACTGATGGAGGGTGGAACTGTTCTCGAAACTGATGAGGTGTACCATAGGATCCGTAGTTCCATCATATTGCTCTCGTATCCATCTGAAATTCACAGGCAAGGTTTCCTGCAGTATTGCATCACTGAAAGGAGAACCTATTTCATCAAAATCATTTGAATCGGGCTTCAATAAACGCCTCTTCATCTCTTTCATTTCTTTTCTCAAAGTAGCCACCTTTGTACCAGTGGCAGATGCCAATTCGGAATAAGGCTGGTAGGAAGCAGACTAATCTTCTTCATCAGGTTGGCTGCTGAGGTAGCTTCCAACCACTCTTTTCTGTTCATGCGACCCTTCTCAGGAATGTAGGGTACTCTTGATCTCAGGCCATACCCGGAATGTTGCCCCTCATGAGAGGTGAACCTTCTCTCATCGGAATGTTCCCTTTGTTCTTGCTAGGGTTTTCTTGAATTGTTTCTAGGCGTTCTCTCTGGCCTTTTTCATTTTCTCGCAACAATCTTTCTAGTAGTTGACATATC
This sequence comes from Schizonepeta tenuifolia, assembly GCA_029490685.1. Lineage (NCBI taxonomy): Eukaryota > Viridiplantae > Streptophyta > Magnoliopsida > Lamiales > Lamiaceae > Schizonepeta > Schizonepeta tenuifolia. The sequence continues at coordinate 12,349,965 of CM055960.1, read as the reverse complement.
TGAGTCGAATCCAAACCAAACATGTGCTCTGTGTTTGAGGATGAGGCAACCATGCCGGGTGAAGTAACCTGATTAGGTTGGCTCTGTGGGAGTACTGATAACCCTAACTCTTCTCTGAGAGTTAAAGGTCTTTGCAAGCTTCCTCGCCTGACCCTAGTTGCAGAGGGAGGGTCTCCCAGGATCGTTTGGCTATGTGGTGTAACAGATTCCTCAAATTCCTGCCCCAGATTTCGGGGAGGAGTTGTCATTATCTATAACATTCGAGGAATAGCTTTAGCTCTTCATTTCATCTTTTCATGGCTCGAGCAGATAATAGGTAGCCAAATAATATCCCATAATATCCATGCAAATATACAATCAAACATATCCATCGAAATCATGTGTTTCTAGAAAATAATTATGCTTCATCATGCTTTATGGTCAGATTTTTCTTAACAACAAATAATCATTCCATGTTCATGCTTATTCATGGGTCTATCCATACGAAATTCATCATATATGCAGATATGGATTTGGGAAAAACAAGTTCATGCATAAATCGATCTTGATGTTCAAGATGTTTTTGGAAGAAAATGATAAAGCAGATCTCACGTCTTAGTTTTGACTTATCCACAGACGGCGCAGTTGATGGGGTCGAGATTTGTAATCCTCGAACATACAGATGTTCAAGAATCGTAAACACATAATAGGTACCTTGTGTCGACGAGATTATGTTGAGAAGAGCTTCTTCACGTGGATTTGATCCTTGAAATCCGACCTGTAAAGCGTAACGTCGGGTTGTGTGCCGGCGTCGTGTCTCCGATTGTCACACCCCGACTCTCGAGGTGCGACTTACGAATAACAACAAAACCTAAACAACTAACAATCAACTCAAATAAGGGGAAACATGCTCGGGGAAAACGATAATGAAAGATAAGGCAATCGAATTGGGCTTCCAAAAACACAACGAAGTAATATCCGAGCATCTCAAAACTACATATAACAAGAAGATGAATAAGTATTTCATGCTGACAAGGATAGAATTCCAACCAATACGAGAATGCAACATATACCAAGTGAAGATAAGCAGATTCAACAAAAGGTTTTAAAGTCAACGAGCCCATCGCTCGGAAGTATAAGTCAAGAAGTTAAGAATTTAACAAGTTTTCAAAATCATCGAGTACAACACTCGGAAACAAAAACATAAGTATCAAAGTATTAGCATCAACAGACATCAATTCAAAAGGGTTGCAGCGGAAACTTGCATCAAAACCCAACATCTGCACGTATGAAGACGTACAAATGCCAGTCTGATATTCAACTCGACTCAACCAAAAGAACCACACCACACCACCAAGTATCCATGCGATCGCCATCCAGTCAACCTGCATGTTTAGAAACACACGCAGGGCTGAGTACTTCGTACTCAGTGAACACAAGCCAAAACATTTGAATAAAGATGCTTCTTAAAGCTATAACAATTGAACTTGCCTTGCCGAACAGCACAAGTATTTAAGCAGTTTAAAAACAGTTTACTTGTGCATATTAAAAACATTTTCTTTAAAACAGACTGCGCAGTCAAATATAACATATAATATAACAGTATGCATCATCTGTCACAAACAATCTTACTGTGCCGAGAAGTAGGCCTCCTTCTTGAGCACTGTGACCGGCCTAACCGAAGCAAGGCTCACAGTCACCTCAACATATACCACACGTGGGTTTCCTGCCTTTCACAGGATAATAACATCTTCACATAAACAGATGATAACACATACCAATTTTAATAAAAACGGCAAGTCAATCGCATTTAAAATTATATCATAGTACTCAATAGCATAATTAATTCTCATCGATAGTTTTGGTTTAGAAAAGCCCACCTGACTTCCGAAGATTCTAGCTAGGCGGTTTAGGGCTATTTATCCTTGCTTAGCGATCCGTCCGGCTCGATCCTTCACAGTTCGACATCGATAAAGGAAAAATAAGATACGCAAAAGACGGACACAAAGGCGTTGGGTTCAACTGAAGGACTTCTACTTGAGTCGTTTCTCTCTTCGCTCTAACTTTTCTAAAGGATCTTGCGTTCTCGTCTTTAAATCCTTAACTCTACTCGAATTGGTTAATATTACTACTCAACGTCTTAACACTTTCTCACTTTAATTATTAAACGTCGTTCATCTACATTTTATTACTCGAGTTTTCTTTCAAAAGACTTTAATTTATCCTCGATTTAACAATCAATAACTCAATCATTTTGTATACAAATAATTCAATTATTCTTCACATCATAACTAATATCATGCATTTAAACACTTATTCAATCATATAATGAATTCAAATAAATCAAACATACTTCAAGACACATTAACATTCATTCAATTTAGACATTAAAACCTAACTCGATTATGCATTTCTTTTCATAAAGGCTCAAACTATTTACTCTATCTTTCTTATTTTATAGACAACGCTTTATTCCAAATTTGACATCTTATGAGGTATTTTATAACTCTTACTCAATTAATATAAATTCTCTTCAATTATTATTAAACTCTTATGAAATTGGAATTTCTTATCCATTTCTAATTCGATTCTTATTTCTTAATCTCGACTATTATTTTTCTAATTATTAACTCGGTAATTTCTCTCGGTTTATTTTTAATTCGCTTGGTTGAAAGCAACGTACTCAATTAATTATTTTTAATTAGCTTCTTTCAAACCATTACTCGACACCTTATTCTATTATTATTTTCTTGATTAACTTATACGAGTTTTTAACTTAACTCGTCTAGCATCTCTTCTCCATTCGATTAAAATTTCCTTTTTATTTTTTTCTCGATTAATTCTTTCAAACTCGGTCTTCTCAATTCTTGCTCATTTATTTAATAAATTCTTCTTCTTTTGTCTTTATCTTTTTAAACCACTTTCTTACTTAACAATTTCTTTGTTATTCAATAAACATTTTTATAAACTAGTTCATTTTATTAGGTAGGTTGCAAAATATCTTTTTGTTGTAGTTAATTAAAAATTCAAGTTTTTGAGTTTTATTACAAGAAAATTTATTTGATATATCTTTTTATGCATTTTTCCATCTTTTAACAAATTAAAAGCTTTTGAACTTCATTTCTTTTATTACAAGACTTCCATCTTTATTTACAAATTAAACTAGTATTCATACATACATTATAACATCTAAACATCCAATCTTTCCTATATTGTCATAAATTATTTTCTTTCAAAAACTTAACATGTAATTCAATCTTCTTAAACTTAACCATATGAATGATTTCATCAACATATCATACAATCATCTCATGATCAAATCATCACTCAATTTATTAACAAAATCAACAAAATAAATTTCTCCAATTTTTCTCAAAACACACGGCATACATGCATTTCCTTGTGCATTTTATTTCTCAATTTTTCATGCATATAATCTCATTCTCAACATGATAAAGATAATAAATCAAACATCAAAATATCAATAACTCAAAGGATTCACATTTTCCTATTTTTTCCTATAATTTCGGTATTTATCAAGTTTTTAGGGTTTTAATTTCTTTTTCTTTTCTTAATTCATCGATTAAAACCTAATGTTCGATTCTCCTAACGATTTTTCTTCACTCGATTATCACTGCAAATCCTAAGTTTGCCTAAACATAAATAAATATCATGCATGCATAGTTTCTTTCTTTTAGGACTTAGAAATATACATATATACAATTAATCAAATGAATATCATACTTTAAATTAAATGGATTTCTTCTCCTTGGCTTCTTGGAATCGAAATGGGAGGGAAATGGAGCTTCAAAACTTGAACTTGGATGGAAGAAAGAACTCTTCTTGAATCCTCAAAGAAAAGAATAACATAAAAATTAATCATCTATCTCTTTTAGGGCTTAAGAGCCAAAATGAAGAAAATAGGGATGATGATTTGAGTTTCAATTCAAGAGCTTGAAGGATTATTACCTTTTCTTGAAGATATGAATGAAATGGATAGAGGATGATGCTTTCTACTTCATTTTCATGGATAATGAGCTTGGATTCATGGTTGCATGGAAGAAAAATCAAATGTAGGTGTGTGTGTGTGAGAGTGCCGAGAGTGAGGGAGAGTAGAGAGTGAGAGAGTTTTGTTTTTCTTGTTGTTTGAGAGAGAGAGTTCGAATGAGAGAGAGAGTTGGAGTGTAATGAATGAACTCTTCCTTCTTAGCAATAGATGTATGAATTTGAAATCCAACACAAAGAATAAAGTGTGATGGCAAGTTGGTGTTGGAAGTTGTAATTGTTTAAAGTGATTGATAGATGGATGATTTGATGTAGTTTGCATGCAACTTTTGGTAATGTCATGTAGAAGACAAAATCATCACACTTAATCTTGGAAATTGGAGAGAGATGGGAGAGAGGTGTGAGGTGGCGTGAGAGGGAGAGAGGTGTGTCGACACTTGTCCTCGTCGTGTCGTTACAGGTATTAATTACCCGGTTGTAAAGGTTTTCCGGATAAAATGATTCGTATTAATTCCTTTTTATGTTATCAACGAGTCTAACCTCTTCTCGTCTCACTTTCGACACTAAAACATCTCAATCCTATTTCACGTCTCAATTAAAAGATTAACGAATTCGATCATTTAGTCTTTTAAATCTCAAAGGAATTTAGTCGGCTTATTAATCCGTTTATTAATCCTTTAAAGATTAAACCCTCATTGCTCTTCTCAATTCTCGGATAAGCTCTTACCCTATCTCAGTGACCTTAGAAGCAATTCTAGGTTCAAAGATTCTAATTCAACTCTATTCTAAGTTCATCGTATAAATAAATTTCTCGGCGGTTAACATTATTCTATCTCAATTAAACAAACTCTTCGGGATTTTTATGGAATTTAATCTTATACTCATTTTCATATAAACAACCCAACAAGTATATCACATCATCATCATCTCAGATAAATAGAACAGATAAATTCACACAAAACTCACAAAGCATTCTAAACGTTTTACTCATTTCCCTTCGTTTAGAAAAGAAAATTTTTATTCCTAAATTCTAATCTTTTAACTCACTCGGTTAAATAAACGCTCTCTAAAGGCATAAAAGCTCGGGGTATTACATCCTCACCCTCTTAAAAAAAAATTTCGTCCCGAAATTTACTGACCTTAAGAAAATAACTCGGGATACTTTGCTTTCATCTTTTCTTCGAGTTCCCAAGTGGCTTCTTCAAGATTATGGTGACACCACTTGACTTTCACTAAGGAAATCGACTTCGTTCTAAGCTGCTGGATTTTATGGTCTAAAATCTCTTCGGGTTTTTCCTCGTAGCTTAGGTCGGGTTTTATCTCGACATCTTCTCGGCGTATTACGTGCTTCGGATCGAAGACGTACTTTCTCAGTTGCGATACGTGAAAAACGTTATGCGAACTTCCAAAACTAGGCGGTAACGCTAAACGATACGATACGGATCCAATCCTCTCAAGGATCTCGTACGGTCTTATAAAACGAGGCTTAAGCTTTCCCTTAACTCCAAAACGATATACTCCTCTCGAGGGGGATACTTTCAAAAATACTTTATCTCCTTCCTCAAACTCCAACTTGGATCTTCGATTATCGGCATACGACTTCTGTCGACTCTGAGCTTCTTTAATCTTCTCGCGGATTTGACGTACGGATTCTATCATTTCCTCAATCGCTTCTGGCCCTAACACTTTCCTTTCACCCACTTCATTCCAATAAAGTGGCAATCTACACTTCTTTCAATAAAGAGCTTCATAAGGGGCCATTCCTATCGTATTCTGATAGCTGTTGTTGTATGCGAATTCAACAAGAGGTAAAACATTTTCCCATTCAAGTCCTTTATCTAACAGGACGGCTCTCAACATATCTTCGAGAATTTGAATCGTTCACTCGGACTGACCATCGGTTTGGGGATGGTAAGCAGTGCTGAATTGCAACTGAGTTCCCAACTCTTTGTGGAAACTCTCCCAAAAACGGGCTGTGAACTTCAAGTCTCTATCAGAGATAATCGTCTTCGGCACTCCGTGCAACTTCACAATTTCTTTGATGTAGATCTCGGCTAACTTGGCTGATCCATAGGTATGTGGAATAGGTATAAAATGAGCAAACTTTGTCAACCTATCCACTATTACCCATACTACTGTATTTCCTTTTCTTGATCTTGGCAATCCTGTCACAAAATCCATTGTGATTCCATCCCACTTCCATTCTGGGACTGGTAACGGTTGCAGAGGTCCATACGGTCTTTGATGTAAGGACTTTACTTGTTGGCAAGCTAAACATTTTTCAACAAACAAAGCCACATCCATCTTCATTCCATTCCACCAAAACTGTTTCCTTAAGTCTTGGTACATCTTCGTGCTGCCGGGGTGAGCTGTATACGGGGTTTCGTGAGCTTCACTCATTATTTCATTCTTCAACTTGTCATCGTTAGGCACGCAAATTCTTCCTTGGTACAACAACGCATTATCGCTCGATTTCGAAAAATCTTTAACTTCTCCACTTCTCACCTTCCTTCGTAACTTCTCCATTTCTTCGTCTCTTCTTTAGCTTCCTACGATGCGGGTTCTCAAGTCAGGCATTACTATTAAGGTAGCAATCATTTGGTCTACTGTTGCTGGGGGTATGATTACTTCAATCCTCATTCTCACAGTTTCTTCAATCAGCTCAACTTCATCGGTTAAAATGAATCCTAATTCGGTCTCATCCGAATTTTCCTTCCTTCTCTTTCTACTTAATGCGTCAGCTACTACGTCGCTTTACCGGGATGGTAAGATATCTTGCAATCGTAATCTTTAACTAACTCGAGCCATCTCCTTTGTCTCATGTTTAACTCCTTCTACTCGAAAAAGTACTTCAAGCTCTTATGATCTGAGAATATTTCACACTTCGCTCCATAAAGGTAATGTCGCCATATCTTCAAAGCATGAACGACAGCTGCTAATTCTAGGTCATGAGTTGGATACTTCTCTTCATGAGGTTTGAGTTGCCTGGAAGCATATGCAATTACTTTCCCATTTTGCATTAGCACACATCCTAGTCCTTGAGCAGATGCATCGGTATATACAATGTAGTCCCTGTCTGGCTCGGGTAGGGCTAAAACTGGGGCTGTAGTCAATCTCATCTTAAGTTCTTGGAAACTTCTTTCACAATCTTCCGTCCACTCGAACTTTGTCTCTTTCTTCAATAGGCTCGTCATCGGCTTCGCGATCTTAGAGAATTCTTCAATGAATCTCCGGTAGTATCCTGCCAAACCGAGGAAACTACGGATTTCGTGCACTGACGTCGGGGACTTCCACTCTTGCACAGCTTTCACTTTCTCCATATCTACTTTGATTCCTTCGGACGAAACGACATGTCCTAAGAAATTTACTTCCTTTAACCAAAATTCGCACTTACTGAATTTGGCATACAGCTTTTCCGCTCTAAGTGTTTCCAACACAATTCTTAAATGTTCCTCATGCTCAGCCTCACTTCTTGAATACACCAAAATGTCGTCTATAAAGACAATCACGAACTTATCCAAATATTCGTGAAAAACTCTATTCATCATATCCATAAACACTGCCGGAGCATTTGTTAATCCAAATGGCATTACTATGAATTCGTAATGTCCATATCTCGTTCTAAAAGCAGTCTTTGGAATATCTTCTTGCTTGATCTTCAGTTGATGGTATCCAGACCTTAAGTCAATCTTGAAGAAAACACCGGCTCCTTTTAGCTGGTCAAACAAATCATCTATCCTTGGCAAAGGATATTTGTTCTTCAGTGTAATCTTGTTTAACTCTCGGTAGTCTATGCACATTCTCAAAATACCATCTTTCTTCTTTACAAATAAAATTGGAGCACCCCAAGGCGATACACTTGGTCGAATATAGCCTAAGTCCAACAATTCTTGCAGTTGGATCTTCAACTCTTGAAGTTCCTTTAGAGCCATTCTATACGGTGCCTTGGATATCGGGGCTGATCCGGGTTCTAAATCGATTGAAAACTCTAATTGACGGTCAGGGGGTAAGCCTGGTAACACTTCTGGAAACACATCCTTGAATTCTCTCACGATTGGAACATCATCGATACTCAATTCTTGATTCTCGTCCTTATTCAGATAGACTAGGTACGCTTGTGTACCTCTCTTCCGCATCAATCTCTGTGCTTTCATGGCTGAAATTATCGGCACGCTCTTCTTCACTCTCTTTTCCATTCCGAAATCTATGGTTGACTCTTTTCCAGGGGGTTTAAACGATATCTGCCTCAAATCGCATCGAATCATCGCAAAGTTCTCGGTTAGCCAATCCATTCCTAGAATTATATCAACGTCACGTATCTGGATCACATTAAGGGATTTCGCGACTAACTTACGGTTTCCGACCTCAAATTCTAAATTCGAACAAACACGCGAAACTAACGCAGATTTTCCTAAAGGGGTTGCGACACTAAGCATCTGGTTCGATTCTTCTACTTCCAATTCTAGGTTCTCTACGCAAATGCTAGATATAAACGAATGCGAAGCTCCTGTATCGAACAAAACAATAACAGGTATGTTATTAAGCTTTCCCATACCTGCCAAATTTCCTTTCTCCTTCTCCAGCGGCTTCTGTTCAATCGCGTACGTTCTTTGGAAAAGCGGAGGTTCTTGCTGCGAAGGTTGCTGCTTTGGTTGCGGCGGCTTACGTTGACGCGGGACAAACTTTTGCAGAGGAGCTGCCTCGATAGCTTTCATCTGCGACGGTTGGAATTGGTTTGGTCTTCCGCTTCTAAACCCTTGTTGCTTACTCGGGCACTGGTTCGAAAAATGACCAGGTTGACCACAAGTGTAGCAAACATTACTTCCGCTCTTACAAACGCCTTGGTGCATTTTTCCGCATTTCGCACAGGGAGGGAATCCTAAAGGTCCTATGGGTAGGTTGCCTCGGTTGATCTGCGGTGCTTTTTCCTTCTGGGGCTGTTGTTGGCTTTTTCCTTGCCACTGCTTCTTGTTCGGGTGGTTTCCACCATTCCACTTTCCCTTCCTCTTTCTGTATTGGCCGAACTGGGGTTGCTGAGTAGACGTAGTCGTGATCATCTGGCTTTGAGGTTGAGGATTCGCAGGGAGATGCGATCCTTTCTCTGGTTGCATTGCTAACTCCATATCTAGGGCTCGATTTAAAGCTTCGGCGTAAGTCAAACCACTTTGACTAGCGAGGACTACTCGGATGTCTTGCCTCAGTCCTGATCGGAACAATTCGCACATCTTCTCATCGGTATCGACCATATCGGGTGCAAATCGGGCTAACTCGCAAAATTCTCGGTCATACTCAGCTACAGACTTTTTCCCTTGTTTCAAACTGGTAAATTCGTTAGATTTTTGCTTACGATAACTTCTTGGCACAAACTTTTCGTATAAGGCTTCCTTAAATTGATCCCACGTTAATTCTTCACGCTCTTCGGGAGAATACATCCTCTGTTTCACTTCCCACCAATAATCGGCTGTCCCTTTTAACTGGTACGTCATGCATTCCAAACGCTCACGATCGGAACAACGAAGGAAACGGAAAATTCGCTCCAAAGAACGAATCCAGTCCTCGGCATCAGCCGGACTGCCTTTACCATCGAACACTGGGGGATTTTGTCGGAGAAAAAGCTCTTCGACTCGTCTTTCATTTGGAGGGGGCGGAGTAGGATCACGCTGTCCTTCCGGGTTGTCTTCTGGAATTCTGACGTTTCTGCGTCTTGGCGGCATTCTAAAAATTACAACAAGGAAAACTTTAACCACTCTAGCTCTTTAGTTCACAAGGAACCTTTCACGATTCTGAAAACATTTCTCTTTTGGGAGGAATACGATTCTCAATCGGTACTTAAATAATTTAAAAGCAATTAAAAACTTTCTCAAATAATTCATTACTTCAACTTCTCATATATACACATGCATCTCATTCAGTTTCTAATAATCATCAAACATTCATATCATCATTATATATTCTCAGAACAATCAATCATAATCACAGAATAAAATTTCATCACTTCATGCTCATATACTCAATTCGATAACTCAGGAAATTCAAATTTCAATTCAAAAAGAACTCAATATCTCAATTTCAAATCGCTCGACGGCGGCCTTCTTAAGGACTTATAACAAATAGGGAATTACTTGAAAATTTTCCCTTCTTCCTAAATTAAATTATGCAAGTCTTAACCACAAATTACATCATAACTGAAATATATAAAAGAGTTCATCTCTCTAACACACTCGAATTAAAAGCACTTAAGTTCAATAGCTTCCTTGAAACACTCCTACACACAGAAATCATCTTCACTTGGCCCATTATCATCGTAGTGCTCCGCTTCGGGGTCTACTCCATAATGCTCTATGGTTTCTTCGTCTTCCTCGAGGTCCTCTTCTTCTTCCTCTTCTTCCTCAAGCATTTGACCTTCAAACTGCACATCATCTTCTTCGACGTTGTCATCCTCGATGGCGAAACACTAGCGCTCAGCTTCTCTCAAGGCTTCCTCGCAGTCTTCCAAGGTATAGTTCATCGCAACTAGCTCGGATTCAACCCATGGCGGGGTATTGGGATTCTCTTCTTGAAGAAAGTGGGGAGCTACATCAGTGGAGACGCCACTTTGAGAGTCATGCTCGTCTTCTAGCCTTGCTGGGGAGATAGATGTACGAGCAAAAGAAGCAGGAAAGACATTGCTGGGTAGGGTTTGGAGATATCCTTTTCCTACAGTCGTTGCGTCAGTTGGCTCACTTCCATTCTCAATGTCGTTGCCTGGACGGGCTGGTCTAGAGGATTCTGCTTTAGGATGACTTGAAAAGGTTACTTGCTGATGACACATATAAGTAACAAACTGATCTTCATTTGATAGAGGATTTTCATTGCATCCACTCGGCTGCAATGTTGGCAAGTTAGACAAAATAAAAGGGTCAAAAGAATGAATTAAAGCACACCACTTACAATTAGATGATCTGAGTGGGGTCTCCGAGGTTCAAGAATAGTTCGTGGCGGCAAATTGATTTGGAGGGAGACGGGTTCACTTGGAGGAATTGATGGAGGAGTACGGACAATTTCATTTAGCGGACTTGGAGTATCATCATCATATGGTTCGGGCGGAGGAGCGCTATAAGACATAAAACGGGCTGAAATCGCGGGGATAAAAGCATTCACATCGCCGTATAAGGTTCGGTCGAAATAACGGTAGCCTAGAAATCGAGGGACAAGACAAGCTGCCCATTCCTTCCATTCTTGCGGTAGAGCTTGAATTAAATGCATCATGCCTTCTAACGGTCCTATGTCCATATACTGGACTCTTCCCCAAATCGTATGATATCGTGCTAAAAATTCCGCTAACGACTCGGTACTCATCTTCCTCACGTACAAGTATTCTTGCATCCAATCGTTGTCGTCCATCCTATACGAATTTTTAAACGCATAAGAACACTTAACAATTAATCGAACATATTATAAATTCCACTACATACTCTTTCTGCGTTCCAAAGAGGGATTTTCGGGCAATTCCAAATCACGTAACCAATCGCACACGCGTCTTATTCATTCCGATCTTTTCACACGCATTCGCAAAGGGGAGGACATTCTAAAGCAACCTAGTTATTAATCAACTTAGCAACTTTCATCTCAAAACATCACAATTCAATAATAACTTAAAAGAAATTCTCAACACTTTGATAACTCAAATATCACTTTAACTTGAAAAAACTTTTAGAAAATAAGACATACCTGGTTGCCGGATGAGATGGAGGATAACTTGGTGTGGTTTACTGACTCAAACAAGTCTAGGAATTAAATCTAGACTCAACTCATAAAGGAATAACAGACTTCAAAGCAATTCAAAGCCTTGCTCTGATACCAACCTGTCACACCCCGACTCTCGAGGTGCGACTTACGAATAACAACAAAACCTAAACAACTAACAATCAACTCAAATAAGGGGAAACATGCTCGGGGAAAACGATAATGAAAGATAAGGCAATCGAATTGGGCTTCCAAAAACACAACGAAGTAATATCCGAGCATCTCAAAACTACATATAACAAGAAGATGAATAAGTATTTCATGCTGACAAGGATAGAATTCCAACCAATACGAGAATGCAACATATACCAAGTGAAGATAATCAGATTCAACAAAAGGTTTTAAAGTCAACGAGCCCATCGCTCGGAAGTATAAGTCAAGAAGTTAAGAATTTAACAAGTTTTCAAAATCATCGAGTACAACACTCGGAAACAAAAACATAAGTATCAAAGTATTAGCATCAACAGACATCAATTCAAAAGGGTTGCAGCGGAAACTTGCATCAAAACCCAACATCTGCACGTATGAAGACGTACAAATGCCAGTCTGATATTCAACTCGACTCAACCAAAAGAACCACACCACACCACCAAGTATCCATGCATTGTCCCGTATCTTACATGACCTTTATCCCGTGCATTCACAAGACTTGTAACAATATTAACACGTAGATGATTGCATACCAAAATATTTAGAACATTTAGGCAAGTCAATCAATTGGAAAAGCGCACGTAATATGTAAATAGTACACGCATTCATCATTTGATTTTAGTTCAGAAAGCCCGCCTGTCCTCTGAAGATCTAGCTAGGCGGCTTACTCTTTTTGTCCTCGCTACTTTTCCATCCCGCTTGATCCTTCACAATTTAACATCGAATAAGGACAAGACTCTGGTCGCGTAAGACGTAAAGTAGATTTTGGGCTTGGTTTGGAGGACTTCTACATTACTCGAGTCTTTTCTATATTATTTTAACTTTTCTAAGTCGACATTTTTTCTCGACTTTCTCATTCTCGATTTATCTACTCTACTCGGTTACTAGATAAACTTTGTCTCACTTTCTCGTTTCTAGAAGATAATATTACTTTAGTTCTTTCCCCTAAACGAAAGAATACTATTCATCTCGACTATACTTCTCAAGTTCTCGATTCTTAATTCTTAACTATCGGCATCTCAAATCATTCATATCATAAACGAGCATTTACAACATATAACAATTTATTTCACAATGAAATAATAATAAGAAAAACATTTCACTTAAGCACATAAGTCCAATCAAACATGATTTATGCAATGAACAGTTAACTCGACACTGCTTGACTTTATTCTTGGAAAAATGTTAACTTCGGAAAAAAAAAAGATAATCTCATCTACTTTTAATAATTAAATTCAAATAATAAGAATTTTGAATTTAAAACTCAACTTCTATTTAATATTTCTCGATTTAAAATACGTCATTAGTTCTCAATAGACGAACATATACTCGTATAAATTCTCGTCTTAATACTTAACTTCCAACAATATATACACACACACACACACACACACACATATATATATATATATATTCTTTTTCTTAATTAAATTTTCTTTTCTTTATTGTATAAAATCTCGACTTTCTATTTAAAAACTCGAAGTTCGATAACTTTGTCGTCTTATCTAAAGACTTAGAAAGCAAACTCGATTATTTTTACTCAAGCATCATCATTCAATCATCCAATACTCGACACATCATCAAAGAACGAACATTCAAATAATTAAAACTCACCAAACTCGATTTTCACATTTTGATAAATATCATTTACTCGATCTCAACTTAAGACTTCATTTTATCTAAGCTATTTCTTCATAGCATTATTTAATCATCACATATAAACTTACATTTCAAAACTCATATTTTATAATTCCTTAATTAATTAAGAAATTATTTTATTAACTTATCTATTTCTACTTTTATTATTATTATTTATATTTTTATTTTTATTCTAAAAACTCTCTTTGATTGATCTCATAATCAAAACAAGTAAACAAACTCGATCTCGATTAAATTATCTCTTAAGCTTTTATACTCACTTCTTAAAACATTTTTCTCCTTACAAGAGAATTTATCTCTCTTTATTTTAATTACTCTTTTATTTCTTATTCGATTGAACAAACTTAATCTCGATTAACTCATCTTTAATTTTCATACTCGACCTTTAATCTCATCTACTTGGTTCTAATTTCTCTTTTTATTTCTCAACTAATATTATTATTATCTCTCTTTTTAATTATTATTATTAAACTCATATAATTTCTTCTATTAATTACCTAATTCTTAACAAAGAAATACTTTTCTTTGTTTTACTAAACTCATAACTCATTAATAAAATATTTATTCTCTTTTTATTTCTATTTTATTTTTCGATTTTCTTATTATTTTATTAATTTTCAAAAATTGATTAATTTTATAATTAATTTAATGCATCGTCAAATCTTCATGTTCTTCACCAAGAACACACACTCATATATTCATATTTTCACCAAGAACACCTAGAACACACACTAACTCTTCAAACTCATTTCCATCGATTTTTACACACTTTTATAGCTAAAATTCCATTTTCTTCATCTCTTAATTTCTCCTTAAATATCTTATACTCAAATATCATCATAAACATATCTATATCATCTATTTCATCAAAATCATCAAAAATCCTCAAAAATCATATTTCTTTCTACACACATATATGCTTCAATTTCTTCAAATAATTTAGCAAAATAATTTAAATCCTCAACTCAATCATATTCTCATACTCATAACATGCTCATATCATCAATCAACAAATTAAATCACATATTTCTCATTTTCCCCATAGTTTTCGATTTCATAAAAAAATAGGGCAAATAATTTCCTCAACTTCTTATGCAAATAAATCATTCTAATCATCATCACAAACACATACATTCAGAAAGTCATCAAAACTTATAGAAATTATTTTTATTATTATTTTTTTCTTCTTCTTTCCTATTTCTTCGATTTTTTATAAAAATTTATAGAATTATTTTTCTTTTATTTTCTTTCTTAGCTCTTAATTCCTAGGGTTTGTGTTTTCATTATTTCATCATATCCTCTTCATTGATCATCACCACATCATCCTAAGTTTGCCTAAACATAATTTAATTATGCATTTTTCCTTTCTTCTCTTTAGGACTTATACATTTACATATATATACATAACTTGAATAAAATCATACTTTAAGGAAATTAAATCAAACTCCTCCTCTTGATGAAGCTTGGGCCGATGGTGAAGGGAGAAAAATGAGCTTCAAAGTTCAACTTGGATTTTTCATGGAGGAATCCATCTCTAGACCTCAAAGAAAAATGGACAAGAATTAATCATCTCTTTTAGGGCATAGATGTCGAAAATAATTAAAGAAAAGAGGGAGATGATTTTGATCTTGAAATAATCACCAAGCTTGAAGAATTAAATTACCTTCTTGGATTAGGGTTGAAGGTTGAAGATGATGATGATCTTGAAGCTTGAAACTCTAAGCTTCCATGGAGTTTTTCTTTTTCTAAGTATGTGTGGGTATATAGCGGTGGAGAAGGAGAAGGAGAGAAGAGAGAGTGAGGCTTCTTCTCTTCTTTCTTCTCGGCAAAGAGGGAGAGGAAATGAGAGAGAGAGGGTTGCTTGTTTTCTTGGTAAAGAGAGAGAGAGTTGAAATTTTGGTAAATGGAATGATGAAAATGAAATGATGAGTTGAATTTAACAAGTAGGAGAATAAAATTAGGGAGAGAGAGTGAGAGCATGTCGGTAGAGAGAGAGTGAGAGAGAGATAAAAATAATTATCTTACTTTAACTGGTATAATTTTCCCCGGAAGGAAAAGTTTTCCGGTAGAATATATCCGTATTATTCCGTTAACTCTTGAAACTTCTAAAAACTCTCCTCGACTCGTTTCCGACATCGGAAACACCTCTACATCCTCTCATATCTCACGAAATAATTCAAGGAATCAGAATATCTAATTTTTAGGTCAAAATTCCAAGTAACGAAGAAAAACCTAAAAATCACTCGGCTAATTAAACCGTTAAGAAATAAATTCTTAAAACTCCCTCATATGATCTCGGATGAACTTCTAATATATCTCAAAGGTCTTAGAATTAATTTTAGGTTCAAAAGACACTAATTAAACTAAATTCGGAGTCGGTCAGTGAATAGTGATTTCTCGACTTATCGGCACTATTCGTCAAAAGTAAAAGTTCTCAGAATTCTCCGAAATTCATACTCATACTCAAACTCAAATGAATAAGCTCAATCAAAGCATCACATACTCATTATGAATAATTGAAATGATAAAAATCACATCATAACACATAAGGGCATTTTCGTCATTTTTCAAGAAAATTTATTTTCTTGAAAAATTTTATCACTCAAGGCACGTTATGTAAAATATATAAACGTATTTTAAAACGCACTCAAAGACTCGTAAAAGTTCGGGGTATTACAGAGTCGCTCTCCGAACCACGTAAAAACAACTGAATTTTTACTTTTTGTTTTTAGTTTCTGTTTTATTCACTAACTGAAGACTAACTGCACCATACAAGCATACTTACAAAAACTTCACTAAGATTTTTGCGAACTTGAGAAGAAGATTTCAGTAAAAACGAGTTAATCAATATTTCACCACATTCTGTACTGCACTTAAAACCTCAGATAGCTAAATACAGTTCACTGTACAACCAACTGTGCGATCACTCCAACTGAACTTTACAGTTATCACTCCAACTGAACTTTATAGTTATCGTGAAATCAAGTCGAAAGTTTTTAAGTACAAATCTGTAATAGTGTATTCTCCATAGAGCAGAAAAAAATATGTAATGGTGTCCATTTCTCATTTATATAAATCTTGATATTTTAATTAACAAGTATACAAAATAAAACTATATCATAAAAACTAGTTTTTTTTAGAGACATATTTTGAAATAGTCATAATGATCATTAAAATATAAATTTTGGCCCACCTTCTTCAAAAATACAAATTTTGACCATTTTTTTCAATTTGTGACGAAAATACCCTTAATGAAATGCTGAGTGGGTCGGGTTTGACGCGGGCGGGCGTGGGTCGGGTCGGGCGGGTATGAGGCATTTGGTACTTTTGGTACAAATTTAGTCTTATTAGTACCAATTGTTTTAGTACATCTGATACGAATTTAGCCTTATTAGTGCGATTTGGTACAACTGGGACGAATTGTCAAATTAGTTCCAGATGTTCCAAGTTATGATATGGTATTCTTGGGACGAACATTCCAATTATTTCAAGTTATACTACTCCGATTTTGCGGCTCCGCCTTCGGCTCCGATTATACGGCTCCGCCTTAGCTCCGATTACTAATATAAGGATAATCGTCGGGCAACAATTTAGATTTTTTCGGCTCGCTCCGAGGCCTTCGGTTCCCCTCGCTCGAATCTTGACCAAAGAATAAGCAGCAAACAAAAAAACGAAGAGACAAACAAAAATTTGGAAATTAAAAAAAATTTGAAAAATAAAAAAAAACAGAAAAAAAAAGAAAAAGATCTGGAAAATAAAAAAAAAACAGAAAATAAGAAAAAGAAATCTGGAAAATAAGAAAAAAATAGAAAAAGAAAAGAAAAAAACTGGAAAATAAAAAAAACAGTAAAAAAAGAAAAAACATTGAAAAGGAAATTAAGTGTCAATAAAATGGATCAAAGAGTGATGGATCACAAATAAAAGAGGAAAAGGGGTATTTAGGTCATAGGTTCAAAAAAATGGCTATAATTTATATTTATGAAGAGGGTGGGCCATAATTTATATTTCAATACTCATATTGGCTATATCACATGATATTCTCTTTTTTTAAAGTAAAAAATACACAATAAGACACGTGGGACCTTTAATTTTATCTGATGAACATTTTAGCACAACAATTTGTATAACGGTGGAAGTGGAAAATTCCAATTTGTGCCAAATGCATTGTGCCAATGGCTAGGATTGATCCAAGACCTTTTCATTTATTAATTAATTTTGAATTAATTTTATTCCTGAAAAATGTATTTTTTCTTTTCTTTTATTTGTAATTCCAACCATGGTTGGACACTATTTTCTTGGTATTATGCACCACATATTTTTGTCCAATATAATAAAATATTATATTACCTTTTATTGTGTTTAAATATTTATTTTTAATTGTCTTGACATTATTTTTTAATTAAGGTTCTTAATTATTTCGTTTACTGTTATTAGTAAACTTCTTAATTATTAAACGTCTTTATTACTGTTATATTCTTTAGGTGTTTAGTTTAATAATTTCGTTAATACTAATTTAAAATGTTATATTGTATATTTTTGTGTTTAATTATTTATTTTTTAATTGTGTTGACTTTATTATTAAAGTTCTTAATTATAGTTATGTGTTTCGGGTTAATTATTTTCGTTTACTGTTATTATTAAACTTGTCAATTATTAAACATCTTAATTTACTGTTATATTATTTAATTTAATGTCTATTCTTATGTGTTTAGTTTAATAAATTCGTTAATACTAGTTTAGTAATTTAGGAAGTACGTAATCAGGTAATTAGTTATGGTGAATAATTTAAATTTGATTAAATTCGGTATTGATATGTAAATTATGAAATATGAATTACGTTAATTATGTCATTAGTGACATGAAGACTTTAATTTTAAATGTTTTGTGTAGCAATTTTGTAATATGTTAATAATTAGATTAATTATGGCGAAAATGATTGTTGTGGTTAATTAAGTGGGTAAATGATGATTTTATTTTATGGCCTGTAATATTATGAATGTAGTACCATATAATAAAAGTAATAACGTTTAAGGCTTTCCATGAAGAGATAATTTAGTGTAGCAATAAAATTTTGAAGTGTGACATCGTATGAAAGATTAATGTTTTTGAAAGCAATTAAAATTTTGGCTGGATTTAGGATTTTTGTCATCATGGCTATCAGCGTACCATGGCTGTCTTCGTTGGTTAGTGGTTTATAGTCAATTGAATAATGGATTACTACGAATTGGAAAAGTGAATATAGTTAACAATCCTCCAACCTATGAGACCAAACATTTACAGAATGCCATAACAATATTGTGCTAAATTAACTTTGGCCATCGTAAAAAGAGCGTTAAGAACTTGGTCTGTGATGGCGATAGCCAACTAAGAAAAAGATTAGTTATAATGTTTCTACAAACACAATAAATCATTATTGTTGATTATATTGTTAGTACTCAAACGATTGCAACAATTTAGGTAACTCTTGGAGATTCTCCTAATATTCAAGTACAATATTCAAATATAGAAGTCTCGCTTCACTGGAAAATACGCTAGTCCAATCATGATATGCATGTTTCGCCTAAAATCTAATAATTCAACATATAATTACCTTTAATTATACCCGAAGGAATTTAAAAAATTATTTTCCATGGTAAATGGAATTGCAATTAGTATAGGCCAATATATTTTGTTCTAAATTTCTTTAGATCACATTGGCCAGTGAAATAGACAGTCATATTACGTTGGCAATTTAAGATTAGATAATATGTCGCCTAAATGTATCTGAATCACACCTAAAGTTGATAATTTATCAAATTTTAGATAACAACTGACTGCATTTTCAATAGTTAAACGGGTCTCTGCATGCATGAATAATGGATTACTGACAATTGAAAATGTCAATATAGTAAACAGGCCCTCAACTTATGAGACAAAAATTTGCAATACGCCATGATGATTGGGTATATTTAACAATGGCCATGTTAATTGAGCGTTAACAACTTCGTCTATAATGGCCGTATACATAAAAAGATAAGATTAGAATGGCCACAAATATTTATTCAACTTACAAACATTATAATTGATTATCTTTTATTTTCTAATAAAATGTAACAATTTGGGCAACTTTTGGAGAGTCTCCAAATGTTCAAGTACAATATTCAAATATAGAAGTCTTGTTTCGCTGGAAAATGTGCTAGTCCAATCATGATATGCATGTATCGCCTAAACTATAATATGCGAACTTATTATTACCTTTAGTTATAGCTTAGGGATATAAGAAATGAGTTGCCATGGTAAATAAAATTGCAATTGGTAGTGGCCAATATATTTTGTTCTAATTTTCTTTAGATCATATTGGCCGGTGAAATGGACAGCCATATTACGTTGGCAATTTAAGATTAGATAATATGTCACCTAAATGTATCTGAATCACACCTAAAGTTGATAAATTATTAGATTTTAGATAACAACTGACTGCATTTTCAATAGTTAAACGGGTCTCTGCATGCATGAATAATGGATCACTGACAATTGAAAATGTCAATATAGTAAACAGCCCTCAACTTATGAGACCAAATTTGTAATACGCCATGATGATATTGGGTATATTTAACCATGGCCATGTTAATTGAGCGTTAACAACTTAGTCTACAATGGTCGTATACATAAAAAGATAAGATTAGAATGGCCACAAATATTTATTCAACTTACAAACATTATAATTGAGTATTATCTTATTTTCTAATAAAATGTAACAATTTGGGCAACTTTTGGAGAGTCTTCAAATGTTCAAGTACAATATTCAAATATAGAAGTCTTGTTTCGCTGGAAAATGTGCTAGTCCAATCATGATATGCATGTATCGCCTAAACTATAATATGCGAACTTATTATTACCTTTAGTTATAGCTTAGGGATATAAGAAATGAGTTGCCATGGTAAATAAAATTGCAATTGGTAGTGGCCAATATATTTTGTTCTAATTTTCTTTAGATCACATTGGTCGGTGAAATGGACAACCATATTACGTTGGCAATTTAAGATTAGATAATATGTCGCCTAAATGTATATGAATCACACCTAAATTTGATAATTTATCAGATTTTAGATAACATTGACTGTATTTTCAATAGTTAAACGAGTCTCTGCATGCATGAATAATGGATCACTGACACTTGAAAATGTCAATATAGTAAACAAGCACTCAATCTATGACACCAAAAGTTCGGAAAATGCCATGATGATATTGAGCATAATTAACAGCAGCCATGTTAATAGAGCGTTAACAACTTGATCCACGATGGCGGTATCCAAAAAACAGATAAGATTACAATGGTCACTGATGATTGTTCAACTTACAAGCATCATAATTGATTATCTTTCTTAAAAAAAAATGTAACAATTTGGACAACCCTAGATGATTCTCAAAATGTTCAAGTACAATATTCAAACATTGAAGTCTTGCTTTACTGAAAAATGTGATAACTACAAAAAATAGTCATTTACTGACGGAATACTAATCCTTCAGTAATTACTGACGGAAAAAAGGCGGAATACTAACCCGTCAGTTTATATTACCAACGATGACCAATGTCGTCAATCTGTGAGGATTAATGAGACAAATATAATATTGATCGAGTAAGAGATAGAATATATATCTTGAGTCAATGTACGCTCGTATTTTGAATGATGACGATGTTAACGTAACCAATGTTTATTTTAAATCAAGGAAAATCAAGAGATCGAGTTAATTAATTAAATATATGCAGTAGTATTAATCTATATAATTTTGAAATTTTTTTTAAATTTTTAATTTACCAACATTCATTGTGAATGGAAGAAAAATGAAAAGATCAAATTAAATGTTGATTACTCTCAACACAATTAAAAGCTCAAAATTTTTATTTTTATTTTTAATTTTAGACATTACTAACGGAAATCCCTCAATAATTTACTGAGGAATTTCGTATCTGTCACTAATTACTGAGGGATTTGTAATGTCCCTCACTAATTTTCTTCCCATTTTCTTTTTCCCCCCATTTTCTTTCCAACCCTACTCTCTTCCTCACCCTTTTCTCTCTTCCCCCCAAATCGCCGCCGCGCCTTCAAGTCCACCGGCGTTGGTCTCCCTCCCCGGTAAGTCCCTGCTCTCTATCTCCCTATCTTTCTCTCTTTCCCTCTCTTTCTCCTTTCTCTTTCTCATCCTTTTCTCTCTCTCACTTCTACAGTGCCCTCTCCGCCGCCGTCGCGCCACCGCTGCCGTCGTGCCTCTCCCTCCCCGGTAAGTCCCCTCCCCTCTCTCCCTCTCTTTTTCTCTTTCTCTCTCTTTCTCCTTTCTCTTTTTCACCATTTTCTCTCTCTCACTTCTGCAGTGAGCCTCCCCTCTCCGCCGCCGTCGCGCCACCGCTGCCGTAGCGCCTCTCCCTCCCGGTAAGTCTCCTGCTCTCTCTGTCTCCCTCTCTTTCTCTCTCTGTCTCTCTTTCTGCTCAAAATTAAAACCGTTTTCCATTTCCCATTTTTCACCAAGTGTTGGGTCTGCAAATCACCTCAATTCTTGGTATGAAAATAATTGATTCAACTTGATTTTATTTTTACTCATATTCAGCGAATTTTATATTGGAAATATATTTCGCTACTACTTTTTTTATTTTTTATTTTTTATTTTTTATTTTTACCAACTGAATAAAATCAAACATACATTGCAGATTATTAAATAAAAGATCGACTGTATGTTAGCTAACAAAAAAATAACAATAAGTAAAAGAAACCGATGTAAGCTACACATTGCAGATTTCTGCTTGCGCCGGAGAGAAGTGAAGGCGTGAGAAACAGTGGTTTAAAAGACTTAATTTCTTCAATTATCTTATTTTGGATTAAGTTTAAGAGGGTTCATTTCTTCAATTATTTTTCTAACTCTCTCTTTCTCCTTAAATTAGGGATTGGTTGGTGTAATGTAACAGAATTTGTGTATCCGGAGAGCTGGTTAGGAGATCAGACATTACTGTATAGAGCAGCTGGGAAGGCGGAGAGGTCGCTGGATCCTCCTCCGTTGAGCGGCGGCGGTGGGCGGCGGAGGAATGTGAATGAGCCAGCGGTGGCGTTTGCGCTCGGAAAGGAAGATTGTTCACTTTGAATGCACAGGAGCCGAAATCTGCTTGGCCTCACTTTAAATCACAGCTTTACACAATATTATATGTTAATTTCGAATATTGAAACTATTTGTGTTGAACTTTACGTTGTTAAATGAGATTGATATTTTATGTTTTATATGTATTGATTTTGATGTAGTATTTATTTGTTTTAGTTTCGATTTGGTATATTGTTGTTGATATTTGAGTCGAGACCGGGCACGAAAATAAATAAATAAAACAAAAATGTTGTGGCCAGCGTAAAATAGCTGTATATGTAATCCCGCCATGGCAAAAGTATACATTAATGACAACTAAGCCAAAGAAATTGTTGATGGCGTATTACTTTATGATCTAAAGGTTCACAATTTATTCATAGGGCCAGGGAAGCAAAACCATTAAATTTCAAGATTTCAATATAGAAACATATAAACCATTATAACCTTGCAGAATTGTAGTTCAATTATCATCCTGATTATATTGTATCAAATCATAAAAATTTCATTTTCCTGAGCAAAATCAGAAGCCCCTTTGCATAAAAAATATTTCATTTTCCTTTTTTTATTTTGTTATTTATTTATTTTTATCTCATCTACATTTTCATCTAGGCTCCAACATGTTTTTTAGTAGATATATTTTTTGTCGTTCTTCAAGCTTGAATCGAAGATCCAACTAATCTGCTAACACAGTTCAAACAACATAGGTGTATCTACACAAAATGTACCAGTATACTACCAGCAAAACGAATAAGTCTGCGATAGTAAAGATCAACGGTTTACACCATAAAAGGATCAACCACAGGCCATGCCATGCAACTATATCAATATCTGATTTGATTAATAGTTAGTCATAATTATTGGGAAAATGATAATGATAATTGTTAGATAGAAAATCTCAACAATAGTTTAGCATTTGAGGAAAATAGCATTCCATCGGCCTTTCCTAATTCCTACTATTACATCATTTATTTCACTTCTTGTCAGTCCGAAACTCCGTACTGATTGAGCACTTGCAACCAACACAATTCATAAAATCACTCCCATTATCCAAAGTAAGTAATGAAAAGTCACAAAATTCACCACTGCAAATGTAATATATTTACTGATCTGCTATAAATAGAATGGTTTTGTCGAAGGAGAGACCAGAAACACTGAGTTCTCGGAGAGAGCCACAGCTTCTTGCTATCAGCAATCGGAGCATTCTATCAATGACTTCAGGCTTCCTGTGTCGACTCCATTCATCAATGTTAATCTCTTGCCAACAATAAGGTACCCTGTGGCTGCTTTCCACCACGATTTGCAGACTCTCAGTACTACTGATATAACCTAAAACAATGGGAGATTCTTGAATATTAGGCATAGTGCATCAGGTAGTAATTAATTCATCCCACTTTCTTGAATCTTCTCCTTCTCCATCTACATATAGATTCTTTCCCAGTGAGTTGATAGTAGTATATAAAAATGATTGTACAAGAATGTAATATAGAATCAAGGCACCATTTTTTTTTGTATGGTAGAATCAAGACGCCATTTTTTTGTGTTATTTAGAATGAAGACAACATTTTCGTGTGTTTTTGAATTCCAACTCAAATCAGGTTAGGAAAAGTATATTTTGGATCCAATCCAAGAGTTATAAGTCTAAATTTCACTGCTAATAGAAGGTAAATATGATTTCTTTCACAGAGACAAAATCGCCGATACTAAATGCTCATACTCGCCGGTCGCCGTTGCGTACAAGAAACTGCACTCTCAGGTCAGGAAATCGCCGAAGGGTTTGAAGGAAAGAAGAAAGAGGGCAAACAAATATGTTTTTGTCCATCAAAGAATGAGGGAGAATTACAAATATCTATCTCATCTTCCTTCGATCCAAACGTAAATTGGAAAATTATGTTTGGCCATCCATAAAATTATACATTGACGCCCAAAATATTACCGATCCACTCATCGCCATAAAAAAAAATCATTTTTCGAACACGTTCCAACCAAGTTTGACGTCCATGACCATGGAGATCAAAATCTGGCCATGAAGTCAGATGTGGGGACCGCTGTTTTTTTGATTAAAATGTAAATGTTGAGTGAAACTAAACTAAGATAAACTACTTAATCATGGTTATAATATAATATTAATTTAAAATAAAATAAAATTTTATTTTTATTATTAGCACTTTTGCAAAGGTGATGACGTGTCGCAAATCTAACGGGTCTTACATCGTGCCAACTGCACAATATAGGCTTCCCGGTGGAAGTGCTCCAACACTCACTAGTTAAAACTTCGAAGAGAGAAAGGGCCGTGTGTTCCGATTCACATAGAATCCCATCCCATCGCACTATTTTCTTCGAATTTCGAAGACCCGAATTGTGGAAGCAGAGTTATGAGTTATGACTGAATTGGTTGCAGTGGGATTGAATTGATTGCAAAGAATGGTTAACCACCGAGGGCATCACCTTTCGTCGTCCCGAAACAGAAAATCTTCCTTCTTTTCAGTCACTCTCTACGTCATCCTCATTTTTGCTCTCTCTATTTTCACCTTCATGCTCTACAGCAATGATGTGCTGGACGACGAAGATAAGCTGCCACTTCTTAGGGTCGAGAAGCCCAAATCTCACCAGGTCTGCCATGCTTTTCGACGTTATCGTGCTTTACTTTGGTAATTTTTTAATTGATTTTTGTAAATGACGTGAATTATAAGGAAATGGATTTGTACGAATTTGGAATTTCTTTGGATGTTCAATAATTTGTGTTGGTCTTATTCTGTAGCTCTTAAGATTTGTAGTTGAAGCCAAAGCACTATGGATTTACTTTGGAACTTGTGATTCACATTTTCTTATATCATTGCTTAGTTTATCATACAAACTGATCTGCTTTGACTGCATAGATAAATGCAAGAGTTTTCTGGAAAAAGACCCAGTAAAGATAAAAAAGAAAAGAAACTTGCTTCTGTGTTTGGTGTGAGTTTTTTAGAGAGAGAGAGAGAGAGAGAGAGAGAGAGATGATCAAATTACTCATTGTGAAAGTGAACAGTCCTCCTAAATTGCCAACACGAATTGTCGCTATAGAAAGCGAGTAATACGGATTTGCAGTTCAGTAAAAAATAGTATCTTTGGTTGCTGCAGGGTATATGGAATAGGCTAGGGAACTCTACATAGTATTACAGTATAAATTTGAATTAAAAAGTGCCTCTATAGACAATTTACTGTTCTGTGGTAGTTTGAACAGGCTAGGATACGACAATGTGCACAGGATGATATGTTTGAAGTGGTTAGTGCTTAACTTACCTATATTTTTTGCTTAATGACGATGGGTTTAATAAGATTGGTAGAAACTGTGTAGTTTTTATGTCGTAAAAATTGAACGAGTATGTGATCTGATATGCAGTGCTATTTCACCTTGTAATGGATCTTATTGAAGAAGATTAATCCCCAGGCTTCTACACAAACAAAAGATATTATACGTTTTTCAGATAAAGAGGGATTTTTAGCATTGTGTATCTATTAAGGAGTGGTCTGCTGATGGGCTTTCTTTTGCATACTATTCTTATTATTTATTTAATGCATGCATAAATGGAACGATTTGACTTGAAATACCCTTGGATACCATTTTAGTCGAATAACTATTGAATATTAGTATAAAATTGTTGCAAGTTCTCTCTCTCTCTCTCTCTCTCTTTTCGTTTGAAATATTAAATATCCTGGCAGAACCCCTTATTGACAGTTTCTTACTAGCTCCCAATTTGGTCTGTTTATCTAGATCACTGGATTATATCCCATCTACACTACGTCTTTATCTTATGTGAGAACACGTCCATACTTAATTTATCAGTAGCGTGCAGTTTGATTTGTGATTTGTTTTTTTTTTTTGCCCCATTGCTTGCAGTTTGATTTTCATGTTACGACTAGGAATATCTGTATTAACAGGTAAACAGTTGTTTTTCAAACTAATTATATATATATTAACTTAGTTCACTGTCTGTTAAGCTGTAAGCTTTCTGATTTCGAAGATTTGATCGGATTATTCATCCCATTGTAATACTAAACCTCATTGATTTCTAAGTAATACTTTTTTCTATTTACAACAAGAAAGAATGTTAGTATGGTCTATGAGAACCTCCTTTAAAGCGGCATACTGCGATCTCATACTATAAAACATGACATAAGTAAGCCTACTACTGAAATTAGAAATAAGATCTCGTTGGGTTGAGATGATAGTCTCACTAAATATCTTACTGGATAGTCTGCATTAGAAGTTCATATCAACTCTGAGAAGCTCGTTCAAGTCATGGTCTGCGGCAATGATGATCTGAATCTTTGGCTATACTCTGCAGTTATTAGATGATCAACTTTGGGAAGCTCCTTCTAGTCATGGTTTGCGGCAATGTATCAAGCCAACTAGTAAATATATAGGTAATTATCTATTGTCTAACTGGTTTAAAGTCTTTTACATTTCAATTTAGAGTAAGATAGCTGGGGGAATCATTTATTCTTTTGGTTCTATAAATACCTATATTATCTTGTTTAAGTACTGTGATCTTCAGCTGCCTGTGCTAATAAACATGATTCATATTTATTGACTTTACTGTGACGTAAGTTTGCTGTTGTCCCCCCATCTATGTCCCTTTTTGTTTTTCTTTTTTCCATCGTCCCGTTACTTACAGAAATTGTACTGTATTTTGCATGTTCAGCTACTTCAGTCTGGGATCACTATATGACTGTCAAAAGTAATGGAGGACTAAATCAAATGCGCACTGGGGTGAGAATTTTGTTTATTCTCTCTCTTTTGCTTGGTTGGGGTACCAGTCTTTTATAAGAAGTCCTAATATCATTATGTGAGTGTTCATAATACGAAGCATGATTGGTGCTACATAGCAGTAGGTCAGACTCATTGATTGATACTGGTAATCTTAGGTTTGTTTCATTCACCCCATAAACTGTAACTTCTAAGGGACTTCTATGTTGCTTTAATGCATAAACTGATTTTGTTTGTCAACAATGTCTTGCTTGTAGATAGCTGATATGGTGGCTGTGGCACGTATAATGAATGCTACTCTAGTGATTCCGCAACTTGACAAGGGTTCATTCTGGCAAGATAGCAGGTTAATTTCTTTACAGGTTACAGCGTATTCCCCCACCCTATTGAATGAATATATCTCTTAACATATATATGTTAGTTATATCACAGACATCACCTTGATATTCATGGAAGTTTTACTTTATAAATTCTTATCATATTTTGAAGTTACAACTGGCCATTTGAAGTATTACAAACTATCAATATACTTGATGACTTCTTACCTTAAGAAAGTCCAGTTTGTTAAAAATGGATATATGCAATCTGCATATTTTTCTTGTAAATGGATCGAGGGCAGTTTCTATAATATACCCTCTAAAACAAAGTTGATGTCTTCCAGTGCCATATACTGTTATATCTGCATGTACCAAAAATTTTGGGAGTGTTTGGTCATGTTGGGAAACTTCGGGGAAGTTTTAGAAGAAACAGCTTTAATGCGATTTAATGGATATACTATGGGAGTTCCAATGTGCAGTTTTCTTATGTTTATGACTGATGGAGAAAGAACTTGGAACTATTTTTTTAGGGGAAACTTAAAACAAACGTACCTTCATACTTTTTCATGTCAGTCATGCTCATTGGCGTTTATTGTGCCTTTGGCTTAATTTTCATGTTATTAATGTGCAGTACATTCTCTAATATATTCGATGAACCCCATTTCATCAAATCCTTGGTGGAAGATGTGAGGATTGTGAAGGAGCTCCCTAAAGACTTAGAATCTCTACCTCGCGCGAGGAAACATTTCACCTCATGGGGTGGTTTGAGCTACTATGAGGAAATGGCGGGATTATGGAAGGAATATCAGGCAAGCTACTTGCATCTATTTATCAATTATTATCTCTTAGGGGTGTCCATACATAAATAGTTTTACTTCAGAAGTACTAGAATGAGATATAGGAACTCTTCTGTCATATGGGGGTTAATCCCTTTGGTAATTGGTTAGCATAAGATAGTGCCCAATGTTTCATGATTTATATTTTAAAGGTTGTTATGCTGCCAAGTGAAGGATCAGAGGGTCATGCTAATGCGATATATAGTACATTAAGGCACAAGTTGGAAAAATATGAAACTCCAAAATATAGAAAAGGAAATAATATGAGTTGAAAGCCAAATATACAGGCCTGTAAACGAAGTTGAAAGCTCAAAGTATAAGATAACAGAGTGCATATGAAATTCGAAGAAGAATTTAGGATGCTGGATAAATCGGATTTGCTCCAAGAAAAATTCAGTAGACCTAATAGGTTTAGAAACCAATGAGACGGTAGTACATGACGGGTACAGATAAGCATTTCCTTAGACGCATGCAAAGTTAAAATTTGATTAACTATAGTTTGATAAGTTTGATAAAATTTTAATCTTCGAAGTTAATATGCGCAAATAATATTTAAGTTAGCTGACTATAACTACAACCACTAAAACATATCGTGGGTTGTGAGCTATTCATTCCCAACCAATCAATCAACCAGTCAGTCAGCTGTATTTTTGTCTGGAGACCATTCAATGCATTCCGAATTGGTCAACAAAAGTTACAAAAGCTTGGTACGAGGAGAGAGCTGTCTGTTTTGTTATATACAAGGTCCAAACCATAGGCCCATAAACTTTAATACTACCTCCGGTCCCCAAGACTCTTCCTAGGAGGAAGTGGCACGAGTATTAAGGAAAATGTTGTTGAGTTAGTTGTGAGCACATAAAAAGTGATTGAATTTGTTGTGAGTGGAGAAAGGGTCCCACATTGAGGGTAGTGATATATTAATTAATTGAGATAGTGGTGGGTCATATGTGGTATTTTAGGTAAATAAGTTGATAAAGTAAGGGTAAGAGATAATAATTTGTTGTGGGGTAGTGTCCAAAAGTAGCTAGGAAGAAATTTGAGGACCATCCCAAAAAGGAAAGATAGGAAGAAACTTGATTAAACCATATATAGTAAGAGTTGATCAAAGATGTGCTTTTATAACTGTGTATCCTCCCTTAGGTATAAACAAGGACCTAATTCTTCAAAAAAAGTAAACAATATTCTTATGTATTCTGATTAGTAATAATGGAATATCTAAAGTATAAAGTAAAGAAGCCAAAATGTTAGATATTTCTTTATCTTTAAAATGTAGTGGGTGCTGCAATTTTAATAGATACACAAAACCATAAGCAGAAGCATTGATTGATCTGTTGCTTCTTTTCTATAGGTAATTCATGTTGCAAAATCGGATTCTCGACTTGCAAACAATGATCTGCCCCTTGACATTCAGAGATTGAGATGCCGTGCTCTGTATCATGCTCTTCGTTTTTCACCCTCTATTGAGAGTATGGGAAAGGTAAAAACCATAATCTTGGCTTTCATACAGGCCTATATGTGCACATTGAGGATCCAGTTACCATGGTTATTCATTTCTGAATGAAAATATAAACTTGCTTCCACTGTAATGGTAATTAGATCAACAAGGTTGTCAATATTCATTGTTGCCCTGCTAGATATCAGTAAATTTATTAGAGAAATATGTGTGACACTCTCGAGATTTCGTGTTTCTGCTGATGCATTTAAGAGGTCTTGTATGGGAATTCATTTTATATTAGGGTCTGAGCATAAATGACGGTGACACAACAGAAGCTAGTGGAGCGACTGCGATCACGTGCTGAAAGATACATTGCTCTTCATCTGAGATATGAGAAAGATATGCTGTCTTTTACTGGATGTACCTATGGTCTTACTTCTGCAGAATCAGAGGAGCTCAGATTGATGAGGTGAAAGCCTTTTGAACGTTGACATTTCTGACATGCCAGTTTAAGTAGCTTATTAAATCTTTCCCAGTGCTGTTTTTTGAAAATTGAGGTGGCTTGGATGCAAGATAGTTTGTTTCTACTTAACTACTATCTTCAACCAGAAGTTCCTTTTACTTTGCTTATGCATATTTTTTTTTGTTGATTTTCCTTCACCAGAGAAAAAACTAGTCACTGGAAAGTGAAGAATATTGACTCGACGGAACAGAGAAATGCTGGTCTCTGTCCATTAACTCCGAAGGAGGTTGGGATATTTCTTAAAGCACTTGGTTATCCACCATCTACCTTAATGTATATTGCTGCTGGAGAAATTTATGGTGGTGACACGCACCTTTCGGAGCTCACATCTCGATTTCCAAACATAGTTTCCAAAGTTAGTCGAGTTGGTATTTTGTATTAATATGTTACTCAAAGAAGCAAAAAAGTCATGTCTGGCAACCTTCTAAGTGTTTTCTTTTGTACAGGAAATGCTTGCTACCACAGAAGAACTGAAGGATTTTTCTAATCATGCATCACAAACTGCAGCCCTAGATTACATAGTCTCTATACAAAGTGACATTTTCATTCCATCCCACTCTGGTAACATGGCAAGAGCTGTTGAAGGTCATCGCCGATTTTTAGGGCACCGAAAAACAATTACTCCGGACAGGTATTGTAGGTAAAATTCTCAGCATTTTTAACTACTTGACGGTTCAAGCAAATGTCCTAAATTGTAAGGAGTCTTATCTCGTGACTGGAAAACTTAGGTAACTAACAACTAGGAAACAATATTAATTCCAGTTTGTACATGCTATCCCTATCATAGCCATCAATCAGGCTAGTGCGCGACATTAGGTATTCCTCTGCTTAGCATAGCATGCAAATGGATTTTGAGAATCGAATACTACTATCTTTCATTCATCTATCATTTTTCCTTCCGTTTTCAGGACATCTAGGAGAGCTGGTTCTTACTTAAAATTAAGTTGCGTGTAAAATATGTACTTTCTGTTCCTCATATGCTGGAACTGCAGTACTGTCAGTTTCTGTAGGCAGTGATCTGCTCGCCCTAGTGTTGAATTAAACTATGAATATTCAAGAGCCAAACTCGAGTCAGTTTGCTGATTTGGGTTTGATAATTGAAGTTCACTTTTACCATGGTCTTTATACCATTGAAAATTGTTAGTTACATGAAAGTATATACATAGAAGCACATATAAAATGTAGTTAAAAAAGAAGTACAGTTTGGAGGTTCTATTATAAACTCAACAGAAGTTTTAGAAATATCAAATATATAGACTGAATAAATATTATTAGTAAAAATGTAATGCGTAAATATGTTATGTGACATTGTTACTATTCATGCTTTTTGCTGAAAGAATATCTTAACAACTATATATCAACATATATAGCAAGTTTAAAAGAAGTTCACCATTTTCAAGAAATGTGGACTTTGTAATAGTAGGGTAACCTTCATTTACAAAGGTAATGTGCAGGAAAGGCCTAGTTCAATTATTTGATAAATTGGAGGCCAGACAGCTTGAAGAGTCATCTTTATCCCGCCATGTGGTGCAATTGCATAAAAACAGGTATGAAATGATGCATTATGTCAGTTTTCTTGAACCTCGTATGTTTGTATCAGTATATATCTTACTCACTATATATATTTTGTTGTTCCTGCTTATATGAACTACCTTTCTGTATCTCCTACACATGGTTGTTATGATGTTGAATGTAGCAGTTCAGTCTGTACATGGTAATATTTTGGTTAATCAATCAATCTGTCAAATTCTTCCCGCTTGATCTTGGTCTTGTTTATTTCTGTTACTTCCGAAACTGGCTTTCTGTAAAATGGCTTTCTTTAAAATGTAGTAATTCCTTCAGCAAAATGGCTTTCTGTAAACTCTATTAGAGGCATCAATCTATCGCCTGGTCATC
This sequence comes from Schizonepeta tenuifolia, assembly GCA_029490685.1. Lineage (NCBI taxonomy): Eukaryota > Viridiplantae > Streptophyta > Magnoliopsida > Lamiales > Lamiaceae > Schizonepeta > Schizonepeta tenuifolia. Next base: position 12,317,528 of record CM055960.1, on the reverse strand, counting down.
ACATTTCCTAAGATTGTCATTGATCTTTATGTAACCAAACTTGTTAACCTGTTGTGGGAGATACAAAATTTGTAAGTACAATTGTCTGTGATATGCATTGGAGTATCGGATGGAGACAGACAATTGAAAGGTGTGATTTTCGCGTATGGTGATTGCAGGTTCGGTGGACCTCGGAGAAGAGGAGGTGGCCCTTCTGGAATCAGGGGCAGGGCAAGATTGCGCCTCGAGGAATCCTTCTACCAAAATCCGTTTCCAGAATGTATATGCCAATCACATGGTGCAGTGAGGTGAAGCGTAACAAGGTGCAGTTTATCGCACAAACATGCTCGTCTCATAGTTGGCGACCCTTTCTTTATTTAAGTCCCAATGTGCCTGCCATGGATCGGTTGTAGGCTTGTAGCAGTCGTAACGTTTTGATGTACGATAGGGATGAGTTAGTATAAAAATCAGTCTTCCGACACAAACTACAAATCATGTTTTTTTTCAATATATAATCATGTTTGTAATACTTTCTCCCATTGGATGGATTGTTTCCTAACATGGAAATAATTTTGGGGTTTTCTTTAAATTAATTGAATTTGTAATTGTTCTCCAACATAAACTCTAGATGACAAGTATAGTTACGAATCTCGGATCCAATTGATTTATTGGTGAATTTTGCAACCTCCATTGCTTTGCTTCTTTTACTTGGGAAACCGAGGATGTGTTAAACCTTCCTATTCCCATCTGTTGGCCCGATATTCAGATTTCGACACAACTAAAAATTTGGATACATGAATTTAGTAGGGTTTGGAATTTGGCTTGATATTCGAGTTCTGGTCATTTTTTGTCCAATGTTGCCTGGATTTTGAGGACGAATGAGAAGAGAAAAATGACATCCTATTTTACTTAATAAAATGCATCATTATATTTATTGGAACTCAATAATGCCCATGTAGATAAAATCTAGCACCACGTTGCACATAAATTGGTTGGATCTGGAATTTGGGCAAAATTTCAAAATCTTCTCATCAAAATTTTAAATTTTGTTAAAATAAATGGTAATAGTTTGTGGCTTTACAAGCAATTAATATTTTTTATATGCCCATTCGGTATATCATTCAAAATAAATGAAAATATAGTATTAATTTTCTTGCCAGGATTTATAGACTTTATCAAACTCTATTACATATCTCGTGCAACATTTTAGTTTGTATCCAAAGATGATCTACACATTAAAACTATGCAACAAGAGAGTTGCACGATCTTGCAATAAAGGACCCTAGCAATTAGAAGAGTAAATAAAGAATTCCTTCATCCAAACGGTTTAGTATTTTAGCCTAGACCACACTACCCAGCTAGTCAATCGATTCTAATGCCAAATAAATTGGAAATTAGCTGAAACTCAAATTTGTGAAGTTGTTTAATTTAGATGAATTTTGTGATCAAGATCGATGTTACCTATAATGTGCTCTTAGGAAATTATTTATTTCCTAGTAAATTTGATTATGGGTAACATGTTATATGATTATATTGGCTATTTAATATTTATGGACTTAATTAAATATAATCTAATAAAGTAAAAGTCTTGTAAATTACATAATTCATAAATATGGGTTCATGAGTAGAGACCTAATACAACCCTAATTCTAATACTCCATCCATCCAAGAAATAATGTCCAACTTACCCATTTATTTTTGTCCACAAACAAGTGTCATATTTCAATTTTTCTTATCACATCAAGGTCTTCACAACTTCCATCCACATTTTACTTAGTCCACTCAAAACAAGTGGGACCCTTATTTTCACTCACAACAACTTTAACTTCATTTCGCATTTTTCATTCGCAACAAGTGGGACCCCTGTTTCCTCACAATAATTTTAACTTTCAATCTACCCTAATTCCATTCACAACAACTTTACCAGTTTTCTTAAAACTCGTGCTAACTCCCAAATGGGGCAATACTTCATGGATGAAGGAAGTAGTGATCTAATATACTCCTTCCGTCCCCACTTAGTATGGTGCGGGGGCCGTGCACAATTTAAAGATTAGTAGATAAATGTTTGATAGAGATATTTTAAGTGGAGGAAGGGATCCATTTAGGATGTGTTATTAATTTCTTAGTGGATGCAGAAACTTTGTAAGAGTAAATATATTAAACTTTTAAGGGTGAAAGGTAAAAGACATGTACTAAAAAGAAATATTATACTAAGTTGAGACGGTTAAAAAAGGATAATAACCATACTAACTCGGTGAAACTTTGTAGAAGTAAATATATTGAACTTTTATATAGTATGCTCGGTTATGGTCCCCAATACAATCTAATTGAGTGCTCCATTTTTGTTTCCATGAAAATGCATATAAAATACCCCTAAATTGGCATCGAAAAATCAAAACACCATTGTTTGAATTTATGCAAGTTCTATTTTGGGTGCAGATCGTCTTGTCTACGGACTCCTAACTTCAATCGGCAAAAGTTCGACTTTCTATTTTGATGACTTCGTTAAAATTATACCTTTATTTCTATAAAATCGGTACTTCTAATTTGTCGTCCAGCGGTTAGGATTTTGGGCATCGGAATTTTTTTTTTCCTTAATATAATTGAGGTTGTTAATTATTTCTTTTTTATGGTTGTTTTTTTTAGAGCATTTTTTTTTATGGTTGTTAAGTGCCCCTTTTTCTCCAAATTGTAGTATGCATACTTAGATTCCAATGAGTTTAGATTTCTTTCACCGGCTAAATAATTTGATGGTTCTAGCATTAGATCGATCACAGCCTGTTTAAACAGAGTTCTGAATTGATCTAAAAAGAATCCACACGTTCGGTGCACTTATCTAGCTCAGTTTGCAACATAAACATACAGTATAACCTCTTTTATAAAGTGGGAAATCCGTGGTGCGGTCGTTTGGCTTATAATTATTATGTCCATTAAATAATTTGCATAGACATGTTAAAAAAATATAATTTATTTTTAGCGAGAGAAAAGAAGACATATCAAGTTATATCATAGCATAAAATATGTTTTTCTTTTCAAAAAGAGTGGTGTAATATGAATTCAGTAACTGGAAAATAAAATGCAAACACTAGGTGGGATAAGTTCAGATAGATAAAAAAAAAAAAAAAGTATAGATTAATTTAGTGATTATTTTTTAATATTAAAATTCAGTCCAAAGGCTCGTTTGTTAAGGTGTAGAACAAAGGTAAGCAACAGCACTTGAGAAAACACTAATTTTACACGAATTTTCCATTTTGAAAATTAGTGCTTTCTCAAGGTGAAATTTTTTGAAAAATTCCTGATTTGAAAATCTCAGATTATTTGCTTTGTACCTATGTAAAGAAGTAGGAACATAATTTGGGTCTAATTTTCTGTATATTATTGAACATTAGATTGCTTGCAGCGGTTGTCTCATTCCACCGGTTCGAGACACCGCTGCCGACGAGACGGCCGCTGCAGCTCTCACCGTCTCGAGTCCGTCTCGCCAGCTCGAGACCGTCTTGATCCGGTGCACGCATTGCACGCGCCTGACCGAAAAAAAAAAAAATAGGCAACGGATATATTGACCTCCAATGGGTATAAAACGGCTATTTAGTCAATTTTAAATTTTTTTATTCATTTTTTTACCTATAAATACCACCTTAATTCACACCACATTCACATCATTTCTCTCTATTTTTCTCACACAATTTCCTATTTTTTTCCACATCTCCTTCACACAATCATCTCTCATAAATGGATCCAAATAATTCATGGTCGTCGTCGTGGTGTCCCCCTGAAATGGTGGACGACGGTGCATACGGAGGATATACGCCGACGGGGCTTGATTCTATCAACTTCAACTCGTCCGTCGGCGAGTCCTTCCACACTGTCATGGGCGACGAAGACAGTCCCTCGTCCGAGGCGGCACAGGCCAAAAGAAAGGGCAAGGCACGGGCCAATCTCACCCTCCCAAACGTTCCTCTTCCTCCTCCGCCCGCCGGCGCCAAACCACCGATGAAGCGGCGCAATTACACGGTTGAACAAGTCACAACCGTCGCCCAGATCTGGAAAGATGAGACATGGCGAGGGATATTGGGGGAAAGTGGCGGAGAGGTACAACGTCATGTTCGGCGATGACCTCAACTCAAAGACAGTGAAGAGTTTTTTCGGACAGATTTCTACATGGGAGAAGAAGTGGATGATCGCTTACGACAAGGCGACGAAGAAAAGGCTCAGCGGCGCCTCTAACGACATGGTCATCGAGAATGCCCAGGAGATATACTCCGCCCATCAAGGGAGCCGCTTCAAGCACTTCGGTGCCTGGGAAATCTTGCAGAACTATCCCAAATTCTTCCACCAAGAATTTCTCGACGTTCCCTCCATGAAGCGGACGAATAATACCGCCGAAGGCACTTACACCTCATCTGGAACGCTGCACGGATCGAGCGAGGCAACAGAAGAGGAAAGCACGACTCCCCTCCCCCCTCCCGGCCCACAGGGACGAGACACGGCAAAGGCGACGGCAAGGACGGCCAAAGAAAAGGGGAAAAAGAAGGTGACTGAGGAGGCGGAGTTCAGGTCATGGTCAACTCAACAAATGCCCGGTTAAGCGGCATCATCGAGGCTAAGAACAACCTCGCCGAGGCAATGAGGGAGCGTGCTCGGGTGAAGCAAGACGCCACCGATGCAAAGATTATCAGCATGGATACGTCGCACATGACGCCGGACCAGTACCAGCTGCATATGATGATGGTTGCTGACGTCAAGCGACGTCGAGGATGGGCGTAGTTATTTTTTTTCCCTATCAACGGTTATGTTTTTTTTTCTAGTAATATTTTTTTTTTATTTCTAATAATGTAACTTTTTATTTCTAATAATGTAATATTTTTTTCTAGTAATGTATTTTTTTATTTCTAGTAATATATTATTTTTATTTAAATTAATGAAATTGGAATTTTTTTATTAAAATTAATGCAAAATACAAATTCAGAATTTAAAAAGAAACGGCCCTTAGAGACAACTTTACTGCAGCTCACTGTCTCTATCTCCAAAAAACTCTTAAAAACACCCCTTTAAAGACACTACCACTGCATATAGTCTTATACATAAGATTCGTTCCTACCTATACTGTGAAAGTTGTATAACACATATACAATACTCAGGGCCGATCCTATAACTCATAAGGCCTTAGGCGAAAGTAAAAAATTTGGGCCCTTAAAATATGTTTAGTACATGACGATACAACAAGAATATATTTAATTATTACTTCCTCCGTCCCTATTTTAATGCCATATTTGCTCTTTAAAAAATGTCTCTAATTTAAAGCCCTACTCTGCTTTTTGGACATTATTATCTTCCTTTCTTTTTCTTATTTACTACTCCTTATTATTAGAGGGCTCCACCCAAATGTCATTAGCATACCTTTTCTCACTTACTTCACATTTTTCTCTCACTCACTTCACCTTTTTTCCCAATACGATAATTAGCAAAAGTAATCCAACATCATTAATACTATCTTTTTCTCCTACTCACTTCAACTTTATTAACTTTTTTAGTTTCCGTGTCAGTATCCAAGTAAGGCACTAAAATAGGAACGGAGGAGAAAGTAAGTAATAAACTGTCATAATTTGTTATGTGAAACCAATATAGCTAGCGGCAAGACGTCAATATTTAAATAACTCTAAATTTATGTGTGTTGTAGTGTAAATTATTTAATTTGATCTATTTTAGTAATACTACTATTACTAAAATAAAATAAAATAAAAATTGGGCCCCCAAATATTTGGGACCTGAGGCACAAGGTACGGGCAATACTACCGTAAAGCCCATATAGACAATTCTATTTCTAACATTCACAAAACTCTAACTCTTTCCCAGCCTCAATGCAATTTTGTTGTTGTTGTTGTTGTTTAACATGTAGCAAATTCGAACCCATTCTCAATCATGACATCATATTCTTTTGGCTTTGGCCGGCTTGCATGTACCGGATAGTAGATTTTCACAACTTGTCTTCATTTAAACAAAGAGAATGACTTGGGTGCATAAGTTTGTACCCATTTGCACACACCCCGACCCGCCACGCGCCATTCCGACCCGGTGCGTGAGATTCATGTGCCGTGCTTGGGTCTCACGCGCCCTTTTTTTTTTTATTTCCAGATTATTTTCTCGAGCTCCGCTTTCGCTCTGATTACTAAAATAAGGATAATCGGCGGGTAACAATTTGGACTTTTTCGGCTCGCTACGAGGCCTTCGGCTCCCCTCGTTCGAATCTTGACCATAGAAGAAGCGGCAAACAATAAAAAAAAATTGGAAAAAAAAACTGAAAAAAACATAAAAAAAAAAAATGGTCAAAAGGGGGTTTGACCGGATCAAACCCGGGTCAAACGGGTCGAGGCGGGGGCGGGTCGGGTCAAATAGGCGGGTGTTTTACGGTGGAACAGTTGCACCCAAGTTTTTGTCTTAAACAAATTGACAAATGGAAAGGAATTGGTCTCCTTAGACTATAGTTGCTCCTTACTCCATCCACATTTGATTTCTTCCATCTTTCGCGGTTCTCGACTGTACATAGGTAACATCACACTTTTGTTTTGTTTATACTTACTTATACTTTCAAAGGGGACCACAATGTTTATATCTTGTTCACTTGGGATGAAATTGATGGATAAAAAAGGAAATATCTAAAACACATGTAAGGTATAATGCTATACCTCCATTTGGAGGAATAAATTTATACTCTGGGCAAGGGAGAAGGGCTGCCCGAAACTTTATACCTCCTGCCCGAGTTTTTCTTAAATCTAAACCAAACAAGATATAAGAAACCTCGTTTTCCCTCCTTTTCACTCCAAGTGAATGCACCCTAATATAAATAGGTTCAGTATCAATTTTAAATGATGAATTACAAAGAAAGAAATACTACCTCCGGTCCTTAAGTCTTTTCCTAGGAGGAAGTGGCACGGGTATTAAGAAAAAAGTTGTTGAGTTAGTTGTGAGTAGAGAAAAAAATGATTGAATTTGTTATAAGTGGAGAAAGGGTCCCACATTGAAGGTAGTAATATATTAATTAATTGAGATAATGGTGGGTCATATGTGGTATTTTAAGTAAATAAATTGATAAAGTAAGGGTAAGAGATAATAATTTGTTGTGGGGCAGTGTTCAAAAGTAGCTAGGAAGAAACTTGGGGACCATCTCAAAAAGGAAAGATAGGAAAAGACTTGGGGACCAGAGATAGTATACATTATGAGTTACTCCCTCCGTCCATTTTGTATTGCCCCATTTGGCCTCAAATAAGTGTCCAAAGATACATGCCCCATTTGGACAAATTGACCTATATACCCTCATTATTTTTGCATTATTACTACCCTTTCCCACAATTAACAAATTACCCCACTTAATTACCCCATCTAACTACCCACCCTAATTAACCCACCTCAACCACCCTAACACTCCATATTCTCTCACTCTCTGTCTGGACCTTCTCTCTCTCTCATTTCTCTCGAAGCATCCTCTCTCTCACTCCCCCTATTCTCTGCAACTCTCCCTCTCCCTCATTCATCTCGAAGCTTCCCTCTCTCTCACTCCCCCTATTCTCTGCAACTCTCCCTCTCCCTCATTCATCTCGAAGCTTCCCTTTCTCTCACTCCCCCTATTCTCTGCAACTCTCTCTCTCTCTCTCTCATTCTCCCTCTCCGCCGCGACGGCGCTCCCTTCCCTGCCGTTCTATTTCTCTGCAACCCTAGATCTACTCTTACCCTCTCTGCCGCGACGGCGCTCCCTTCCCCTCCGATCTATTTCTCTGCAACCCTAGATCTACTCTCACCCTCTCCGCCGCGATGGCGCTCCCTTCCCCTTCGATCTATTTCTCTGCAATCCTAGATCTACTCTCACCCTCTCCGCCGCGACGGCGCTCCCTTCCCCTCCGATCTATTTCTCTGCAACCCTAGATCTACTCCCACCTCCTCCGCCGCCACGGCGCTACAACCCTATATCTACTCTCACTCTCTCTCCCCGCCGCCACGGTCTTTGTCTGAATACAAACTGTACCCCTCTGAACCCTAGCGTCGATGAAGGACGGCAAGGCTGGAGGAGGGTGGAGATCGACCCCTCCCTCCAGTTCGTCGATGCCACCCCCTCCCTCCCCCTCGTGGGTACCATCTCCCCCCACTGATTCGCCGGAGTTCGACGAGGATCTGTGGATTCCACCAGGCTAGGAGCCCTCTCCAGTCACCGAAGATCCGGAGATGCATCGGTCTGAGGTGGTGCCGGAATCTGTGTTCCCCGAGGTGGCGGAGAAGCCTGTCGTTGCCCCGGTGCCGGAACCTGTGCTTCCCGTTGAGACGGAGGAGCCTGCCGTTGCGTTGGATGGAAAGAACGGCAAGGATTTGTCTGAGCCCGACTCTGAGGGTGGTTTGGATCCATACCAGCGATACTGCCGTGATGGCAAGGATCATGCTGAGTCCTGATCCAATTCGGACAGTGAGGTGATTTCTTTCTTAAACATTCGGGTTGGTGATGGCTGGTAATGCCCTTATTTGCTCGAACTGATTCTGTGATGATGCTTGTGATTACATTTACCTGTGATGATGCTTGTGATGATAAGAATGCATAAGCCAAACCAAAAACACATTTACCATTACTTCACAGTGGTTTAGTTTATATTCCAAACAAGACAAAAAACAAAAGCATGCACTTTGTTTGTCCCTGTAAACTAGCCTGCTGAGTACTACCACTATGAGCTTCCATGCCTTTAGTTCTCCAGCCCCACACTATCCAATGCCTCTGTGTCACAGCCCCAAATCCCGAGGGACGGCAGAAGCCGGGGTGCGACTGGGATTGGATTAAAGAAGCGGGGAATAAGGGGGCTAACTGACTAAACATACATGAAAGGCATCAATAAACCATGAACAAGATTTGAATATAAATAAGAAAGAGTTAATCGCTAAGGATTACTCGACAAAAGTACACAGTTGAAACTAAGTTCATATTTACAGACTTAAACTACAGTGTATTGTTCAAAAGATACATCTCAAAAGATTTAGAGTTCTGCAGCGGAAGAGTTCTAACTAAAGCATCCTATCTTTCAACTCAACATCAACCGTTGCCGCTCACCGTCGCTTCAACCTGCACATTTAGAAAACAATGCAGGGCTAAGTACAAACGTACTTAGTGGGCACGATGCTGAAATCATAATCATAAGTATAGATAATTATGGCATTTCATATTCATAGCACGTCGGGGTTTTATTAAAAAGGACCCGCGTCTACTAAACATTTTCTTTTCTCATAAATCACTCGCGCGAGCATTTTCTGACTAATGTTACGTTCAATCTTGACCGATTCTCATTCACCGTGGCTGGTACCCCTCAACAGGATATCACATACACCACAGGTTACAAAGTGCACTAACTCTGGAAAGCACTTAGCAGCTAACTCAGAGCCGATCGTTAGTTAACCTAGTTAGATTAACTCTAAATCTGGAAAACACGAATGTTGACTCAGATAGGTACAAAAGAACTCACATAAAAACATAAAACAGTTCATGCCATAATATCACTTTGAAAACACAGATATCAAAGCTATAAAGAAAGATTTTCCGAGCATTGCTCGTTTTATTTTGTATATAAAAGCCCACCTCGATATACAGAACTAAAAGCACTAGCTTCCAATCTTCGGATCTTCCGTCCTTTTTTTACAGTTGGCTTCCTCCTTCATCGTAAAATAATAATACTTAAAAACGGGTCGTAAAAGATAATCGATAGAATTGAAATAAGTTTTAGTCGTTTCATTCTTTAGGCATTTGCACGCTTACTAGTTTCATTTTACTTAAACGGGAACGAGACTCGTACTAATCCCGTTTAGAACTCGGAAGGTCTCATACTCGAATCTTAGGTCAGTAGAGAGGGTAGTCGATAACTTAATACGACTTAAAAGATTATAAGGATCTAAGTTGGAAAGAATCAACTTAGGAGAATTACGCTTTAGTTCATTTAAACGACTTATGAAATTTCTCGCTTACTACATCTTTATTTGAAAGGATAAGAGATAAGATCTCGACTGGTTTTCATCACTCAAGGACCTGTACTTGACTCTAGGGTCAGTAGGGAGATATTCGTTAGTTATTACGGCTTAAACGATCGAAAGAAACTAAGTTGTGAACGAAACAACTTAGGAGAATTGAAACTGAAATTTTACTGCGCAATGCAGTGACTCTGGAGGCTGTCCAGAATAGAGGATTTGGAAACAAGGGATGAGCCCTATTCCATTGAAAAGTTTGGGATGTCTAGTTTATGCTCTAATTTACGGATCACAAATCTGATAAACGAGCTAAAAGTTATTACAGTTTCCGGCGAGGGTCGCAAAACTGCCGCGAAAACCCTAGTTGCTCGATAGATTCGACGTATAACGTCTTAGGTTAGTTCTAAGCTCTCGTATTCGATTTCTTTAGAAACTGGACCCTCAAGGCAGTCATCACGTACTCCCGTACGTGACGAACTCCTTCTCAAAACTCGTCCAATAGCACGACGTTCTAAACGTCGGTTTTCAACTAACAATTACTAAACCAACAAGTTATGAAATTCGCGTTCTAGTTCTCGACTATAACTATAGCTCATATTAAAATAGCTCGAAAGCTTATGACATCAACTACAAAGTTGTTCTCAAGTCCATCATAGACAATAATATCAAATTAGAAATCTCATTCGACTTCTCGGTTACTAGTTACGACTAATTGTTTGTCTCTTACGCGATTTTCAAAGTTGTCGGATTCCGTTCAAATTTTACGACATTAAACTACATCTAACGAGAATCACGTTTATGCATACACTCATTTCATAACATCACTATATTTCAACTTATGACGAGTTCTTCGTCTCTTACATTACATAAAATATTTTTAGAAAATTCTCAATTAAATTCTATTATCAACTAACACCATTTGCAACTATATTCCATCATCAATTCATCAATTAAAACAAACATATGAAAACCCCTAAAACTACTATAAATTTCGGTATATGTATATATATTAAGAGAGTGATTTTCTTTTCCAATTAACATCATTTACTCATTAATCATCCTACTATAACATTAATTGAACAATTGAAATCCAATTTCATACCAACATGCATAAATCCCCAAATTCATACTCAAACCCTAATCGAATTTTCACAAAACATGGGGCTTTCGATTCCTCTTTGTTCTAATCACTAATTAAGCATCTCTTAAGCATGAACTTATCATTAATTGAAGAAATCCAAAAACCCTATAATTATCCCTAAATTTTTGGTATTTGACAAGAGTTAGGGTTCTTAAATTTTAATCAATTTTCAACCCTAGAATTCACATCCTAACACTTCTAATTTCATTAATCCAAGATCGAATCATCTAAATCAACACTCAATTTTCGATCAAAATGAAAAATGAAAAGAAGAGGATGATGGATGGATAGAAGTATAGAGGAGAGGATTACCTTGCTAATTAATGAAGAAAGTATTAAGTTTGGATGGATGAATCAAGACTTGTGATTTTCTTCTTGGAGTTCTTGAAGCTCTCTTCAATGGAGATGAAAAATTGAAGATAGGAGATGGAGGAGATGGTGCAGCCGAGTGTGTGTGTTGGGAGGGAAGGAGATGTGATTTAAAAGTATAACCTAATGTTCTAAACATATTAAGAGGTAACATGTGTAAAGGTGCAATAGTAAAACAATAGGTGTCCCTTAATATAACATATAAAACACAAAAATCTACTTAAAGAGAGGGAATGAAGTCGGTTGGAATGAGAGGGAAAAGAAAAATACGTGCTTTTCCGGCGCGATCCGACGTTACGGAAAATGTTCGACGAAAAACATAGCTCGGCACAAAATCGTCACGATCCGATTCGATCGTAAATTCTAACGTACGAAACCTAATCGGAAAATAAATTTACAAAATTTATTTTGACAAAAACTCGGGACGACACAGTCCGAGTTTCGTCCGAAAAATCATAAAAACGAACTTTCTCGGGCGAGTTCGTATCGCGATTTCGTGAATGTAAAAATCAGACGGTTTTCCGTTCTGAGTTCACGAACTAAAAATTTTTCGCACGCGCTAACCCTAAATACAGTAGTCGTCTAGCTGACTTCCGTAATTTATTTTCAGAAATGGATTCGACCGTTAGTCTTAGAATTCAAAATCGTAAACTTAGGCGTGCAAAGCCATTTATTTAATTAACTTTAAAATTTTAAGATCGTAAGGAATTTACGGGGCATTACATCCTACCCCCCTTACGAAAAATTTCGTCCCGAAATTTGCTTACCTTCAAAAAGATGAGGATATCGCTCCTTCATCTTCTCCTCGAGTTCCCACGTGGCTTCTTCTTGTCCGTGGTGGTTCCACAGCACTTTAACTATTGGTATCGACTTGGTTCTTAATTTTTGGACTTTTCTATCCAAAATCGATATCGGCTTCTCTTCATAGCTTAGGTCAGATTCAAGAACTACGTCTTGCTGACTAATGACGTGCTTAGGATCGTAAACATATTTTCTCAACTGAGAAACGTGAAAAACGTTATGAACGCTTCCTAGACTTGGCGGTAAGGCCAATCTATAAGCGACGGGTCCTATTCTCTCGAGGATTTCATAAGGTCCTATAAACCTGGGTCTTAGCTTACCCTTAACTCCGAACCTAAGAATTCCTTTGGTCGGTGATATCTTAAGAAAAACTTTATCTCCTATTTCAAACTTAAGATTGGTTCGACGATCGTCGGCATAAGACTTCTGTCGGCTCTGTGCTTCTTTCATTCTATCTCGAATCTACCGAACTATCTCAATCATCTCATTAATCGCGTCTGGGCCTAGGTTCTTCCTCTCACCTACTTCGTCCCAATAAAGCGGTGATCTACATTTCCTCCCATACAAAGCCTCAAACGGCGCCATTCCTATCGTGGTCTGATAGCTGTTGTTGTAAGCGAATTCAACTAAGTATAGCAAAGATCAAATCTGGCATCCATTGTACTCGAATTCGAGCCAAATTTCAAATCCTACTAAACTTTGTGTGTCTTGTCATCAAAATTATAAATTTCGTTATGTCAACCCTAAAAAAGCCACGTCATGGTAGCAGTTGTTTCCATATGAAGCAGAGCTGCTTCATCGAAATGATTTCTTCTGGATCGCTGTTGTGTGTGTGTGTTGGAAGATGATTGAGGAACCTAGACAACCGGAGGGTAAATAGAGCTTGTGTGATCTGTTATGTTCTGTTCAATCCATAATTTCATGTAATATATATAGACGACTAGTGCATAGTTTGATCAATGCAGTATTTACCTTTAATTTTGTATACTCAACAATTGATTCTTAACATAAGTACATCTTTTCTCCGCGTTCATGTATGTGTAATAAGTATGTATTTTCTGATTAAGATATACTCCACGAAATGATGTCCTATTTTATCCCTTATTTGTGTTCATCAAATAATGTCTTGTTTCGTTATTTTTAGTAACATACCATCATTACTTTATTAAAATCACTACCCATTGCCATTGATGATCCACCTCAGATTAATTTTATTTCTACTTTTTTGTCATACCAACTTTATTCCTAATTTTTGGTCAATATCATCTCTTTTTTGTCATTTACCACTGATTTTTTGTCATTATCTCACTACCCCTACTTTCTAACTTTTACATACTCAAAACAATTTTATCAGCTCTCTTAATCTCCGTGCCGGACATGAAATGGAGCATCATTTCGTGAACGGAGGGAGTATATTGTATGTGTTTTATGAATTTAGTAAATATAAATATATTATACATTTGTTGTCATCTAAATATTCCACTGATGGTCACGTTAACGAGTATCTGGTGTATGGGGGAGAATACATCGATTTTTGCTTTCGAAATTTTTTCACTGAGGAAACTGCTCAGGTCAGTTCGCTCAACAATTGAGAAAGTCAGTTGGAGCTGATCACACAGTTATGTGCACAGCTGACTTCTTTAACTGATGGTCAACTGTGTAATCTAACTGAGATTTCAAAGAGTTAAGCTATGCTGAAATTGATGGAAATTAAAGCTCGTTACTTAAACTGAAACCTTTATGAAAACGGGGAAGGTCAAGTTTCCGAATCTTAGTGCAGTTTGTAGATATGCAGTTTGTATGCAAAGTCAGTTGGTTAGATAACTGAAATGTAAATACTGAAATTAAAGGACACAATATTTTTACGTGGTTCAGAAATTGACCTCCTACATCCACGACTTTCTTTTCGGGAAAGTAATCCACTAGATAAACTTACGTGTGCTTATCAAATGTTCCACTTGGTTTGCGGGTACCAAGCAACCTAACCAGTTTGATTACGGGTTCGATTCAAGCCTTACAATAGTGTACAACCTTTTTTTTAGATTGCAGGTTCTAAAGGTCCTAGTCTTAGATTGCAGGTTCTAAGGGATCTAGTTTTAGATTGCGGTTCTAAGAGACCTAGTGTCTTTGATTGCGGGTTCAAAGACAGACTTGAGGTTTTGGAGTTGGGGGTTTTTCCAACTATGAAGCCTTCTACACAGATAGAAGTGAAGACTTCTTCCTAAGGCTTAGAGACTCGATCTTTTAGGAGAGAGTCTTCTCAGAATAATGTGCAAGAACCTAGATTCTAGATTCGATTAAAGAAAGGGCTTTTTGAGAGACTAGATGAAACAACAGGAGGAGGTGTAGACACTCGACTTCTACTGATTTTTCGACTTGGTTGGTCTTGCTCTGGAGAGAGTGGTTGTCTGTTGCTTTTCTTGAATCTTCTATCTTCTCTCTCTCTCTCTCTCTCTCTCTCTCTCTCTCTCAATGAGGAGACCTCTATTTATATAGAGGGAGATCTAATTAGTCGTTGGAAAGAGTCGTTTGATCTCTGCCAAAAGTATGACACTTCACCTGCTTCACTGTAAACTTTCCTAAAATGGCAACTGCGACTTTCGCTTTTTGCGCGTCTCTGTTGTCGGTCCATTTATAGTAAGTTTTCAGGTTGAATTGTGCTTCCGAGTAGATTTGAATTTGGACTTCAACTCTTTTGCCTTCAACGTCTTCAAACTCTTCTCTTTTCAGCTTTGTGACGTCTGACTTCAACACAACTTCTCTTCGTGCTTGAGATGCACGGTTCAGTTATGAAGTCAACTGAGTTGTGGTCTAACTGACCAAGTTTATCACGAACTGTCTTCTTCAGTCTGACTGACTTCTTCTGCTTGAAACCTGTAAAGATAAAAATCTCTACGCTCAAACAATGAGCTCTACCTAAATTATGACTTTCATCTACTCGGTTGGGTTCAATTGGATTTTGAGATAAATCAAAATCTTTACTAATTTTCCCAAAACTACAATTGTGAGATTTCTTTTAGTTGCAGTTATTTAATTTAGGACGTCTTTTTATTTTTTTACTTTTCATTTATTTATTTATTTATTTTGGTAAAACCTCTATGACGTTTTTTCACACAACATTAAATTACAATTTATTTGCTGCATCAAGGTGTTTCTTTTGTTTGGTGTCGAAGATGAATTTATTGGATAAGGTTTCAAATGTTAATTGAGTTTTCACCACAGTTTGTTTCTTTATTATGAGGAAGATTTTATGTGTCATTGTGTTAATTTTATTTATTTTCGATACATCATAACTTGATTTAGCATGCTATTCATCAATTTGATTTTAATTTATTTTCTTTATTAAGGTCAACTATGCTGTTTAAACAACGATTGAAAACTCTATTTCAATATATAATCGAGTCAGCTTTTCTCATTATAATTTTTACTTCTGTTTCTTTTCTTTTTCTTTTTCCTGTAAGTATTAAATCAGGTTATGGGATTGAATGTTCAGTATAATATTTATAACACAATGGGATTGAATGTTCAGTATAATATTTATAACACCTAGATATTTCTTTTTCTTTTTTCTTTTATTTTTCCGTTTCCTTTAATATACTATTATTACTTCTTAATTTTTTTCAAGGCTTCTTGCAATTAGAATTTTGATCTTCGACTAAAATTTCAATTTCAAACTTGTACAAATTGTAGAACAAATAATGAACTATGGGATTCCAAAACATGTAGCATCACACGGTGATCAACTTCCAATTTCTTTCTAATTTGAATCATAGGATATAAACACAGTTTCTTTTATATAGTACTTAATGTCTGAAGATTATGATCAATAAGGTAAATGGCAAAAATAAGAGAAACAATCCGATAAAAATAATTATAAAATATGCTCATTCCATTAAATGGCACCAGTCACAACCACAAATCATTACATTATTACTGTTTGTTATTACATTTTAAAGAACAAGGGGGCGCCAAGAGAGAGGATAAAAGCTCCTCAGAAGATTGGCATACCGAAGCACTCGACGCTTATCTACGCTTGCTGCTGTATCCCTCTCGCTCCCTGTCCCTCGATCCTCTCGAGTGGCGGTGCTCCTCCTCCGCCGAGGCAGCTGCCGGAGGTGACGAGGTGTATCTCGATGGCCGCCTCTTGAAATGCCTCTCATCATCACTGCTGTCGTGATCTACAGTAACGGCAGCGGCGACGGCACTACCACTTCTTCTTGATCCAGAAGTTGCCTTGTGCTCTTCATGCTGTCCGTTCGATGCCCGATGACTTGAGGAGCCGGCGACAGGTGCATCGGATGAAGAGAGCTTCCTTTTCTTGGCGGCTGCTTCGCCACCGGCTGGGAAGCTAATGCGGGAGAAGACACTGGCCTTATGCTTCTTGTCAGCGGCAGAGCTAGCTTGAGACACCACTGCAGGTGGTTCTGTTGGCGACTCCGAGCGGCGGTGGTGGCTGCTGCTGCTACGGTGGTGGTGATCCCTGTCACGTGGGGTTTCTTCATGATACTCACGGCGGCGGAGGTGGTGATCTTCGTGATCGTAGTCGGACTTCTTCTTGGACGACGGACGAGGAAGCTCCGGGTCCCTGGAACGTCGCTCCGGGGAGTGACGGTGGCGGCTCGAAAGGTGGTGGTCGGCACCGGAAGGTGGAGGGGTCGATCTCTGAACAGAAAAATGAAAAGTCAGATAGATGGGGAAGAAACACGATGGGCCCACGTTTTAACTAAAATTACAAATGGGGCCTCTGGCCCAATACGGGCCATAAATTAAGTTTTGCTGGGTACCATTTTGGGCACAAAATTTTGTGAAAAAACACAACATAAATCCACATTTCGATGGAAAATGTCTGGCCCTACTTGTTCAAATAAGTTATTTACTCTGATTAAGGTCATTAAAATGATCGATTATATGCTTGGATGAAAACGAAATAAGTACACCAAAATATTTTCTCTCGGAAAATAGGAATTGTGGGAAGAATTTCCACCACTTCGTAATTAAATGCAAAATCAACAATTGACGTCATCCACAATTCTTGTGAAAAAAGCCAAGTAAAATAGTCATGTAGAGATGAGAGATAATTCTTTTCGAAATGGATGATTTTCTCATGGGCGACAGAAACATAATTTACCGATTTAGGCGCAACCTTATTTTTTACTCCACATTCTTTCAGCAATCAAACTAATTAAGAAGCGAAGGAAAAAATAAATAAATAAATAAATAAATGCAACCACCTATTCTAAGCAACAAACCCATATAAAATTAATTGGAAACAATAAATTAGACAGATCTTTTTTCCAAGAGTTACGCCCTGTCCTGCTGAAGCAGGTTTTAGAAATACCATCTTATCGACCATAAACTCGGCCTGCACCAGTAGACGAGTAAAATAAAAACAGAATAGCCAGACGATAAAAATACATACAGATTTGGATCTCGAAGAGACATTGACTGTACTGCTCCCTTCTCTTCCATATTCCCTATCTTTAGGAAATTCCCTGCAACGGAGAGAATAAAAAAGCTTAGGTTTCACGACTAAATGAGAGCATATAAAACTTTAATTTACTAGCAGAACCAACTTAAGAATACACCGGATAATTTCAACATTAATTTTTTATTCAGACTGTTCTCTAGCCATTGTTGCCAAGCTTTCTAAATTAATCCTCAAGTAAATATGCTAGTGACAGGTTGCAAGATTAATCAGATGATCTATTTATAAAAATGCAAATCGGAACAAAACAATTTGATAATGCTTCAGAGTCAATACTGCAAATGGCAAACATATCAATGGCTATAAATGCATGTTGAAGTTCACAATTGATGTTCCTTAGTTAAAAAGATCTTACATCTTATTACAACTAATTTGCCGTCAATAATTACTGACTTGAACTCAATAAACCATACTTACCCAATGATGAACCTTAAATATATTATATAATGAAATGTAGCAACCAAGTGAATGGTGTGTGTGTGTGTGTGTGTAACAAGAGCAAAAACTGCTCACCCTTCATCACGTCTCTCCATTTCACGCTTTCTCTTCAAATCAGCTTTGCGAGCTTCAAATTCCTCTCTACTCATGATGGGCGGGGGAGGAGCATTGTATCCCACCAACTCAGAAAGGTCCCTGGAACACAATAAACAAATGTCACATTCACTGAATCAACACTGGATACCATCAAAAGTCACATACAATTGCATAAAACGCAATATTCTGGATCCATAAAATGATGAACCATACCTCTGAGGACCATAATTAAGAATACCACCAGGTCCTGCAAACGGAACGTCCATATGATTAACTCCATATGGTAAAAAGCCCCCGAACTGAACGTCCATATGATTAACTCCATAACCCCCGTAGGGCATCGGACCACCACCAAATGGCATAAACCCATCAAATCCAGGTTGCATGCCATTCCAGCCAGGATTAAATGCAGGTCCTTGATTATTCCAGCCAGGATTATTCATCATGTAGTTCTCAGGAGCAAGGTCTGGGCCAGTCCTCCACTGCATCTCCGCAGCTGCAAGGCATTTACAAATTTCAAATTGATATTAATACAACTAAATCAGATCAAACCAGATAGATGATCTTGATCATTTATGCTGTAGTCCAAGAAGTGACAAGAGACAAAAGAAATCCCATTTTGTGCCAAACAGCACAAATCTCAGATGCAGCAAAGCATGAATGCAGCTCGGGGGTACAAACTATCTTAGTATGATTTTAGAAATAATAGGTAGTATGAAGCGGAGTAGGAAATCCTTCAGTATTTCAAACAACACCCATCGGGAGTATCCTACATGGCTATAAGTTGACAAATTACTTCATCAACTATCACAAAAGGTTTCAAAGAGTAGAACAGAGCCTTAGACACAAGATTACTAGGAGAAAGCATGAAATGCCATTATAGGCTTATAGCTATGGGTTTGGCATAATTCATTTTTTCCAGGCAAACCGAGAATAAGTAATCTTAGTCCAGCACTGAGATGAAAAGTTCATTACAACAAAAGCAGCAACAAACCATTAGGTTTCCTCTTGCTTGACAAATACACCTCTATATATCAAATATTAAAGCAAAATCTCAAATAGGCAACCCAACATTTACAAATCACTATATTTATCAAGGTCCATAAATAAGAAAATAAAGGGCAGTATGTAAACTTTGATAAGAACATACCACTAGGTGCCATGCGAATTTTCTTCTTTTTCTTCTTCCTCCCTGTGAAAAGACAAAGGAAAGGATCATGTCAGAATTCAGTTACTAACATAATGAACAAACAAGTATCATTGCAGAACCTTCATGTGTGACATTCCAGAGAATTTAGAATTCATAAACTCCCAAAGAATATGACCTCGACCATTAATTTGGCAGACTACTCACTAGAGCAACATTAACAGGTGGAGTTTATTTATTTATTTTGTGTACACAAAAAATGAAACAATTCATGCTGTGTTAATCAAAGCCATATAAGAGATGGGAAATAATTTAAGGAAGTAACACAGGAAATTTCAAAGCAGCCACAAAAAGAATACTTTGAAGACAGCAGAGAACCTCCCAACCAGTTCTAGGAACGTTACTCCAGCATCAGGCACTTTGGCCTCAGCTATTACACATAGCAAGTTCTGTTTATCTCATTTACCTGCTTCTCCGGACATTGGTTTCTGCTGCACCTCTTCATCAGCCAAAGGAGCACTTCCTTGCGATGCTGCTTCCTTAAATGTTCTCGAGTCATGTGTTGCTTCTGAAACATCAGGCACTTTTAGAGCTATCCCTTTCTCTGATTTCAGGGGCACATTTGCAGGCTTATTTTCTTCAACAGTCTCCACAATTTTTGGAATTTCCTGCTGCTGAGGTGGTGATAAAGGCACTGGCTGTCCTTTTGAGGCAGCGGACTGTGTGGGGGATGGAACCTTAGCTTGTGGAATTCGCGACTCCATGTCTGAACCACACAAAAAAAAAAGAAAAAAAAAATGTGAACCACCTTGATAGCACACTATATATTCAAGATCAAAGATGAGTGCACATGCATTTGAGAGTGTGTGCTGTGTGTGTTGTTGGGGGGGGGGGGGAATAGAATAAATACATAATACGGCACAAACCTTGGGCTTGAAAAGCACTCCCACCATTTTCAGCACTGTTGTTACTGGATTCCAAAATCCGATTAATAGTATCTCTTACGGTCTTGTTCGGCAGAAGATCATCCGCAAGAATACTTGTGGCCCCACATTCACACATTGATTTTGAAATAATGTGATCACGTATGCCTAAGAAGAAGTAACAAATGAGAAAAGTGAGGGCATAAAGAAGCACAGTATCTTACAAAAATTAAACACCTGACAAAAAAATCCCAGTCCTATGCTAAATTGTGCATAATGAAAAGCAAAAAAGCCACTTAAATTAATATGGAGTGGAACATAAAGCACAATCTTACATTTGTCACAAAAACTCTTCAAACAACACTTGCTCGCCAGGACAGCATCTTTCATTACTTCTTGACACAGAGGGCAGCGCAGCTCTCTTGGAAGCTCACCAATTGATCGTGTAGATGGCATTCCCTCTATCTCTTTCTCAAAAGCAGCCCTATAAAAAACCTATTGGTGAGAAAAATATGCCCCTCGCAAAAAACACACATAAATTGAATTAGTGAAGAGAGCATACTCATTCGGCTTCAAACTTGCTTGAGCTCCGTTTGCTAATGCATAAGAGCCATCTGAGGTGGCTATCAACATTGATTTTGGAATTCCAGTAGGAGGTTTGACCCTTCTGATGTCGAAATTAGGATCTCCATTAGTTGGGCAATGCTGGATAAAGTGTCCTGCATGAAAAAATCATATCACAATAGAATCCCTTTTTTCAATTTTTATAAAATATAAATTTATGGCCAAGTCCAATAATGAAGTCAGTCCACCTTCCTAGGAAAAAAAAACATACCAGGCACCTTGCACCTATGACATATGTAGCCTTGTGGTGGTGTTTTCTTCTCAAATCCACCTCGAGCTGCTGAAATTCAAACCATTGAGTTATAGAAGCAGTCATGGACAACAAGATATAAGAAGATATGAAAGCATCGATCAATATATTTATACTGAAATAGCTAAAGCACTATATGGAAAGAAATAAAGGTTGATGCTAGAAATAAACAACAAATGAAGATTAAATGTTCAGATAAAACTTTTAAGGAACAAGAGAATCACCAAAACCGCCACGTCCACCTGGCATTCTGCCACCTCGCATAAAACCTCGACCACCAGGGTTAAATCCATCTGAAGGTTGTCTGCCAAAAGATGAAGTTACAAATTAAGCTCCGTTAGCCACAAACTAAAGACAAAATTGGCTTAGAAATATTGTCAGGAACACCATAAGCCAAAAAAGCTTCTCACCGCTGCCAATCTAATGCTGGAGTGTCAATTAAGGCTTTGATCTTGCTCTCCTCGTCCTCTTTGCTAACAGGAGTAGCATCCTGAACTGTCATGCTTGATGGGACAGGGGTAGTTTCAGGCATAGCGTAAAGATCATTTCCAAATTCATCCCATTCTAAATCATCAGCCTACAACAACCAAGGAAGTATTCATACACTAATAACACTAAAGGACTGACATGGAAATGCTTCCACGTCCCAGAATCCCAGTTATATACTAATGAGGTGATGAGACTATTACAGGATTAATAAATAAAAGCTTACATATTTCCCATAAGACTGATCTGCTACAGCAAAGCTACCCTTTAAAGCTTGAACATCTTCAGAGTTATGGTCAACATTCAACCTACAGAACACATTCAAATACGCAAACTAAGCACTAAGAAATTCTACAAACGTAAGCCTATTATTTGTTTGTTTTTTTTTTTTTTTGTGTGTGTGTGTGTGTGTGAATTCTTCCTTTCTCTGCATTGCATGGATAACCTTTAAGTTATGCAGCAAAATCAAAAAGTTCCAGATAACCACCAGAATCAGTGAAATTTTAACAAATATGCAAAAACAAACCAAAGCTGGCCGTTTGGGGTTGAGAAAATATTAACGCAGGTCAACCGAGGGTCAACATTTGGTGGTCACACAAATCTTTAATCTCACAAGTAAAACAAATTGACAAAGCTTAGAAGGAATGAGGTAATACTCTTCTTGCTCGCTAACAGGTGCGGTAACTATGGGCTTGCGAGGCCGTCCAGGAACTCGGCGTATTAAAACTGAAGTATTTTTGGGAATTAACATTCCTTCATCGAGGTACTCTGAAATTACAAACAATGAGATGTGTATAAACCCCACAAGACTACCACATAAACACAACCAAAGAGTACAACTAAAGTTAACCAAAAGTCATCCCATCTGTCACAGTCCCAATCATCCCAAAAAAAAAATCATCATCCCCATCATATTCCTGATCTTCATAAATCAGGAGAAAAAACATTCTGTTCAAACCAAATGAACTGTACATAACTGAAAATTCTCAGTGTACAATAACCATTACAGGTTTAAACATTTAGTACATTCAACATTAAAATTCCCTTTATCCCAATGTCCATGCAGTTCTTGCGATGTGGAAAATATTCATGTTAAACTGCCAAGCTTCCACAGCCCGAAACAATGAACACATATTATATAATGCAACAATTTCAAACATGCATCTATCCGTTTAGATACTAACCTATGAAAATTATTAGCAGAACACGAGAATTATTAAGGATCCCAAGATATTCTAATGAACGACCTCTGTAAGTTTCAACAATTACAAATGAATGGATCAATGTGTGCAAGACTAACAAACAAACAGTAATAATAACACTCAAAATGATTCAACTTTCTCCAAAAGCAGCAATCTTATATCAACAAAACCACCCACATTCCAGATGGCTGACTTTATAAGCATATCATCATTTATTCAATATCAACTATATCAGTTTTCTTGCCCTAAAAAAGAATTATATGAGTTTTTTAGAATCTCATTATACAAAAGAATTGTTAGTTTTAAACCAAGAAAGATTAAGCTTTGCAACAGACTAAGACCCAAGCCCCGTCTCCAGAGAAATACCATTAATTTAGAAACCTAAATAGGTCATCATTTACAGCCACCAACATTCATACTACATTGTGCAAAACTTCAATATTGCTCTATAAGAAAAAACATTGCAAAAAATGACCTCAAACCCATGTTTTTCTTAAAAGCTTTATTTGAACAACATTCTGCAAAGAATCAAAACCAACCTTCATTGGTCTGGGCGTTGGTGACTATGAGGTCAAAATCAGTACCACCCAAATGCTTTAATTCAAATATTTTTTCTTTCAAGTGTCCCACCGAAATAAAGTGGCCGTCCATCGGAACTGAATCATAATCTTTTGCACTTTTAAATTTATAGTAAACAGCCATATTTTGTTAAGGTTTCGCCTTTCTTTGTATATGTTTCCCCTCTATTCCAGAGAGAAACAACACAAACAGAAATAGAGGCTGTCAAGTAATACAAAATGAAAGCCCTGGCATTCAACTTCAAAAATTGAAAAAAGGAAACAATAACAGTACAACAGAAACTCAATAAGTTCTTTTTTTCTTCTTTTTTCTTCTCTGCAATTACTCAAGAAATATTAATCAAACCGACTAATTGATGGCCTTCTAATCCTTCAGGCACTCCAAAACATCCAAAGACGGAGCCACTTCTTTACACTTGGATTAATAGACAAGTGAGCTGTATCTCAATCCAAAACAACACCAAACGACCGGAGATTGCGCAGATCGAACAGATCCGGGAAATTCACCAAAAATCCCTTTCTTCCAGAAGACGCCGAGGGAAATCGCCGAGTCGCCGCTGCCTCGAACCGTGAGCCTCTAAGCAAATCTCTCAATTGATGTTCTCGACTGAATTTCTAGCTTCGCATATCCGATAGTCGGCCAATTGTACAATTCGATCGCCGAATTGAAGAGAAAAGCACGCGGAAGCAACAGCCAGAGAAGCGGTTAGGGTTAAGTCGCGTTAACCAAACTTCTACTCCACCATTGATGAAAATGGACCGATTAAATCCGAATTCTGATCGGAGAAGAATCGATCAACGGATGACCGAATCGAGAAATTTGAATGGAATCCACGAGAGAGAGGAATTAGGGCTGGGGGAATGCGGCTGATGAAAATCGCAAATCTCTTACCGCTAAGACGATAAAGTATATGAGTAGGGGAGTTTTGTTAGGGCGGGGGACATACGATGTCGTTATTAGAAATTTTCTATTCCTTGTCACCCACCCTCCACCCTCCACCTGTTGTGTGTGTGTGTGTGTTTTCCCCAAAAAAGAATTACGAAAAAGGATTTTTTCTTTTTTCTTTTTTTAGCAGGAAAGAGAAAATCTATTAAATTCAGGTTAATAACAAAATAATGCACAACAAATTTTGAATTACTACAACTTACTAGTGGAGTAGTCCAATAAACGTTCAATCTAAGGGGTGTAATGGATGGTGGAGTTTTGAGGGATTTTTAAGGAATTTAAATATTAGGGGTATTGGATTGATGGATTTCAAATTTCTTAAATCCCTGCAAAGAGTTTGACGTAATTCAAAATCTCTGCAAATCCTGGGGTATTCAATTCGTTGATTTTAAATTCCCTCAAACTCTTCCACTATTCAACATCATAAGGATTTCGAATGATTTCACTTTCTCATGGATTTCGACGTAATTCACAGCCAAAAATACACAGAGTGAACTCCGGCCTCTGGACATGGGAGTTCGATGGAGTTCATATCCACGAGCGCTGACACACGCGATCGCTAGCTTTGAGTAATTCGAACGATCTCCAGCATGCCACGGTCGCTGGTTTTGTGATCAATCAGCGACCGTACATAATTGAACTCTTGCCGCGGTCGCTGGTTTTCAATCAGCAAACTTGATTTTCTCTCTCTTTCTCCATTTTCTCTCTATCCATCAACTTCATAGACTCTTTCATCTTCTCCACCAACAACGACGACGATGAACTTTTCTCAAGCAATTACAATCAATCCTTTAAGGAAGCTTATTAATGGAGAAGGATATAGTAAGGGCGAAAACTCCGACGACTCAAAGAGGAAGAAGGCGGCGATGGAGGCTGAACACGGTCACCAGGCAGCGGAGCAGCAAAGGCTGCCGCTTTCCGAGGTTGTTTCCGACTGCAAACGCCGCTGGTTTCAAGACACCCTGAAAGAGGCCAAAACTGGCGATACCAACATGCAGGTGCTCGTTGGCCAGATGTATCATCGCGGCTATGGCATCTCTAGAGATGCTAACAAGGTTAGCTTCTAAAGCTTCAATTTTTCGCCTTACTTATAGATGCTTGATTTGGAAATCTTTTCCCTTTTAGGGATTTTACTCAATATGTGAGCTCTGAAATTTAAGGGAATACATGGTTTACTCAATTTGTGGGCTCAGATTCAGATAAAGTTGGAGGATAATTCTTGATACAGTCAACTAGGTGCTTTGTTATTCAATTTGGAGGTGATAAAGTTGGTGGATAATTCTTGAACTGGTAATGGAGTTTTCGCCCTTACGAGAGAAGTGGAAGTCGGCATTAGTGGAGAAGAAGGCAACTATGGCAGTGAGGGGATTTGGCATTAGTGTCGGAGTGGATGTTTACTGCTCTTAAATGGTGAAACTACGTAATTAGTGTCTTTCTTCACGTTTCCGACTTCGGGGACCAGCGACCGTGTATGA
Organism: Schizonepeta tenuifolia; assembly: GCA_029490685.1. Lineage (NCBI taxonomy): Eukaryota > Viridiplantae > Streptophyta > Magnoliopsida > Lamiales > Lamiaceae > Schizonepeta > Schizonepeta tenuifolia. Next base: position 12,291,598 of record CM055960.1, on the reverse strand, counting down.
CCCACGATCGCGGGATGCTGTCAGCGACCGTGCAAGACACTCGATCGTGGGGATGTGGATTTGAACTCGCCTGAACTCCTTAAAAATCCACCCCGAACTCTCCCCAACTCCACCCTCAACTCCCTTAAACTCCACCCAAATCCCATGGAATTCAACTCCATGGAGTTCAATTCCATGCAGGTCAACTCCATTAAAATCAACATAATTGGCAATCCAATACACCCACATAAAACTCAACAAATAGATATGGCTATTGTAAACTGGAGATAGATGAGAGAAGATAACACAACATGAATTGTCTGTATTCAATATGAGGACTAAAAGCTTATATTATATTAGTATAAGAGTTAGTGGAGCCATCAAGCAACTCGTTACTTGGCCATCACTCAACTAATTGCTTGACCGTCACTCACATCATATATATCTATGAGATACATTTACAACATTCCTCCTTAAGTGACTGAACCCTAAAATAAATGTTGCCTTACTAAAACCTTGCTAGTAAAACTCAGTGGGAAAAAACCTAGTCGAAGGAAAAAGAGTACAACTGCTCCCCCTGATCTTGAGATCATTGTAGATCTTTTAAGTCGACACATGTCGATCTTGTGTATCAACGTTCTAAACATTGATGTTGATAATGCTTTTGTGAATAAGTCTGTCAAATTGTCAATTGAGCGAATTTGTGGAACGTTGATATCGTCACTCTTTTGTAGATCGTGTATGTAGAAAACTTTGAAGAAATGTCCTTTGTCCTATCACCTTTAATGTAACATTCCTTGAGTTGTGCGATGCAAGAAGCATTATCTTCGCATAAAATAGTTGGGTTGGCCTTTGATGACTCTAACCCGCACGACTCTTTATATGACTTATCATATTTCTCAACCATACACACTTTCGACTTGCTTCATGGATTACAATAATTTCATAATGATTTGAGGATGTTTCAATCAATGTTTGCTTCACAGACTTCTAAGATATAGCGGTTTCTCCACTTGTGAAACGTAGCCAGTTTGAGACTTAAATTGATGTGGATCGAATGAATATCTTGTATCTGAATACCCCACTGGAGATTGATCGATATTTTTTGAATAAAATAATTCGAGATCAATAGTACCCTTTAGATACAGTAGAATGTGCGTAACACCATTCCAATGTCTCAAAGTGGGTGTAGAGCTATATCTTGCTAGAAGATTTACAGAAAAAAACTATATCCGGTCTAATGTAATTAGCCAGATTAGTCAATGCTCCAATTACGCTTGGATACGGTACTTCAAGATCAAATATCATTTCACCATCTTCAATAGGTCGAAATGGATCTTTATTTGTATCAAGAGATCTAACGACCATTGGTGATGCTAATGGATGTGCATTACCCATGTAAAAGTGTGACGCGCACTTGTCGCGCGGTGTGGCCAAAATAATATCTATATCTTTGGTATGCCCTAGATAGACACAACACGCTCCTTGCACACAACCGGACCAGATTAGTCTTAGCGATAAGCGACGGTCGATCCTAAAAATGTGAGGAACTATATTGTTCTTCGATGAAAACAAGTTGAGTTGTCATGGGTCTCCACTTGTATGAACTGCACATTTTAAAATGAAGATATAAAAAATAAAAGGGTGAGCTTTGAGTTAGTTTTAATCTGTGTTGACATTTTCATTTGGTCATGGGCACACAATATCCGTCCATGCTCCCTATGCCCTCTAGGCATGGCCCAAAGACATTGGAGCTTTTCAAGAGTTCACACTCGGTATTTGGGATGGTTGAATCTTATATGATCACTTGGTCCGAATATCGCACTTTCCCCCAAGTCGTGCTCCACTCCTCCTTAAGTAGTCGACATACCCGGATTGCCCTACGATATGCCGCTTACCAACCTTCTCACCTAAGATTCCACAATGCTCTGGAGACAAACCCCTTGGAACACTTCTGAGACAAACCCCTGAACCCTAAACCCTAAACAAGTCGTGCTCCACTCCTCCTTAAGTAGTTCGAATTTGTATCGGTTGTGCTCATATTTGGTTGATTTGGAGTATATGCCCTTCACGGAGCCTCTTCTTGAATTTATTCGTTCTTCTCCACTTAATGACTCAACAGACCGAAAAGCCAAAAGAAAAAGACACAAAAATACACAAAAATTGATGCCGCATCAAAGTGTTTTAGCACTTTTTCTGTATATGTGGATTGATGAATAAATGTTCCTCCTCAGACACGTTCAATTTGCAAATCAAGAAAAAATTTTATCTTTCCCAAATCTTTCATCTCAATTTCTTTCTTCAAATATTCATCAATTTTATTAAGCTCTTCAGTAGTTCCAATTAAATTTAGATCATTAATATAAAACTTCTATGATTGCAAATTCATTTTCAGTTTTATTTCTGAAAACACAAGCGCAGATATCATCATTCTTGTATCCTTTCAATAGAAACTTGCTCAATCTATTATACCACATACGTCCAGACTGTTTCGGCCCATACGATTTATGCAGTTTCATAGAAAACATGCTTTTGGATTTTGACTTTAATGCTTCGGACATTTTAAATCCTTCAGAGATTTTCATATATATGACATTATCTAATGACCTATACAGATAGGCAGTAACTACATCCATAATACGCATATCACTAATAAAAAATCTGAAAGTAATCGTGTCAATTATTGGAGAGTATGTTTCCTCATAATCAATTTCTGGTCTTTGAGAGAAATTTTGCACTACGAGTCTTGCTCTATATCTCGTAACTTCATTTTTCTCGTTTCTCTTTCTCACAAATATCCATATTTATCCAAAGGAATTTCAGATTACGGAGTCAGGACTATAAGTCCAAATACTTTCCGGTTATCACAGGAATTTAATTTCATTTCTACTATAACTCATTTCTACATTGGCCAATCATTTCCCTATTTACATTCTGTAGCAAGTTGTGGTTCAGGATCCTCATTTAAAATTTGATGAGCTATATGAAAGACAAATATATCATCCACAATGATATTTTCTTTCTCCAATATACCTTATGATCGAAGGTGAGTCAAATCCAACATATATCTTAACCCTTCGTTGGGGAACCATTTTTTTGTGCGGTGTGGGGGCACAATTGGGACATGAATCACACAACCAAAAATTCGTAAGTGAGAAACATCAAGTTCTTGCATTGGGGAGTATTCATGGTTGGTTGATTGCCTTATACGAACTAATGTTGCCGCATGTAATATGGAGTTATTTTACTAATGGAGAGTTATTTGGTCACATTGTGGTCAAATACACTAGCTAAAAAAGTAATATAGATGAGAATCTAAACCTTAAGGGGAAATGTGATTGTTTCTAATTATATAATTAGCTTTCCTTATTTTGCCCGTGTGGCCGGCCACAGTGTGCTCGGATAAAATTATTGTTAAGAATATGAATTTTTTTTCATGCTTTGAACTATAAAAAAAATCGAATCTTTTCGTTTTGCATGGTTAACCGTTAGGTTAACTGTTATTGTGATTTTTTTTTTATTTTCTACATTTTAACAGTTAAGCGAACCGATTATGAACCATATGGTCGTTTTTTTATGTGGCAAACAATCGGTTAACCGAATTGTGCTCACCCCTACTTTAAATTATCAAAATTATTATAACCATTATTTTTTTTTTAGGTTTGCGGTGGCTGATTGAGAAATCGTGATTTTTAATCATACTAATTGATGGTCCCGATACGAGATACTGGTGTATGGAGGGGGGGGGGGGAGGAATACACCAGTTAGGATTTTTCAACTTTGAAAACTTAACACTCGAAAATCACTTCAACTGAGTAAAGAAAGGCTCAGCTGAAATCACAACTGAGTAAGAGAACTCAGCTGTGAGAGTGGTGCTGTGCGGAATATGGTGGAAATTATACTCGTAAAAACAACTCACGCTTTTATGCTCGGTTGGTCATGAACCAAAACAGTTGAATATGCAAATATGCAGTTTGTATGCCGGTTAGTTTAGTCAGTTGAAAATGCAATAAGTAACTGAACAGAAATAAACACAGACACACAGAATTTAACGTGGTTCGGAGATAACCCTCCTACGTCCACGAGGAGTTGTGAGTCCACACAACTCTGTCCAAGTTCTTCTGGACAAACCACTCAGCTTACGTGGGCTGAGCAACCGTTATGGATAAGTTTGCGGGTACTTATCAACCTTACAGTTTAGTTTACGGGTACTAAACGACCTAACTACTCAGTTGCAGGAAGAGTAGGATCCTAGACCTTTTCAGGTGAAAGAAAAAAATGTGATTCCAACTTACAGCTCGAACAGAAGGTGAGCTGTAATCTAACTCTCTATGAACTCTCACTAAGTGATGTTCTCAAGGTTCGATCTAAAGACACAAAAACTATCTAACTGTAGAACTCTCAACAAGTGATGTTCTAAGAGATTCAGTTTAGTTCGTGAAGAATATTGCTCTTTTCTTTTTGCTCTCTGATTTCTTCTCGCGTGTATGTCTTATATTTTGAATGAATGAATGCCTCTTATTTATAGGCGGAGAGTATCAACTAGCCGTTGGAGGAGCTGTTGATCTCTGATCGTTGAAAGCGATGGCTTGTCTCTCATCTCTGCAGACTTTCCCGATATGGCATCTGTGCTCTTCTGCTTTCCATCTGAGATAGCCTTGTGTTGGGCCAAATGGGGTAATGACTGAACGGTCAAACCCTCATGTGACTTCCTTTTGAAATTCAAATTCAAACCTTTCTGACAGTCAACCTCGGTTAGTCGGTTGAAAATCTTGATCTTTATCTGAGTGGTCTTCAGCTGATGTTCTGTCCGAACCGTTGAACTCTCAGCTGACTTTGAACTTCATGTTGAGACTTCATTATAACTTCCCCCTTCTTGAAACATTCTCTTTCTCGGATGGCATACTACAGCTGATGTTCCAACTGAACAGTTGGCTTGAACTCTCAGCTGTCAAAAAGCATTCCCCTTTTTGGCATAGCTCTCTCATCAGGCAAAGTCTTGTAACTGATGTTCCTCATCCGATCTTTCATCCGGGGTTGTATCCGAGTGTTGTTATGTTGCCGTCTTCAGCTGGAGATCTGTAAAGATAAAATCTTAACATTGCTCAAACAGCGAGCCTAACAGCTAACATTAGGAGCTGGCAACATCTACTCGGTTGGGGTCAGTTGGTTTTGGAATTCATCAAAACTCTTACTAATAAATTTCCCAACAATTTCCCCATTTTTGATGATGCCAAAACCACTTACAACTTGAAACCACTACTGATCTAAACCTCACTAACTTATCTAAAATCTCAGCTGAAATTCTAGACAGTCTATAAGATAAAACATCAAAGGGTTAGCACAGTTATAACATGGTATTTAAAAAAATAATGCGATTCATAGCTTGGACAATGAGATATTGTGCGTCAAGTTGAATCGTATATATACTTGAAGTTTTCATTACAACTGATGATTACAGTAATAAGTACAAAATATTTAAAGATACATCAGTTGCTCCAAAAATTACATCAGCTCAAAAACTATCAGCTCAAAAACTTCGTCAGCTCAAAAATACTGTTGACCATACTTGCTGAAGATACGGTCAAAGATCTCTTTCTTCGCAGTTGACTCGATCCCAGTGTTGACACCATGTTCCTTGCAGACTTGTCTCGCCTCAACCATGATCGCATTTCTGTTCGGAGTGCTTGTGCCCTTGATCATCTGAGGGCGATATCTGAGCTTCTGCGGAACTGGAACGGTGTTGGGATCGAGCTGAGCTTTCAGCATAGCTCGCTGGAACTGTCTGAACATTCCAGGGTCTCCAAATCTGAGCTCCCACAAGGCTTCCTTGAAGGCTTGCCTTGGGTCTTCAGTTGAGTAGACCTTCATGTAGTAAAAATCATTTATGAACTCGTGCTTGAACTGCTCCCAGTCATCGTTCCACTCAGCGTTCATCCACTTGTCAATGTGTGAGAACCGAGACGGGAGCGGGGCGTTCCTCTGCAGCTGCTGCGTCTTCTTCCTAGCCTCAGCCTTCATCTGGTGCTTGTTTATTCTTCGCACGCTATGGCTGGCTTTATTTCTGTCTACATTCTTCTCAATCTTGGCCAGTTCCTTCTCGAACTTAGCCACCTTCTTGGCCTGATCAGTAGCGAACTTCTTAATCCAAGAGGGATTCAAATATTTTTCCTTCAACTCCCCCATAGCTTTTGCAGCTTCGATGCAATCTTCAACAGAGATCCCGTCAAGATCGTCATCGAGCTCGGTTGTAAGCTCGGCTACGAGGTCGTGGGAGACTTCCAGTTCCTGCTCTTCCGACTCCTTCGGCTGAGAACCTTCAGCTTCTTCCCTTTGAGGTTCAGCTGGCACTCCTTCTTCCCCCTGCTCGTGAACTCCTTTCCCCTGTATAGCAACATCTGCTGGCTCCTTTCCTTCCCCCTTTTTGGCATCATCCAAAAGGGTAGCAACTGAGCCATCCAGGGAGGTCAGCTTGGCCTCAGCTTGTTGAACTCGGGAGAAGAGTTCGTCCACAGCATCCTTCTCTTCCACCTTCTTTGCCAGCTCCAGGTCCTGGCGTTCCTGCTTGGCTTTCTTCAAGGCTGCAAAGGTCGCAGAGACATCTTTGTGAAGGGTGACGAACTCAGCTCGAAAATTGGCGAACTGAGACATCCACTCCTGGTCCTGTGTCTGCTGGGACTTTGCCAGATCAGATTCAGCAACGGACTTGAAGACGTTGAAGTCCGAGCTGAGTCCTTGAACCGCTTTCTTCAGATCCTTGACCTCCGAGCTGGTAGAAGAGGAGAGGTCTTCGAGCTTTTGCTGAAGGGAGGAGGAGAGTTGTTCCAGCTGATTCTTCAAGGAAGCGTTTTCTTCCATCAGCTGATTCATCTTGGCAGCTTCCTCTTCCTTGTTGTGGTTGATTTTGGACAACAGCTCCTGCCTCAGCTGGTTGACCCTCTCAGTGATCAGCTCACAGATAGCATCAGTGGAGTGAGCTGGCTGATCAGAGGGTACAAGCAGTTGTTGTTGTTGTGTCTGAGCTGTTGGATCCACGACAACCAGGGCTGTTCGGCTGGCCAGGTAATGTTTCAGCTTATCTTCTTCCCTCTTGGCCGCCTCTTCAGCTGTGTCGACATCCTCCATATGGTTGGCATTCTTGGCCAACATATGATCCAGAAATTGTACAGCTCTAGGATTGTCGCACAGCTCCCTGGTGTCTGTCCCTTCTTGTTGACTCTTATCCAGGCGTCGACGGAGCACAGCCACCTTCTGGTTGTAGGCAACCTCCAGGTTCTGGTAGTCGAAGTACACCCTCAGGTTGGATTCTTCAACCTTCAACCTGTCCCAACCATGGATCCTGAGGGTTTCCTCCTTGACGTACCAATAGCTGAAAATGACGCTGAACTGATAGAGCAGTTCCGTCCCGAACATGGCAAAGATGGGCATTGAGCTTGCCTCGGGGAACATGCCGATCATTTTGCGGAAGCAGTAGTCCATCCGGCCTTCATACTCAGCCAAGATCGTCTGTCGGTTGGCTTCTTCATCAATTGGGGGTGGGTCGATTTCGAAGGATATGGGTTCAAGGGTGTCATCAACGTTGGCCAAAAGGAACGGTCTCAACGTTGGCTTCGAGCGAAAGGCTCGGGATATTTGACTGAGGACCAATTGAGAGAACTGGATCCTCTTTGGGTGGTGAGTGGGCTGGCTCAATTGTTTCCTCAGACACAGGTGGGATTTCCTGGCTGGCATCAGCTCCAGTTGGTGGACTGTCGTGGGACTCCTCAGATGAAGAAGAGTCATCTGAGGAGGAGCTGGATTCCTCCACGTGGATCTCCACCCCTTCAGCCATCTTTTCTTGTGAGCAGGGTTGAATGACGAACGCAGCTGCGTCAACCGACTGGCTAGATTCGGTTGATTTCTCAGCTGGTGTCTCCACCACGGGGCCAGATGCAGCCGGTTGAGCTGCTGACTGTATGATCTTGATCCTGGGCTTTTTCTTGAGGGGTTCCACCTCTTCTTCTTCTTCTTCTTCTTCTTCAGCCACCTCCTCTAACTGGCGCTTCGCAGGCTTGGACCTTGATGGGCGGCGAGCTGCTGGAGCCATCTCCACAGCTGGCTTCGATGCTCCCTTGGGAGTGTACACTGCTTCCACAACATCCCTAGCCTTTTTGGCTGTTGGGAACAGCATCAGCTTGCTGAACGGAGGATCCTCACTCCCTTCCCACGTCAGCTTCTGTCCCTTGGTTGCTTGGAGGATCAGGGCTGAAATTTTTGTGCCGAAGTTGAGTGTGCCCTTGACACTCAACAGCTGCTCTCCAGACTCAGCTACCGATTCGGAGATCTTCAGCTTCTCCGCCCACAGCTGGCTTTCAATGTAGCCCAGCCAGTCAATCTTGTGTTGTTCCTCCAGTGCCTTCTGTTGTTTGAGCTTCGGTCTGCTCATATCACCGAAAGCTCCTCCGTACGCGAAGGCGCACTTTGATATTACGTCAAAAAGAAGTCGGTGCTCCGGCTTCAGTTTTGTCCTCTGCATACTCCCCTTCAACTGCTCAGGGACAAGGAGGATTGTTTGTAGGAATGTATCAGCTTCCTTGTCTGTGAAGTTCCCCATCACGTCTATTGCCTCCCTATTTCTGGGGATGATCTTCTTCAGTTCTTTGGACACCTTGATTTCGACGGCGGTGTCTTCCATCGAACGGGAAGTGCTATTTCATTGCTTGCACGGGATGGTCGTGACAAGGCCAAGTCTGCATCGCGTTGCAGATTCCTGTAGAAGTGGGCGACCTGCTTCCTGAGCAGCTTGGAAGGAGAGAGGGTTGCCCAGTTTAGCAGGCCGTGGTCGGAAAGAATGGTGGCGACGGGAGCCAGTTCCGGCGAGGTCAGAGCTGCTCTGGAAAGAATCTGTTCGAAGTGAATCTTCGACATCATCATGTCGAAGGATTCCTGGAATGTAGCTGGTTCTGCGGAGACCATCTTCTTCGAGGCTTTTGATTTAGGTGCCATCTCAGAGGAATATATATGCAAAGAAGGAAGAAATATGTTACTAGAAATGGTGAGACAATTTCGGAGAAGATGATGAATAGTTAGTAAAGATATGCACGAAAAGAGAAGGTAAGGATCACTTCCTGATTTGCCGCCTTATATAGGTCTTTGACTTGAATGAGATCAACGACTGGGGTTAAATGGCGCGAATCCATCAACGGCTGAGATTATGCGACTGTTGGGTAATTTTGACTGACGCTCCACGCACGCGAGTGAGAAGGTGAATAGTTTAATGTGTCAGCCCAGTTGCACTATAAAGTAAGGCTATAGGAGTTCAGCCAGACTTTACATTAAATGCGACACGAAGGCTTGTTCAGTTTAGCTGACATGTTCAGGAATGTTTGAATTTATTTCAAACATTCTCATTGAATATCATAACACCTTCAGTCATAAATGATACCTGCCAGCTGATGTCTGAATCAGCTGTGTTCATCAGTTGAGTTCCTCAGTTGCCGCATACCATCAGCTGACTCGAGTTCGTCTGTTCAGCTGACGTTTGATGTCTTCGGTTGGCAATCCGCATCTGAAATTTCCCCTTCATCTGAGCTTCCCCCTCAGATGGATATCTGACTCTTCAGCTCGGATGGATCCTCATCAGCTCGGATGACTCTTCAGCTCGGATGACTCTTCATCTGATGGATCCAATAGCCCAAGAAGATCGCATAACATCTTGAATCGGGCTTCAGGTAGAGGTTTGGTGAAGATATCAGCTCTCTGAATCTCAGTTGGAATCTTCTCCATGGACACATCCTTCTTCTCAATATGATCTCGGATGAAATGATGACGAATGTCGATATGCTTTATCCGAGAGTGGTGAACAGGATTCAGAGAGATAGCTATGGCACTCGAGCTATCACAAAGAATGGGAACCTGTCTAGTTGCAACTTCATAATCTCTCAGCTGTTGCTTCAGCCACAACACTTGCATGCAACAGCTTCCAGCAGCCATATACTCTGATTCGGTTGTAGAAGTAGCAACACATGCTTGTTTCTTGGAGAACCATGAAACTAGTTTGCTTCTCATGAACTGACAGTGTCCAGAAGTAGATTTTCTGTCCAACTGATCTCCGGCTAGGTCCGCATCTGAGTATCCGGTCAGTTGGATATTGTCGTCAGTTGGATACCACAACCCAACATTGACAGTTCCCTTCAGATACTTGATGATGTTCTTTGCTACCAATACGTGAGCTTCCCTTGGTTGGACTTGAAAACGAGCACACACTCCAACTGCGTATGATATGTCTAATCGACTTGCAGTTAGGTATAGCAAAGAACCGATGATCCCTCTATACTTGCTGGCATCCACTAGCTTTCCCTCAGCTCCGGGTTCAATCTTCCAGTTAGTATTCATTGGGATCCTTGTTGTCTTACTTGTCTGCAATCCTAACTTAGTGATGAGCTCCTTTGTATACTTAGACTGATTGATGAAGATCCCTTCTGGTGACTGCTTCACTTGTAATCCAAGGAAGTAATTCATCTCGCCCATCATTAACATCTCGAACTTCTCCTTCATGAGATCTGAAAACTTTTTGCACAACTCCTCTGACTTGGAACCGAATATGATGTCATCCACGTAGATTTGCACTACAAGTATATCATCTCCAACTTTGATGGTGAACAGGGTTTTGTCAACTGATCCTCGTTTGAATCCCGAGTTCAGTAGAAAACCACAAAGAGTGTCATACCAGGCCCTTGGCGCTTGCTTTAGTCCATAGATAGCTTTCTTCAACTTGTACACTCTTCCATCTCCAGTCTCAAAACCAGGAGGCTATTCAACATACACATCTTCCTTGATATCTCCATTGAGGAATGCACACTTCACATCCATCTGATACACTTTGAACTTGTGATGTGCGGCATAAGCTAGAAAGATTCAGATGGCTTCCAGCCTTGCAACTGGCGTGAAAGAGTCTTCAAAGTCGATTCCTTCTTGTTGGCAGTATCCTTGAGCTACCAACCTTGCTTTATTCCTCACAATGAATCCAATGGCGTCTCTCTTGTTTTTGAAAATCCACTTCAATCCAATCACCTTGACACCATTTGGTCTTTCTACCAACTCCCATACACAGTTGCGTAGAAACTCATTCAGTTCTTCCTGCATGGCTGTTGTCTAGTGTACACAGTTGAGAGCTTCCCCAACATTCTTTGGTTCTGACACATCGGCTACAAAGCAAGAAATCATGGCAACATCTTCAGCTTGCTCGAACTCCTCTAGAACTGCCAACTCCTCAGCAAATTGGGCATAAGTGTTGGAATCTTCCTCGGTTGATTCTGGATTTGCAACTCGGCTCCTTGTACGCTCACCCTCGGTTGGATCTCCGATGATGTCGTCAGTAGAATGAACTTCATACCATCTTTGGTTGCGTCTTCCTTCATCTTCCAACTGTGGCTGTTCTGAAAACTGAGTTGGAGTCTTCAGAGTTGGTGATTGATCAGCTGTTGAGTATGGAACCTCAACATTGACATCAGTTTGAACTGAGCTCGGTTGGGCTTCGGATGCTGATGCAGTTGGAGGAGCATCAGCTGAAGTTCCCCCTTGGGATGAGCTGAGGTCTTCGCATTCATCTTCAGAGGAGTATGGATCCTCATCCTCAGCTGCCCAAACCAGTGGTTCAGCTAGGTTCTTTTTCCTTAGAGCTTGCGATCTGGTGAGAACAGGTGGAGCAGCTGGATCTGCTTGTTGTCCTTTAGCCTGTTCCCTGCACTCAAAGGTAGATTCATCAAAACTAACATGAGGTGTTATTTCCACAACACGAGAGCTGTTGTTGAAAACTCTGTATGCCTTGATCCGAGCAGCATATCCAAGAAATATGCCCTTCGAAGCTTTGGCATCAAAAGTTTTCAACTGAGTCTTCCCATTGTTGTGAATATAACACTTAGAACCAAAAACGCGAAAATAAGAAATATCTGGCTTCCTGCGTCTCCATAGCTCATATGGTGTCTTTCCCAACCACTTGGTTAGAAGAGACCGGTTCTGAGTATAGCATGCAGTGTTGATCGCTTCAGCCCAAAATCTCTTTGGCAGAGCTGAGCTGGCTAACATGGATGTGGCTGCATCCTTCAGCGTTCTGTTCCTTCGCTCAGCTACTCCATTCTATTGCGGAGTATGCGCGGCTGATGTCTGATGGGTAATTCCATTCTTTTCGCAATACTCGATGATGGTTTCATTTAGGAACTCGGTTCCACGATCTGATCGGATAGAAATGATCTTCATCTCTTGTTGGTTCGATATCCGATCCATCAGCTTGGGCAGCTCATCTCGGGTTTCACTCTTGTGACGCATGAAAATGGTCCACGTGTACCTCGAGTAATCATCAGTTACAACCAGTGTATATTCGTTGCCATTTAAGCTCTTTGGTGTAACTGGCCCGAAGAGATCCATATGGATCAGCTGTAACACTCGGTCGGTTGAGGGAGTTGACTTCAACCGGAAGGAGGATCTAGCGAGCTTTCCCAGCTAGCATGCACTGCAGATGTGTGTTGTTGAAAACACTCGATTTGGTATCCCTCTTGCATGTTCTTGTCTGGCGAGTCGGTTCATCGTCTTGAAGTTCAGATGGTTGAGCCTTTTGTGCCACAGCCAGCTCACATCTGAACTACTCTTTGATAACAGGCAGGTGTCAGGAAGGCTGCTGTTCCAGTCAGCGTAGTATACATTCCCAGCTGGTGATCGATTTCCCAACAATATCACCTGCTTTGATCCGACATTTTTAACCCTGCAACCCTATGCATTAAACTTGACAGAGAAACCATTATCACAGAATTGGCTGATGGAGAGCAAGTTATGCTTCAATCCATCAACATAAGAGACATTAGAAATTGAAATATGATTGGTTTCAAGGGTACCGTAACCTCTGGTGTAACCTTTTGAGTTATCACCAAAAGTAACTGATGGACCTTCTTTCTCCACGAAACTTCCAAGCAAATCCTTTAGATTTGTCATGTGTTTCGAGCATCCACTGTCCATTACCCATTTTGTTGCAGACGCTTTCTTCTTCCTCAGCTGTTTCTCCTGTACCTGCAAAGAGAAACTTGCTTAGGTCCCCAATTTCAGTTGGGTCCTGGAGGGTTAGAACTAGTTCATCCTAGAACTGTTCGTCGCTTTTCCCTGTAAACTCGGATGGATTTATCATTCCAGATTACTTTTCCTTCATCATCAACTATAACAACACCTCGGTTATCCTTAGGCTTGCTGTTAATAGAGATGTTCTGTTTCTTGGGAGGAGTTGGATTTCTCCCATGTTGAGCTTTAGGAGGTGAGGCTTTCCCCCTGTTTTGATGGCGATTCTTATCCTGTTGAGTTTGTCTGTGAGGTCGGACGCCATGTTGGAATCTTTGTGGCTGATTCTGATTCCAACTCCCTGAGGATTGTCTGTAGCTGTTCATGCCCTGTTGATGATTCATATTATGGCATGAATATCTCCAGTTGTTCGACCTGTTCCTCATTGGTTGACTTGGTTGGAACCTTTGGTCGAACTGATATTGGAACCGCTGTTGATTCAGATGATTGAACCCTTGTCTGTTCTGCGGTCGGTTCTATTTCTTCTGATGTTGACTTTGAGGTTGATGCAGAGGTCGGTTCTGATTCTGAGTTCGGTTGCGGTTATGCCTTCGACGCCTCTGATTCCTCTTCTGACTTTTGGAACATTCCCCCTCGGTTGATGTCCCAACCGATGGAACATTCTGTCCTACATCTACTACTCCTTTTCCCTTCTCAGTTGTAATTCTATTGGTCGGTTGAACTTGCTGAGAGGTGGAGGTTGAATTAGCTTCTGGTGACTCAGCTGTGTTTGGCTCGACAGCTGTGACTGCTATGGCTTTGATGAAGGTTGCTGGTGGAATTCCAGTATCCTTGACAACATCATAACCAAGTCCTGACACGTCATCCATCTGTCTGCTATAACTGATAAGATTCTCTATGATCTTGGATGACTGATACAACTTGATTAGATTGTCCTTCTCAATTTGCAACTCCTTGACGAGGACAGTTATCTGCTCGGTTTGTCCATCTGACTTCTTTATCAGCTGTTCGATCTGAGCTTCTTGATTTTTCAACTGATCTTGCTGCTCCTTAATCTGTTTCGTCAACTCTTCATCTGTTGGAGTCTTTGCCTCGTTCAGTTGACTCTTGAGATTCTCAATCTCCTCGGTTTGGCTCTTGATCAGATCCTCCTTTTCGGTTAAGAAATCTTCAAGTTTGGCGAACTGAGCTTGAAGACTCTTAAACTCAACCGATTGGTGATGCAGTTCCTCACTGAGTTCTTGAAAATCACTCCAGGAGGGTTCCAATTCTTCGTCCAGAGAATCCTGCATGTTAGAAGTATTGGAAGAATTTAACTGAGCAGGATTAGATTGTACCTCAATATCATCTTGGTCGGTTCCAAGTGCCATGAGGCATTGATCCTGACTGATGATGTTGTTGGTAGAAGTCAGCTCATCTTCATCTTCGGTGTCAGTGAAGATATCCATATCGTCAGTTGTTTCTTCTGCAACCATGGCCTTGTTCTTTCCAGCTTGTTTGGCCCTTAACGCATCTCTCTCTTTCTTCGATAGATCTAGACAGTCAGCTTTGAAGTGTCCTTCCTTGCCGCATTCAAAACAACCATTGGTGACAGGCTTTGAACTATCTCGAGCTCGGTTTGATTTATAGAATCGTTTGTATTTGCCGAACCGAGTGTCCATGTCGGCTAGCTTCTTTGACAGAGCTGCTATGTTCTGTTGCAGTTCCTCTCTGCTTGGCTCTTTTGCAGTCGTGTCAGCCGATCTGGTTAGCCTCGATGTTCTCAATTTTGAGTAGTCAGCTCGGAGAGCAGCTGACTTTGAGGCTGAACCAACATCCTCAAGTCGACTCGTCTGAACCGAGGACTGAGATCTTCTTCGGTTCACCTTATACTCATTTCCCTTTAATATTGAGAACAGTCTTTCAGTTCCCATTTCACCAAGATCAGCTCGGCTCTCGTGGATATTGGTGAAAGTATCCCACTCAGCCGGTAGAGCTTGCAACACCTTGAGATTGATTTCTCTTAGTGTGTATTTTCCTCTTCGGATGGACTGGATTCTTCTAAGGATGTCCATAAACCGGAGCTCTAGGTGATCAATTGTTTCATCTGTCTTCAGACAAAAATTATCGAAGTCTTGGCATGCATGTGAGAACTTGTTTTCCTTCGTCTCGTCGCTTCCTTCACTCAGCGATGCCAGGATGTCCCACATCTCTTTTGCAGTCTCACACTCCTCTATCCAAGGCAGATAATCTTGTCCAACTGTGGACATTATTGTGCTCTAAGCCCAGATGTCTAACTGGCTCACCTTAGCTTCTTCTGGAGTATAATCTTCCGGCTGCTTTTCCACAAACTCCATAACCGTATCCCCATCGTTGGGATTTATGGGAGTGCGAGCTATTCTTTCTTTAATGACGATTGGTCCGGAAGAGAGAACTTGTTGCATCCTGTGATGCTTTGACAGAAGGATCTTCTTCATCCGTGTTCTCCATGATGTATAATTGACTATTATCTTGTCCTTGACGTCCATCTGCACACAACAACAGAGCAAAAATGCAAGCAGATATGCACTAGCGTGAAAAGATCTGTTCTGTTCAGTTGACCACTGAAAAAAATTTCTCGAATTCACACCTTGTGAAACAGAGTCAGCAGTCTTTTGAACCACTGCTCTGATACCACTTGATGGTCCCGATACGAGATACTGGTGTATGGAGGGGGGGAGGGTAATACACCAGTTAGGATTTTTCAACTTTGAAAACTTAACACTCGAAAATCACTTCAACTGAGTAAAGAAAGGCTCAGCTGAAATCACAACTGAGTAAGAGAACTCAGCTGTGAGAGTGGTGCTGTGCGGAATATGGTGGAAATTATACTCGTAAAAACAACTCACGCTTTTATGCTCGGTTGGTCATGAACCAAAACAGTTGAATATGCAAATATGCAGTTTGTATGCCGGTTAGTTTAGTCAGTTGAAAATGCAATAAGTAACTGAACAGAAATAAACACAGACACACAGAATTTAACGTGGTTCGGAGATAACCCTCCTACATCCACGGGGAGTTGTGAGTCCACACAACTCTGTCCAAGTTCTTCTGGACAAACCACTCAGCTTACGCGGGCTGAGCAACCGTTATGGATAAGTTTGCGGGTACTTATCAACCTTACAGTTTAGTTTACGGGTACTAAACGACCTAACTACTTAGTTGCAGGAAGAGTAGGATCCTAGACCTTTTCAGGTGAAAGAAAAAAATGTGATTCCAACTTACAGCTCGAACGGAAGGTGAGCTGTGATCTAACTCTCTATGAACTCTCACTAAGTGATGTTCTCAAGGTTCGATCTAAAGACACAAAAACTATCTAACTCTAGAACTCTCAACAAGTGATGTTCTAAGAGATTCAGTTTAGTTCGTGAAGAATATTGCTCTTTTCTTTTTGCTCTCAGATTTCTTCTCGCGTGTGTGTCTTATATTTCGAATGAATGAATGCCTCTTATTTATAAGCGAAGAGTATCAACTAGCCGTTGGAGGAGCTGTTGATCTCTGATCGTTGAAAGCGATGGCTTGTCTCTCATCTCTGCAGACTTTCCCGATATGGCATCTGTGCTCTTCTACTTTCTATCTGAGACAGCCTTGTGTTGGGCCAAATGGGGTAATGACTGAACGGTCAATCCCTCATGTGACTTCCTTTTGAAATTCAAATTCAAACCTTTCTGACAGTCAACCTCGGTTAGTCGGTTGAAAATCTTGATCTTTATCTGAGTGGTCTTCAGCTGATGTTCTGTCTGAACCGTTGAACTCTCAGCTGACTTTGAACTTCATGTTGAGACTTTATTATAACTTCTCCCTTCTTGAAACATTCTCTTTCTCGGATGGCATACTACAGCTGATGTTCCAAGTGAACAGTTGGCTTGAACTCTCAGCTGTCAAAAAACATTCCCCTTTTTGGCATAGCTCTCTTATCAGGCAAAGTCTTGTAACTGATGTTCCTCATCCGATCTTTCGTCCGGGGTTGTATCCGAGTGTTGCTATGTTGCCGTCTTCAGCTGGAGATCTGTAAAGATAAAATCTTAACATTGCTCAAACAGCGAGCCTAACAGCTAACATTAGGAACTGGCAACATCTACTCGGTTGGGGTCAGTTGGTTTTGGAATTCATCAAAACTCTTACTAATAAATTTCCCAACACTAATTCTTTAGATTGAACTGTATAATGTGCAAATAAAGGTTCTTAATATAAATGAAACGAAAAAGTACAAAGAATAAGAAATCACTTTAACAACTCAAGGCTGTGAAAGCAAACATGAATCCACAATCGGTTCCATTGAAACTTCTATGGGTAATAAACCCCAAGGGGGAAATCCCTGAAAAAGAGCACATGTCTATTACATCGGTTTGAGTGAAAAAAAAAACATATCATGCATAATAGCTAAAGCGAGCACATCATTCATAGGATTGAAACAAACCAACCACAAACATCAACCTTTATCATAAGCAATTTTCACTGCACACATCCATGCCATTAACTCTGCTTCTTACGGAAACCCCACATCTCCAATCCCGTTAAAACTCCCATGGACATAAGCATGGCAGTTGTGAAAGACATCACCCCCCATGCAACACACCTAAGGACTCAATAACAAAGCCCATCAGTATTAGCCTTCATCCAGCCTTGCACCAGTGGCCAGTGCGGAGCCACTAAGAAGTAATGAAGGGGCTTAACCAACCCCCCCCCCCCCCCCCCCGCTAACCAAAATTTTTAATTTTTTTATTATATAAGATCTTTAAATTATCTATATTTTATGTAATTTTTTGTGTCATAAGCCCTCGTTCCTTAATCGAATCATATGAATAAGTTAACATTTAGAAGAAGTAGAATAATTAGCCTCGGGTAGAAAATTTTTCTAGCTACGCCACTGGTGGCCACCAAGTTGCCTTGACATAGTGCAGATAAGAGTGAGAGGAACCCACACATCCCAACTGTCTAAAGACCAATAACTCATCAAAAGAGTTAGTCATATACCTCAACTCAAATTGTTTTTAAGTTTCCTGGATTCCAAACTTCATAATGGAAGCAATGTAGAAAAATATCCACTATAAAAGAAAAAAGAATAATATAAAAACGGAGTAAAAATGAAATCATTTTGTTGTGATATAAACAAGTCATATTCAATCCAATGGACTTTTGATCGATGTGTAATTGAAAATTTGAAAGTCAATAAGAATTCAAATTGATCAAGGACACAATATTTAAAAGTCAAGAAAAGTTAGGCTTTCAAATCATCATACCTTGATTAGCAAATTTTTATGAACTACTATGAGTCACGTATTGCATTTGTGTGCACCTAAAATATAATCTCGTAATGGCATCACTTACATTCATAATAATCTTACGGCACGCTTAGGGTTGAATATTTGAATTTCATTTCAAATTTTTGCTAAAGCCAAATCGACGAATTTGAATTATTTTTTGTAAAAGGTTAATAGCCTGTAAATTTTCAAACTTTTCGAGTTGTCGTGTTTTGCGCACAAGAAAAAAAAAATTGCCTCACAATTTCCAAACTTTTAGTTTCGTCTGATTTTGCAACCTGACTTGATTTCATGTGAATTTCGATCTTACATGACAGTCGGGAAGCAGGCGTGGACATAATTGGAACGACGTCGTTTTAGAGCTATGCTAACGATCGTATTGAGGATAATTGAAACAAAATTCGATTCATCTTATAAAATCAATTGAGGGCTACAATTATTTAGCCGAAAGAGAAAGAGACAACAACATGTCGATCGGAAGAAGAGAACCTACAAAGTGCGTGGCTAGTTCGTCGTCGAATCTTCGATTGAACCTGAAGGAGGTATGAATTAGTCGAGGTTTTGTACGTGAGCATAAAAAACCTGCAGTATTGAAAACCTCCCACACTTTCGAAAATCCTGAGAGAAGATACTATTATTGTAGTTGTCGAGCGATAAGTCACATAAATATGTCCAAGTCTGTTTTTTGGTTGCCATGTCAGTTCGAAATTCGCTAGAAATTGAGTTGGATTGCAAAATCAGAAAAACTTAAAAGTTTGGAAATTGTGAGACAGATTATTTTTCTCAAGTGCAAACACGACATCTCAAATAGTTTGGAAATTTACAAGTCATTAACCCTTTCTAAAATAATCGGAACCGAAAACCGTACGTATTATCCAAAATTATAAAATTCGAACTCCGATTTTGTTCCGTCTTCGAAACACCAAACCAATTTGATCAGAAAATTTAATTTTATTTATTTATTTTTTTAAATTGAAAACGAACTTAGTATCATATTTTTTTTAATTCGGTTCAGTTAGAGAATTTGATTATTTTACGCTCCCCTAGGACCACGCGTAACTTTACATCTTCAATTTAAGACTTTTTTAAGAAGCCACAACTTAAAATTTAGAAAAATAGGAATAGAAACTGAAAATTTCACATAAACATGCTCATTAAGTGCCTCTGAATCCTAGAGTTATTACATGTACACACACATATAGATTAGATGATACGTGACGACTAACTATAGCATAATCGAATCGAATTCCCATTGATCGAAGCTGCACGCATAAAGCATATTCTAACTTCAAAGTTATGAAGACAATATTCTCAAGATCCCAACTAAAATAGGGAATCCCATCAATTATGTATTGATCACAGCAAATTAGCCGATATATATATATATAAAATGTAATCGACGGTGGAGATACGGACTAGTTAGGTACAACACAATTTTATTCTTTCTGTTATAGTATCTCTTTTGGCAGCAGAACATGTCCAAATTTGGAATGAAAACCAACGAGGTAGACGCTAAACGTAGTAAATTACAAGTTATAATGTACTTTACATTTCCATCATGTTACAATTCCATCTATTTCATTGATCTTGAAATCGAAATCTAACATATCAACTAAACTGTGAGAAATGAATATGTAAAGAACGAGGTCCTTCAAATGTCTGTCAAGATTAGTGATGACACAACAACAACATACGCTAGAAAGAAAAAGATTGCTATCTGGAAGAAAAACTTGGGATTGTCCCTCATATTTGGAGATGTCACGGCCCTGTCAATTACCAATCAACAAAATAAAGTGGATGTACGGAGGAACATACGTTAAATGAGAACATAGTTTCAGTATTCAGATGATTCAAAGATTTATGGTTTTATGAGAGATTACCTGGCAATGCGCTGAGAAAGCCGATGAAAGGGCATGCTCTGGATGAAGACAATACCAGGTCCGGTTATGACAGCCGTCACCAAATTGTCACCCTGCAACCAAAGCAGAAGAATTTTAAAAAATATTTTGGCAGATTCACAGAGAACTTTCACATCAGATGCACCAAGTGTTGGCCTACGCAACTCCTAAGTATTGACTAACTTCAGGTATATTATCTGATTAGGTAGACAGCCGCCACCAAAAGTTAAAAGTTTACCAAAAAGCTAACAATAGTAAGATGACCCTTTACAACATTGAAATTTCAACTTTAGTTCTCACATTAAAAGCATTAGTAACTAGACAATCAGTTACGTTCAGCATCTCTGGATACTGCTTTCCACTGTATCACATAAATCACATCCAAACATATTTAGCTTGAACAATTTCAAATATAAGTTCTCAACTAATCAAGGCCTTGTGCAGATTCAGTATACCAACTTTGGCATAAATGACAGGAAAAGACATAATATGGAAACATAAACTAAGCGCATTGCTGGGAAAAACTCATCTGCAACATGTCTTGGGTATAAGGACACAGGGATACATACCCCAAATAGCACCCTTCTCATAGGACCATTATATTTGATTTGTACATTGACTGATGCTGACACTGCAACAATGCTAGAGACATCAACTGCTAGAACTTCACCCACCTCTAGATTTTTCTGTACAACTAAAAGCACCAGAGAGATGAAAACAGAAACAACTTGATTAGTACAGGAACAGCTAAAATTGCATGATTCTGTAACAGAGTTCACTCTGAAGTGCTAAGGCAAAAACCTAAGATATTGTGAGCAGATAACTTCACATAAAAAAGATCATATTGTTGCATATATGTATGGTTTGTAGATATTAGTACCCTGGTTCTAAAATAACAAAAATAAGATACGGACGCACACCTGTACCCAATTACATTGTCAAGGAACCATGATGATAACAGGCTAAAGGAACTGGAAATTCCAATTAGCAAAATTTCCCCTGATTTTCTAAGAAGTGTTGAAGGACACAGAAGACCAGATGACCATTCAGATATTTGAGTTACTACTCATCCTGGTAAAATTATCAAAAATTTCGTGTTTTTCTCAGATTTGGTATAACCCTAGAGCAGATAATGGTAAAACTAAGGAACTCAAGAAACATGTTTCTCTTTTCAAATAGACAAGATTATTTCTCAACAGTGATTAGAAACCTTCTTCATCATTTTCTCTAGCAATAGAAAGCAAAACGAATAACTTAAAAATAATAAAATATGCTTGGCATAAGCCTTTGGTGGAAAAACTGAGATAGCTATATGCATGTGGTACATATCCCCTGTGCAAGTATAAGCATGCATTAATTAATATCATAACAGAATAAATGGAAAATAAGGCTAGCTTCTTGACCTTACAAATTTTAGAAAAAACACTTTACTCAAGTCAAAGGTGTACATAGATTAATCACAATGAGACAGTTTCTCTATAATCTCAAGTAATTCTATCTTTTTTTTGGAGAATCTCACGAATTTTTATCTGGAAAGAGGTTTAGCAGATTTTGTCAGAATGCAGGGTCTCAGCTAGCGTAAAAAAGTAGTAATAAGTACTGTCTTTCCTAATCTATAAACAAATAGCTATCTTTCCGCACTCACAAAAGAAAGCTGGCACAATAAAACAAGGAACTTATGCAGTTCTTGCATGTCAAAATTGTAACTGCCTCCCATTTTGGTCTTATATGTCCTTGCATTAAAAAGAAGTCAGTTATTCTCCTTTGGATGGTTTGGATAGTTACACATGAGCTGATGTTAGGGAAAAATTTGCACTCAATTTACAGGTTCATGAACTACATATACTAATTAATCGTTCCACCAGAAGGAGACGCTTATTTTCTCCCACATTCAAGAACCATTATTACCCATGGGCTTTTCTTCTTGTGAGGTCTTTAAGAGTAATATAATAACTATGTAGACCAAGGAAGCAGAGATAAAAAGCCTAAAAGGCCAAAAGAACTCTTGTGAGAGTAACGACAATTTAAAGGGCATACCAGAACCACCACCAACTATAAAAGCTAGTCCTTGACCAGATATTTTCTGCCTCAAAAATCCCTGCAAGCAGAATTTATTTATAAAAAATGTTTGTCAAGCAATAATAATAACCAGGTAGAAATGGGAGAAATAGAACCCAGATTAGACCTCGGCACTAGTAATAACATTGCGTGCCCTCTGATCAACTGTGTTGTTTACTTTTACATCATGTATTGAACAAAGAAAGGCATCTGGCTACGATATATAAAAGCACAAGTCAGATTCTGATACTGAAAAGTTGGCTAACCATAAATAACTAGGATAAGAAGACAAATCTCAAATAATCCCAAGCATGTTGTTAACAATTGATGAATACCTGGCACAACATTTCACCACCAAATAGAGCTAAGTCAATCTGCATAATATTTGTAATTAAAATAATAGGTAAGCTCCAATCATAAATAATAAAATGGTCCAGTAAAACAATGTCTGGTGAAACAACAAACCGGGAGAATTCTTGCAAGAGTAGGAGCAGCAATTCCTATGAACCCATCAGTTGAACCAGTATTCTGGAATACTATGCTCGTGACACTTTTTCCAAGAAGCCATTGCCATACACCTGCTTCATTTTCGGGCATATAAACATTTTCCATTTGTATTGTCCCAGACATGTAGCACATGGAACCTGCAAGATACTTGTACATAAAAAATTCATGCACTTATACAACTTTTCCCCTCAAACAAAAGTGAGCGGACAAGAAGCAGCAGCAGTTATAGCATGTTCTGAAGAGCAATTCAAGTGTCAAAAAGATTACAACCAAATTTGAAATCATTTCAGCATATCTTCGTTGGTAACTTAGCAACTAAATATAAATTAAACAGTATCATAATGAAAGTCCTAGCAAAGTATCAGATTGTTAACGTGGGGAAAATGGCAAATACACCCTTAGAAGTTTTTTAGGTACTAATATACCCTTAATAATCTCTAATGTTAATATATATGCTTCCAATTAGAGGGAAAACTTTTGAGAGGTACTTTAGCTTAAATTCATTCCACACAATCTGAAAAAATAAAGGAAATGCTACAGTACAAATGGATATAAAGAATAGTTTTTTTTGAGAGGAAAAAGAAAAAAAACAGAGAGAACATTACATTTTTTAATGACCTACATTCCGGTAGCACCTACATGAAAATGATAGCAATACCATTTGATCTTATTCACTCCTTTATTTTCTAAAATGTATACTTGTGAAGCGAAATATAAATTGTTGACTCCACCCATCGCGAATGATTTGAATTGCCCCCAAATATATCCGTAGCAGATTTAGAGATTGTAGGCAGGAGGAAAGCTTGCCAGAAGGGATGTTCTACCAAAGTCTTTTTATTTGTTGCACCCAGACAAAAATAATTAGCATTGGAGAACATTAAGGGTGTAGTTGCATCTAAAAACTTCATGGGTTTAACTATTACTTGAGGTACACTTTTGGGATGTTTTTCCCTATATCCCTTAATTGTGCGACTAGCACGAACACTTGAGAATTTACACACAACTGAGAACAGGCTACAGACTAAGGAATGACACAAAATATGACTGAAAAATATGAACTGGGATCAATCTGCAAGGAAGATAACATACATTAGACCCAGAGATACCTAAAGTTGAGCTGGTATTAGCAATCAGTAGAAGCTTGTACAATGAAAGATAGAGGAAATTTCCTCTCCTTAGACCAACTATAATTAGTCCTAAAATAACATTCACTGAAATGGTGGATTTGTTATCTCCACCTATTGAAGGTAAAGCAAGGTCACATTTAACCTCTAAAATCGCGACTAACATGACTTAAGGAGAAAGACAGTATTTCTAACAGCGGGCTATAAAAGAAAAGGCCTTAAGCAGGGGAGAAAAAGAGAGGATGGTATGTCTTTAACCACCACTTTGGTGCAATGGATCTTGATAATGTGGCATAACCTTCCTACACTGGCAGCTCTATTGAGATAAACTCATAATCTAAGAAACAGAAAGTATACATGTGACAACATTTTAACATGCAAGGTTAAAAGAAACTGAAGAAAACACTTCTTGGCCTCACAAACAATCAATATTGTAAATTTTATTATGTTATTCATTGAAAAGATTATGAGGTATGTGTTATTAAAGTAACCATAGGACTAACTATGTCAACAGGAAAAGCATCCTTCAGCGTACGTTAAAAGGGGTAAAAGCTGGCCAGCCAAAAGTGTTCCCATTAAAATACAGTAGACCGATAAAGAGGGGGAAAGTAGTCGAGTGCGAAGTTGAGGGCCCATAGTTTACACAGAATGTATGCTCTTTGTTAAATTTAGTTTGCACACAAAAAGAGTTGTTAACTTATCACATCAATTTCTTAACTCACCAAAGTCAGTCTATCTTGGACCCTAATGGGAAGAGTATGTTAAAAGATGTGCACAAAAGTGGGCATCTGTAAGTTCTCATAAAAGTCACAGGGAGATGCATAGAATCAAAATCTGAAATTACTTTTGTAAGTTCTCAGAATGTCAGATCTTTAGCAACCAAAAACCATGACTAGCTTTAACCAAACATATAATGATAATTCTGGGAGCAGTTAACTGACAGCTTACCAGGCTTTGCAATAACCCTTTCCTGTGGCTTCAACATTATCTAAAGGGACAAAGGCAGCAAGGCAGCAACAATGTAAATTTTATTGAATATCTGAAAGTTCAATCTAAAATGAACATGATTCAAAGTATACGGACCTGAACTATTTGAGCTTCCCCACCCAAGATCTGAAAAGGTGTAACAGCATCTTGTGGGCTCTGAAATGGAATAAAAATGAACATGTAAGCTACCAAAAGAAAATTAAAGTGATTTTCATGATAGTAGGACTAAGATTGAATCTTAACTAGCACATTCCTTTCAATATAAAATCATTCAAAGTTACATCGAAATTATCATGGTTACGGGTATTTTTCATTTTTCATCACATCTTAAGGAAGGGACACAACGACACGTCAAGGAAATTTAGAGCTTTTTAAGAACTAATTAATTCTTTTTTTTTTTTGAGGAAATATTCAGTTATTCGGTTGTTTAATAACTAGTTATTGGTTTAGTTGTCCAGGCTTAATTGTTAGGATAGGTTTCTTGAGAAGGTTGTTTCCGGCAAAACGTGGGCATGAGAAGTTCCTGTTGATTACTTAGTTTCGTAGACTCGACCTTTATAGGTTCATGGTCATCTCTGCTGCAATTTCTCTCTCTAGTTCGTAAGGACAACAACACTGTTGGTTCTACTGATTTGGTCGAACCTACCAGGGCCCTATATGTAATGGTGTCAAAGCCATCTGGGCTGAACTTTCTAAACTACAGCCATGTCTGAGAAATAGGATCATATAA
Source organism: Schizonepeta tenuifolia (assembly GCA_029490685.1). Taxonomy (NCBI): domain Eukaryota; kingdom Viridiplantae; phylum Streptophyta; class Magnoliopsida; order Lamiales; family Lamiaceae; genus Schizonepeta; species Schizonepeta tenuifolia. The sequence goes on along the minus strand of CM055960.1, from coordinate 12,265,989 downwards.
AAAAGTTGGATTACATTGAAGCGACGCTTTGGCATCCCTTCCGCAACAAGACAAATGCGAGCAGCCGTTGCAATGCATCATTACTTCATTAACTTAACCCTCAATCTTATAGTGAAACACCGGCACAAAGTGTTTGATGAAAAAACATTGGTACGACCTATCTGCTAATAGCAGCTTACTTCCAGTTGTCTTTAAAACTATCCAATGATGGACACTTTTCAACAAGCATAGGAATTCACCACATGACCTAGCTTCCAAAATGACATTCAGCTGCCTAAATGAGATTGGCGAAATTTAACTCCACTTGTGTTCGTGATCACTGACAACTGCCCCAAGACAAAGAATTACATGGCAAGCCACTAAACGGCAGCTCTAAATTTTCTCAAAAAATAGAAAAGCAACTCTAATTCATACTCAAATCAGATTTTCTTTCAGTTATAGTTCTCATCATTCTCACCAGCATAACAAAAAAGAAATCGATAATAAGTCATGAAGTAATTCAAGCACCATCCAACTAAAATCCTAAATTAAGATGAGAAATTCAATCCAGATTTGAGATTTCTAAACACACATTACACACACACAGACATGACGCGCAAACAAATCCGCAGCCATTTTGCTCATATAAATGAGAAAACTCACCTGGTAAACAAAAGGTTGGAAAGGCGTAGAGAAAAAGGGGGCAGCCATTGACGAAGGATCAAAGCTCAGAATTTGCCGATCGATCAATCAAATTTTCAATACTGTGAATTTTCTGTTCATTTTTATTCCCCAGGGTTTTTGGTTCTGAAATTTCACAAGCGACCGGGTAATTTGAATTACCAATAAAGCCCTTAATTCGATTGCTTAATTGGCGCTTCGAGTTTCTGTACACTGATCTTAATTAGAGGAAAATGATGGCTGTTTTGTCATTTCCGGAACAAATCGGCGTTAGCGCATTTAATTTCCGTTGTTTGGTGGGTCTTAACGACGTGGCATGGTGTTATTGGCTGGAGAAACCAAATGGACGTGGCCTGCCTTTGGGTGACTCACCAATAACTAAATTATACATTCTCAAAAAAAAAAAAAAAACTAAATTATACACCCTCCGTCCGGATTGTAATGTCCATTTTTTTTCCGGTAGTCTCACTTATAAAAATCCTATTTTTCTCCTTCCTCATTTCTCCTTTTTTTTTCCTTTTGCTTTGTTCATCTCTCTCTCACTCACCTTAGATGTTTAATTCGCTATTGTGAAAGTGATTGTCGCCGCTTCGCTCCGTCGCCATCTCTTTCCATTCGCTTTGTTTATTCTCCAGTTACATTATGTTTCATCTGCGCTCTCTCTCCCTCTCTCTCTTTCTCTTTAATATCATGGTAATTCGTAGCCGCTATTTTCTGTACATACCGAGTAAACTCATGTCCCTTATGCAGTAGCCTACAAACTACACAGGCAGGTAAACCAATTTCATCTGCTTCTTTCTCTCTCTCTCTCTCTCTCTCTCTCTCTCTCTCTCTTTGTCTCTTTTTTTTTTTTATGTCGTGGTAACCCGCAGCCGCTACTTTCTGTGCATACTGGGTAAATTCTCGTCCATTGTGCAGTAACCTACAAACTACACAGGGCATGTAAATCACACTTTTCAAGTAAAAGTGTAATAAGCTCGACCTATAGAGACGTGTCATGGGGTTCAAACCTAAGACCTTTGCGTCTCAGACGCTTACTTTTACCACTAGGTCATCTCCAAGGGGAATGCTTCGTTTCTCTCTCTTCATCTACAACAACGCCACTCATTCTCTCATTCTAATTATGCCGCTCGCACATCTCCAATTTCTCCATTCGCGGTCTTACATCCTAATTGTTGGAAACGTAGGTATTCCATATATTCATTTTCTCTGATTTTGGAGTAAGGTTTTATAAATTCTAAGATATGTTTGGGGATTTTATGATTTTTTTGAGTTACATTATTGTTTGAAATGAAGGTAATTTTTTGGGTTATGTAATTGGAGCATATTCTATTGTTTTCCATAGATTTAGCATTTTGATCAGTATTGGTAGTATTTCTTTGCTTCAAGTTGATTTTATTAGTTTTGGGTTTTGTCAACAACTTCAGTGCTTGTAAGATTGGAAATATGTAAATCTATTGTTGTAGTGTCTCGTTCTTTCCCTTTGCTCTATATTTTATCAAGTTTATCTTGTTTTTAGTTATTATTCTGTAATTCTTTTGTTAGCTGTTTGAATTGAATCTTTGTGTGAATTTGTGCTAGCTTTTCTCTATCTCTATGGTTTTGTTCTGGTTTCGAATTGGACTTGATTGCAGTGAATTATTTATTGTGGTGATTAAATTGAAGTTTTTGTTTTGTTTCTTAACTATGCTATGTCATTCTTTTAAAATTTTGGTGATGAATTTTGGGTGATGAATTTTGGTGAATTTGTGGTGGTTCGTCTTTGCAATGTGTTTCACTTTGGTGAATTTTGGTATCCAACTGATGATAATTTGGAGCTAATTGGATTTAAGATGTTGATCTAGATGGAGATCGATTGGATAGAAAATCAACTTCAGGATATGCCACTGCATGGGTAGTAAACTCATTTTTTTTTTTTGAAGAAACAAGCTTGTGTAGCCACATCGACAACTGAATTGGAGTACATGACAACAAAGAGGTGTTGCATGCAAATTTTGTGGCTAAAACAACAGTTAAGGGATTATGAAGTTATGACAAAGCAAGACCTCATCTATTGTCACAGCTCGAGTGCTATTGCTACAACGGACGATCCAGTTATGCATTCAAGAACTAAGCATATTGATATCAGACATCATTTCATAAAGATCACATGGAGAAGAAGGACGTGATTGTTGAGAAAATTCTAACTGAGATTCAATGAGTTGATATCTTCACAAAGCCACTCGTAGAAGTCGTTTCAAAATGTTGTGTGCAACTCTTGGATTACTAAATCCAACTAATGAAGAATCGAGTGCATGAAGAATTGAGTATCAAGTTGAGGGGGCATGTCATTTGAGGGGTAACTGCATCCAAACGATCAGGCAAACTAGAATCAACTGAGTATGTCACTTGGATTGTGGAGCCACTTGATTACGACATCAACTGTTACACAAGTTTATTCTATAGGCATCAACTATTAATTTCAAATGATTTGTAATAAATTCGAATCAGTAATGATGCACCCTGATAACAAGCATTCTGATAAAGATAAGGCTATCTGTGTGGTCTTCAAGGGGTCTTCAGCACCCACTTTTTCATTAGAGACCCCTTACAGACACCTACCCCTGCAACGTAGCTGTCTCCAAACTGTCTCTATCTTTAATATTAAACAATTCTTCATTTCCATTAAATTAATTCATAAAATTCCATTAATAAAAATAACATAAAACATTACATTAATTCAAATAAAATAAAATATTACATTAATTGAAATAAAAAATATACATTAATTAAAATAAAATAAAATATTACATCCGCATAAATAAAAAAATACATAATTAAAATTAAAACTACTCCGGTAGAGCTCTAAATTTGCGCCAAAAGTACTCGGTAAGATCATTAGTAAGCCGATGGTGCTTTCGTTGATCTCTGAGATCGGCTTCCCGAGCGAGATATTCATGAAAGGCGATTGGTGTTGCCCTCTGGAATATCCCGCTAGTGGACGGAGAATCGGAGTCGTCTCTTCAATTCTCCACATCCTCCCGCTCGTCTTCGATGATCATGTTGTGTAAAATAATGCACGCGAACATGATATCTCGGAGATGTCTCGTGTACCAGCACCGACCCGGAGTCCGAATTATTCCCCATCGGGCTTGGAGCACTCCAAAGGCCCTCTCTATGTCCTTTCTGGCAGACTCCTGCATCTTCTTGAACCTCGCCGTCTTTGGGTCAGTTTCAACCTTCGGCGCTTTGATCAGTGTTGGCCAAGAAGGGTAGATCCAGTCGGTCAAGTAATATCCCTTGCCGTATCGGTTTCCCATGACGGTGAAGTTGCACGGCGGAGCTCTATCCTCAAGCACGTCGGTGAACAAGGGCGACTGATTGAGGACGTTGATGTCTATGTTGGAGCTGGCATACCCAAAAAAGGCATGCCAGATCCACAAATCACACGACGCCTCCGCCTCCAAGATTAAGGTAGGCACGCCTTGATCGCCGCGCGTGTACGCACCAGCCCACCCTTTTGGGCAGTTCCTCCAAGCCCAGTGCATGCAATCCAGGCTCCCGAGCATCCCTAGAAACCCATGCCGCACCTCGTGCATTTGGAGCAGACGTGCGGTGTCGACAGCGTTTGGCTTTCTCAGGTATCGCTCGCCGAAGAGGTCGATCATTGCTCTACAAAATTTTTTGAGGCATTGCCGACCCGTGCTATCTCTAATCTTCAGGTACTCATCGAACACATCTGTAGCACCACCGGTGGCCAGTTGTTGCACCTCCATTGTGCATTTTCGCACCTACGTCAGCCCCCATCAGTCAAGTGCATCTTGTCGATGCGTGAAGAAGTGGACGTTGTCCTCCAACATCTTGCAGATGCACAAGAACAGATGCTTATGCATCCGGAAATGGCGCCGAAAAAAGTGCTCGCCGTAGGTGTGGTTGTCAGAGAAGTAGTCGGCGTGTAGGAGCGCATACGCCGCTTCATAGTCGCGATCGACGAACGACCTCGCCATCTTCTTCTTCTTTTTCTGTGCCGCTAAGTGTGCACGGATGTGTCGATCCACGTCCACCATCATCTCCAGTACCTCGTCGTCGGTGCCGGTCTTAACATATTCGACCAACGAAGATGAAAAACTCGATGAAGACATTTTTTGAGAGTTAAATTTGAGAGAGAAAGAGGTTGTATTTTTGTCTGTGAGATGAATGAGGGATGAGAAGTTGTATTTATAGTGGAGGAAAAGAATATAAAAAAAAAATCGGCATTTAGCCGTTGAGGATTAAACGTTCGAAAATTAATTTTTTTTTTCCCGTTGGGCGCGTGTAGAACACGCGTCCTTAATTTTTTTTTATTCAAAAATGGAGCGCCTGCAAGCCACGCGCTGGCTTCGAGCCGATCTCGTGCACTCGAACCGGTCTCGAGCCATGCGGGCTTGCATCGCGGGGACCTCGAGCTCGTGCCGTCTGGAGCCCCCTTTGAGACTGACACTCAAGCCCGCATTGCGGGTAGCCTAAGGAAGGTTTAATATATTTCTATTTATTTATTTTATTATTGTCTTGGGAGTCAAGTTAGGTTTTAATTAGGGACAATTTGTCTAAAATACACCACTATTTTCCGAATTTTGAATTATAGCATGTCATAGCCTGAATTTTAACGTATTGAAACAACTAGAATTCATTGGACAGTAAGGGTGAAACTACTAAATTTCCTCCGTCAAAGAACATGCTCGGTTTCAAGGAATCATGTATTGAAAGCGATAACAAGACAATTTCATGCTTTCAATAAAGCAAATGAAAGACAATAACAAGGATAGATCATGCCGAATATTCAAGGATAGTTAAATGAGCGTTTATATTATCAAGTAGAAGTCACGGGAATAAAAGGAAATAAGTTTTCGAGCATAAAGCTCGTTGTATTCAGAAGCAGGGTAAAGCAAAAACAGTGTTGTAGCGGATTCAAGTATTGAATATACACATCGTAAGCAATTAGGTCCCACAGCTACGTGTATGAAGACATGTAACCGGAAGCTTAAATAAAAATGGACTCGATCTTAACAACAGCCGCCCAAGCACACTGCACTTCTCCATCCGATGCTAACCTGCACATTTTAGAAATAACATGCAGGGTTGAGTACTTCATACTCAATGGACACTTGCCAAAAACAGTTGAAAACTTGCTCGATAAAGCTATATATTGAACTTGCCTCTTTTGCTGCATCACAAGGGTTAGATATATAATTGTTTAAAAAGAATTTACCACTTGTGACGGCTCAAAACATTTTATACTTTACTGAAATCATTTTGCCGGCATTTAACTTATATTAGGTATCAATCAATCTACAACTCATCTTCTTGTGGTGTCGAGAAGTAGGCCTCCTCCTCGAACACCGTAACCGACCCAACCGAAGCAAGGCTCACAGTCACCTAATCAATTAATGCATGCATCGTCCCGTATTTTACAGGACTTTTATCCCGTGCGTCCACAGGACTGATAATCTTATCAACACGTAGATGATTGCATACCAAAACATTTAAAACATTTAGGCAAGTCGATTAACTTTAGAAAAGCGCACGTAATATATAATAATAGGTGCACACATCATTTGTTTTAGTTTAAAAAAGCCCACCTGGCTGGCGACACTAGCTTGGTTACTTCTCTTTTGTTGGGAAATTTATTAGTATAAGTTTTGATGAATTCCAAAACCGGCTGACCCCAACCGAGTAAATGTTGCCAGAACTTAATGTTAGATTTCAGGCTCGCTGTTTGAGCAAAGTTAAGATTTTATCTTTACAGGTCTCCAGCTGAAGAAGGCAACAAGGCGTCACTCAAACAGAACAGCAGTTGTGAAGAAGGACAACTAAGAGTTCATATGATCAGATGGAAACAAGGGGAAGTCTTCAGAACATCAGTTGAGAAGGAAACCAACTGAGGGTTCATCAGATGAGAAGCAGCAGAGAGGAAAAGAACATCAGATGAAAAGGAAATTATCTGACGGTTCAAACCCAACTGAGTAAAGAAGTGGAAGACAACTGAGGGTTCAGTTTCAGAACCTCAGTTATAGAATCCGAACAAGGAGTTCAACTGTTTGAAGTTCAAAGTCAGCTGAGAGCTCGACAGATCGGAACATCAGCTGAAGATCACTCAGATGAAGGTCAAGACTTTCAACCGACAAACCGAAGTTGACTGTCAAAGATTTGAATTTCAAAAGGAAGTCACATGAGGGTTTGACCGTTCAGTCATTACCCCATCTGGCCCAACACAAGGCTGTCTCAGATGGAAAGCAGAAGAGCACAGATGCCATATCGGGAAAGTCTGCAGAGATGAGAGACAAGCCATCGCTTTCAACCGATCAGAGATCAACTGCTCCTCCAACGGCTAGTTGATTCTCTCCGCCTATAAATAGAGGCATTCTCTCATTCGAGAGGGGAAGACACACAAGAGAAGACACACGAGACGAGACAGAGCGAAAGAAAGAACTATATTCTTTACTCGAGCTGAATTAGATTTAGCCTCTAAGAACATCACTTGTTGAGAGTTCTAGAACATCAGATTGTGTCTGAGTGTATTTAGATCGAACCTTGAGAATATCACTTTGTGAGAGTTCGTAGAGTGTTAGATCCCAGCTCACTTCGTGTTCGAGCTGTTAGTTGAAACCTTATCTTTTATACCTGAAAAGGTTTTAGGACCCTACTCTTCCTGTAATTGAGTAGCTAGGTTGTCAAGTACCCGCAAACTTGACATAGGTTGTTAAGTACCCGTAAACTTAACTGTAAAGGTTGATAAGTACCCGTAAACTTATTGCAATGGTTGCACAGCCCGGGTAAGCTGTGTGGTTTGTCCAGAAGAACTTGGACTGAGTTGTGTGGACTCACAACTCCCCGTGGACGTAGGAGGGTTATCTCCGAACCACGTTAAATCTCTGTGTGCTCGTGTTTTTCATTACTCAGTTATTTCTAGCATTCTCATCTGTCTGACTAACCAGCATACAAACTGCATCCGCACATATTCAACTGTTTTGGTTATTGACTAACCGTGCATAAAAGCGTGAGTTGTTTTACGAGTTGTTAATTTCCACCACATTCCGCACAGCACCACTCTACCAGCTGAGGTTGCTTACTCAGCTGTGAGATCCCAACTGAGTCTTTTTACTCGGTTGAAGTATTTTTCAGGGTTAAGTTTTAAAAATCCTAACTGGTGTATTCCCCCCCCATACACTAGTAACTCGTTTCGGGACCATCACCTTTCTCTTGTCGACTACTTCTCGTTTCCGCTCGTTCCTTTAAAATAATTTTTAATAAGAACTTATTCGCAAATAACGAATACTTGTCCCGTTTATTCGGACTTCTACATGACTCGGGCTCAAAACTCTTAGTTATTATATGACATCGTTCGATTTCTATTTCCACTCGATAGTCCAATCGAACGTTTAGAACTCTTGGATTTCTTTTAGGTTTAATAATAGAATCTAATTTCCAAACTTATTGGAAATCGACATTTCACATAATCGAGTTCTCGTTTCTTCTTAGTCACTTACTTATAACAAATTCTCAACATTAATCACACAACATATCATTATTCATACACAATACATAATACATGACGCATGATTAATCATACCACACTTGTATGCATAAGTATTCAATATTTATATTCTATTATTTTGCTCGACTTTTTAACTCGTACTTTAGATTCTCGATTTCTTATACAATTGTCACAACCCGAAATCGGGGTATAACAACGACATGACTCTATTGGACTGTGAGGGTGAAACCATCAAATAAAACTCGACTCAACAAGAAATCATATTCGGGAACAAGGGAATATCGTCTTAAAGAGATAACAAATATCAACATGTTTTCAAGGAACAATTCAACAATAAACAAGCATAGATAATTTACATTGATCCAACAAAATGCAATAAGTGTATCGAATTTAAGTCATGCAAAAATTAAAGAAAACAGGAAATTGTATTGAGCACGAAGCTCATTGTATCATCACACCATCAGAGTATTAAAATCAAAAGATAGATTAAACATAGTTGTTTTGCAGCGGAGACTCAACTCAAATCCCACAACTACATATATGGAGATATGTAATTGCAAACTTAACCAAACGACTCGACTCAAAACACACCACCAAGCCATCCTTGCCATCTTCGTCCATGCTAACCTGCACGTTTAGAAATACATGCAGGGCTAAGTACTTCGTACTTAGTGAACACATGCCAAAATAATTTGAAAAACAATGGTCATTAGAGCTATATAATTGAACTTGTCTTACCACTGCATCACAATTGTTAGTATAATTTAAAACATTTTACTTGTGGATGCAAAAACATTTTATTTCTAAATGGATTGCACAGTCAAGATATAATATTTAACATAAGCATGAATCATCTACCACATCCTCTTTGTGTCGAGAAGTAGGCCTCCTTCTCAAACAGTGTGACCGGCTAAATCGAAGTAAAGCATCACAGTCACCTTAAACAATTCAAATACCACACGTGGATTTTTGCCTCACACAGGATAATAATAACTCAAGCAGATGATAAAGCATACCAAATTCAGATAAATGGCAAGTCAATTAACTTTAAAAAACTCACATAGTAATAATACTCAATAAATAATAGCATTCATCAGATTTTCGGTTTCAGAAAAAGCCCACCTGACTGCAGGAAACTTAGTCGAGGTAGCTTACTCTGTTTGTCTCCTCTTTTACTTTTCAGTCCCGCTTGGCCCTTCAAGAATAACATCGAATAAGGACGAGATTACTATCTCGTAAAACGTAAAATAAACTTTGGGCTCGACTGAAGGACTTTTACTTGACTTGGGTCTTTCTTATCTTAACTTATCTAATCCGATTTCTTCTTCGATCTCTCGTCTATATTAATTTCTCGAACTCGAACTCGAACTCGAACTTGAACTCTTGACTCTAAAATAATATTTAAATATTTCACGCAAAATGAAAATTCACTATTTATGTCGTCTCGTACTTCTCGATTTCCCGAGTTATACGAACTCAGAAAATTATAGAATTAATTCTCGACTATTAATATAAAAAATCATTCATATCAAAATTTTCACATCAATAATCGAGCATTCATATATAGGTAAACGACTGACTTCATAAAAAGGCGGAAAAAGAAAAATTCCACTTAATCACATAAATTCAATCAAACATAAAAATGAACTCAGGATTTATTTCACATCTCAAATGTAGTCTCATGCTCATTCATTACTGCTCGACTTTAAATTCTTATTAAATTAAAGAATTTAAATATAGGTTTGGATTTAAAATCCAAACTTCTATTAAAAATTTTCTCAGTTTTAAACTACGTCATCACTTATCAAAATACGAGCTCAAACTCGGATAATTTTCTCTACTTGATATCTCAACTTCAAATAATATTATTTAATCTTTTTTTTCAATTAAAATTTCTTTAATTTTCGTTTTTATTAAACAAAACCATATTTTTCGTTTTTAAACTTCAATACTCGATAACTTCTACGTTTTAACTCCGATTAAAACGATTCAAAAAGCAAACTCGATTATTTTTACTCAAACATCATCATCAAATCACTCAATATATCATATAACATCAAGAACTTAACTTCCAATTATTAAAACTCATTAAACTCGGGTTTTCTCTTATTATCATGCAAAATTTGTTCGTTTTTCAACTTTTAAAACTCTAATTCATGCAAAGAACACTTCATCTCATAGAATCATCCTTCAAACATTTAAACATAATCAAGAATGTAAACGTCCAACTTATAACTCATATAATTCGAAATTTCAAGTTTTTAAGGAAATTATTCCATTAAATTGAATATTTAATTTATTGTTATTCCTCTAAAAATTTCTTTTGATCGATTTCTCAATCAAAACAATTAAACGAACTCAAATACATAAAACTCATCTCTTAGCTCTTATACTCGATTTTTAGGACATTTCTTCATAGAAAATTCAATTTCCTTTATTTTAATTTCTAGTATTCCTCAATTTAATTTTAATATTAATATTCTATTTTCTCTTTTATCTCTTAAAATTCTCAAACATCTCAACTTATAAATTCTACTCCTCTTATGCATCAAAATTTTCACATTCTCAACAAAGAAATTTATTTCTTTGTTTTATTCAACATTTAAGCTCATAACTCAAAATTATTATTTTTTTCTTTCTTATATGGATCGAATTTTCCTAAAACAAATTTTTAGAATTTTATACTTTTATCAATTAATTCTAAACATGCTCAAAATCTTATTTAATCTATATTTTTATCATTATATCAAAGAAATCCATCAACTTAATAAATATATATTTATTTCGATTTTTATTCTAAAAAATAATAATTAATAATTAATTTATTTCATCTTCAAATCTTCAAAAATTCATTAAGAACACTATGAACTCATCTTCATATCTTCATGTTCTTTCAAAAACATCAAGAACACATATTTATATTTTTATGCTCATCGAAATTTTCTCAAAATTTATAAAAATTCATATCACTTAATTTCTTACTTTTTATGCAACCTAATTTACTCAAAATCATTAATATCATCATACATCACTTAAAATCATTTATATCATCACAAATTCATCACACACACACACACACACACACACACATATTGAAATTTCCATAAAATTTTATAAGATGATTCAAACTCTTAACTTAATCATATTTTCATGCTTTTATATATTTATATCCATCAAAACATCATAAAATCTATAAATAAAAATCTAAGCACAAAAATCCTCATTTTTTTCTTCATATTTTTGGCACATATAACAATTTAATCAACAAAAATTTCTAACTTCATATTTACACATATAAATCACTCAAATCATCATAAACATATATCATCAAACATTTCATCCAAGAAATCATCAAACAATCATCAAGAAAATCATCACAAATTCTTCTCTTTCTCTCTTACTCTTCTTCGATTTTTTTTTTTGTAGAAAAATTAGGGAAAATTCATTCTCTTTTACCTCTCATCTTATATCTCCTAACTTATTTCTTAAAATCATCTCACCATCATATCATCATCATCGATCATCATCATCAATTAAAACCCTAAGGGTTGCCTAAACATAAAGTAAACATGCATGGTTTCCTTTATCTTTTCCACATACATATACATATATACAAGAATCAAGATATATCATACTTAATATAAAATCAAAATCCATCTCCTTAGCTTGAAGAAGTTCGACAGTTTTGAGAAGTGAAGGGAGTTGGATTTTCTACTTCTTTCCTTGCATGAAAAATATACAAGATATTAAGAATGAGAGCTTGAATGAAAGAGCTTCAACTCTAGCTCAAAATACCATGGAAGTCGATCATAATAAGAAGGAAAAGAGGTGATTCTCTTGACTAGAATCAAGTAGAAATGGAAAGGAAGATCATTTACTTACTTCTTGATGATTTTAGTGGATAGAAATGAAGAACTCTTCAAGAAATCTTCATAGCTTCAAGCTTCTTCAATGGAGGTTTTTAGTATGTGTTTGTGTGTGTGTATGTCGGTAGAGAGAGAGAGAGAGAGAGAGAGAGAGATGGGAGAGGGAGAGATGATGACTAGAGAGAAAATGGGATGAACTAGTGTGATGAATTAAAATAATTAAGAGAGAGAGTAATATTGTCGACTAAAATGATTGAGAGAGGAGAGTGTATCTCACGCCTAGGGAGTGAGAGTGGGGGAGAGACTTGGGTAGAAATTAGGATAATCATGCAGATTTTTATCAATTAGAAATAATCAAATATATTATTAAATTGGACTGTGTGCGTGCATAATACAATGATTTTATTAATTGTACGTATGAAAAATGTTGTAATTGATGATGTATATAAAATTTAAGTATCATCAACGTGTTATATTATTGATAATCGTGATTTCTTTGGTACGTGTGTTTTGATATGGAGTACACTTATGTAAAAACAACCACACGGGTGACTGCCAGTGCCACGTCAGCATCTCTGTGACCAGTTGCACCAACAAAAGCAGAAAGTACGGACCTAAGAGGACTGCATAGGAAATGAAAGGCAGCAGCGGCTGAAGCAACCCTTTCTGAGAAGCAGAAAGTACGGACCTAAGAGGACTGCATAGGAAATGAATATTAATTAGTACTAATGTGTCAAGTACTAAAAAAGGATTGTACAGTCACTTTCTTATTGTATCATAGACTCATCATCGTGTTATCTTATCACGAAGAAGATGAATAGGACAATTACTTTAAAATTGATCAAAATAAAAAATAAATTGGCAAAAAAAATATAAAATATGCTAGTTACGAATATGAAACATGGAGTAGCGGAAGATAAAGATGACCTACATTTCGATGATCTATTAATTCTCTATTCATGAGGTACATATATAACTCATCGCGGGTTGGGGGTCGCCACCCCTTCGTCTTTTCCTATAACACAGCATACTGCGAATATTCTGCTGTGGGTGAATGCTACTAGTACTTGTATTCCTATTATCTTTTCTTATTGAGCTGCAAGTCGTTTCAAATTGCATTTATGCTTGAATCAATTCTCATATGAACCATCTTTCTTTCCAAATGATCTCTCTTTCATAATGAATTCACCCGGAAGAAAAAGTTTTCCGGTAGAAAATATTCCTACTATTCCGTTTATCTCTCAAACGACTTAAAACTCTCGTCGACTCGAAGACCTCTCTACTTCGTCTTATTTCACACCAAATAAATCAAGGAATCCAAATATCAAATTTTTAAATCAAAATTCCTACTAACGAAGAAAAACTTAAAAATTGTTTGGTTAATTAAACCGTTAAACATTTTTTTTTAAAACTCTCTCATATGATCTCGGAAAATTATCCGACGTATCTAAAAAGTCTTAAAATAATTTCTAGACTCAAAAGACACTAATTAGATATAATTCGGAATTACTTGATGAATTGTGAAATCTCGGTTATCGTTACTATTCATCAAAAAGTAAAAATTCTCAGAACTTTCCGAAATTCAAACTCAAGCTCAAACTCATATAATAATGCTCAAACAATGCATCACATGCTTGATTCGAATAATTGAAACGAGAAAAATCATATAAGAGCACATAAGGGCATTTTAGTCATTTCACAAGAAAAATTTTTTTCTTGGAAATTTTTATCACTCGAAGCACATCATATATGCATATAAACTTATTTAAAATGCATTCAAAGACTTAGAAAAGTTCGGGGTATTACAACAATTAACTTCATTTCTCTTAGAAAAATTTAAGGAATCGAATTATGAATTTTATTTTAGATTTAGAGAATTTTTACTATTTTTAACGAGTCGATGCTCGGCACATTTTTCGAGATATATATAAATATAAACTTACTTCGAATATTCTCAAAATTTAAAACCATACTAGGAATATGAGTATAGCGTTTTTTTAGGACAGTAACTTTTACAGTTTTTCAATTATAGGCCAAATTTTTGTGGGCTTTCAATTTTAGGACAATATCTAAAAAATTTGATAATTCCCAGGACACATTTGAGCCCGATTGGGCCAAGTAGCACGTGATTCTCATGTGAGCTCAATTATTGGGCTTGACGCCTAGCTGGCGATCGTTTCATTACTTGACGTTTTTACAAACAGTTAGCGTACGCCAATCTGTAAATCAATTCTTTGGAGGTTCTTAGTTTTTCTTCTGTGATAGCATATAGGTAAGGATCGAAGATGGTTAAGATTTCCGACAAAGATTGTTTCAAACAACCTAACAACAATTATGCATCCAAAACATTTTGACATCATGAAGATTTAATATTAGAAAACACACTTCGCTGACTAGAGTACGAATACAATATTTGGTATCTACCCACAGGGCGAGGAGAAATCCGGCACCATTGTCAACTCTGAACTTTGGATGGTTGATACACCAAAGTACCAAACAAATCCTACTTAAATAAAGTACAAGGATTTGAAGAAATAAATGATCACATTTGGCCTGAACAACATTTATTTGTTCTTTAACCTTGTCTATAATGTTCTGCTATGAATCAACAACTTAATGGATAGAAGAAAATAAGGGGAATATAAATTGGTGGTGCAATTTGGTCAAAAAATATTAGTTTATGGATTTTAGATACAAGTGGAGTTGGAGATTATGGCTCCACAGTAGTACGATGAACCTGCAAGGAATTGATTTATAGATTTGTGTAAAAAAGTGATGAATGGACCGTTTAGTTAGCACTAAGGTGAGCATCGGGCCGAAAAATTGAGCTCAGGTGAGTATCACGGGCTACTTGGCCCGATCGGGCTCAAATTTGTCCTATGGACGATCAATTTTTTAGATATTGTCCTAAAATTGAAAGCCCGCAAAAATTTGGCCTATAATCGAAAAACAGTAAAAGTTACTGTCCTAAAAATATGTTCTACTCCTAGAAATAGTTTTAAGTGAACGATTTCTCACTCGGTTATATTTTTGGACTCGAGAATCAAGAAAATACTATTTATACTTATTATTTCTCGTTATTTTTCTATTTTATTATTAAGGACTCATTTTTTCTTGATTTCAACTTCTAACATACCTCAATTAATTAACTAAACTCATTTAACTCTTTAACTTACTTAATTTTACTTAATTTCTTGTTAGTCAACTCTTATTACATTTTGTTGACTTTTTCATAACTTAGTCGTACGAATTCCGAATTGAGTGATTAAAGTGGCTATCGTACTTGTTTTTATCTCATCTTTACATTAATAACATCTTTTACATCTTTTACTTAGCCAAAATTAATCAATTTATCATTTTATTTTTCTGACCTAGGTTATATTCTTCATACTTAGTATTTTTCAATAATTTCAATTGCTACTATACTTAGAATTACTCCAATTGAGCTTTTATAACATCAATTTATCCAACTCCTCTTAATAACACAAGTTTCTAATTCTTCTATTGAATTCTTCAAATTTTTATGTAATTATTATTTCTTGCTTAGTTTTATTAATTATACTTATAAAAATTCTTATTATATAACTCCTTCATCAATTTCATCCTTAGTTATATAAATGGAAAATTATTACTAACTCTTAGTTTTCATCTATTTTTCTTAGGGTTTTCTCAATAAATTTTTATTTCTTTCATTTAAACTTAAGAGATTAGAAAGCACAATTTCTTATGCCTTAGTATGGTTCAAATTTTTCATCTTTTTATGCTAAGGGGATTACTTCTTCAATTTTCTCGTATCTTAAACTTATTTTACTTCTATTTCTTTTGATAAATATACTTTTATCTTCATTTTTTGATCCATCTAATATAACAATTATCACAAAACTATAACTTATATCCTTAATCATCATTTTCGGTACTAACATGCTTTTCACATACAAATTCTTAGCTTCAATTTATTTATATATGCATAGATTTTCATCCTTAAATTAAACATACAAATTATATATCAACTTTTCAATTTTACTATTCATCATCTTCCTCAAGTGGCCTTATTCATAAATGTAATACCTTGGAAATTCTTTACGTTCTTAAAAATTTAAAGTTAATAATAAAAATGGCTTTGCACGCCTAAGTTTACGATTTTGAATTCTAAGACTAACGGTCAAATCCGTTTTCGAAAATAAATTACGGAAGTCAGCTAGACGACTACTGTATTTAGGGTTAACGCATACGAAAAATTTTTAGTTCTTGAACTCAGAACGGAAAACCGTCTGATTTTTACATTCACGAAATCGCGATACGAACTCGCCCGAGAAAGTTAATTTTTATGATTTTTCGGACGAAACTCGGACTGTGTCGTCCCGAGCTTTTGTCGGAATTAAATTTTTGAATATTATTTTCCGATCAAGTTTAATACGTTAGAATTTTTGGACGAATCGGATTGTGACGATTTTGTGCCGAGCTACATTTTTCGTCGTTCGATTTCCGTAACGTCGTATCGCGTCGGAAAAGCGCGTAATTTCCTTCTTTTCCCCTCTTATAGCCGACATTACTCTCTCTTATTAGCTTGATATTTTAATTTTTATATGGTATTAATTTGTGACACCTAATGCTATTACTATTCCTACTTTACACATATTACCCTAAAGTAAAATGCATAACATAATTTAGTCATCTCTCTCATCTCCCTCCCTCCCTAAATCGGCAGCTCTCTTCTCTCCCTCCCATCTTTCATATTTTTTTCTCCATTGTTGAAGACATCAAGCCCTTGAGCAAGATAAATCACACAAGTCTTCATTCATCCATCGAATCCTAAGTCTTCCTTTATCATTTGTCAAGGTAATCCTCTCCTCTCTAATTCTATCCATTCAAAATCCATTTCTTTTTATTTTTTCTTTGGATTGAGATTTACGGGTGATGGAATTAGATGTTTGATCTTCGATTAGTGAAATTAGATGTGTTAGATAAGATAATTAGGGATTGAAATTTAATGAAATCAAGAGCCCTAATTACTAGGTGAATACCGATTTTTAGGGCAATTAGGTGGGTTGTTTGGATTCTTCAATTGATGTTATAATCATGCTTAGGAAGTGTTCGATTAGGGATTAAAACAAAAAGAAATCGAAAGCCCTATGATATTGGATAGAAACCGATTTAGGGCTAGGGTTTGAAATTGGTGTTTTGCAATTTAATGTGTAATTGGACTTCATTTGATCAATTGATGATATAGTAGTATGATTAAGAGATAAATGTTGTTAATTGATGAAGAAAACCACCCTCTTTAATTATGTGTTAATACCGAAAATTATTGTGTCACAGCCCCAAATCCCGAGGGACGACAGAAGCCGGGGTGCGACTGGGATTGGATTAAAGAAACGGGGAAGAAGGGGGCTACTGAACTAAACATACATAAGAGACATCATGCATACTATGAACAGACTTTATTTACATAAAGGAAGAGTTAATCTCAAAAGATTACTCGACAGAAGTACACCGAAAGAAACTAAGTTAAGACAGATCTTAGTCTACAGTGATAACATGTCTGTATTTCAAAAACACTAGAGTTCTTGCAGCGGAGTTTATGGTTCATGCTATCTACAGTCTTCCTAAGACAACTTTATTCAACCCTCGCCGCTTCCATCGCTTCAACCTGCACATTTAGAAAACACATGCAGGGCTAAGTACAAGAGTACTTAGTGGGCACGCTGCCGAAAACATAATTCATAAGTATAAATAATCTGGCATTCTATAACCGTAGCGCATCGGGGTTTTGTTGAAAAGGCCCGTGCCTACTAAACATTTTCTGACTGATTTGTATAAAGCAGCTGGCGCAAGCATTTTTAGAGTATGTTATGTTCAATCTTGACCAAAGCTAATTCACCGTGGCTGGTTACCCCTCAACAGGATACCACATACACCACAGGTTACAAAGTGCACTAACTCTGGAAAGCACTTAGCAGCTAACTCAGAGCCGATCGTTAGTTAACCTAGTTAGATTAACTCTAAAAGTCTGGAAAACCCGAAGGTTAACTCAGATAGGTACAAGAGAACTCACATAAAATAGTTGAAATAGTTTATGCCAAGATTATCACTTTGAAAACACAATTATCAAAGCGATAAATAATACTTTCGAGTTGTGGAAAACCCACATTTTATTTGATACAGATAAAAGCCCACCTTAGCGTTTACAGAACTAAGTACTAGCTCCCAATCTTCTGATCTTCCGTCCTTTTCTTACTGTTGGCTTCCTCCTTCAACGTAAAATAATAATACTTAAAATCGATTCGTAAAAGAATAATCGATCAAAGAAACTCGAAAAAGGTTTTAGTCGTTTCATTCTTTAGGCATTTGCATGCTTACTAGATTCATTTTACTTAAACGGGAAACGAGACTTAAACAAATCCCGTTTAGAACTCGAAAGGTCTCATACTCGACTCTTAGGTCAGTAGAGAGGGTAGTCGATAGCTCAATACGACTTAAAAGATCATAAGGAACTAAGTTGGAAAGAATCAACTTAGGGAAATTACGATTTAAATCATTATACGACTTATGCATTTTCACGCTAAACTAGTTTTCTTTACTTGAACGGGTACGAGGTACCAACTCGTCTCGTTGAGCACTCAAGGCTCCTTTCTTGATACTGGGGTCAGTAGGAAGATATTCGTTAGATATTACGGCTTAGACGATCGAAAGAAACTAAGTTGCGAACGAAACAACTTAGTAGAATGAAAACTGAAATTTCACTGCACATTACAGTAACTCTGGGGACTGCCCAGAACAGGGGATCTGGAAACATGGGATGAGCCCTGTACCTTTGGAAAGTTTGGGATGTCTAGTTTACGCTCCAATTTACGGTTCGCAAATCCGATAAACGAGCTAAAAGTTATTACAGTTTCCGGAGAGGGTCGCAAAACTGCCGCGCTAACCCTAGTTGCTCGATAGAATCGACGTATAACTTCTTAGGTTTGTTCTAAGCTCTCGTATTCGATTTCTCAAGAAACTGGACCCTCAAGGCAGTCATCACGTACTCCCGTACGTGATGAACTCCTTCTCAAAACTCTTCCAATAGCACGACGTTCTAAACGTCGGCTTTCAACTAACATGTACTAAACCAAAGCAAGTTATCAACTTCGCGTTCTAGTTCTCGACTATCACTATAGCTCATATTATATTAGCTCGAAAACTCATGACGTCAACTATAAAGTTATTCCCAAGTCCATCATAAACAATAATATCAAGTTAGAATTCTCATTTGACTTCTCGGTTATTAGTTACGTCTAATTGTTCGTCTCTTACACAATTTTCAAAGTTGTCGGATTTCGTTCAAATTTTACGTCATTAAACAACATCTAACGAGAATCACTTTCATGCATAATATCATTTCATATCAACTCTATATTTCAACTTATGATGAGTTCTTTGTCTCTTACATTCCATAAAGTATTTTTAGAAAATTCTCAAATAAATCCTATTATCAACTAACATCATTTGCAACTATATTCCATCAACTAAACATCAATTAAACCAAACACATGAAAACCCCTAAAACTCTTATAAATTTCGGTATTTATACATAGGTTAAGAGAGTGATTTTCTTCTCCAATTAACACCATTTATTCATTAATCAACCTACTATAACATCAATTGAACAATTGAAATCCAATTAAACACTAACATGCAAAAATCCCCAAATTCAAACTCAAACACTAAATCGGTTTTCAACATAACATGGGACTTTCGATTTCTCTTTGTTCTAATCACTAATTAAGCACTTCTTAAGCATGAATTTATCATCAATTTAAGGATTCAAAAATCCTACCAATTTCCCCTAAATTTTCGGTAAAGACTAGGGTATTAGGGTTCTTGATTTTGTTCAATTCTAATCCCTAATTATCCTATCTAATACATCTAATTTCATTAATTCAAGATCGAATCATCTAATTCAACACTTCTAAAATTTCGATCAAAAGGAAAATAAAAAGAAGAGGATTTTGGATGGATAGAATTAAAGAGGAGATGAATACCTTGCTAATTAGTAAATGAAGATTTAAGTTTTAATGGTTGGATGATGACTTCTGATTTTTCCTCTTCAAGAACTTCAAGTGTCTTCAATGGAGATGAAGAAAAGAAGATGGGGAAGAGGAGAAAGGGTGCTGCCGAAAATGGGGAAGGGAAGGAGGAGGAGATGTGTTTTAATTGTATTAACCTAATGTTATAACATATTATAAGGTAACAAGTGTAAAGTGTGAGTAGTTAAAACAATAGGTGTCCTCATAATAACATTATAAAACATAAAAATCTAACAAAAAGGGAGGGAGAGGTCGGTCAAGAGAGAGAGGGAGAAGGAAAATACGCATTTTTCCGGCGCGATACGACGTTACGGAAATCGAACGACGAAAAACGTAGCTCGGCACAAAATCGTCGCGATCCGATTCGACCGAAAATTCTAACGTATAAAACTTAATCGGAAAAATAAATTTATAGAATTTATTTTGACAAAAACTCGGGACGACACAGTCCGAGTTTCGTCCGGAAAATCATAAAAACGAACTTTCTCGGGCGAGTTCATATCGCGATTTCGTGAATGTAAAAATCAGACGGTTTTCCGTTCTGAGTTCACGAACTAAAAACTTTTCGTACGCGCTAACCCTAAATACAGTAGTCGTCTAGCTGACTTCCGTAATTTATTTTCGGAAACGGATTCGACCGTTAGTCTTAGAATTCAAAATCGTAAACTTAGGCGTGCAAAGCTATTTATTTAATTAACTTTAATTTTTTTGAGATCGTAAGGAATTTCCGGAGCATTACATATTGAGAAAATAGGGGTTTGCATGTAGTTGTTTTGGTTGAGGAATTGTTGATGAAATAATGATGTTGATAATATTAGATGTTGATATGAATTTATTTGGGATTTTCTAAAAATAAATTGTGAGTCGTAAGAGACGAAGAACTCGTTTTAAGTTGAGATGTAGTAATGTTATGAAGTGATGATATGCATGAAAATGAATCTTGTTAGGTGATGTTTGATGACGTAGAAAATAAACGAAATCCGATAACTTTTAAAATCTCGTAAGAGACGAATAATTAGTCGTAATTAATAACCGAGAAGTCGAATAAGAATTCTAACTTGATAATATTGTTTATTATGGGCTAAGGTACGATTTTGTAGTTGACGTCATGAGCTTTCGAGCTATTATAATATGAGTTATAGTGATAGTCGAGAACTAGAAACGAGAAATTGTTAATTGACTTGGTTTAGTACTTGATAGTTGAAAGCCGACGTTTAGAACGTCGTGCTATTGGACGAGTTTTGAAAAGGAGTTCATCACGTACGAGGGTACGTGTTGACTGCCTTGAGAGTCAAGTTTCTTAAGAAATCGAATACGAGAACTTAGAACGAACCTAAGAAGTTATACGTCGATTCTATCGAGCAACTAGGGTTAGCGCGGCAGTTTTGCGACCCTTGCCGGAAACTGTAATATCTTTTAGCTCGTTTAACGGATTTGCGATTCGTAAATTGGAGCGTAAACTAGGCATCCCGAGCTTTCCAACGGTACAGGGCTCATCCCCTGTTTCCAGTTCCCCTGTTCTGGGCAGTCCCCAGAGTTACTGCCTTGGGCAGTGATTTTTCAGGATTCTTACTTCTAAGTTGTTTCGTTCGCAACTTAGTTTCTTTCGATCGTTTAAGCCGTAATAACTTGACGACTATCTTCGTGTTTTCAAGATTTAGAGTTAATCTAACTAGGTTAACTAACGATCGGCTCTGAGTTAGCTGCAAAGTGCTTTCCAGAGTTAGTGCACTTTTTTACCTGTGGTGTATGTGATATCCTGTTGAGGGGTACCAGCCACGGTGAATGAGAATTGGTCAAGATTTGAACGTAGCATACCAGAAAATACTCGACCGAGTAAATTGTGAAAATCAGTCAGAAAATGTTTAGTAGACACGGGCCCCTTTTAATAAAACCCCCGATCTGCTACAAATTATGAAATGCCAAATTATCTATACCTATGATTATGTTTTCGGCATCGTGCCCACTAAGTACTTTTGTACTTAGCCCTGCATTGTTTTCTAAATGTGCAGGTTGAAGCAACAATAGCGGCGGTTGTTGAAGTTGAGTTGAGAAGATAGGATGCTTTAGCTTTTGACTTACTTCCGCTGCAAAACTCTAAGTCTTTTGAGAATATGTATACTGAACAAATCACTGTAGCATAAGTCTGTAAACTTTAACTTAGTTACTATCGTGTACTTTTGTTGAGTAATCCTTCGCGATTAACTCTTCCTTTATATTAGTAAAGTCTTGTTCATTGAATGTATGTTGTCTTTTATGTATGTTTAGTCACTTAGCCCCCTTCTTCCCAGCTTCTTTAATCCAACCCCAGTCGCACCCCTGCTTCTGCCGTCCCTCGGGATTTGGGGCTGTGACAGAGTGGTATCAGAGCAAGGCTTGTTTCCTGCTCTGACTATGAGTCAATCTTCTAGTTCGAGTCATTTATCTAGTACGAGTTATTCTTTAAGTAATACCAGAAAGTGGTATCGGAGCAGTAGTTTGTTTCCTGCTCTGGTTATGAGTCATTCTTTCCTAGTATGAGTCATTCTTTCTAGTAATATCACAGAGTGGTATTTTTTATACAAGTTTTCCTTCGAGTAACAATATAGAGTATTCATTCGTACTCTATATCGAGTCTTCTTTTGAGTCTTAGGATAGAGTATTTGTATATACTCTAGATCAGGGTCTTCTTTCAAGTAGAAGATAAGAGTTAGACTATAACACTAAGATTGAGAATGTAGATGTCAACTCAACCTCCCGCTACGCCGACTCAACGAGGAAAAGGAAAGAATTTCAATTATGCGATTTCTTTTAAATAAGAAATTTTATGAACAAGTATGCAATGAGATTGAAAATGAGAATGAGTTGTGTTCCAAAATAAGAATTTTATGGAAGTAAAATTTTTGTACTCTATGTGATTATGTGATAGTACGAGTACTATCTTATGTGAAATTATTTGCGCAATAATTCCTTTCCTTTGAAAATTTTGGGACACAAGAATATAGTAGGATTTTAGGGATTTTTCCCGGTCCAATGAGAACGTAGACTCGAAACCTAAGATCTTTCCGGTTCTTCGAGGATTTAGACATTTTTAAGAAGCGTTATTATGAAATGATTTCGAAAGGAGATCCCCGACACGAGGAGAATTTCTTCTTACGAATGTCACGTGCGTTAAGTGACATGAATGAAGTTTCAGCAAAATCGAAATTTGTTTTAAAATTTCAAACAAGATTTTCCTGCGAGGAAAATGAAATAAAAATGATTCGGCAAATCGTGTTAGTAATTGGAGTAAACGATTAGACGTTTGAGAAGCTTTCGGCTTCGAATTAGGAAAGATATGAATCAGACGAAGGCAGAATAAAGAGAATCAAAGCTAAATGGAATAAGTGAACATTGCTTACGTGTAAGTAACTTAAATGACGTCATTCGTGTCACGTCATTCCATTTCTTTTCGTTTCGTGTTTCAGTAGAGTCCGTCTTGATCGAACTCTACGACGAAAATCGTACAAATTATTAGAAGCCGAGCACGAAGCTTGATTAAATTTTTCCATCGATCGCCCGATTCTAGCGACGGCAACTGCAACTTAGCTTCCAAAAAAGTTATTCTCTAAGTTAAATTCCATTTTCTTTTGGAATTTATTCCATATTCTGTCTTTGAGCGACGACTACAACTAGTATGAATATCATGAGTCGTAAATGAAAAATTCTTTTGTGAATGGATGTTACTTTTGAATAAGTAACATGAACAAAGTAAACGTACTTTGTTTTAATAAGTGAGAGTCGTTAAGAAATGTTGTTGAGAAAGTACTAAAGAATTAAAGTAAGAACATAGTAAGATAAGAATGGAAATAAAAGTCTTGAAATCTTTAATTATATATATATATGTTGTTGAGTGCAATTTCTTGAAATTCTAGAAGTCTTGATAAGTGGTTGTCTTAAGTGGTGATGTTACAATTGAATAAGGAATGTTCATTTTGTAATTTAAGTTTTTTCGTTGAGATAAGTTATTTTTCCCTACCTGTTACTGATCCGTGTTTCCTTAAAAACTTTTGTAGGATGGCTAGGACTCGTGTGACTGCTCGGAAGAGCCAGCCTTTGGTCGAGTGCGAGCGCACCATACTAGACATGATTCAGGACGAGTATTACGAGTTTGAGGCAGACTACGGTGAGGAAGATTTGGGACAGATTGTTAGTAACTTTTCGTCAGCTTACTTTCCAGTACGACACTTGGTTCCGGAGAGTCAGGCAATACTAGACCTGATTGTACACCTACCGGACGAGTGGTGCGTTTGGGCGCACCGCGCGGCGTGGTACTTCCTAGGGATCTTCGGCGACGACACTGAGCCGACCGACAACTACACCGGATTCGCCCTGTTTGTGCACAGACGCTTCTTTGAAAGCAGACTCATGCTCCCAGTTCCTTTAGAGCCGCACCTTTCCTACAGTCAGTTTCCAGCCGAGACCGAGCCAGAGCACCTCAACTTAGACCCTGAGTTTTCCGCCCTGTTGGAGTTGCCACCAGACGGTGTACCGAGTGAGGAGTTTGACGTAGAGTCCGAGCAGTTAGAGAAGGACGAAGAGTCCGAGCAGTTAGAGGAGGACGCGGAGCTCGCTGTTACACTGGAGCTACCGCCAGTTTGTATACAGATCGAGGAGTTGATCCCAGGGCCGGGATTCGTAGAGATCGACGCCGAGACAGCCGCGCTGTTAGGACTATCTTCGCCGATCTTACCTGACGTCTGTGTTAGAGTCAGAGGACCGTTAGAGACTAGACTGTTTAGGGAGGAGTCTGACCACCGAGAGATCGATGCGGAGCTTGCCGCCTTGTTAGAGTTACCATCTCCACTTACGCCGCTCGAGGAGATCTGTGCGAAGTGGGGAGTAGTCAGAGAGCAGATGGAGGCAGGACCGTCCAGGGTCCATTCTAGGGAGGAGTTCGAGTCAGGTTCAGGTTCAGGTTCAGTTCCCGAGCACCTTCTTCCCCTGAAGAAGCGTGCGGTAGAGATCAGCGAGGACTGCTTGGTTTCCGACTTGGAGGAGACAGTTTCAGAGGCACCGTCGCCCACTCTACTTACACTTGCTGACGGCTCTACTCTGAGGGAGGACGAGGCACTTCAGCTCGTCTTTGGTTCAGAGTCCGAGGAGGAGGACCCGGACGAGGATCCTAAGGAGGACTCGGACGAGGATCCTGAGGAGGACCCGGATGAGGATCCGGAGAGGACCCAGAGGAGGACTCTTAGGGTTTTTTTAGGCCATAGAGGGCAGTTTTGGACTCGACTGCAGTTTAGTTGAGCAGAGCGTCATAGACGCGGGTAAATATCAGTAATAGTGGTAGTTTCTTTTGTCCTGTATAGAGTCGGATCAGTAACTACTTTTGTAGTACTCTAGCGGATACGAAATTTTATGAATCATTTCCGTTCTAGTACTTTAGTAGATACGGAGTTGCAGCTTGTTAGTGCACCCGGTAAATAGTAGGCAGTCATCCTAGTTTAGACTAGTAGTAGTCTAACCTTTTGTGTATAAGTCCTCGTTGGAGGCAGAATTAATATTCTTTTTGATGTATATATATATACATGACCCATAAGAGGGTTTTTAATCACGAGAAAAATTTCCAATGAATCGTGTAATTAAATCAGAATGTCAATGAATTCGTGTGACGAGAAAATTAAGTTTAACTTTAAAGTTAAAAGATTACGAAGTAATATCGGAATTATGTTCGATATGTCGTTCCATGAACTTGATTAAGTTGAGAACGAGCTATAGTAAGTACTAAGAGTGTTTGACAGAAAAGATTAATGAGAATTTCAATTTTTCCTTAGACCAAAGAAAATGCCGCCAAGAAACGTTAACAATAGGAGAGGTCGAGGACCCGGAAGGCCTAGAGGACTTGGGAGACGTCAACCAGAAAACAACAGAGAACAAGAGTATGAGCAGAATGCTACCCCACCACCATCACCATCCCCATCACCACCCCCATCACCACCACCTCCACCACCGCTCCGTAGAGATATTGAGGATCTTTTCCTCAAGAGAAACCCCCTAATGTTTAATAGAACTGGCAGCCCTAGCGATGCTGAGCTATGGGTGAGATCTACCGAGAAGATATTCAAACTCCTCAGATGTACTGATGAGGAGAGAATGCTTTGTGTCGCATTCCAACTGACTGGATCGGCAGATTACTGGTGGGAAGCAAGACAAAAGGTGATACCCGCAGAGCATTTGGCTCGTTTCACGTGGGAAGAGTTTAAGAAAATACTGTTTGATAAGTACGTACCCAAGACGTATAGGGTGCAGAAGGAAGCCGAGTTTTATAATCTGAAGCAAGGAAAGCTGACCGTGACTGAGTATGACGCCAAGTTTTGCGAACTATCTAGGTATGCACCGGCATTAGTTGATACCGAGGAGAAGTTATCCAAGAAATTCCAGGGAGGACTGCGACATGAGCTAGGAATTGCGTTGGCTAGTCATGGTGGACTAGGCTACACAGATATCTTGGGAAGAGCTTTGGAAATGGAGGCCGTCGTGCCTGATGAGAAGAAGATTGTACCAACTGCATCAGCTCCAGCACAGAACCAGAACTGAGGCTACTATAACTACTAAAATGGAATGGAGGAGGTAGCGGAGACTACAATCAGAACTTCAACAACCAGGGAGGTCAGAGAAAGGGAAATCAGCAGGGCTATCAGCAGCCTGGACAGAACAGCAACAACAACAACAACAACAAGAGGCCGTGGCAGGGAAACAACCAATCGGGGTTGTTTATTCAAGGAAATAAGCAGAATGCGCCGTGGAAGGGCAACGGACAATAGAACCAGCCGCAAGGGCAGCAGCGAAATTTCAATCAGGGAGCAATTAACCCAGGGAGGGTTACCATTCCTGTCTGCCCTAAGTGCAACAGAGCCCATCCCGGAGTATGTCAGATAGGCACCCCCAACTGTTTCAACTGTGGACAGAAGGGGCACATGAAAAAGGATTGCCCGAAGCCGCTCTAAGCCGTACCTCTCCGAGCCATTCAAGCACAGCCGCAGCAGCCGCCAATGAACCAACAACAGTTTCAGCAGCATGCATAGCAGCAACAGAATGCGAGGGCATGTGCTATCAAATAGGGTGGTCAGCGCAAAGGAAAAGGCAATCTCGCAGGTATGGGAAAACTACACAATATCCCCATTAAGATACTGTTTGATACTGGCGCATCGCATTCTTTCATTGCTGGCTCGTGTGCCGATAACTTAGACATTAGGCCTGTAAGAGCTGCACATTCTATGAGAGTAGCTACACCTTCAGGAGAGATCACTACTTCTACTCATGTTTACTCTAACCTAGAACTAGAAATCGGAACTCATAAGGTTATAGCGAACAACTTAAACGTTATGATAATGTGGGACGTAGATATAATCCTAGGAATGGATTGGTTGTCAGAGAATTACGCTACAATTCTCTGCAACGAGAGAAAAATCTCTTTTCAACCGTCGGGTAAAGAACCAACCAAATTCCACGGAATTTCCATGGGTAGAGGTGTACCAATTATATCAGCCCTTTAAGCCACGAAACTCATGAAGAAGAAAGGTACCGCAGCTTATCTTGTGTACCTAGTCGGAGAACCAGGAGCCGAGAAGACCATCCAAGACGTAAAGGTTGTGAATGAATATGAAGATGTCTTTCCAGAAGTATTACCAGGTTTGCCACCAGATCGTCATGTGGACTTCACAATCGACTTAGAACCAGGAGCCACACCTAAATCTAAAGCCCCATATAGGATGGCACCGAAAGAACTAGAAGAGCTCAAAATCCAGTTACAAGAATTGCTAGACCTTGGTTTTATCAGGCCAAGCGTCTCACCTTGGGGAGCACCCGTGTTGTTTGTTAGGAAGAAGGACGGATCGATGAGAATGTGCATAGATTACCGAGAATTGAACAAGATCAAGCTCAAGAACATATATCCTTTGCCAAGGATTGAGGATCTGTTTGATCAGCTTAAGGGTGCAGGAGTCTTCTCCAAGATAGATTTAAGGTCACGGTACCATCAGCTGAAAATCAAACCCGAAGACGTACCGAAGACCGCCTTTACAACCCGATATGGCCATTACGAATTCCTAGTAATGCCATTTGGATTAACCAACGCTCCAGCTGTATTCATGGACCTTATGAATAGAGTTTTCCACCCTTACTTGGACAAATTCGTTTTAGTATTCATCGACGACATCCTCGTTTACTCTAAGAATGAAAAGGAGCACGAGGAACATCTACAGATAGTGTTGGAAACACTAAGAACTGAGAAACTCTACGCTAAATTCAGTAAATGCGAATTTTGGCTAAAGGAAGTAATGTTCCTAGGACACATAGTATCGGCAGAAGGAATTAAAGTGGACACAGCCAAAGTAGAAGCAGTACACAACTGGAAGTCACCAACGAGTCAGAATGAGATTAGAAGTTTCTTGGGTTTAGCCGGTTACTACAGAAGGTTTATTGAGGGATTCTCCACGATCGCCCACCCGATGATGTAGTTACTCAGGAAGAAGACCAAATTTAAATGGACGTGCGAGTGCGAGAAGAGTTTCCAGACGCTTAAGGAAAAGTTAACCACAACGCCAGTACTAGCACTTCCAGACACAAACAAAGAGTATGTGGTTTACACCGATGCATCGAAAAATGGATTAGGTTGCGTCTTGATGCAAGACGGACGAGTGATAGCTTATGCTTCACGACAACTTCGACCTCACGAAGTTGGGTATTCAACCCACGACTTAGAACTCGCAGCCGTGGTACATGCGTTAAAGATTTGGAGACACCATCTCTATGGTGTAAGGGTTGAGATATTCACCGATCACAAGAGCCTGAAATACTTTTTCGAGCAAAAAGAACTGAATATGAGACAAGGAAGATGGCTCGAATTAGTCAAGGATTACGACTGCGGAATCCACTATCATCCAGGAAAGGCTAATGTGGTAGCAGACGCATTGAGTCGCAAGGCTCCAACGAAGTTTGGATGCCTTTTTGTAGAGGAAGAAACTTTAGTGCGAGAATTCGAGAAGATGGATATCCAAGTGCTTGACACGCCAGCTACGATAACAAGTCAGATAGCAGCATTAGAAGCTACACCAGATTTAAGAGAAAGAATCATCAGTGCTCAGAGAAAGGATGAGTCAATGGAAAAATTGCGATTAAGGATAAGAACAGAGAAACCAGACGGATATTCTGAAGCACCAGACAATGCGATCCTTTTTGAAGGCAGAATTCGTATTCCTGATGACGACAACGAACTGAAGAATGAGATCTTGAGTGAGGCTCACGATACACCTTATACAGCACACCCAGGAAACACGAAAATGTATCAAGATTTGAGAAGGAACTTTTGGTGGAATGGAATGAAACGAGACGTTGCCTCGTTTGTAGAAAGATGTTTGGCATGTCAACAAGTTAAGGCTTTACACCGACGACCGTATGGATTGCTACAACTATTAGATGTCCCAGAATGGAAATAGGAAGGCATAGCTATGGACTTTGTCACAGGCTTGCCTAAGTCGAGAAGAGGAAACACAAAAATTTGGGTGATAATAGATAGACTTACAAAGACAGCACATTTCTTGCCGATTAAGATTACCTACGGATCAGAGAAACTAGCTCAGTTGTACGTTAGAGAGATTGTACGTCTGCATGGAGTACCGAAGGTCATAGTATCAGATAGAGACACCAAATTTACCTCGAGATTTTGGATTACGATGCAGAAAGAATTGGGGACAGAGCTTAATTTCAGTACAGCGTTTCACCCACAGACAGATGGACAGTCAGAGAGGACGATTCAGATTTTAGTCGATATGTTAAGAACAGTGGTTTTGGATCGAGGCGCGAATTGGGAAGAAATTCTATACTTAGTAGAATTCGCTTACAACAACAGCAATCAGGCCACGATAGGAATGGCGCCGTATGAGGCTTTGTATGGAAAGAAATGTAGATCACCACTTTATTGGGACGAAGTAGGTGAGAGAAAGAACCTAGGCCCAGATGCAGTAAATGAGATGATTGAAATAGTTCGACAGATACGAGATAGAATGAAAGAAGCCCAGAGCCGATAGAAGTCTTATGCCGACGATCGTCGAACCAATCTTGAGTTTGAAATAGGAGATAAAATTTTTTTTACATTCCTTAAGATAAAGTTTGAAAAATTTTTAGTTCTTGAACTCAGAACGGAAAACCGTCTGATTTTTACATTCACGAAATCGCGATACGAACTCGCCCGAGAAAGTTCGTTTTTATGATTTTTCGGACGAAACTCGGACTGTGTCGTTCCGAGCTTTTTTCGGAATTAAATTTTTGAATATTATTTTCCGATCAAGTTTAATACGTTAGAATTTTTGGACGAATCGGATTGTGATGATTTTGTGCCGAGCTACGTTTTTCGTCGATCGATTTCCGTAACGTCGTATCGTGTCGGAAAAGCGCGTAATTTCCTTTTTTTTCCCTCTTATAGCCGACATTGCTCTCTCTTATTAGCTTGATATTTTGATTTTTATATGGTATTAATTTGTGACACCTAATGCTATTACTATTCCTACTTTACACATATTACCCTAAAGTAAAATGCATAACATAATTTAGTCATCTCTCTCATCTCCCTCCCTCCCCAAATCGGCAGCTCTCTTCTCTCCCTCCCATCTTTTATATTTTTTTCTCCATTGTTGAAGACATCAAGCCCTTGAGCAAGATAAATCACACAAGTCTTCATTCATCCATCGAATCCTAAGTCTTCATTTATCATTTGTCAAGGTAATCCTCTCCTCTCTAATTCTATCCATCCAAAATTCATTTCTTTTTATTTTTTCTTTGGATCGAGATTTATGGGTGATGGAATTAGATGTTTGATCTTCGATTAGTGAAATTAGATGTGTTAGATTAGATAATTAGGGATTAAAATTTAATGAAATCAAGAGCCCTAATTACTAGGTGAATACCGATTTTTAGGGCAATTAGGTGGGTTGTTTGGATTCTTCAATTGATGTTATAATCATGCTTAGGAAGTGTTCGATTAGGGATTAAAACAAAAAGAAATCGAAAGCCCTATGAAATTGGATAGAAACCGATTTAGGGCTAGGGTTTGAAATTGGGGTTTTGCAATTTAATGTGTAATTGGACTTCATTTGATCAATTGATGATATAGTAGTATGATTAAGAGATAAATGTTGTTAATTGATGAAGAAAATCACCCTCTTTAATTATGTGTTAATACCGAAAATTATTGAGAAAATAGGGGTTTGCATGTAGTTGTTTTGGTTGAGGAATTGTTGATGAAATAATGATGTTCATAATATTAGATGTTGATATGAATTTATTTGGGATTTTCTAAAAATAAATTGTGAGTCGTAAGAGACGAAGAACTCGTTTTAAGTTGAGATGTAGTAATGTTATGAAGTGATGATATGCATGAAAATGAATCTTGTTAGGTGATGTTTGATGACGTAGAAAATAAACGAAATCTGATAACTTTTAAAATCTCGTAAGAGACGAACAATTAGTCGTAATTAATAACCGAGAAGTCGAATAAGAATTCTAACTTGATAATATTGTTTATTATGGGCTAAGGTACGACTTTGTAGTTGACGTCATGAGCTTTCGAGCTATTATAATATGAGTTATAGTGATAGTCGAGAACTAGAAACGAGAAATTGTTAATTGACTTGGTTTAGTACTTGATAGTTGAAAGCCGACGTTTAGAACGTCGTGCTATTGGACGAGTTTTGAAAAGGAGTTCATCACGTACGAGGGTACGTGTTGACTGCCTTGAGAGTCAAGTTTCTTAAGAAACCGAATACGAGAACTTAGAACGAACCTAAGAAGTTATACGTCGATTCTATCGAGCAACTAGGGTTAGCGCGGCAGTTTTGCGACCCTTGCCGGAAACTGTAATATCTTTTAGCTCGTTTAACGGATTTGCGATCCGTAAATTGGAGCATCATCTAGGCATCCCGAGCTTTCCAAGGTACAGGGCTCATCCCCTGTTTCCAGTTCCCCTGTTCTGGGCAGTCCCCAGAGTTACTGCCTTGTGCAGTGATTTTTCAGGATTCTTACTTCTAAGTTGTTTCGTTCGCAACTTAGTTTCTTTCGATCGTTTAAGCCGTAATAACTTGACGACTATCTTCCTACTGACCTCAGTGTCAAGTATGGAGCCTTGAGTGCTAAACGAGACGAGTTTGTATCTCGTATCCATTAAAGTAAAGAAATTTAGTTAAGCGTGAAAATGCCTAAATCGTCTAAAGAACTAAAACTTAATTTCCTAAGTTGATTTTCTTTCCAACTTAGTTCCTTTGATCTTTTAAGTCGTATTGAGCTATCGACTACCCTCTCTACTGACCTAAGAGTCGAGTATGAGACCTTCCGAGTTTTAATCAAGTTTTGTTCGAGTCTTGTTCCCGTTTAATTAAAATGAAACTAGTAGCGTGCAAATGCTTAAAGAAATGAAACGACTAAAATCTAATTCGATTTTCTATGATTCGATTATCTTTTTTGACCGATTTTAAGTGTTATTATTTTACGATGAAGGAGGAAGCCAGCAGTAAGGAAAGGACGGAAGATCAGGAGATCGGAAGCTAGTACTTAGTAGTTCTGTATCACAAAGGTGGGCTTTTATATATGAAATAAAATGAGCATTGCTCGAAAACTCTTTTCTTTATCGCTTTGATATATGTGTTTTCAAAGTGATAATTATGGCATGAACTGTTTTATGTTTTATGTGAGTTCTCTTGTACCTATCTGAGTTAACATTCGTGTTTTCCAGATTTAGAGTTAATCTAACTAGGTTAACTAACGATCGGCTCTGAGTTAGCTGCTAAGTGCTTTCCAGAGTTAGTGCACTTTGTAACCTGTGGTGTATGTGATATCCTGTTGAGGGGTACCAGCCACGGTGAATGAGAATTAGTCAAGATTTGAACGTAGCATAAAAGAAAATACTCGGCCGAGTAAATTGTGAAAATCAGTCAGAAAATATTTAGTAGACACGGGCCCCTTTTAATAAAACCCCCGATCTGCTACAAATTATGAAATGCCAAATCATCTATACCTATGATTATGTTTTCGGCATCGTGCCCACTAAGTACTTTTGTACTTAGCCCTGCATTGTTTTCTAAATGTGCAGGTTGAAGCGACGATAGCGGCGGTGGTTGAAGTTGAGTTGAGAAGATAGGATGCATTAGCTTATGACTTACTTCCGCTGCAAAACTCTAAGTCTTTTGAGAATATGTATACCGAACAAATCACTGTAGCATAAGTCTGTAAACTTGAACTTAGTTACTATCGTGTACTTTTGTCGAGTAATCCTTCGCGATTAACTCTTCCTTTATATTAGTAAAGTCTTGTTCATTGAATGTATGTTGTCTTTTATGTATGTTTAGTCAGTGAGCCCCCTTCTTCCCCGCTTCTTTAATCCAACCCCAGTCGCACCCCGGCTTCTGCCGTCCCTCAGAATTTGGGGCTGTGACAGAGTGGTATCAGTGCAAGGCTTGTTTTCTGCTCTGACTATGAGTCAATCTTCTAGTTCGAGTCATTTCCCTAGTACGAGTTATTCTTTTAGTAATACCACAAAGTGGTATCGGAGCAGTAGTTTGTTTCCTGCTCTGGTTATGAGTCATTCTTTCCTAGTATGAGTCATTCCTTCTAGTAATATCACAGAGTGATATTTTTTATACAAGTTTTCCTTCGAGTAACAATATAGAGTATTCATTCGTACTCTATATCGAGTCTTCTTTTGAGTCATAGGATAGAGTATTTGTATATACTCTAGATCAGGGTCTTCTTTCAAGTAGAAGATAAGAGTTAGACTATAACACTAAGATTGAGAATGTAGATGTCAACTCAACCTCCCGCTACGTCGACTCAACGAGGAAAAGGAAAGAATTTCAATTATGCGATTTCTTTTAAATAAGAAATTTTATGAACAAGTATGCAATGAGATTGAAAATGAGAATGAGTTGTGTTCCAAAATAAGAATTTTATGGAAGTAAAATTTTTATACTCTATGTGATTATGTGATAGTACGAGTACTATCTTATGTGAAATTATTTGCGCAATAATTCCTTTCCTTTGAAAATTTTTGGACACAAGAATATAGTATGATTTAGGGATTTTTCCCGGTCCAATGAGAACTTGATGCGTCTTCGACTTTTGGGCCATTTGGCCCTATTTTTCATGTCTTTTTGTGTCATTAGTGTCTGTCCAGGGAAAGGAAACTATTGTTCGAAGGAAGAAAGCTCAGTCCAAGTCAAACAGAGGAAAGGTGGTCAGAATGAGCAGAACTGGAGTAAATTCAGTCGGTTGCAAGGACTATGCAGAGCAGGAGATGAATTGAAGCAAGAGACGAGGTTGAAAGGAGGATTCCATGTGAACCCTGAAGCTAAGTTGCTGTTCATCATTCGCATTCGTGGTATTAATGCAATGCACCCAACAACAAAGAAGATCTTGCAACTGCCTTGCTTACGAAGAATCAAATCATGAAACATGCAACCAGTTTGACCACTACAGCAATTGCCAGTCAATCATCAGAGCTCAAGAAGGAAAGCCGCGTGGAAGAAGATTCGCACAATATCTGCCAAGCATCTATGGAAGGAAGAATTTGGAGGTCAGCGCCTTACCTTAAATAAACCAATCAATCAGAGATTGTCAATCATCAATCCAGTCAATCACAGATAATCAGAATCTCGCTCATTATGGAAATTGCCAATCATGCCGATTCAGTCTACTCGCTTAGGGTTTTGCTTGCTGCCAGTTCTACTATAAAAGTCCAGCCGGAGCGGCTGGCACAATGTTGGTTGATCGATCAGTCTCCAGTTCTTAGTCCGAAGAAAACACTTTTACTCTCAGTTCTATATTTTCTGTTCAAACAATTTATATGCTTTGATTTACATTCTGCTGTGAAGAACAAATCCAAGGTTGTTTGCCTTAGGTACTTTTAATTCAAGCATTTCGTATTTCTTTTCATTCATGTGTTCTATTTCGCTTTATCATTATGTATTTAATTATGTGTGAGTAATCTACTTGGTGAGATTTGGGTATGGGAAATGATTGACTGTTGATATGTGAAACATTCGTGAGGCACTTGTGCCATCGGTGGAGTCCAGTAGTTCTGGAAGGGCTGGAGCAGAACTCATGGGCAGTCCTGACCTAACGGGTGATCTCCGTTCGGTTGGGGCTGTACCATGTCAAGCAAAGGCAGGGCATGACAAACGGCAGCGTTCGATGTGCCCATGACCGAGTAGCTAAGCAGCACCAGACATGGTGCTGTAGATCTGGATGGTGAGGAATGGACAAGGGGATACTGCGTCCTTCTTCAGTCTTGGGCTTCTCTAACAATCACCCATCAACTGTGACGAGGCATCAAGCCATGGTTATCAACCAAAGGACTCATCTCGCGTATCATAGTCATATCGATGACCGGTTGGACGTGGTACCGGAAATGAATATCCCGCGAGTTATGTCTACTCTGTAGATGCGCACATGGGAAGTTTGGAAGAGAAGGTTGGTGAGGGTCATACTTGGAGAGATCGGGTATGACTACTATCTAAGGAGGAGTGAAGCAAAGCCTTGTGACCGGGGTGAAGCGTGACCTTCTGACCAAGACGACAACAAGGGATTCAACCATCCCAAATGTGGAGTATGAACTCTTGAAACGCCCCAATGTCTTTGGGCCATGCCTTGAGTTTATATGAAGCATGGACGGATCTTCAGTGTGCCCATGACCGAATCAACATATCAACAACGATCATAACCTACCCCAAATCTTACCCCCTTTTTAGTATTTGATTTCCGTTTAGTTTATTGTGCAGATATACAGATTGAGACCGTGACAACTCAATTTGTACATTGAAGTGTAAAGAGGTTCATCACTCTCTGTGGGATCGACCCTAGCTTGCCACTAAGACTAACCAGTCCGGTAGTGGGCATAGGAGCGTGTACTGTCCGTCTGGGGCATACACAGGTATTTTGATCGTACCATACGACGGGTGCGTGTCAAAATTGGCACCGTTGCCGGGGAGTGACGCGCAACAATTTTACTCTTCTCATTCCATCTTCCACTACTAGTGTATGCGTGGAACTCGTCGAGTACAGTGAGCATTAACCTTTGATCCAGATATTGAACGAACTGAACGATAACTACGAGCACTTGCACGAATAGCGAGACGCGACGCTATGGGTGAACAACCACAGCCGCCGCAGACCCTCAAACAGTTGGCTTACCCAACTAATCTGAATCTCAGGCCGAACGGGATTATCTTACCAACGAATCCCTTCGCACCTGAACGGTTTAACTTCGAAATGACAGTGATGCATCAGTCCAATGAGAATCAGCAAGAATATGTGAAATTGGTTCTTTTTCCATTCTCATTGGTGGACAGAGCAAGGAGATGGCTGTACAATCTACCTCAAGGAAGCGTTACCACTTGGGCAGAAATGCATCAGAGTTTCTTGGAAGAGTTTTTCCCAGCCACAAGAGTTGAAAGGATACGATGGGACATCCGAAACATTAAGCAGGATGGGCTGGAGACTTTTTATGAGTATTGGACTCGCTTCAAACAGTTGTTAAGCAACTGTCCTGACCACCAGATCACTCCAAAAGATCAAGTGGAAAGCTTCGTAAAGGGCATGCGGAGGAGTGATCGAGGACTGGTATTGGCTGCATGCAATGGATCGTTGCTGAGCAAAACACCTCAAGAGATTTTCAAACTCTTGGGAACAATGGCAGAAGAATCCAGAGATGATGGACATGAAAGAAGCAGAGAGATACCAGAGAGAGGAGAGGAAAAAGATAAACTGACAAATCTGGAAAAGGAGATGAAGGAAATAAAGACACTGCTGAGGTCTAACCATGCAGAAGAAGGTTAGACAGTGTGGCCTATGCGATGCAGTGGGGCATCCATCTGAAAATTGCCCCAACTTTGGTGAAGATATAATGGACGTAAATGCCATGGGGGGAAATGAAGGATTTCAGAGGAAACATGACCCGTTTTCAAATACGTACAACAGAGGATGGAGGGATCATCCTAACTTTAGATGGAAACAGGATGGTCAACCACAACAGAACGGTACAAGTCTATCGGGATCATCTCAATCATTTGCTCAGCACCAACAGCAAGGACAATATCAGGGAGGCCCACCACAACAACAACACTACCAGCCACAACAGCAGCAGGTGTATCAACCGCCTCATCAGAGGAGAGCACCATGGGAAGAGGCCATGGAAAGTATGGCTAAAGAAAGTGAGAAGTTCCGCAATGAAATCCGAGCTGGTATGAATCAAACCAACGTGCAGATTGGTCATTTGGCGAACGCGCTGGCGAAAGTAGAAGAGAATACAGGGAAACTCCCACCTCAAGGGATCAACCACAAAGAACAGGCACAAGTGATAATCACAAAGATGGATGATGAGCAAGCTGAATAAATTTTGACGGAGGCAGAAGTTAACCGGCAAAGAGAGGAGGGAACCAGCAACAAAATTTCAGGAGAAATAGATGGTGATGAGCAGACCGAACCCCCTTATCCGGGTAGACTTCGACAGAAAGCCAGAGAGAAAGAAGCCAATGATATGATGAAAATCTTTCGAAAATTGGAACTTAGCCTACCCCTACTGGACGCGATTAAGCAAATTCCAAAGTATGCCAAGTTCCTTAAAGATCTCTGCTCGAGGAAGGTGAAGATTGATGAAGATGTTCGATATATTATGGGAGAGAGTGTGTCAGCCATTATACAACAGAAACTGCCACCTAAGAAGAAAGATCCGGGGATGTTCACTATTCCTTGCAACATCGCGGGCAGGAACATGGACAAATCCGTGATGGACTTGGGGCATCTATAAACGTTATGCCCCTAGCAGTTTTCAACAGGCTCAACTTGGGGGAACTACGGAACACTCTAGTTGTCATACAATTAGCAGACAGGTCAAACGCGTATCCAGAAGATGTTATTGAAGATGTGCTGATCAAAGTAGGAGAGCTGATTTTTCCTGCTGACTTCTACGTGCTGGATACCGGTTCAGAAGCAAAGGAGAACTCCATTCTGCTGGGCAGACCATTCATGATGACTGCAGGGAGTAAACTGAACATGAAGACTGGAATTCTATCATGTGAATTCGATGGCGTGGTGGAAGAGTTCAA
The DNA here is from genome assembly GCA_029490685.1 of Schizonepeta tenuifolia. NCBI lineage: Eukaryota > Viridiplantae > Streptophyta > Magnoliopsida > Lamiales > Lamiaceae > Schizonepeta > Schizonepeta tenuifolia. The sequence continues at coordinate 12,227,768 of CM055960.1, read as the reverse complement.
CATTTATGAAGCCATGAGAAGGAAACCTGAACTAGAGTCTGTAGAAATGATTGACATATTCGAACCATTGGTACAAGAGCAAAACCTGGAATTCAGCTCAAGCGACACTACAGGAAGGGTGATACAAGCCGGACTGACCGATCGAGATGCCGTGCAAACAGAGGACCTCGAGATGAAGGAGGCCATCATGGAATTGTACTCTTTAATGGAAAACACTTTGGAAGCAGTAGTGGAGGTTGACAAGAAGATTAAAGATATTATCTTGGAAGTGTACTCCATCGGAGGATCGGGACAGGGCAAACTGGAGTTGTTCTCTCAGTATGGGCAACACGAGAAACTGATGCCCTCGATTGTGAAAGCCCCAGTCTTGGAGTTAAAGAAGCTGCCAAAGCACTTGCAATATGCTTACTTGGGACCGGAAGAAACTCTTCCAGTGATTATCAGTTCTGATCTAACCATGGTACAGGAAGAAAGACTAGTCAGAGTATTGAGAGAGAACAAGGAAGCCATTGGTTGGACCCTGGCAGATATAAAGGGTATCAGTCCAACAGAGTGTATGCACCATATATACTTGGAAGAAGGAGCACGACCAGTACGGGATTCGCAGAGGAAAATGAATCCTGTCATGAAAGAGGTGGTACTTAAGGAGGTCCTAAAGCTTTTGGAGTTGGGCATAATTTACCCTATATCCGACAGCCAATGGGTCAGCCCGATTCACGTCGTACCAAAGAAATCTGGAATACAGGTTGTGGAGAATGACAAAGGCGAGCTTGTTCCAACAAGGCTACAAACTGGGTGGAGAGTCTGTATAGACTACCGGAAACTGAACATGGTCACACGGAAGGACCATTTTCCATTACCCTTTATCGACCAAATGCTGGAACGACTAGCTGGTAATGCCTAATACTGCTTCCTAGATGGATATTCAGGATATATGCAAATATTCGTAGCTCAAGAAGATCAAGAAAAGACCACGTTCACTTGCGTGTACGGGACTTTCGCATACTGAAGAATGCCATTTGGTCTTTGTAATGCACCTGGAACCTTCCAACGGTGCATGATGAGCATTTTTTCAGATTTATTGGAAAATTGCATTGAGGTGTTTATGGATGATTTCACGGTATATGGTGATTCGTTCGACACATGCCTTAATCATTTGGAGCAAGTATTGAAAAGATGCGTGGAGAAAAGCCTGGTACTCAATTATGAAAAATGCCATTTTATGGTGAAGGAAGGCATCGTACTGGGCCATGTCATATCGGAGAGGGGGATCGAAGTGGACAAGGCAAAAATCGATTCCATCGCCAAGTTGCCGTATACAACTACGGTCAAGCACATACGGGCATTCCTTGGCCACGCAGGATTCTATCGCAGATTCATAAAGGATTTCGCAAAGGTTGCTCAATCCATGACCCGTTTGTTACAACAAGATGTACAGTTCGACTTTGATGACGACTGTAAGGAGGCATTTCTGAATCTACGGGATAGATTGGTATCAGCCCCTATTATTCAACCACCAGATTGGGAGATACCATTCGAAATCATGTGTGATGCCAGCAATTACACGGTTAGAGCAGTACTGGGTCAGAAGAAAGGTAAGGAAAGCCACGTTATATACTACGCCTCGAAGACTTTGAATCCAGCTCAGTGTAGCTACACCACAACTGAGAAGGAATTGTTGGCAGTGGTTTTCGCAATCGAGAAATTCAGATCATACCTTCTGGGCACAAAAGCGATCATTTACATCGATCACGCCGCTTTGAAATACCTCATGGCGAAGAAAGAATCAAAACCACGACTTATTCGGTGGATATTGCTGCTCCAAGATTTCGACTTAGAAATAAGAGATAAGAAGGGAGCAGCCAACCTAGTAGCTGATCATCTAAGCAGGCTACAAATGGGAAAGGATGATGGCGAACCAATAGAAGATGCTTTTCCGGATGAGAGGCCGTACGCCGTACGAGATCATATGGAGATGGAAACTGTGTATGCCCTAACCGAGAAGGAGCCCTGGTTTGCAGACATAGCAAATTATCTTTTCACTAAGGAAGTGCCACCAGGGAAGACCAAGTTCGAGAGACAGAAATTGGTAACACAGGCTCGCTCTTATTTTTGGGAAGCACCGCATTTATGGAAGATTGGCACAGATCAAATCATACGGAGGTGCGTTCCGGAGATTGAACATGCTCAGATATTGGAGATGTGCCATAGCACAGCATGCAGTGGCCATTTCGGTGGAAGAAGAACAGCGCAAAGAATATTGGAAAGTGGATTCTATTGGCCTACAATCTTTGCTGATGCCAAGAAATGGGTACAGGGCTGCCCGAAGTGTCAGATGGTAGGGGGTATCACCGCAAGAGATGAAATGCCCCAAATGCCTATTATGCCTGTGGAAATCTTCGATGTATGGGGAATTGACTTTATGGGACCACTCCCTAAGTCAGGAAATTATGAATACATTTTGGTGGCAGTCGATTACGTATCCAAATGGGTCGAGGCAAAGGCTACAACCAGTAACGATGCTTATACGGTGGCAGAATTCTTGAGAGAGCAGGTGTTTAATAGATTTGGAGTTCCAAAAATCCTCATCAGCGACCAATGATCTCATTTCTGCAATGCCACCATTAGAGCACTCACCAAAAGAATGGGGGTGAAACATAAAGTCACGACTGCATATCACCCCCAGGCCAATGGGCAGGCCGAAATTTCTAACAGGGAGATCAAGGGCATATTGGAGAAGGTGGTTCATCCCAATCGTAAAGATTGGAGCAATTACCTGGGAGATGCGTTATGGGCATACCGCACTGCCTATAAAACTCCGATTGGCATGTCACCATTCAGGCTTGTGTTCGGAAAAAGATGCCATTTGCCAGTAGAAGTGGAACACAAAGCTTATTGGGCGATCAAGAGAATCAACTTCAGTATGACTAGGGCCGGAGAGGAAAGGAAGTTGCAAATGAATGAATTGGAGGAGCTTCGGTTGGAGTCATATGACAATGCAGTTTTGTATAAGGAAAGAACGAGGAGAATCCACGATGCAAAGCTTAGGAAGAAGGAATTTTGGTCTGGCCAAAAGGTGTTGTTATTCAACTCTCGATTTAAGTTGATGAGTGGGAAGTTTAGATCAAAATGGGGAGGACCTTACATCGTGAAGGAGTTATTCCCAAATGGAAGTGTCGAAGTTTATGATTTGAATGGAAAGGATACTTTTATGGTGAACGGTCATCGCTTGAAACCATACTTCGATTATTCAGAGTTGAAGAAAACCAAGGAGAAATGTTCTTTACTGGATCCTATTTATCAGTAAAGAGCCAAAGCTGGAAGTCGAGCTCAAGACATTAAACAAGAGCGTTGACTGGGAGGCAACCCAGGAGTGGTCGTCAGTAAGACCACAACCGCTTTCCCTTAATTAGTTATTAAAGAATTGTTTTGAGTTAAGTGAGTATTGGACTAAGTCAGAGTTGGAGAACGTGGGCCAAGGTGTTTTTAGAGTCTATTTTGAGATTCGAACCCACTTTGCGATGCAAAGTGTGTAGGTGGAGGTCCAGGGTGAATTGCGAAACCACTTTGCGATGCAAAGTGTGTAGGTGGCAGACCGGTGTGTGGAATGGGGACGGTCTAACCAGGGAATGACGTGGAGGCGCATCTGACAAGGACGGCTGGATATAACTGCGGCGCTTGGGTTTTCGCACGAAATTTGAATTTCAAATTTGGTAATGATTTTATTCCCTTGATTGTTTCGACTTCCCATAACTGTCACCTCACTACTCCATCAGTTAAAAGGAGAAAACCCTGCTCCATTAACCCTCACAGCCTCCATAACCGCCCTACACTCAGCCACTTTCTCCACTTCGCCATAACCGTCGTCCGCGAATCTGCCATTTAAACAGGCAGACCCAGTTCTCACTCCACATACCTTCACCAGCCTCCGCCATCTTTCGGAAAACCCCAAAGTTCCAACCATCACCATGGTCAGAATTAAGAAAGCCGCGCACAAAAGAACGAACAAAAGTGTCGCCGCCACCGGCAGCACTCAAACCAGAGGCCCAACCACTACAAAATCTGCACCGGTGGGGGAGAAGAGAAAAACGCGCAGCACCACTTCCGAGGAAACTCCTGTGCACAGTTCAGAAAAGACCACATCTACTCGGGGTGTGGAAGAAGAGGCACAGAAGAAGATTCCCCCGCTGGAGAAAGAGGCGCTGCCGGTGACCAAGAGCAGGAACAGGTCGAGGAAGAACCAGATGTTCAACCGCCAAGGAAGAAAGAGAAGAAGAAGCCTATGGTAAAGGACACCACTACCGCAGCAGCAGCGAAGAAGAAGACCGCTGGAAAGAAAATAGCCAGTCCTCCATCAAAGGAGCCTGCTCCAGTCCCCAGTTCTTCCCGCTCCCAATCTCTCAATCAAAGGAGGGTGGTCTGACCACTTCTGACCACGAAGAGAAGGAACAAGAAGGCGAGCAAGAGGGAGAGCCAGTGGAAGAGGAGGAGACAGAAAAAGCAATCCCGTGCGGGCCCAAGAAGATGTCACCCCGCAGAGCAAGGAGAAAGGGGTGGGAGCAAAAAGGAAGCTCGAAACCTCGAAACCCCCCTTATCGCAGAAGTCCAGACAGAGCAAATTAGGGGGCAAGGTTGGTACTACGAGCACGGCAAGGAGGATTACAGCTGAGGAAAAAGGGAAGGCAAAGGAAGGAGAAAAAGAAGGAGAAGCAAAGGAAATCGAAGAGGAAGAAATAGAGAGAGTGGAGATCATCGACAGCTCTAACTCGGGGGAGATTCAAGCGCCTGTGAAGTCTACACCCAGTGTCACCGCCACGAAATCAGGAACCAAGAGGAAAGGCGTACTACGACCTGCATCATCTGGAGCAACCATACCACGAGACAGCCAGCGGTATGCTATCCTGTAGAACAGGGAGATCCTCCCTTGGTACTACCTGTTGACAGAAAGCTTGGAAGCATTTGGAATCAAAGAGAAGGTGGAGGGATACTTCAAGGGTATCGGCTGGGGAAAGGTTTTGGAATGGAACTACCCTGCGTTCAAGAAGCTGTCGGAGGAATTCATGGGGACAGTGGAGTTCAAACCTCGCGGCAACTACGGTATCGAGACTCCGGGCACCCTACGCTTTCAACTACAGGGCAGGATGTTCCCTCTCTCCATCAATGAGTTGAACATTCAACTCGGAGTACCAAGGGCGCTCGTGAGGTGGAGGATTGTTGAGGTGGACAAGCATGGGAATTACTCGCTGGTCCATCCAGAGGGCACAACAGGCAGAGCAGAACCGAGCAAGGCAAATGAGCAGGCGGTTCCGCGCCGCTCAAACAGCGAGATGGTGGCCGTACTGGCAGAACTGAAAGAGCTGCGTGCAGAGTGATGCATCTTCAACTTTTGGGCCGTTTGGCCCAATTTTTCATGTCTTTTTGTGTCATTAGAGTCTGTCCAGGGGAAGGAAACTGTTGTTCGAAGGGAGGAAGCTCAATTCAAGGCAAACAGAGGAAAGGTGGTCAGAATGAGCAGAACTGGAGCGAATCCAGTCAGTTGCAAGAACTACGCAAAGGAGTATGCATGGCAGGAGATGAATTCAAGCAAGAGACGAGGTTGAAAGGAGGATTCCATGTGAACCCTAAAGCTAAGTTGCTGTTCATCATTCGCATTCGTGGTATTAACGCAATGCACCCAACAACAAAGAAGATTTTGCAGCTGCTTTGCCTACGAGGAATTCAACCATGAAACATGCAACCAGTTTGACCACTACAAAGATTTCCAGTCTGTCACCAAAGCTCAAGAAGGAAAGCCGCGTGGAGAAGATTCGACAATATCTGCCAAGCATCCATGAAAGGAAGAATTTGGAGGTCAGCGCCCTACCTTAAATAAACAAATCAATCGGAGATCGCCAATCATCCATCAAACCAGTCGCAGATATTCAAAATCTCGCTCAACATGGAAACTGCCAATCATGCCATTTCAATCCACCCGCCTAGGGTTTTGCTTGCTGCCACTACAGCTATAAAAGTCCAGCCAAGGCGGCTGGCACAATGTTGGAGATTTTACCAGTCTACAGTACTTAGTCCGAAGAAAACACTTTTATATTTTCTGTTCAAAACAATCTTTATCTGCTTTCATTTTACATTCCGCTGTGAAGAACAAATCCAAGGTTGTTGCCTTAGGTACTTTTAATCCGAGTATTTCGTATTTCTTTTATTAATGTGTTCTCTTTCGCTTATCATTATATATTTAATTATGTGTGAGTAGTTTACTTGGTGAGATTTGGGTATGGAAAATGATTGATTGTTGATATGTGAAATATTCGTGAGGCACTTGTGCCATCGGTTGAGTCCAGTAGTTCCGGAAGGACTGGAGCAGAACTCATGGGCAGTTCTAACCTAACGGGTGATCTCCGTTCGGTTGGAGCTGTACCATGAAAGAAAAGGCAGGGCATGACAAACGGCAGCGTTTGAGGTGCCAGGACCGAGTAGCTAAGCAGCACCTAACATGGTGCTGTAGATCTGGATGGTGAGGATTGGACAAGGGGATACTGCGTCCTTCTTCAGTCTTGGGCTTCTCTAACAATCACCCATCAACTGTGACGAGGCATCAAGCCATGGTTATCGACCAAAGGACTCATCTTGCGTATCGTAGGCATTGCAATGACCGGTTGGATGTGGTCCCGGAAATGAGTATCCCGCGAGTGGTGTCTACTCTGTAGGTGCGGACATGGGAAGTTTGGAAGAGAAGGTTGGTGAGGGTCATACTTGGAGAGATCGGGTATGACTACTATCTAAGGAGGAGTGAAGCACGACCTTGTGACTGGGGTGAAGCGTGACCTTCGGACCAGGACGACAACAAGGGATTCAACCATCCCAAGTGTGGAGTATGAACTCTTGAAACGCCCCAATGTCTTTGGGCCACATCTTGAGTTTATACGAAGCATGGACGGATTCTTAGTGTGCCCATGACCGAATTAACATGTCAACAATGATCATAACCTACCCCAAATCTTACCCTCTTTTTATATTTGATTTCCGTCTATTTTATTGTGCAGACACACAGATTGAGATCGTGACAGCTCGATTTGTATACTGAAGAGTAAAGTGGTTCATCACTCTCCGTGGGATTAACCCTAGCTTGCCGCTAAGACTAACTAGTCCGGTAGTGGGCATAGGAGTGTGTATTGTCCGTCTGGGGCATACATAGGTATTTTGATCGTACCATACGACGGGTGCGTGTCAAAATTAGCGCCGTTGCCGGGGAGTGACGCACAACAATTTTACTCTTCTCATTCCATCTTCCACTATTAGTGCATGCGTGGAACTCGTCGAGTACAGAGAGCATTAACTTTTGATCCAAATATTGAACAAACTGAACGATGACTACGCGCACTTGCACGAATAGCGAGACGCGACGCTATGGTTGACCAACCACAGCCGCAGCAGACCCTCAAGCAGTTGGCTTACCCAACTAATTAGAATCTTAGGCCGAACGGGATCACCCTACTGACAAATCCTTTCGCGCCTGAGCGGTTTGACTTAAAACCTGCATTAATACAGGTCTTACCGAAATTTAATGGATATCCAGGAGACGACCCACATACCCATCTCCAGGACTTCGAAATGACAGTGATGCATCAGTCCAATGAGAATCAGCAAGAATATGTGAAACTGGTTCTTTTTCCGTTCTCATTAGTGGACAGCGCAAGGAGATGGCTGTACAATCTACCGCAAGGAAGCGTTACCACTTGGGCAGAAATGCAGCAGAGTTTCTTGGAAGAATTTTTTCCAGCCACAAGAGTTGAAAGGATGCGATGGGACATTCGAAACATTAAGCAAGACGGACTGGAAATCTTTTATGAGTATTGGACTCGTTTCAAACGGTTGTTAAGCAACTGTCCTCACCACCAGATCACTCCAAAAGATCAAGTGGAAAGCTTCGTAAAGGGCATGCGGAGGAGTGATCGAGGACTGGTATTGGCTGCATGCAACGGATCACTGCTGAGCAAAACACCTCAAGAGATTTTCAAACTCTTGGGAACAATGGCAGAAGAATCCAGAGATGATGGACATGAAAGAAGCAGAGAGATACCAGAGAGAGGAGAGGAAAAAGATAAGCTGACAAATCTGGAAAAGGAGATGAAGGAAATAAAGACATTGTTGAGTGGTCTAACCATGCAGAAGAAGGTTAGACAGTGTGGCCTATGCGATGCAGTGGGGCATCAATCTGAAAATTGCCCCAACTTTGGTGAAGATATAATGGACGTAAATTTCATGGAGGGAAATGAAGGATTTCAGAGGAAACATGACCCGTTTTCAAATACGTATAACAGAGGATGGAGGGATCATCCTAACTTTAAATGGAAACAGGATGGTCAACCACAACAGAACGGTGCAGGTCTACCGGGATCATCTCAATCATTTGCCCAGCACCAACAACAAGGACAATATCAGGGAGGCCCACCACAACAACAACACTACCAGCCACAACATCAGCAGGTGTATCAACCACCTCATCAGAGGAGAGCACCATGGGAAAAAGCCATGGAGAGCATGGCTAAGGAAAGTGAGAAGTTCCGCAATGAAATCCGAGCTGGTATGAATCAAACCAACGTGCAGATTGGTCATCTGGTGAAGGCGTTGGCAAAAGTAGAAGAAAATACAGGGAAACTTCCATCTCAAGGGATCAATGACAAGGAACATGCACAAGTAATAATCACAGAGATGGATGATGAGCAAGCTGAAAATTTTTTGGCATAAGCAGAGGTTAACCGGCAAAGAGAGGAGGGAACAACAACAGAATTTCAGGAGAAATAGGTGGTGATGAGCAGACCGAACCCCCTTATCCGGGTAGACTTCGACATAAAGCCAAAGAGAAAGAAGCTAATGATATGATGAAAATCTTTCTGAAGTTGGAACTTAGCCTACCCCTACTGGACGTAATTAAGCAAATTCCAAAGTATGCCAAGTTCCTTAAAGATCTTTGCTCGAGGAAGGTGAAGATTGATGAGGATGTTCGATATGTCATGGGAGAGAGTGTGTCAGCTATCATACAGCAGAAACTGCCACCGAAGAAGAAAGACCCGGGGATGTTCACTATCCCTTGCAACATCGCAGGAAGGAACATGGACAAAGCCATGATGGACTTGGGGGCATCCATAAACGTTATGCCCCTGGCAGTTTTCAACAGGCTCAACTTGGGGGAACTACGGAACACCCGGGTTGTCATACAACTAGCAGACAGGTCAAACGCGTACCCAGAGGACGTAATCGAAGATGTGCTTATCAAAGTAGGAGAGCTGATTTTTCCTGCTGACTTCTACGTGTTGGATACCGGTTTGGAAGCAAAGGAGAACTCCATCCTGTTAGGCAGACCGTTCATGATGACTGCAGGAACTAAATTGGACATGAAGACTGGAATTCTATCGTGTGAATTCGATGGTGTAGTGGAAGAATTCAGCATTTATGAAGCCATGAGATGGAAGCCCGAATTAGAATCTGTAGAGATGATTGACATATTCGAACCATTGGTACAAGAGCAAAACCTGTCATTCAGCTCAAGTGACATCACAGAAAGGGTTATACAAGCCGGTCTTACTGATCGAGATGCTGTACAAATGGAGGACCTCGAGATGAAGGAGACCATCATGGAGTTGTATTCTTTAAAGGAAAGCACCTTGGAAGCAGCAGTGGAAGTTGACAGGAAGATAATAGATATTATCTTGGAAGTGTACTCCATCGGAGGATCGGGGCAGGGCAAACCGGAGTTGTTCTCTCAGTATGGGGAACACGAGAAGCTGATGCCCTCGATTGTGAAAGCCCCAGTCTTGGAATTAAAAAAACTGCCGAAGCACTTGCAATATGCCTACTTGGGACCGGAGGAAACTCTTCCAGTGATTATCAGTTCTGATCTAACCCTGGTGCAGGAATAAAGACTTGTCAGAGTATTGAGAGAGAACAATGAAGCCATTGGTTGGACCCTGGCAGATATAAAGGGTATCAGTCCAACAGAGTGTATGCATCATATATACTTGGAGGAAGGAGCACGACCAGTACGGGATTCGCAAAGGAAAATGAATCCTGTTATGAAAGAGGTGGTACTCAAGGAGATTCTAAAGCTTTTGGAGTTGGGTATAATCTACCCTATATCCGATAGCCAATGGGTCAGCCCGGTTCACGTCGTACCGAAGAAATCTGGAGTACAGGTTGTGGAGAATGACAAAGGCGAGCTTGTTCCAACAAGGCTACAAACTGGGTGCGAGTCTGTATAGACTACCGGAAGCCGAACATGGTCACACGGAAGGATCATTTTCCATTGCCCTTTATCGACCAAATGCTGGAACGACTAGCTGGTAATGCCTATTATTGTTTCCTGGATGGATATTCAGTATATATGCAAATATTCGTAGCTCAAGAAGATCAAGAAAAGACCACGTTCACTTGTGTGTACGGGACGTTCGCATACTGAAGAATGCCATTTGGTCTTTGTATTGCACCCGGAACCTTCCAACGGTGCATCATGAGCATTTTTTCAGATTTGTTGGAAAATTGCATAGAGGTGTTTATGGATGATTTCACGGTATATGGTGATTCATTCGACACATGCCTTAATCATTTGGAACTAGTACTGAAAAGATGCGTGGAGAAAAGCCTGGTACTCAATTATGAGAAATGCCATTTTATGGTGAAAGAAGGCATCGTACTGGGCCATGTCATATCAGAGAGGGGTATCGAAGTGGAAAAGGCGAAGATCGATTCCATTGCCAAGTTGCAATATCCAACTACGGTCAAGCACATACGGGCATTTCTTGGTCACGCAGGGTTTTACCGCAGATTCATTTAGGATTTCGCAAAGGTTGCTCAACCTATGACCCGTTTGTTGCAACAAGATGTACAGTTCGACTTTGATGACGACTGTAAGGAGACATTTCTGAATCTACGGGATAAATTAGTATCAGCCCCTATTATTCAACCACCAGATTGGGAGACACCATTCGAAATCATGTGTGATGCCAGCAATTACGCGGTTGGAGCAGTACTGGGACAGAAGAAAGGTAAGGAAAGCCACGTTATATATTACGCCTCAAAGACTTTGAATCCAGCTCAGTGTAGCTACACCACAACTGAGAAGGAATTGTTAGCAGTAGTTTTTGCCATCGAGAAGTTCAGATCATACCTTCTGGGCACAAAGGCAATCATATACACTGATCATGCCGCTTTGAAGTACCTCATGGCGAAGAAAGAATCAAAACCACGACTTATCCGGTGGATATTGCTGCTCCAAGAGTTCGACTTGGAAATATGAGATAAGAAGAGAGCAGCCAATCTAGTAGCTGATCACCTAAGCAGGCTACAAATGGGAAAAGATGATGGCGAACCAATAGAAGATGCTTTTCCGGAAGAAAAGCTATACGCCATACGCGATCATATGGAGATGGAGACTCTGTATGCTCTAACCGAGAAGGAGCCTTGGTTTGCAGACATAGCAAATTATCTTTTCACCAAGGAAGTACCACCAGGGAAGACCAAGTTCGAGAAACAGAAATTGGTAACACAGGCTCGCTCCTACTTTTGGGAAGCACCGCATTTATGGAAGATTGGTATAGATCAAATCATACGGAGGTGCGTTCCAGAGTTTGAACACGCTCAGATATTAGAAATGTGCCATAGCACAGCATGTAGTGGCCATTTCGGCGGGAGGAGGACAGCACAAAGAATACTGGAAAGTGGATTCTATTGGCCTACCATCTTTGCTGATGCCAAGAAATGGGTATAGGGCTGCTCGAAGTGTCAGATGGTAGGGGGTATTACCGCAAGAGATGAAATGCCTCAGATGCCTATTATGCCTGTGGAAATCTTCGATGTATGGGGAATCGATTTTATGGGACCACTCCCTAAGTCAGGGAATTATGAATACATTTTGGTGGCAATCGACTACGTATCCAAATGGGTCGAGGCAAAGGCTACAACCAGTAATGATGCTCATACGGTGGCTGAATTTTTGAGAGAGCAGGTGTTTAGTAGATTCGGAGTTCCAAAAATCCTCATCAGCGACCAAGGATCTCATTTCTGCAATGCCACCATTAGAGCACTAACCAAAACAATGGGGATGAAACATAAAGTCACGACTGCATATCACCCTCAGGCCAATGGGCAGGCTGAAATTTCTAACAGGGAGATCAAAGGCATATTGGAGAAGGTGGTTCATCCCAATCGTAAGGATTGGAGCAATTACCTGGGAAATGCGTTATGGGCATACCGCACTGCCTACAAAACTCCGATTGGCATGTCACCATTCAGGCTTGTGTTTGGAAAAAGATGCCACTTACCAGTAGAAGTGGAACACAAGGTTTACTGGGCGATCAAGAGAATCAATTTCAGTATGACTAGAGCCGGAGAAGAAAGGAAGTTGCAAATGAACGAATTGGAGGAACTTCGGTTGGAGTCATATGACAATGCAGTTTTGTACAAGGAAAGAACAAGGAGAATCCACGATGCCAAGCTTATGAAGAAGGAATTCTGGTCTGGCCAAAAGGTGTTGTTATTCAACTCTCGATTTAAGTTGATGAGTGGGAAGCTTAAATCAGAATGGGGAGGACCATACATCGTGAAGGAGTTATTCCCTAATGGAAGTGTCGAAGTTTATGACTTGAATGGAAAGGATACTTTTGTGGTGAACGGTCATCGTTTGAAACCGTACTTTGATTATTCAGAGTTGAAGAAGACCAAGGAGAAATGCTCTTTACTGGATCCTATTTATCAGTAAGAGCAGAAGCTGGAAGTCGAGCTCAAGACATTAAACAAGAGCGCTGACTGGGAGACAACCCAGGAGTGGTCGTCGGTAAGACCACAACCGCTTTCTCTTTAATTAGTTTTTAATTAGCTGTCTTGAGTAAGTGAGTATTTGGCTAAGTTAGAACTGCAGAATGTGGGCCAAGTTTGTTTCTAAAAGTCTATCTTGGAGTTCGAACCCACTTTGCAATGCAAAGTGTGTAGGTGGAGGTCCGGGGTAGATTGTGAGCCCACTTTGCGATGCAAAGTGTGTAGGTGGCAGACCGGTGTGTGGAATGGAGACGGTCTAACCAAGGAGTGACGTGGAGGCGCATGTGACAAGGACGACTGGTATAATTGCGGCGCTTTGGATTTCGCACGAAATTTGAATTTCAAAATTTGGTAATGATTTTATTCCCTTGATTGTATCGACTTCCCATAACTGTCACTTCGCCTCTACATCAGTCAGAAAGAGAAAACCCTCCTCCATTAACCTTCACAACCTCCACAACCGCCCTACACTCAGCCACTTCCTCCACTCCGCCATAACCGTCGCCCACAATCTGCCATTTAAGCACATAAACCCAGTTTTCATCCCACATACTTCACCAACCTCGCCGTTTTTCTGAAAACCCTAAAATTCCAACCGTCACCATGGTCAGAATCAAGAAAGCCGCTCACAAAAGAACCGACAAAAGAGTCGCTGGCTCCAGTACTCAAACCAAGAGCCCAACCGCTACAAAATCTGTACCGGTGGGGGAGAAGAGGAAAACTCACAGCACCACATCGGAGGAAACGCCGGTGCACAGTTCAAAAAAGACCACACCTACTCGGGGGGTGGACGAAGAGAAACAGGAAAGGATTCCCTCACCGGAAAAGCCAGCCACCGGAGAAGGAGGCGCTGCGAGTGACCAGGAGCAAGTACAGGTCGAGGAAGAACCAGATGTCTAAGCGCCTAGGAAGAAAGAGAAGAAGAAGCCTGCGGTCAAAGGCACCACTACTGCAGCAGCAGCGAAGAAGAAAACCACCGGAAAGAAAGCAGCTAGCCCTCCACCAAAGGAGCCTACTCCATTTCCCAGTTCTTCCCGTTCTCAATCTCAATCGAAGGAGGGTGATCTGACCACTTCTGACCACGAGGAGAAGGAACGAGAGGAGAAGGCAGAGCAGAACCGAGCAAAGCGAATGAGCAGGCGGTTCCGCGCCGCTCAAACAACGAGATGGTGGCTATACTGGCAGAGTTGAAGGAGCTACGTGCAGAAGTAGCGACGTTGAAGGCGGAGATGACGGCAATCCATACCAACATGAAGAAGGGCTTTGAGAAGTTGATGGCGAAAGCAGCTGGAGAGGAGGAAGATGCCTCCGACCAGGACGAATAAGTTTCCTTTCCCCTATCTTTAGTTTAGGTTTAATTTTTCTTTTTTGTTCTTTTCGTTTCTGTTTTTTTTTTTTATGTTTTGTGTCAGTTGGAGTCTAGTGTACATTGAGTCTTGAGTCTGTGTGTGTGCATGATATATGGATCAGGGAATGTGTGCATGTTATTTGGTTTGACTGGTTTGAATGGTATGCTGAGCATGCATCACATGTATAGCAGTAGAAGAAATGCAGAAATCCACACCTGTGAGAATTGAGCCTAATTGCTTCTAACTTTTGTGTGTTCATGCTGTTTAGTAATCCTAAAACTTGTTAGTGAATTTTAGCTGGTGGTGTAGATTAAAGGATAAGGGCAGTTTATTTGTGATTAGAAGTCCCAGAGTTTTTCATGCTAAACACTATGATCCATTGCTAACCACTTTGAGCCAAAATGATTCTTTCTTTCATGAGCCCTTGTAATGACATTTGATTAAAAGTGTGTCTCCCACACCATACAAAATAAGAAGGGTACATAGTTGCTCTAAGAATCAAAAGTGGAAGAAGGGCAATAAGAAAAAAAGGGGGGGGGGGGGGTAGTCAATGTTTACGAAAAGAGGTAGAAATGAAAAGAATGAAAAATTCTAAGTACGATCAAAGATCAATACATGCCTCAGAAAAAATATATACCCCAAAGAAAGAAAGGAGTATTGGGATTAGTGGGAGCACCTATGTTGAAAGAGCAGTCCATGTGGCTGGAATCAAGTCTTAACCTACTATTCAGAAAATTCTCACCCTGCTCCGTAAGCCCCATTACAGCCAAATAAAGACCTTTTGATAATTTGCACCTGATTAACTAATATCCATAAATCCTCGAACAAGCTAATAGGAAAGCTAATGCAGCATGAAATGAGAGTAAACACTAGCCAAACACTTGAGTGGGTGTGAGGAAAACTACTAATACGATCATGTGGTGTAATTGCTCAATGGGTTGTGGAATGTAACAGGTGGATACATGCATGCACAAACTGATTCATTTGATTGCGCACTTTCGTGTCTTGTAGTTTTATTTCTTTCTTTTTTGTTCATCTTTTTCTTGGTGTCTTTGTGAATCCATCAACATACTTGAGGGCAAGTATGGTTTATGTGTGTAGGTGTGATGCGTCTTCGACTTGGGCCGTTTGGCCCTATTTTTCATGTCTTTTTGTGTCATTAGAGTCTGTCCAGGGGAAGGAAACTGTTGTTCGAAGGGAGGAAGCTCAATTCAAGGTAAACAGAGGAAAGATGGTCAGAATGAGCAGAACTGGAGCGAATCCAGTCAGTTGCAAGAACTACGCAAAGGAGTATGCAGGGCAGGAGATGAATTGAAGCAAGAGACGAGGTTGAAAAGAGGATTTCATGTGAACCATGAAGCTAAGTTGTTGTTCATCATTCGCATTCGTGGTATTAACGCAATGCACCCAACAACAAAGAAGATTTTGCAGCTGCTTTGCCTACGAGGAATTCAACCATGAAGCATGCAACCAGTTTGACCACTACAAAGATTTCCAGTCTGTCACCAAAGCTCAAGAAGGAAAGCCGCGCGGAGAAGATTCGACAATATCTGCCAAGCATCCATGAAAGGAAGAATTTGGAGGTCAGCGCCCTACCTTAAATAAACAAATCAATTGGAGATCGCCAATCATCCATCAAACCAATCGCAGATATTCAAAATCTCGCTCAACATGGAAACTGCCAATCATGCCATTTCAATCCACCCGCCTAGGGTTTTGCTCGCTGCCACTACAACTATAAAAGTCCAGCCAAGGCGGCTGGCACAATGTTGGAGATTTTACCAGTCTACAGTACTTAGTTCGAAGAAAACACTTTTATATTTTCTGTTCAAAACAATCTTTATCTGCTTTCATTTTACATTCCGCTATGAAGAACAAATCCAAAGCTGTTGCCTTAGGTACTTTAAATCCGAGTATTTCGTATTTCTTTTATTAATGTGTTCTCTTTCGCTTATCATTATATATTTAATTATGTGTGAGTAGTTTACGTGGTGAGATTTGGGTATGGAACATGATTGACTGTTGATATGTAAAATATTCGTGAGGCACTTGTGCCATCGGTTGAGTCCAATAGTTTCGGAAGGACTGGAGCAGAACTCATGGGCAGTTCTAACCTAACGGGTGATCTCCATTCGGTTGGAGCTGTACCATGTAAAGCAAAGGCAGGGCATGACAAATGGCAGCGTTTGAGGTGCCAGGACCGAGTAGCTAAGCAGCACCTGACATGGTGCTGTAGATCTGGATGGTGAGGATTGGACAAGGGGATACTGCGTCCTTCTTCAGTCTTGGGCTTCTCTAACAATCACCCATCAACTGTGACGAGGCATCAAGCCATGATTATCGACCAAAGGACTCATCTCGCGTATCGTAGGCATTGCAATGACCGGTTGGACGTGGTCCCGGAAATGAGTATCCCGCGAGTGGTGTCTACTCTGTAGGTGCGGACATGGGAAGTTTGGAAGAGAAGGTTGGTGAGGGTCATACTTGGAGAGATCGGGTATGACTACTATCTAAGGAGGAGTGAAGCACGCCTTGTGACCGGGGTGAAGCGTGACCTTCGGACCAGGACGACAACAAGGGATTCAACCATCCCAAGTGTGGAGTATGAACTCTTGAAACGCCCCAATGTCTTTGGGCCACGCCTTGAGTTTATACGAAGCATGGACGGATTCTTAGTGTGCCCATGACCGAATTAACATGTCAAAAATGATCATGACCTACCCCAAATCTTACCCGTTTTTATATTTGATTTCCGTCTATTCTATTGTGCACATACACAGATTGAGATCGTGACAACTCGATTTGTATACTGAAGAGTAAAGTGGTTCATCACTCTCCGTGGGATCGACCCTAGCTTGCCGCTAAGACTAACTAGTTCGGTAATGGGCATAGGAGCGTGTATTGTCTGTCTGGGGCATACACAGGTATTTTGATCGTACCATACGACGGGTGCGTGTCATAGAGGTAGCGATGCTGAAGGCAGAGATGACGGCAATCCATACTAACATGAAGAAGGGCTTTGAGGAGTCGATGGCAAAAGCGGACGGAGAGGAGGAGGATGCCTCCGATCAGAATGAATAAGTTTCCTTTCCCCTATCTGTAGTTTAGGTTTTATTTTTCTTTTTGTTCTTTTCATTTCTGTTTCTTTTACGTTTTGTGTCAGCTGGAGTCTAGTGTAAAGTAAGTCTGTGAGTCTGTGTGTGCGCATGATATATGGATTAGGGAAATGTGTGCATATTGTTTGGTTTGACTGGTTTGAATGGTATGCTGAGCAACATTACATGCATAGCAGTAGAGGGAATACAGAAGTCCAAACCTGTAAGAATTGGGCTTATTTATTTCTATCTTCTGTGTATTCATGCTGTTTAGTAATCCTAGAACTTGTTAGTGGATTTTAGCTGGTGGTGTAGATTAAAGGATAAGGGCAGTTTATTCATGATTAGAAGCCCCAGAATTATCTAGCTGAACATGATAAACCATTGTTAACCACTTTGAGCCAAAGCACTTTTTCTTTCATAAGCCATTGTAATGATATTTGATTAAGAGTGTGTCTCCCACACTATACAAATAAGAATGGCACATAGGTACTCTAAGTGGAAAGATACAAGTGACAGAGGGGTAACAAAAGGGGTGGTCAATGTTAAGAAGAAGGCATAAATGAAAAGAATGAAAATTCTAAGTGTGATCAAAGATCAATACATGCCTAAGAAAGAAATAAACCCCAAGGAAAAGAAAAGAGTATGAGGATTAGTGGGAGCACTTATATTGAAAGAGCAGTCCATGTGACTGGAATCATGTTTTAACCCACTGTCTAAAAGTCTTTACCCTGCTCCGTATGCCCCATTACAACCAAATTAAGACCCTTTGATAAACTGCACCAGATTAACTGATAGCCAGAAATCCTCGAACAAGCTAATAGGAAAGCTAATGCAACATGAAATGAGAGTAAACACTAGCCAAACACTTGAGTGTGTGTGAGGAAAACTGCTAATATGATCATGTGGTGTATTTGCTCAATGGGTTGTGGATGTTAACAGGTTGATACATGCATGCACGAACTGATTCATTTGATTGCGCACTTTCGTGTCTTGTAGTTTTATTTCTTTTTTTATTCATCTCTCTTCTTGGTGTCTTTGTGAATCCACCAACATACTTGAGGGCAAGTATGGTTTAAGTGTGTAGGTGTGATGCGTCTTCGACTTTTGGGCCATTTGACCCTATTTTTCATGTCTTTTTGTGTCATTAGTGTCTGTCCAGGGGAAGGAAACTATTGTTCGATGGAAGAAAGCTCAGTCCAAGTCAAACAGAGGAAAGGTGGTCAGAATGAGCAGAACTGCAGTAAATTCAGTCGGTTGCAAAGACTACGCAAAGGAGTATGCAGAGCAGGAGATGAATTGAAGCAAGAGACGAGGTTGAAAGGAGGATTCCATGTGAACCCTGAAGCTAAGTTGTTGTTCATCATTCGCATTCGTGGTATTAACGCAATGCACCCAACAACAAAGAAGATCTTGCAACTGCCTTGTTTACGAAGAATCAAATCATGAAATATGCAACCAGTTTGACCACTACAGCAATTGCCAGTCAATCATCAGAGCTCAAGAAGGAAAGCCGCGTGGAAGAAGATTCGCACAATATCTGCCAAGCATCTATGGAAGGAAGGATTTGGAGGTCAGCGCCTTACCCTAAATAAACCAATCAATCAGAGATTGTCAATCATCAATCCAGTCAATCACAGATAATTAGAATCTCGCTCAACATGGAAATTGCCAATCATGCCGATTCAGTCTACTCGCTTAGGGTTTTGCTTGCTGCCAGTTCTACTATAAAAGTCCAGCCGGAGCGGCTGGCACAATGTTGGTTAATCGATCAGTCTCCAGTTCTTAGTTCGAAGAAAACACTTTTACTCTCAGTTCTATATTTTCTGTTCAAACAATTTATATGCTTTGATTTACATTCTGCTGTGAAGAACAAATCCAAGGCTATTTGCCTTAGGTACTTTTAATTCAAGCATTTCGTATTTCTTTTCATTCATGTGTTCTATTTCGCTTATCATTATGTATTTAATTATGTGTGAGTAATCTACTTGGTGAGATTTGGGTATGGGAAATGATTGACTGTTGATATGTGAAACATTCGTGAGGCACTTGTGCCATCGGTGGAGTCCAGTAGTTCCGGAAGGGCTGGAGCAGAACTCATGGGCAGTCCTGACCTAACGGGTGATCTCCGATCGGTTGGGGCTGTACCATGTCAAGCAAAGGCAGGGCATGACAAACGGCAGCGTTCGATGTGCCCATGACCGAGTAGCTAAGCAGCACCCGACATGGTGCTGTAGATCTGGATGGTGAGGAATGGACAAGGGGATACTGCGTCCTTCTTCAGTCTTGGGCTTCTCTAACAATCACCCATCAACTGTGATGAGGCATCAAGCCATGGTTATCAACCAAAGGACTCATCTCGCGTATCGTAGGCATATTGATGACCGGTTGGACGTGGTACCGGAAATGAATATCCCGCGAGTTATGTCTACTCTGTAGGTGCGGACATGGGAAGTTTGGAAGAGAAGGTTGGTGAGAATCATACTTGGAGAGATCGGGTATGACTACTATCTAAGAAGGAGTGAATCACGGCCTTGTGATCAGGGTGAAGCGTGACCTTCGGACCAAGACGACAACAAGGGATTCAACCATCCCAAGTGTGGAGTATGAACTCTTGAAACGCCCCAATGTCTTTGGGCCACGCCTTGAGTTTATATGAAGCATGGACGGTTCTTCAGTGTGCCCATGACCGAATCAACATATCAACAACGATCATAACCTACCCCAAATCTTACCCCCCTTTTAATATTTGATTTCCGTTTAGTTTATTGTGCAAATATACAGATTGAGACCGTGACAACTCGATTTGTACACTAAAGAGTAAAGAGGTTCATCACTCTCCGTGGGATCGACCCTAGCTTGCCACTAAGACTAACCAGTCCGGTAGTGGGCATAGGAGCGTGTACTGTCCGTCTGGGGCATACACAGGTATTTTGATCGTACCATACGACGGGTGCGTGTCAAACGTAGACTCGAAACCTAAGATCTTTCCGATTCTTCGAGGATTTAGACGTTTTTAAGAAGCGTTATTATGAAATGATTTCGAAAGGAGATCCCCAACACGAGGAGAACTTCTTCTGACGAATGTCACGTGCGTTAAGTGACATGAATGAAGTTTCGGCAAAATCGAACTTTGTTTTAAAATTTCAAACAAGAATTTCCTGCGAGGAAAATGAAATAAAAATGATTCGGCAAATCGTGTTAGTAATTGGAGTAAACGATTAGACATTTGAGAAGCTTTCGGCTTCGAATTAGGAAAGATATGAATGAGACGACGAAGGCAGAATAAAGAGAATCAAAGCTAAATGGAATAAGTGAACGTTGCTTACGTGTAAGTAACTTAAATGACGTCATTCGTGTCACGTCATTCCGTTTCTTTTCGTTTCGTGTTTCAGTAGAGTCCGTCTTGATCGAACTCTACGACGAAAATCGTACAAATTATTAAAAGTCGAGCACGAAGCTTGATTAAATTTTTCCATCGATCGCCCGATTCTAGCGACGACAACTGGAACTTAGCTTCCAAAAAAGTTATTCTCTAAGTTAAATTCCATTTTCTTTTGGAATTTATTCCATATTTCGTCTTTGAGCGACGACTACAACTAGTATGAATATCACGAGTCGTAAACGACAAATTCTTTTGTGAATGGATGTTACTTTTGAATAAGTAACATGAACAAAGTAAATGTACTTTATTTTAATAAGTGAGAGTCGTTAAGAAATGTTGTTGAGAAAGTACTAAAGAATTAAAGTAAGAACATAGTAAGATAAGAATGGAAATAAAAGTCTTGAAATCTTTAATTATATATATATATATATATATATATATGTTGTTGAGTGCAATTTCTTGAATTGCTAGAAGTCTTGATAAGTGGTTGTCTTAAGTGGTGATGTTACAATTGAATAAGGAATGTTCATTTTGTAATTTAAGTTTTTTCGTTGAGATAAGTTATTTTTCCCTACCTGTTACTGATCCGTGTTTCCTTAAAAACTTTTGTAGGATGGCTAGGACTCGTGTGACTGCTCGGAAGAGCCAGCCTTTGGTCGAGTGCGAGTGCACCATACTAGACATGATTCAGGACGAGTATTACGAGTTTGAGGCAGACTACGGTGAGGAAGATGTGGGACAGATTGTTAGTAACTTTTCATCAGATTACTTTCCAGTACGACACTTGGTTTCGGAGAGTCAGACAATACTAGACCTGATTGTACACCTACCAGACGAGTGGCACGGTTGGGCGCACCGCGCGGCGTGGTACTTCCTAGGGATCTTCGGCGACGACACTGAGCCGACCGGCAACTACACCAGATTCGCCCTGTTTGTGCACATGCTCTTCTTTAAAAGCAGACACATGCTCCCAGTTCCTTTAGAGTTGCACCTTCCCTACAGTCAGTTTCCAGCCGAGACCGAGCCAGAGCACCTCGACTTAGACCCTGAGTTTTCCGCCCTGTTGGAGTTGCCACCAGACGGTGTACCGAGTGAGGAGTCTGACGCAGAGTCCGAGCAATTAGAGGAGGACGCAGAGTCCGAGCAGTTAGAGGAGGACGCGGAGCCCGCTGTTACACCGGAGCTACCTCCAGTTTGTACACAGATCGAGGAGTTGATCCCAGGGCCGGGATTCGTAGAGATCGACGCCGAGACAGCCGCGCTGTTAGGACTATCTTCGCCGTTCTTACCTGACGTCTGTGTTAGAGTCAGAGGACCGTTAGAGACGAGATTGTTTAGAGAGGAGTCTGACCACCGAGAGATCGACGCGGAGCTTGCCACCTTGTTAGAGTTACCATCTCCACTTACGCCGCTCGAGGAGATCTGTGCGAAGTGGGGAGTAGTCTGAGAGCAGATGGAGGCAGGACCGTCCAGGGTCCGTTCTAGGGAGGAGTTCGAGTCAGGTTCAGGTTCAGGTTCAGTTCCCGAGCACCTTCTTCCCCTGAAGAAGCGTGCGGTAGAGATCAGCGAGGACTACTTGGTTTCCGACTTGGAGGAGACAGTTTCAGAGGCACCGTTGCCCACTCTACTTACACTTGCTGACGGCTCTACTCTGAGGGAGGACGAGGTACTTCAGCTCATCTTTGGTTCAGAGTCCGAGGAGAAGGACCCGGACGAGGATCCTAAGGAGGACCCAGACGAGGATCCTGAGGAGGACCCGAATGAGGATCCGAAGGAGGACCCAGAGGAGGACTCTTAGAGTTTTTTTAGGCCATAGAGGGCAGTTTTGGACTCGACTGCAGTTTAGTTGAGCAGAGCGTCGTAGACGCGGGTAAATATCAGTAGTAGTGGTAGTTTCTTTTGTCCTGTATAGAGTCGGATCAGTAACTAGTTTTGTAGTACTCTAGCGGATACGAAATTTTATGAATCGTTTCCGTTCGATACGGAGTTGCAGCTTGTTAGTGCACCCGATAAATAGTAGGCAGTCAGCCTAGTTTAGACTAGTAGTAGTCTAACGTTTTGTGTATAAGTCCTCGTTGGAGGCAGAATTAATATTCTTTTTAATGTATATATATATATACACGACCTATAAGAGGGTTTTTAATCACGAGAAAAATTTCCTATGAATCGTGTAATTAAATCAGAATGTCAATGAATTCGTGTGACGAGAAAATTAAGTTTAACTTGAAAGTTAAAATATTACGAAGTAATATCGGAATTATGTTCGATATGTCGTTCCGTGAACTTGATTAAGTTGAGAACGACCTATAGTAAGTACTAAGAGTGTTTGACAGAAAAGATTAATGAGAATTTCAATTTTTCCATAGACCAAAGAAAATGCCGCCAAGAAACGTTAACAATAGGAGAGGTCGAGGACTTGGAAGGCCTAGAGGACGTGGGAGACGTCAACCAGAAAACAACAGAGAACAAGAGTATGAGCAGAATGCTACCCCACCACCATCACCATCCCCATCACCACCCCCATCACCACCACCTCCACCACCGGCCCGTAGAGATATTGAGGATCTTTTCCTCAAGAGAAACCCCCCAATGTTTAATGGAACGGGCAGCCCTAGCGATGCTGAGCTATGGGTGAGATCTACCGAGAAGATATTCAAACTCCTCAGATGTACTGATGAGGAGAGAATGCTTTGTGTCGCATTCCAACTGACTGGATTGGCAGATTACTGGTGGGAAGCAAGACAAAAGGTGATACCCGCAGAGCATCTGGCTCGTTTCACGTGGGAAGAGTTTAAGGAAATACTGTTTGATAAGTACGTACCCAAGACGTATAGGGCGCAGAAGGAAGCCGAGTTTTATAATCTGAAGCAAGGAAAGCTGACCGTGACTAAGTATGACGCCAAGTTTTGGAACTATCTAGGTATGCACCGGCATTAGTTGATACCGAGGAGAAGTTATCCAAGAAATTCTAGGGAGGACTGCGACATGAGCTAGGAATCGCGTTGGCTAGTCATGGGGGACTAGGCTACCCGTATATCTTGGGAAGAGCTTTGGAAATGGAGGCCGTCGTGTCTGATGAGAAGAAGATTGTACCAACTGCATCAGCTCCAGCACAGAACCAGAACCGAGGCTACTATAACAACAATAGTAGCAACTATCAGGGAAAGAGAAAATGGAATGGAGGAGGTAGCGGAGGCTACAATCAGAACTTCAACAACCAGGGAGGTCAGAGAAAGGGAAATCAGCAGGGCTATCAGCAGCCTGGACAGAAGAACAACAACAACAACAACAACAACAACAACAGTAACAAGAGGCCGTGGCAGGGAAACAACCAATCGGGGTTGTTTATTCAAGGAAATAAGCAGAATGCGCCATGGAAGGGCAACAGACAACAGAACCAACCGCAAGGGCAGCAGCGAAATTTCAATCAGGGAGCAATTAACCCAGGGAGGGTTACCATTCCTGTCTGCCCTAAGTGCAATAGAGCCCATCCCGGAGTATGTCAGATAGGCACCCCCAACTGTTTCAACTGTGGATAGAAGGGGCATGTGAAAAAGGATTGCCCGAAGCCGCTCCAAGCCGTACCTCTCTGAGCCATTCAAGCACAGTCGCAGCAGCCGCCAATGAACCAACAGCAGTTTCAGCAGCATGCACAGCAGCAACAGAATGCGAGGGCATGCGCTATCAAACAGGGTGGTCAGCGCAAAGGAAAAGGCAATCTCGCAGGTATGGGAAAACTACACAACATCCC
The DNA here is from genome assembly GCA_029490685.1 of Schizonepeta tenuifolia. Lineage (NCBI taxonomy): Eukaryota > Viridiplantae > Streptophyta > Magnoliopsida > Lamiales > Lamiaceae > Schizonepeta > Schizonepeta tenuifolia. Next base: position 12,203,381 of record CM055960.1, on the reverse strand, counting down.
CATTAAGATACTATTTGATACTGGCGCATCGCATTCTTTCATTGCTGGCTCGTGTGCCGATAACTTAGACATTAGGCCTGTAAGAGCTGCACATTCTATGAGAGTAGCTACAACTTCAGGAGAGATCACTACTTCTACTCATGTTTGCTCTAACCTAGACTAGAAATCGGAACTCATAAGGTTATAGCGAACAACTTAAACGTTATGATAATGTGGGACATAGATATAATCCTAGGAATGGATTGGTTGTCAGAGAATTACGCTACAATTCTCTGCAACGAGAGAAAAATCTCTTTTCAACCGCCGGGTAAAGAACCAACCGAATTCCACGGAATTTCCATGGGTAGAGGCGTACCAATTATATCAGCCCTTCAAGCCACGAAATTCATGAAGAAGAAAGGTACCACAACTTATCTTGTGTACCTAGTCGGAGAACCAGGAGCCGAGAAGACCATCCAAGACGTAAAGGTTGTGAATGAATATGAAGACGTCTTTCCAGAAGTATTACCAGGATTGCCACCAGATCGTCATGTGGACTTCACAATCGAATTAGAACCAGGAGCCGCACCTAAATCTAAAGCCCCATATAGGATGGCACCGAAAGAACTAGAAGAGCTCAAAATCCAGTTACAAGAATTGCTAAACCTTGGTTTTATCAGGCCAAGCGTCTCACCTTGGGGAGCACCCGTGTTGTTTGTTAGGAAGAAGGACAGATCGATGAGAATGTGCATAGATTACCGAGAATTGAACAAGATCACGCTCAAGAACAAATATCCTTTGCCAAGGATCGAGGATCTGTTTGATCAACTTAAGGGTGAAGGAGTCTTCTCCAAGATAGATTTAAGGTCAGGGAACCATCAGCTGAAAATCAAACCCGAAGACGTACCGCAGACCGCCTTTAGAACCCGATATGCCCATTACGAATTCCTAGTAATGTCATTTGGATTAACCAACGCTCCAACTGTATTCATGGACCTTATGAATAGAGTTTTCCACCATTACTTGGACAAATTCGTTTTAGTATTCATCGACGACATCCTCGTTTACTCTAAGAATGAAAAGGAGCACGAGGAACATCTACGGATAGTGTTGGAAACACTAAGAACTGAGAAACTCTACGCCAAATTCAGTAAATGCGAATTTTGGCTAAAGGAAGTAATGTTCCTTGGACACATAGTATCGGCAGAAGGAATCAAAGTGGACCGAGCCAAAGTAGAAGCAGTACACAACTGAAAGTCACCAACGAGTCAGAATGAGATTAGAAGTTTCTTGGGTTTAGCCGGTTACTACAGAAGGTTTATTGAGGGATTCTCTATGATCGCCCGCCCGATTTCACAGTTACTCAGGAAGGAGACCAAATTTAAATGGACGGACGAGTGCGAGAAGAGTTTCCAGACGCTTAAGGAAAAGTTAACCACAGTGCCAGTACTAGCACTTCTAGACACAAACAAAGAGTATGTGGTTTACACCGACACATCGAAAAATGGATTAGGTTGCGTCTTGATGCAAGACGGACGAGTGATAGCTTATGCTTCACGACAACTTCGACCTCACGAAGTTGGGTATCCAACCCACGACTTAGAACTCGCAGCCGTGGTACATGCGTTAAAGATTTCGAGACACCATCTCTATGGTGTAAGGGTTGAGATATTCACCGATCACAAGAGCCTGAAATACTTTTTCGAGCAAAAAGAACTGAATATGAGACAAAGAAGATGGCTCGAATTAGTTAAGGATTACGACTGCGGAATCCACTATTATCCAGGAAAGGCTAATGTGGTAGCAGACGCATTGAGTCGCAAGGCTCCAACGAAGTTTGGATGCCTTTTTTGTAGAGGAAGAAACTTTAGTGCGAGAATTCGAGAAGATGGATATCAAAGTGCTTGACACGCCAGCTACGATAACAAGTCAGATAGCAGCATTAGAAGCTACACCAGATTTAAGAGAAAGAATCATCAGTGCTAAGAGAAAGGATGAGTCAATGGAAAAATTGCGATTAAGGATAAGAACAGAGAAACCAGACGGATATTCTGAAGCACCAGACAATGCGATCCTTTTTTAAGGCAGAATTCGTATTCCTGATGACGACAACGAACTGAAGAATGAGATCTTGAGTGAGGCTCACGATACACCTTATACAGCACACCCAGGAAGCACGAAAATGTATCAAGATTTGAGAAGGAACTTTTGGTGGAATGGAATGAAACGAGACGTTGCCTCGTTTGTAGAAAGATGTTTGGCATGTCAACAAGTTAAGGCTTTACACCGACGACCGTATGGATTGCTACAACCATTAGATGTCCCAGAATGGAAATGGGAAGGCATAGCTATGGACTTTGTCACAGGCTTGCCAAAGTCGAGAAGAGGAAACACAACAATTTGGGTGATAATAGATAGGCTTACAAAGACAGCACATTTCTTGCCGATTAAGATTACCTACGGATCAGAGAAACTAGCTCAGTTGTACGTTAGAGAGATTGTACGTCGTCTGCATGGAGTACCGAAGGTCATAGTATCAGATAGAGACGCCAAATTTACCTCGAGATTTTGGATTACGATACAGAAAGAATTGGGGACAGAGCTTAATTTCAGTACAGCGGTTCACCCACAGACAGATGGACAGTCAGAGAGGAGGATTCAGATTTTAGTCGATATGTTAAGAACAGTGGTTTTGGATCGAGGCGCGAATTGGGAAGAAATTCTACATTTAGTCGAATTCGCTTACAACAACAGCAATCAGGCCACGATAGGAATGGCGCCGTATGAGGCTTTGTATGGAAGGAAATGTAAATCACCACTTTATTGAGACGAAGTAGGTGAGAGAAAGAACCTAGGCCCAGATGCAGTAAATGAGATGATTGAAATAGTTCGGCAGATACGAGATAGAATGAAAGAAGCCCAGAGCCGACAGAAGTCTTATGCCGACGATCGTCGAACCAATCTTGAGTTTGAAATAGGAGATAAAGTTTTCCTTAAGATATCACCGACTAGAGGAATTCTTAGATTCGGAGTTAAGGGTAAACTAAGACCCAGGTTTATAGGACCTTATGAAATCCTCGAGAGAATAGGACCCGTCGCTTATAAATTGGCCTTACCGCCAAGTCTAGGAAGCGTTCATAACGTTTTTCACGTTTCTCAGTTGAGAAAATACGTCTATGATCCTAAGCACGTTATTAGTCAGCAAGACGTAGTTCTTGAATCTGACCTAAGCTATGAAGAGAAACCGATATCGATTTTGGATAGAAAAGTCCAAGAATTAAGAACCAAGTCGATACCAATCGTTAAAGTGCTATGGAACCACCACGGGCAAGAAGAAGCCACGTGGGAACTCGAGGAGAAGATGAAGGAGAGATATCCTCATCTTTTTGCAGAAGGTATGCAAATTTCGGGACGAAATTTTTCGCAAGGGGGGTAGGATGTAATACCCCGAAAATTCTTTACGTTCTTAAAAATTTAAAGTTAATAATAAAAATGGCTTTGCACGCCTAAGTTTACGATTTCGAATTCTAAGACTAACAGTCAAATCCGTTTCTGAAAATAAATTACGGAAGTCAGGTAGACGACTACTGTATTTAGGGTTAACGCGTACGAAAAATTTTTAGTTCTTGAACTCAGAACGGAAAACCGTCTGATTTTTACATTCACGAAATCGCGATACGAACTCGCCCGAGAAAGTTCGTTTTTATGATTTTCCGGACGAAACTCGGACTGTGTCGTTCCGAGCTTTTTTCGGAATTAAATTTTTGAATATTATTTTCCGATCAAGTTTAATACGTTAGAATTTTTGGACGAATCGGATTGTGACGATTTTGTGCCGAGCTACGTTTTTCGTCGTTCGATTTCCGTAACGTCGTATCGCGTCGGAAAAGCGCGTAATTTCCTTCTTTTTCCCTCTTATAGCCGACATTGCTCTCTCTTATTAGCTTGATATTTTGATTTTTATATGGTATTAATTTGTGACACCTAATGCTATTACTATTCCTACTTTACACATATTACCCTAAAGTAAAATGCATAACATAATTTAGTCATCTCTCTCATCTCCCTCCCTCCCTCCCCAAATCAGCAGCTCTCTTCTCTCCCTCCCATCTTTCATATTTTTTTCTCCATTGTTGAAGACATCAAGCCTTTGAGCAAGATAAATCACACAAGTCTTCATTCATCCATCGAATCCTAAGTCTTCCTTTATCATTTGTCAAGGTAATCCTCTCCTCTCTAATTCTATCCATCCAAAATCCATTTCTTTTTATTTTTTCTTTGGATCGAGATTTATGGGTGATGAATTAGATGTTTGCTCTTTGATTAGTGAAATTAGATGTGTTAGATAAGATAATTAGGGATTAAAATTTAATGAAATCAAGAGCCCTAATTACTAGGTGAATACCGATTTTTAGGGCAATTAGGTGGGTTGTTTGGAATCTTCAATTGATGTTATAATCATGCTTAGGAAGTGTTCGATTAGGGATTAAAACAAAAAGAAATCGAAAGCCCTATGAAATTGGATAGAAACCGATTTAGGGCTAGGGTTTGAAATTGGGGTTTTGCAATTTAATGTGTAATTGGACTTCATTTGATCAATTGATGATATAGTAGTATGATTAAGAGATAAATGTTGTTAATTGATGAAGAAAATCACCCACTTTAATTATGTGTTTATACCGAAAATTATTAAGAAAATAGGGGTTTGCATGTAGTTGTTTTGGTTGAGGAATTGTTGATGAAATAATGATGTTGATAATATTAGATGTTGATATGAATTTATTTGGGATTTTCTAAAAATAAATTGTGAGTCGTAAGAGACGAAGAACTCGTTTTAAGTTGAGATGTAGTAATGTTATGAAGTGATGATATGCATGAAAATGAATCTTGTTAGGTGATGTTTGATGACGTAGAAAATAAACGAAATCCGATAACTTTTAAAATCTCATAAGAGACGAACAATTAGTCGTAATTAATAACCGAGAAGTCGAATAAGAATTCTAACTTGATAATATTGTTTATTATGGGCTAAGGTACGACTTTGTAGTTGACGTCATGAGCTTTCGAGCTATTATAATATGAGTTATAGTGATAGTCGAGAACTAGAAACGAGAAATTGTTAATTGACTTGGTTTAGTACTTGATAGTTGAAAGCCGACGTTTAGAACGTCGTGCTATTGGACGAGTTTTGAAAAGGAGTTCATCACGTACGGGGGTACGTGTTGACTGCCTTGAGAATCAAGTTTCTTAAGAAATCGAATACGAGAACTTAGAACGAACCTAAGAAGTTATACGTCGATTCTATCGAGCAACTAGGGTTAGCGCGGCAGTTTTGCGACCCTTGCCGGAAACTGTAATATCTTTTAGCTCGTTTAACGGATTTACGATCCGTAAATTGGAGCGTAAACTAGGCATCCCGAGCTTTCCAACGGTACAGGGCTCATGCCCTGTTTTCAGTTCCCCTGTTCTGGGCAGTCCCCAGAGTTACTGCCTTGAGCAGTGATTTTTCAGGATTCTTACTTCTAAGTTGTTTCGTTCGCAACTTAGTTTCTTTCGATCATTTAAGCCGTAATAACTTGACGAATATCTTCCTACTGACCTCAGTGTCAAGTATGGAGCCTTGAGTGCTAAACGAGTTTGTATCTCGTATCCATTAAAGTAAAGAAATTTAGTTAAGTGTGAAAATGCCTAAATCGTCTAAAGAACTAAAATTTAATTTCCTAAGTTGATTTCCTTTCCAACTTAGTTCCTTTGATCTTTTAAGTCGTATTGAGCTATCGACTACCCTCTCTACTGACCTAAGAGTCGAGTATGAGACCTTTCGAGTTTTAATTGAGTTTTGTTCGAGTCATGTTCCCGTTTAATTAAAATGAAACTAGTAGCGTGCAAATGCCTAAAGAAATGAAACGACTAAAACCTAATTCGATTTTCTATGATTCGATTATCTTTTTCGACCGATTTTAAGTGTTATTATTTTACGATGAAGGAGAAAGCCAGCAGTAAGGAAAGGACGGAAGATCAGGAGATCGGAAGCTAGTACTTAGTAGTTCTGTATCACAAAGGTGGGCTTTTATATATGAAATAAAATGAGCATTGCTCGCAAACTCTTTTCTTTATCGCTTTGATATCTGTATTTTCAAAGTGATAATTATGGCATGAACTGTTTTATGTTTTATGTGAGTTCTCTTGTACCTATCTGAGTTAACATTCGTGTTTTCCAGATTTAGAGTTAATCTAACTAGGTTAACTAACCTCGGCTCTGAGTTAGCTACTAAGTGCTTTCCAGAGTTAGTGCACTTTGTAACCTGTGGTGTATGTGATATCCTGGTGAGGGGTACCAGCCATGGTGAATGAGAATTGGTCAAGATTTGAACGTAGCATACCAGAAAATACTCGGCCGAGTAAATTGTGAAAATCAGTCAGAAAATGTTTAGTAGACACGGGCCCCTTTTAATAAAACCCCCGATGTGCTACAAATTATGAAATGCCAAATTATCTAACCTATGATTATGTTTTCGGCATCGTGCCCACTAAGTACTTTTGTACTTAGCCCTGCATTGTTTTCTAAATGTGCAGGTTGAAGCGACGATAGCGGCGGTGGTTGAAGTTGAGTTGAGAAGATAGGATGCTTTAGCTTATGACTTACTTCCGCTGCAAAACTCTAAGTCTTTTGAGAATATGTATATTGAACAAATCACTGTAGCATAAGTCTGTAAACTTGAACTTAGTTCTTATCGTGTGCTTTTGTCGAGTAATCCTTCGCGATTAACTCTTCCTTTATATTAGTAAAGTCTTGTTCATTGAATGTATGTTGTCTTTTATGTATGTTTAGTCAGTTAGCCCCCTTCTTCCTCGCTTCTTTAATCCAACTCCAGTCGCACCTCGGCTTCTGCCGTCCCTCGAGATTTGGGGCTGTGACAATAAACATGCAAATTTCTTCAACCAATCATCAATTCATGCTTGGATATCATCATCTATATCAACAAGATCATATATATAATTGATAAAACATGCAAAACCCTAATTCTTCATAAATTTTCGGTTTCTACTTAGAGTTTTTCATCATGGATTCTTCTTCATCATCTCATCATGCTATCATCTTTAAGCACATGCATAACTCATACCAAGATCATAATTTAAAACATGAAATTGCTCCATAACCCTAACATGCGATTCTAACATACATGCATGCATAGTTTGAATTTCTTCCATTCTTTCCTAGAGCATGGATAGCATGCAAGATCATAGATTTCAAACTTGAAAATTTAAGCCTAGGACTTCATGAATATAGTGCAGAAAATTCGAAACTCTTATGGTGGAAAAAGACATGAAAATCGAGTGATAGAGATGAAAAACCTTTATTAAGCTTGGAATGAAGAAATATGGAGGTTATGGTTGCTGGAAATTTTCGGTAGATTTTGGAGAAAAGAGAAGGTTGAAAACCGTTGGAAATGAGAGAGATTGTGTATGCATGTGTTGGTGAGAGACGGGATGAAAATAAGGATCATTTGGGGTGCTATTTATAGGGTGAAAAGTGAGAGAGAGCCGTGTGATTTTGAGGTGAAGATAAGGGAGAGTGAGTTACACTTCCTAGGGGGAGAGTAAGAAAATGAGAGAGAGTAGGATTTGAGAGTGGAGATGAAAATAAAATGATATAGATAGGTATATATGGTGTGTGAGGGCCGACATATATGTGTGAGAGATGAGAGATAATTCTAGATTTATCTAGGTAATTTTTATCTGGTAGAAATCCCTGAAAGAAAAGATTTTACGGTATAAAACTTCCCCCTTAAAAATATCTATCTCTCTCATTTTAAAACTTATCCCCGGCATCTTTCCGACATCCAAATTCACTCTACTTAGTTTCAAAGTTCATAAAATAATTCATAGATTCGGAAAATCTAAGTTTCGAATCAAAATTCCAAGAAACGAAGAAAACGGAAAATTTTACTATTCATATTCATCCCCTCGACTTATAAAGCTTATTACTTAAATTGTAGACACCGGATTTCACTCTAATCTTCACCTTCATAAAATAATTTCTAGATTCAAAGAGCCCTACTTTTATATATGAATTCCGAATAACGAAGAATGCCGTAAAAAGTTACTATTCACTTAAGCATTCTTTCAAATAAAAATCAAATTCGACTCAAACGATCTCGGAAAATTCTCCAACTCGCTTCATTAGTCTTAAAAAAATTTTAGAGTCAAATGACACTGATTAGACTAAAATCGGAGCTCGTTGACCGGGGTCAACTTTTCAGGTCAAACTTACTATTCATCTCAAAGTTAACTGTCTTGAAAAATTCTGAAATTCAAATTCATACTCAAACTCACATTCTTAAACTCATATAACTCATCACATCTTCATTTCGAGTTGCCGAAATGAGAAAAATAACTATTTTACCCTTAGGGGTATTTTGGTAATTTTTACGAGAACATTTATTCTCGGAAATTTTTATCACATATTCACATATAATCACGTATAAACACACATTAAAAGCACTTAAGCATGCATAATCACATTTAAGACGATTAATCTACGCTTTAAAAAAATCGGGTTGTTACATAGCATGACCTTTAAAAAATATCTGTAAATACACCAACTTTACACCCTTTTGAATTTTGACATGGCGAGAATTTCCGGCAGCAAATGTGGCAGTTTTTAGCCAACGTGTCAATTATTAGTTATGTGGCAATTTAACATTTGACATGTCTATATTAATAACACGAAACGACATGAGATTTTTCATTTCATTCACCATCAAAGCAAGAGAAATTAGGGATCTAGGGTTCTTTAAGCGAGATTTTTCTTCTCTTTCTTCTTCAATTTCCATTTGAGTCGGAGGGCGCAAGATTGATGCATAAAATTGGAGTGGAAGCTTGGGACGAAAAATTGGAGCGGAAGCTTGGGGTGAAATTTTGAAGCAAAAAATGTCTACAGGTACGCCATCCTATTCTTTCTTTATGCCCAAAAAACAATTTCTAGGATGTAACCAATCAATTTAGTAGGAACGTGAGATGTTACAAAACACCCATGTTCACAAATATTCCATTTATTCTCATATTTTTATGAGAATTCCAATTTATGTAGTGTATGTATAGTCTCTAAAGAATGAACAATAGCTGAGTAATTTTGAGGTTAGAAACTTTTTCTGGTCTTGTGATTGTTCAACCATATTGCACTAATTTTGTTTCTTCACTTTCATTTTTTTTTTATGTACAGTGATAATATTTTTGCTTTAATCATGCAATATGGTGGCCAATTTGTGAATTTAAAGTGTCAAGAAGTATATGGTGGGGGCAATATTATATGTCATATTGGATTGAATTCTGATGTGTTGGCCACTTTGATTTGGTGGCTAAGTTAAGAAGGTAGGTTTAGGTTCATAGGATAAATTATGGTTTAGAACATTAGAAAGTTGAGCTTGATGAGTCTCATGAGAGTCAATTTGACATAGGAGAATTCAACCCATATGGTTCTCTTACGACGAGCAAGGTCGTCCGAAAAGAAGCTGAGAATGTTGCCTCAGAGAAACGACAAACGAATCTATTCAAGTCATCATCCTTTGCATCGAGGTCATTCACAGAGGAACTTGCTCAGGTAATCTAGCCTTCTCCTCAGTCAAAGCTCAACACAGTAACTTTACCATCATAGGCTTAGTCCACTAAGAGTACAAGGACAAACCCTTCCAAGAAACATGCTCGATGAATAAGAATTTAACTCAGTAATGGATTCATAATTATAATAAGGTGGGTTTTAATCAATTATTTTCAAGAGCTTAAGTCGAGATTGACTACAGCTCTAGTGTTAGCCCTTCCTGAAGCGGGAAAGGACTATACAATCTACACTGATGCATCATCCAAAGGTTTAGGATGTGTGCTAATGCAAGATGGAAGAGTGATTGCATATGCTTCAAGACAACTTAAACCTCATGAAGAGAAGTACCCAAGGCATGATTTGGAGTTAGCAGCCGTCGTACATGCTCTGAAAATTTGGAGACACTATCTTTATGGTGCTAAGTGTGAGATCTTTTCAGATCACAAGAGTCTGAAATATTTCTTCGAACAAAAGGAGTTAAACATGAGACAAAGACGATGGCTTGAGGTAGTGAAGGACTACGATTGAAAAATTTCCTATCATCCCGGGAAAGCTAATGTAGTAGCTGATGCATTGAGTAGGAAAGAAAAATCGGAGAATTCTAAGAAAATGGAGTTAGGATTTCTCCAATCCAATGAAGAAAAGTTAATTGAGGAGTTTGGAAGGATGAGAATTGGAGTAGTTTTACCTCCGTTGACGATGGGAGAAGTGATTGCTTCATTAGTAGTGATGCCAGATCTAAGATCTCGTATCATAGAAGGCCAAAGAAAAGACGAGAAGTTGGAAGCATTGAGGCTTCAAGTCAGAAAAGGAGAAGTCGAAGATTTCAAAGAGTCGAGTGACAACGCTTTGTTGTTTCGAGGAAGAATTTGTGTGCCAAATGACGAGAAGCTAAGAAATGAGATAATGAGTGAAGCTCATGAGACCTCTTATACTGCTCACCCCGACACTATAAAGATGTACCAGGTTTGAAGCAACAATTCTGGTGGAAAGGAATGAAGAAAGATGTGGCCAAGTTCGTTGAGAGATGCTTCGCTTGTTAGCAAGTGAAGTCTTTGCATCAAAGACCATTTGGATCTTTGCAGCCGTTACCAGTTCCTAAGTGGAAATAGGACGATGTCACCATGGATTTCGTGACGAGTCTGCCAAGGACAAGGAAAGGAAATACAACTATATGGGTAGTTGTGGATAGATTGACGAAGTCTGCTCATTTTATTCCTATTCCATACATCTATGGATCTGACAAGTTGGCATAGATCTATGTCAAAGAAATTGTGCAATTGCATGGCGTGCCAAGTACGGTCACTTCCGATCGAGATTCGAAGTTTACCGCCCGTTTTTGGGAAAGTTTCCAAAAAAAGTTGGGAACGCAGCTTCAGTTTAGTACTGCCTATCATCCTCAGACCGATGGTCAATCGGAAAGAACGATTCAAATTCTTGAGGATATGTTGAGAACCGTGTTACTAGACAAAGGAGATAATTGGGAGAGAATTTTACCTCTTATCGAATTCGTCTACAACAACAGTTATCAGAATACGATAGGAATGGCCCCTTACGAAGCTCTTTATGGAAGGAAATGTAGATCTCCGCTCTACTGGGACGAAGTAGGTGAGAGAAAAGTTATAGGGCAAGAAGCAATCGAGGAGATGATAGAATCTGTTCATCAGATTCGCGAGAAAATTAAAGAAGCTCAGAGTCGGCAGAAGTCGTATGCCGATAATTGAAGAACCGAATTAGAGTTTGAAGTAGGGAGTAAAGTCTTTTTGAAAGTGTCCCCTTCGAGAGGAATACACCACTTTGGTGTCTGAGGAAAGGTAAAGCTGCGATTTATTGGACCGTTTGAAATCCTAGAAAGAATTGGAGCCATCTCGTATAGATTAGCTTTGCCTCCTAGTTTTGGGAATTCACATAATGTGTTTCATGTATCGCAGTTGCGTAAGTACGTTTTTTATCCGAAACACGTGATTCGGTAAGAAGACATAGCTTTAAAGCCAGATTTAAATTACGAGGAGAAATCCGACCGAATCCAGGATCGTAAGATTCAACATTTTAGGACAAAAATAATTCCCCTCGTTAAGATCAAGTGGCAACACCATGATTTCGAAGAAGCTACGTGGGAACTTGAAGAAAAGATGAAAGTAAAATATCCCGAGCTTTTTTCTCGAGGTTAATAAAGTTCGGGACGAAATTTTTTTAAGGGGGTGAGGATGTAATATCCCGAACTTTTCTACGTCATTAAGTGCGTATTAAATAAGTTTATATGTCTATATGATGTGTTTTGAGTGCTAAAAATTTTCAAGAAAATAAAATTTTCTTGTGAAATGATGAAAATGCCTTTACATGCTTTGATGTGATTTTTCTCGTTTCGATTATTTGAATCGAGTATGTGATGCATTGTTTGAGCATTATTATATGTGTTTGAGCTTGAGTATGAATTTCAGAATTTTCTAAGAACTTTTACTTTTTGACGAATACTAATGTTAATGAGAAATCACTATTCATCGACTGACTCTGAATATAGTCTAATTAGTATCCTTTGAATCTAGAATTTATTTTAAGACCTTTGATATATGTCAGAGAATTTTCCGAGATCATTAAAGAGAAGTTTTAAAAATAAATTACTTAACGACATAATTAGCCGAACAGTTTTTATGTTTTTCTTCGTTAGATGGAGTTTTGATCTGAAAAATTTATAATTGGATTTCTTTATTTATTTTGGGAGATATAAGACGAAGTAGAGAGAATTTCGACGTCAGGAAAGAGTCGAGAAGGGATATTAGACGTTTGAGGGATAAAATAAAATAATAGGGATGTTTTCTACCAAAAAACTTTTTATTCTGGGCGTTTTTAGCAGATAAAATCTGCATCCTCATCTAAAATAGTGGATATGAAACTTATCCCACTCTCACTTGAGAGAGTGAGAGCTACTCTCCCTCTCATGAAACCACAAGTCGGCCCCCTCTCTCTCCAAATCTCTCCATATCTTTCTTTTAAGCTAAATACATTTTCCTTAGATTATCATCCATATTCATCACCTTCTTCATCACTCATCCTCTATCTCTCACTACCGAAGAACACAAAGAGAGCAACCCTTCCTCTCTCTCTCCATTTTTGCTGAGAGAAGCAACAAAACTAGCTCTCTTTCATCTCCTATCTCTGTCGAGAGAAGTAACAAACCAGCCCTCCTTCATCTTCTTTCCATCTCTGCCTGTCACATCCCGGTTTCCATAAATCGAGACGCAACAGAGGGGAATAAAGAAGCGGGAAAGAAAGGGGCTTAATTACTTTTTTTGCACATATAACAATTTATTCATATATTTCACACATATATTATAAGAACATTATTCAGAGTTGCACAATTAAATAATATAGCGGAAGCACACATTAGCTACAACGGTCCTCGCCTCAGCCTCGCGTCCCATCACCTGCCTCCCAACCTAAAAATATTTTGTAAACATTTTGGGCTGAGTACTAGTGTACTCAGTGGGCATGTGCAGTGGGCATGTGCCATTTGGGAAAAATACTTTGGAATCTTAGCAGTTTATCCATGTAACATGGTATGCATCAGAGGGTTTTAAAACAGAAATCCACCCCTGACCATACAAAACATATTTTTTTGATGCATGATGTGACGTTCGATCTTTATATTCGGACTAGGCACCATAGCTATGGTTACCATAGTCTATTTGACTTGTATCCAGGACAGAGTCCGTGGAGTAACACAGTCAACATTAACATAAGTCAGGAGCCTTAGCTCAAGACCGCTAGCTACAATACAAATGGAGATCAACTCATTGCATTGCAACGTGGTGCGCACAATACTCAGCTAGTACCTATGTACTCACTAAGTATCTCGATCGATTAACTAGAGTATATTACATGGAACGCACATGAAAACATTTTATGGATAACTAAATTTTCATGTTATTCTAGAGTTCATTAACTCAAAAATAATTTTGGAAAAGATTACCCACCAGATTGAAAATACCAATGCTGACCGTAACATCAAGACATCATGATTACACAAGCAGATACGACGAGCTTATGTTGTAAAATAAATGAGAGAGAATAGAAAACTGAACGATGAAAATGAAAATCTTAAGCGCCTATTTATAGGAAGAAGCAAGCAGCTGTGTAGTAAGCTACTGCGATGCGGAAGTAGCTGAGCAATAAGCTGCTGCGAGGCGGAAGCTGCTGCAATGCAGAAGCAACTGCAAATCAGAAGCTGCTGAGCAGTAAGCTGCTGCGAGGCGAAAGCTGCTGCGCAGTAAGCTGCTGCAAAGCGGAAGCAGCTGCGAGGCAAAAGCAATTGTGCAGCAACTTACGTTTTAAAACCTTTAAACGTGCATAACTTTTTCATGCAAAATCTTTTTTGAGCAAACTTAGCGTCTATAGACTCAGAATAAAATACTCTACACAATGACTATAAACATGATATGTCTATTTTCATAAAAAGATAAAAGACTTTTTTTTTGCTGTGAAAATATTTTTAAGATATCTAGCAGTGTTAACATATTTAATACTCAAAATCCGGGATGTTACACTTTCGAAAGAAGTAAAGGAGCAGCCTCTCTCTCTCATCTCTCCCTTTCTCTGCCGAGAACAGCAAGGAGCAGCAGCTCCCTTCCTTTATCTATCTCACTGCCGTGAGCAAGAGGAGCAACAACCCCTCTTTTTCTTCATCATCTTCATCGCATCATATACACACATTGTCACAGCCCCAAATCCCGAGGGACGGCAAAGCCGGGGTGCGACTAGGGGTTGGATTTAAGAGGCGGGGAAGAAAGGGGATTTACTGAATAAACTGACATTTATAAATAATATAATTGCTATGAACTTGACTTTATTGGATAAAAGAGAGTCGATCTCGAAGGATCGCTCGACAGAGTTGATTCAAAGTAAATTCGGTTTATGGTACGAGACTTAAACCAAAGAAAAGATTTAAACATTATAAAAGAACTAGTTTGCAGCGGAAAACGTGAAACTGAGACACTGATCTTCTTCCTATAAACAACTCATACTCAACCTCCGCCGCTCCCGTCACTCAACCTACACATTTATAAAATATATGCAGGGCTAAGTACATAAAGCACTTAGTGGGCACGTTGCCGAAAACATACCATAAGTATAGATTAATCAGGCATCTTAAAAGGTAGCGCATTGGGGTTTTTCGTCAAATACCCGTGCCTACTAAACATTTTCTTTCATAAACATAAATCACTTTACTTGATCAAGATTTTCTGACTGTTATTACTTTCATATTAGCACATAATCTGTTTTAAAATGCCGGGGACGAAGGCCTTCTTCCGCGCACGCTCCTCACCGTGGCTGGCTACCCCTCAACAGAGCACCACGCACACCGGCTACCGCGTACACTAATTCTGGGTAACACACTGCGGGTTAACTCAGAATCCGATCGTTAACTGGTAGGCGAACCAACATCAGATAGGCATAATAGAATTCATATAAAACAAAAACTTTTATGCCTTGATAATCACTTTGAAAACACAGTTATCAAAGCTGTAAATAAAGATTTTCGAGCATCGCTCTTTTTAGTTCGTATATAGAAAAGCCCACCTGACTAATTACAGAACTACTATTCGAGCCTCCGTCTCTGGTCTTCCGTCCTATCCTCAGAGCTGACTTCCTCCTTTTATCATAAATAAACAAACTTAAGCAACTTGAACGCAATCGATAAAAGAAATAGGAAATCGAAACCGGTTTTAGTCTTGTAGGTATTTGCACTTTACTACTTCCATTTGATTAACTAATAAACGAGACTTCGATCAATTCTCGTCTACAAACTGACTCGGCTCATTACTGGGTGTCGATAACTTATAACGACTTAAAAGTTCACAAGGACTGAAGTTGAAAAGGATTCAACTTAAGAAACTAAGCTTTGGAAACTTACTGCACAGGTCAGTAATTTCATACAGAACAGAGTATACGAAAACAGGGGATGGATCTTATACCAAAAGAAAGATACGGGTTTTCTAGTTTACTCTCCAATTTATGGATCTCGATTTCGTTAAGCGAGCTAAAAGTTATGACAGTTTCGTGAAACGTCGCAAAACAGTCGCGCGAAATCCTAATGCTCGACAAAATTTGACACACGATTCCCTAGGTTCGATAGATGCTATTACACTTTTATTTTCACGAAATTTTCATCTCAATACAGTCTATATGCAGTATCCCTTAATTGGGTTCATAATCACGTCTTTCAATTAAACAAATAACGAGCATTTCCTCGTCATTTCCAACTAACCAATTACTATACCAAAACAAATTCCAATTTCTATTTCATTTTCGTTCATTCACTTTTCGTTTCTTATCTAAAACTCATAACATCATGCATCTCGGATGGAAAAGTCGTTAACTACAATATCGTTCGTCAATCAATAACAATCATTATTATTAAAAAGGATTTCCTTATTTGACTTTTCTACCGACTTTTAAACTCGATTCTTCGTCTCTTATTCAAAATCGAAATTTCTTAGAATTCGTTGAAACTTTACGGTCACGATCATTAACTATCAAGATTATCAAAGGTTCGAATCACAATCCTAAATCATTATCTATTCTTAACTTATCGTCGATTGTTCGTCTCTTAACGAAAATCTTACGTTCTCCGTTTTCGTTCAAATTTTACAACAACGATCATCATCTAACGAGCATCACTAATACTAAAAACATTATCGAGCTTCAACTTAACGACGTGTTTCCGTCTCTTACGTTTTTCGTTTTATTTTTAGAAAAATTCCAATTAAATATATATCCATCCTTAATCATCCTACTTCTCATTTCCATAAACCAATCAAGCATATCACAACATTTACTATACTAAATCATGCATTCTGCATCTCTTATATTTCAACTTTTATTTTTAGAAAAATCTAAATCAATTCATATAGTCAATTAACAACATGTAGAACCCTATCCTATCAATCAAATGACAAGAAAATCAAACTATGAAAAACCCCTAAAATCTAAATAAAAATCGGTAATTACATAAAATAAAGGGGAGTGATTTTCTTCATGATTCGATCCGTAGAACTTAATTCTAAACATACTAGAACATGAATCGAACAAGAATCAACATGTTTCTTTATCTCTTAAGTTTCGAAAGAAATGAAATGGATTGAATCAAGACTTTGTTCGGTTCATTACGTAGGAGATGTTCTTACCTTGCGGAATACGAACTCGGAAATGAAATCGATCGGTGGATGAGAGACTTGAGAGCTTGAGAAAGCTTGAAGGTTGAAGCTTTAATGGAGGATTGGAAGAGAAAAAATGAGAGAGATGGAGAGATAGAGGTGGCGGTATTGGAGAAGAAAGAGGAAGAGGATGACTCATGCTATAGATACATAAAGTGAGATAAAAATCTAACTAAAGTGATGGTGAGTCGCTAAGGGACGTTTGGTGCGAAGAAAATTAGACGGAAATATCTCGTTTCCGGCTTTAAACGACGTTATAAAAGTCGAGAAATAATTTCTTAGATAGTTACGAATTCGACGAAATCTAATTTGTCCGTTAGATTAGAAATAAATCACATACTCGGAAAACCTAATTCATTTTTCAAAATCCGAGAAAAAGTCGGGATTAGACAGTCTAAAATTCGCCCGAAAAAATAAAAAAAACTGACTTTCTCCGGCGATCTCGTATCGCAAAAATAGTGAAAGTAAAGTTCGACGCTTTTTCGATCTGAGTTCTCGAACTAAAAAGTTTTCGTACGCGAAAACCCTAATACGGTAGTCGTTCAACCGACTTCTGGAATTTATTTTTAGAAACGGATTTCACCATAAATCTTAGAATCGAAAATCCTTAACTTAGGCATGCAAAGCCTTAATTATTATTCAAATTTTTATTTTAATGACAGAATAATTATCCGGGGTATTACATCCTACCCCTCTAATAAGAAATTTCGTCCCGAAATTTGCTTATCTTTATCAAACTGTCTGGGGTACTTCTTCCCCATCTTTTTTTCGAGTTCTCACGTGGCTTTTTCTTGCCCGTGGTGATTCTATATTACTTTTACTAACTGTACTGACTTGCTTCTTAACTCTCGCACTTTTCGATCCAAGATCGATTGCGGTCTTTCATCATAATTTATAACTTAAATTGGAAATCAAGAACTATGTTTTGCTGGTAGATCACGTGTTTATAAACGAACACGTACTTTCTCAACGGGATACGCAAATATAATAAACATTCCATAGACTTGGCGACACGGCCAATCTATACACATTAAAACTATCTTTTTCAAGATATTTAGAAATCATAAAAATCTTTGTCTAAGCTTACTCTTGACACGAATCTAATGATTCTCTTCAACGGAGAAATCTTAAGAAAACTTTATCTCCCTTGTAGAAATTATGTTCTGATTGGCATAAATCACATAAGACTTTCGTCATCTCTAAACTTCTTTCATTCAGACTCGAGTCTATCGAATGATCTCGATCATTTCACTGACCGTATCTGGTCATAGGTTCTTTTCTTTCACCTACCTTATTATAATAAGGCGGTTAACTATACTTCTTTCTATATAAGGCCTCGTAAGGCGCAATACTTGTCATAGCCTGATAACCATTGTTATGAGCGAAATCGACCAACGGCAAAACATTCTTCCATTTTGCACTACCACTCTAATACTATCGTTCTCAACACATCTATGAGTATTCGTATCGTCCTCTCGGATTGTCCATCCGTTTAGGGGTGAAAAGCGGTATTAAAATTAAGGTTGGTACTCGGCTTCTTCTGCATAGTAGTCCAAAACCTTGAAGTGACTCTGGCATCTCTATCAAACCTTATCGACTTTTGTATTCCGTGCAGACGTACAATCTTACGAACATACAACTGAGCTAACTTTCTGATCCAAAGGTAATTGGAATTGGTAGGAAGTGAATTGATTTTGTGAACCTATCAATAACCACCCAGGTGGCAGTATCTCATTTTCTAGGCTTTGGGCAAACCCGTCACAAAATCCATGGCTATATCTTCCCATCTCTACGTTGGATTACTTAATGGTTGCAACATCCCTCGTGGTTGCTGGTGTAAAGCTTTCACTTGTTGATAAGCCAAACATTGTTCTATAAACGAGGCAACATCTTGTTTCAATCCGTTTTATCAGAAATTCTTTCTTAAATCTTAATACATCTTCGTACTCTCTGGGCATGCTGTTTATGGCGTATCGTGAGCCTCACTCATGATATCTTTCTTCTATTTGTCGTTATTATGGATATAAGGTCTACTTTTACATAAAAAAAAATCGCATTATCTAGTGCTTCGAAAAAAAAAAACCGTCTGGTTTATCCGTTCTTATCTTAAGCCGAAGCTTTTCGATTGACTCGTCCTTTCTCTAAGCATTAATGATTCTTTCTCACAAGTCTGGTGTAGCTACTACTGCTGCTATATGGTCTGTTATCATTTCAGGTGCATCGAGCACTTCTAAGTCCATTTTCTCAAATTCTTATACAAGAGTTTCTTTCTCAACAAAGAGACATCCTAACTTGGTTGGAGTCTTGCGACTCAGCGCGTCGGCTACAACGTTTGCTTTTCCTGAATGGTAATTGATACCACAATCATAATCCTTGACTAATTCGAGCCATCTCCTTTGTCTCATGTTTAATTCCTTTTGCTCGAAATAAAAGTATTTCAAACTCTTATGGTCTGTAAAAATCTCAACCCTAACACCATAGAGATGGTGTCTCCAAATCTTCAGCGCATGCACAATGGCTGCTAGTTCTAAATCGTGGATTGGGTATTCAACTTCATGAGGTCGAAGTTGTCGTGAAGCATAAGCTATCACCTTTCCGTCTTGCATCAAAACACAACCTAATCCGTTCTTCAAAGCATCTGTATAGACCACGTATTCCTTATTTGCTTCTGGCAGAGCCAGCACTGGTGCTATGGTTAACTTCTCCTTGAGTGTCAGAAAACTCTTCTCGCATTCGTTCGTCCATTTATACTTGTTTTCCTTCCGAAGTAGTTGCTTCATAGGTCTAGCAATCGTTGAAAATCCTTCGATGAATCTTCTGTAATAACCGGCTAAATCTAAGAAACTCCTAATTTCGTTCGGACTTGTCGGCGATTTCCAGTCATGTACTGCCTCTATCCTGGTAGGATCTACCTTGATGCCTTCTGCTGATACGATGTGTCCAAGGAACATTACTTCTTTCAGCCAAAACTCGCACTTACTGAATTTGGAGTAAAGTTTCTCAGCTCTAAGCGTTTCTAACACTATTCGCAAGTGTTCCTCGTGCTCCTTCTCATTCTTAGAGTAAATGAAAATGTCATTGATAAAACTAAGACGAATTTGTCTATGTGCGGGTGAAAAATTCGATTCATGAGATCTATGAATACTGTGGGGCGTTAGTCAAACTAAATGGCATAACTTAGGAATTCGTAATGGCCATATCTGGTTCGAAATGCAGTTTTTTTTTTAGCTATATTCTCGGGTTTGATTTTCAATTGATGATACCCAGATCTTAAATCTATTTTTGAAAAGACTCCTACTCCCTTAAGCTGATCAAAGAGGTCTTCTATCCTTGGCAAAGGATACTTATTCCTAAGGGTGATCTTATTGAGCTCTCGATAGTCTATGCACATCTTCATAGAACCATCCTTCTTTCTGACAAACAAAACCGGTGCTCCCTACGGTGAAACACTCGGTCTAATGAATCCAAGGTCTAACAATTCTTACAGCTGGATCTTAAGCTCTTCTAGTTCTTTCGGCGCATGCTCCATATAGAATGGCGCAGCTAATAGATAATCAATCCATCCCATGGATTTTATCTATGTCGAATATTTTATTACGTTCTGATTGCTTGTTATGAATTTTTTTTAAAGACCCTAAGTTAAATTCTATTGTTCGAGAAAAACTAAGGAAGTGACAATAATTTCTTCTAAGGCGTGGTTATTCTTATTTCATGATTAGCGCACTCTGATCCTACTCTTATAGTGTCGACAGGTACTAGAAATAACGAGTGTAAAGTTCTGGTATGAGGTAGAATAATGACAAGGTAATAAAGAGGTTCGTCCAATACCTGCCTAATTTCCTTTGCCCTTATTGCACTTCTCTCGCCTAATCATGAATGCCCTTGCACTCCGTTGCTGTTGATACTGCTGCTGCGTCATCTGTTGTAGCGGCTGTGCCTGAATTGCCCTCAAAGGTTGGGGCTGACCATACTGATTCAATCCTACTGGTTGCATCGGTTTTGGGCAATTTCTTTTCACGTGTCCTTTCTATCCACATTTAAAGCAAACACCAGAGTTTGCTTGACAGCCACCGTAGTGCATCTTATTACACTTAGGACAGACAGGAACGGTAACCTTTCCTTGGTTATTGTTTGTCTGTTGCCCTGCTTTGATTGATTATTCTGATTTGGCTGCTGAAAGCCATGCTGATTTCTTCCCTAGTTTTCTCCTTCCCATTTCATTTTTCCTTTAAAGTTGTTGTTATTGTTGTTGGAATGGTCTCGATTCTGAGTCTGGGTTGGGGCTAGTGTGGGTGTTACGACTTTCTTTTCATCGGCTCTACTGCCTCCATCTCTAGGGCTCGCCCTAGTATCTCTGGGTAGCTCAGTCTTCCATAACTGGCTAGTGCTACACCTAGCTCATGCTTAAGTCCCCCACGGAACTTCTTCGCTATCTTTTCTTCGGTATCCACCTAGGCAGGTGCATACCTTGACAATTCACAGAACTTAGCGTCATACTCGGTTACTGTCATCTTTCCTTGTTTTAAATTATAGAACTCAGCCTCCTTCTGAGCTCTATAGGTCTTAGGTACGTACTTATCGTACAATGCTTCCTTAAATTCTTCCCATGTAAAACGAGCTAGATGCTCCGCATGTATAACTTTCTGCCTAGCCTTCCACCAGTAGTCAGCTGGTCCGGAAAGCTGGAATGCGACACACGACAAACGCTTTTTATCAGTACATCTAAGGAGTTTAAAGATTTTCTCTATAGTTCGCACCCAAAGCTCAATATCGCTTGGGTTACCGGTTCCTTTAAACACAGATGGGTTTCGTTTAAGAAATAAGTCCTCAATATCACGATGGGGTGGTGGTGGAGATGGTGATGGTGGTGGAGGGGTTTCATGATATTCCTGTTCCTTTTCTCTTTCATTCTGACCTAGACGTCTACCACATCCCCTGGGCCTACCAGGTTCTCTCCGATTGTTAACTACTCTCGGCGGCATATTTTCTTTTGAAACTATAAGAACAAAACTTTCATTAGCACCTTACTTTTAAGTCTTCTTTTACTTACTAACCCTTTTCTTAACTTAAACAAGTTCATGGAAAAGAAAACTGATAATAGCTTCAATACTTAGCTCTTTAAACTTTTAACTTCTCGGTTAAACCGGAATATTCATCTAATACTTTTCTTCTAATCGCGTTTAGAAGAAACTTTTCATAAGATTAAGCCCACTCTCGGGTCATCACACACACACATATATATATATATATTATATACACGTCAAAAAGAATATTAGTTTTGCCTCCAACGAGGACTTATACAAAATGTTAGACTACGACTAGTCTAAACTAGGCTAACTACCTATCTATATACCGGGTGCACTAACAAGCTGCATCTCCGTATCTACTGGAAGTACTAGAACGGAAACGATCCCAAAACTTCGTATCCGCTTAGAGTACTACAAAAGGAGTCTACTGATCCGGCTATGCACAAGGCAAAGAAAAATTACTAATACGCGTCTAAGACGCTCTGCTTAACAAGCGGCAGTCGAGTCAGTGTTGCCCTCTACGGCCTGAAAATCCTCGAAGTCCTCCTCAAGGCCCTCCTCTGAATCTGAATTAAAAACGAGCTGAAGTGCTTCGTCAACCATAATCGTGGAGTCGTCCAAAAGTACAAGTGGTGGTGGTGAAGGCACCTCTGAAACGGCCATCTCCGAGTCTGAAATCAAGTAGCCCAAACTGGTCTCTACTATCCTCTTCTTTGGAGGCAGCAGGTGCTCGGGAGGTGAACTAGACTCGTATTCCTCTGTAGAACGGAACCTGGATGGTCCTGCCTCAAACTCTCCTCGGACCCTCGCCAACTCTGCACAGATCTCCTCAAGTGGTCTAAATGGCAATGGAAATTCTATCATAGTAGCAAGCTCCGTGCCGATCTCTAGGTATCCTGTTTCTGGAACTAACTCTTCACTGGGTGTAAGGACTAGTGGCAATTATAACTGTACGGCCATCTCTGGATCCATGTTCAAAGACTCTGGTTCTGGCTCTGAAAAATGACGGTAGGGGTGGTGCTCTTGAATGGGAATTGACACTGTGAATCTGCTCTGAAAGAAACGCTCGTGTATGGCGAGAGTGAATCCTGAGAAATCTTCTATCGGCTCAGTGTCATCGCCGAACAGTGCAAGGAAGTACCAAGACACATCATGTGCCCATCCGTGCCACTCATCTGGTAGTCGAATAATCAAGTCTGCTATAGCCTGACGCTCTGTAATACTGTGTCGGGCTGCATGGTAAAGCGCGGAAAAGTTACTAACTATCTGTCCTATGTCGTCGTTCGGGTCTGCCTCGTAATCTCGATACTCATCCAGTATCTCATCTGCCCAAGTATGTTGTGGCGGGGATTGACTCTCTTGAGTCATGTCACTACTAGAAGCCATCCTATTAAGGTTTTAAGAAGCACGGATCAGTAACTGGTAGGATAATAACTTATCTTAAGAAAATTCTTAAATTTACAATTAGAATACTCCATTATTCAAAATTGCAATACTTAACTACTTCATCATAACTTATCTTAATCTTCTAGCAATTTCGAGAAATTGCACTCAAATACTTTAAATAATAAAAAAAAATTCTGCGATTTTCTTTCCAATCTTTAACTTAGACTTCGTAGTTTCCCTCAAGAAAAACTCCTAACCGATAAACGCCTATCGTTCTCATCATTAGAAAGAAATATTCTTAATGCCACATTAAAGTGGATATAAACTCCTCTCGATACTTGAACCTCATACTTATCGTATTCTTCATTCATTTAATAATTGTGAAATAAATTCCAAGAAAACGGAATATAAGTTGGAGAATAACTTTAGAACACAAGTTCTAGTCGTCGTTGGAATCGAACAATCGTTGGAAATTAGCTAAAATTCGTACTCGATTCTTAACAATTACATCAAATCTTTTCTTGAAGTTCTAACGAGGCGAACTCCAACGAGTCTATATTCATGTCACTTTACGCAGATGACATTTGTTTATTTGCTTTGATTCCCTTCATTCTGTCCTTCCCGATCCGATTGCCTCTTTCGAAATCATTTGGAACCAATTCTTCTTAAAATGTCTATGTTCTCAAAGAATCGGGAAGGCCTTAAAGCAACAGTCTAAGTTCTCAGAGAATTGGGAGAAATCTTAGAACAACGGTCTAAGTTCTCATATCAACATACTTTTCAATAATAAGGAATTTAACTCACATAGTTTCACGTACTTTTACATAGCTTAGCATTCATGCTTTCACATAGTTCACGTGATATATCAAAGTATAATCTTTATACTTTAATCAAATCATGCTTGGCATACTTAATCTCATCATACTTGGCATACTTATTCTCAATTATACTTGCATACTTAATAAAAAAAATTTTCTTAAAAGAATTCATACTTCTGAAATTATTTCCTTACTTTTCTTTCTTTGGTTGAATCGACGTAGCGGGAGGTTGAGTTGTCGTCTACACTTTTAAACTTTAGTGTCACGACCTAACTTTACTTGAAAGAAGACTTGGGTGTAGAGCATGAACAAATGCTCTATCGTACTACTTGAAAGATAACTTGTATGCAGAGCAGAAACGATTTCTCTGATACCACTCTGTCACAGCCCCAAATCCCGAGGGACGGCAAAGCCGGGGTGCGACTAGTGGTTGGATTTAAGAGGCGGGGAAGAAAGGGGATTTACTGAATAAACTGACATTTATAAATAATATAATTGCTATGAACTTGACTTCATTGGATAAAAGAGAGTCGATCTCGAAGGATCGCTCGACAGAGTTGATTCAAAGTAAATTCGGTTTATGGTACGAGACTTAAACCAAAGAAAAGATTTATACATTATAAAAGAACTAGTTTGCAGCGGAAAACGTAAAACTAAAATACTGATCTTCTTCCTATAAACAACTCTTACTCAACCTCCGCCGCTCCTGTCACTCAACCTGCACATTTATAAACCATATGCAGGACTAAGTACATAAAGCACTTAGTGGGCACGTTGCCGAAAACATACCATAAGTATAGATTAATCAGGCATCTTAAAAGGTAGTGCATCGGGGTTTTTCGTCAAATACCCGTGCCTACTAAACATTTTCTTTCATAAACATAAATCACTTTACTTGATCAAGATTTTCTAACTGTTATTACTTTCATATTAACACATAATCTGTTTTAAAACGCCGGGGAAGAAGGCCTTCTTCCGTGCACGCTCCTCACCGTGGCTGGCTACCCTTCAACAGAGCACCACGCACACCGGC
Organism: Schizonepeta tenuifolia; assembly: GCA_029490685.1. Lineage (NCBI taxonomy): Eukaryota > Viridiplantae > Streptophyta > Magnoliopsida > Lamiales > Lamiaceae > Schizonepeta > Schizonepeta tenuifolia. Next base: position 12,178,323 of record CM055960.1, on the reverse strand, counting down.
TACCGTGTACACTAATTCTGGGTAACACAATGTGGGTTAACTCAGAATCCGATCGTTAACTGGTTGGCGAACCAACATCAGACATGCATAATAGAATTCACATAAAACAAAAACATTTATGCCCTGATAATCACTTTGAAAACACAGTTATCAAAGCTGTAAATAAAGATTTTCGAGCATCACTCATTTTAGTTCGTATATAGAAAAGCCCACCCGACTGATTACAGAACTACTATTCGAGCCTCCGTCTCTGGTCTTCCGTCCTATCCTTGGTGTTGACTTCCTCCTTTTATCGTAAATAAACAAACTTAAGCAACTTGAACGCAATCGATAAAAGAAACAGAAAATCGAAACCGGTTTTAGTCTTTTAGGCATTTGCATTTTACTACTTCCTTTTGATTAACTAATAAACGAGGCTTCGATCAATTCTCGTCTACCAACTGACTCGGCTCATTACTCGACACTTAGGTCAGTAGGTAATGGGTGTCGATAACTTATAACGACTTAAAAGTTCACAAGGAACGAAGTTGAAAAGGATTCAACTTAAGAAACTAAGCTTTGGAAACTTACTGCACAGGTCAGTAAGTTCATACAGAACAGAGCATACGAAAACAGGAGATGAATCTTATACCAAAAGAAAGGTACGGGTGTCTAGTTTACTCTCCAATTTGCGGATCTCGATTTTGTTAAGCGAGCTAAACGTTATGACAGTTTCCGTGAAACGTCGCAAAACAGTCACGCGAAACCCTAATGCTCGACAAAATTCGACACACGATTCCCTAGGTTCGATAGATGCTATTCCACTTTTATTTTCACAAAATTTTCATCTCAATACAGTCTATATGCAGTATCTCTTAATCAGGTTCATAATCACGTCTTTTGATTAAACAAATAACGAGCATTTCCTCGTCATTTCCAACTAACCAATTACTATACCAAAACAAATTCCAATTTCTGTTACATTTTCGTTCATTCACTTCTCGTTTCTTATCTAAAACTCACAACATCATGCATCTCGGATGGAAAAGTCGTTAACTACAATATCGTTCGTCAATCAATAACAATCATTATTATTAAAAAGGATTTCCTTATTCGACTTTTCTACCGGCTTTTAAACTCGATTCTTCGTCTCTTATTCAAAATCGAAACTTCTTAGAATTCGTTGAAACTTTACGGTCACGATCATTAACTATCAAGATTATCAAAGGTTTGAATCACAATCCTAAATCATTATCTATTCTTGACTTATCGTCGATTGTTCGTCTCTTAACGAAAATCTTACGTTCTCCGTTTTAGTTCAAATTTTACAACAACGATCATCATCTAACGAGCATCACTAATATGTAAACCATATACTAAAAACATTATCGAGCTTCAACTTAACGACGTGTTTCCGTCTCTTACGTTTTTCGTTTTATTTTTAGAAAAATCCAATTAAATATATATTCATCTTTAATCATCCTACATGTCATTTCCATAAACCAATCAAGCATATCACAACATTTACTATACTAAATCATGCATTCTTCATCTCTTATGTTTCAACTTTTATTTTAGAAAAATCTAAATCAATTCATATAGTCAATTAACAACATGTAGAACACTATCCTATCAATCAAATGACAAGAAAATCAAACTAGGAAAAACCCCTAAAATCTAAATAAAAATCGGTAATTACATAAAATAAAGGGGAGTGATTTTCTTCATGGTTCGATCCGTAGAACTTAATTCTAAACATACTAGAACATGAATCGAACAAGAATCAACATGCTTCTTTATCACTTAAGTTTCGAAAGAAATGAAATGGATGGAATCAAGACCTTGTTCGGTTCATTACGTAGGAGATGTTCTTACCTTGCGGAATACGAACTCGGAAATGAAATCGATCGGTGGATGAGAGACTTGAGAGCTTGAGAAAGCTTGAAGGTTGAAGCTTTAATGGAGGATTGGAAGAGAAAAAATGAGAGAGAGAGAGAGAGAGAGGTGGCGGTATTGGAGAAGAAAGAGGGAGAGGATGACTCATGCTATAGATACATAAAGTGAGATAAAAATCTAACTAAAGTGATGGTGAGTCGCTAAGGGACGTTTGGTGCCAAGAAAATTAGACGGAAATATCTCGTTTCCTGCTTTAAACGACGTTATAAAAGTCGAGAAATACTTTCTTAGATAGTTACGAATTCGACGAAATCTAATTCGTCCGTTAGATTAGAAATAAATCACATACTCAAAAAATCTAATTTGTTTTTCAAAATCCGAGAAAAAGTCGAGATTAGACAGTCTAAAATTCGCCCCGAAAAATCATAAAAACTAACTTTCTCCAGCAATCTCGTATCGCGAAAATAGTGAATGTAAAGTTCGACGCTTTTTCGATCTGAGTTCTCGAATTAAAAAGTTTTCGTACGCGAAAACCCTAATACGGTAGTCGTTCAACCGACTTCTGGAATTTAGTTTTAGAAACGGATTTCAACATAAATCTTAGAATCGAAAATCCTTAACTTAGGCGTGCAAAGCCTTAATTATTATTCAAATTTTTATTTTTATGACAGAATAATTATCCGAGGTATTACACACATATACTTACAAAATTCCTCCATGGAAAGAGCTTGAAGCTTGAGGATTTCTTGATGTAGTTCTTCACTTCCATCTCCAAGATCATCCAAGAAAGTAAGCTATCATCTTCATCACTTTCATTTAAACTTGAAAGAAGCTAAGAAAAGCCCACTATTTCCATCAATTTCTTCTTAGTTTTCAATAAGGATTTGATCCTTAATTTTTCAAGCTTTGATTCTTATACCTTGTATATCTTTTCATGCAAGAGAAGAAGTGAAATCCATCTCCTTATCATCTTCATACCCATCGAGTTCATCATCAAGACAAGGAGAGGTTGATTTAATTTTTAAGTATGATTTCATTCATATATTTGAAGATATGTATAAGTATGATTAGAAAGGAAAAACATGTATGTTTATTTTATGTTTAGGCAAGCCTTAGGATGGTGATGGTGATGGATGATAAGATGCTAAACATGAGATTAAGAAATTGATCTAGGTTAAAAAGATGAAGAAAAAAATTTTCTTAAGAAAAATGCATAAAAATCGAAGAAAAGAAAAAAAATAGGAAAAATAATTCCTTGATGATTATTTGGTGATTATTTGATGATATGATGATGTATATGTTTATGATGATGATTTGAGTGATTTTTATGCATAGATGTGAACTTGAGAATTTTTGAGAATTTTTATGTATATATATACCGATTTATTTGAATAAATATGAAGAAAATATGTTTAAATGCTTATTTATGAATTAATGATATTTATGATGAATATGAGCATGATGAAACATGAAAATATGATTAAGTTATGATTTTGAGTCATTATATGAATTTTATGAATTTATTTGAAAAATTCGAAATAAATATATATATATTGAAGAAAATGAGTTTTGATGATTTAAATGATTTGTATAATGATATTGATGATGATGATGATGATGATGATGATGATACTATGATGTTAATGATAAATGTTTTGAAGGAGTCTAGATGCATGAAAATTGAGAAAATAAGAGAATATGATTTTTATAAATTTTATTGAATGTTTGGAGGTAAAAATCAATTAAAATGAGTATAAGTATATATATGAGTATTTTTTATGTTCTTGAGTCAATATGAAGATATAAAGAAATCTTCTTCATGTTCTTGAGGAATTTATGAAGATTTGAAGATGATATAAAATAATTAGAAATTAATTATTTTATTATATAAAAATCGAAATATATATATATATATATATATATATATATTAAAATGATGAATTTCATTAAGTAAAGATGAAATTATAGAGTAAATGAGATATTGAGCATGTCTTGAGTAAATTGAGAAAGAAATAAAATTCTATAAATTTTAATGAAGAAATCGAGACACACACACACACACACACACACACACATATATATATATATATATAATAGATAAAAAAAAATAAGAAAAAGAAATAATTATAAAAGAAGTTATGAGTTTAGAACAAAGAAAGACATCTCTTTGTTAAGGATCAAAAGATTTTGATGATAAGTGAAAGTAATGCATGAGTATGATGATGATGTTTAAAAGAAAATAGAATATTAATATTATTATTATTTGAGGAATAAAAAGGAAATTAGAATAAAGAGAATGAGTTTTTCTATGAGGAAAAGTGTTAGAAGTCGAGTATATGAGTCAAAGAGATGAATTACTCGTATTTGAGTTCGTTATGATGAATGAGAAATTAAATAAGAAAAGTTATTGGAGAAATAATAACAATAAAACTACAATATTCAATTAATGGAATATTTCTTGAAAATTTAAAAGAGTTGAATGATATGAGTTATAAGTTGATGTTTATGTCTTTGAGTATGCTTAGATGTGTAATTGATGCTATGAAATGTTAATTGAGCGAAGAGAAATTATAAGTTTGAAAAACGAGCGAGTTATACGTGTTAAATATGAGAAAAATGAGTTAATAAGTTATAAATACTTGGATGTTAAGTTAATGATGATATATGAGTTATTAAGTGATTTGATGATGATATTTGAGTAGAAATAAACAAGATTGCTTTTTGAATCACTTAAAAAATAGTTAAAATGTAGAAGTTATCGAGCATTGAAATTTTAAAAAATAAAAGTTGATTTTATTAAATAAAAATGAAAATAAAGAGTTTTAATAAAGAAAAAGATTAAATGATGATTATTTGATGTTGAGTATTAAGTCGAGAGTATATACGAGTATGAATTCGTATTTTGAAGAATGATGACGTACTTAGAAACGAGAAATATTAAATAGAGATTTGAATATTAAATTCAAAATAATTATTATTTGAGTTACTTAAGGTTTAACGAAACTATTTTCATTAAAAGATGGAAGTTATACGTTTCTAAAAGCTAAAAGTCAAGCAATAATGAGTTATTATGTGAATGTGTTAAAGATATGAATTATTTCTGAAATTTTAATACTTTATTGAGATTATGTGATTAAGTGGAATTTTTCTAATCCACTTATCTGTGAAGTAAAATCATTTACTTGAAGTGAATACTCGATTACCAATGTGAATATTTGATCATTGATATAAGAGCTATATTATTGATGTGAATGCTCGATTGTTGAAGTGAATGCTCGACTATATTATGAATGATTTGTGTTGATAATAGTTGAGATTTAATGCTATGATTTTTCTGAGTTTATATAACTCGAGTACATGAGAAGTATAAGACGAGTTAAATAGTAACTTCTCGTTTTGCATGATTAGTAAAATATTATTTTCTAGAATCGAGAATTCGAGTTTGAGAAGTAATTAGAAACCGAGTAGAGATGATAATTCGAGAATGAGAAAACGAGAAAGATGACGATGTAGAAAAGCTAAAATGAGATAAGAAAGACCCGAGTCAAGTAGAAGTCCTTCAGCCAAACCCTGAGTCTATTTTATGTTTTACGAGTCGATAAACTCGTCCTTATCCGATGTTATTTTGAAGGACCAAGCGGGACTGAAAAATAGTCTGAGGCATAAAGTAAGCAACCTCGACTCAATCTTCCCGAAGCCAGGTGGGCTTTTCTAAAACCCGAAACTCTGATGAATGCTATTACTTATTGATTATTATTATGTGAGCTTTTAAAATTTAATTGACTTGCCATTTATCTAAGTTTGGTATGTTTTATCATCTCTACATGAGTTATTATATCCTGTGTGAGGTAGGAACCCACGTGTGGTTATTGAATTGATGAGGTGACTGTGAGCTTTACTTCGGTTTAGCCGGTCACAGTGTTTGAGAAGGAGGTCTACTTCTAGACACAATGTTGATGTGGTAGATGATTCATACCTTTATTATATTATGTTTTGACTGCGCAGTCGATTTCAGGAAAATAATATGATTTATGCATTCACAAGTAAAATGTTTTCAAATATACTAACACTTGTGGTGCAGTGGCAAGGCAAATTCAATTATATAGCTCTAATGAGCAAAGTTTTCAAAATATTTTTGACATGTGTTCACTGAGTACAAAGTACTCAGCCGTGCATGTATTTCTAAACGTGCAGGTTAGCGATGGATGAGGATGGCGAGGATGATACTTGGTGGTGTGTCCTTTGTTAAATTGGAAGTTTGAGTGGGCAATTACATGTCTTCATACATGTAGTTGTCGGGAGTGAGTGATGTCTCCGCTGCATGCTAATCTCTTTTGATAAGCCTTTTGATATAAAACTCTGATATGGTGATGATACAATGAGTCGTTTGCTCGAAACTATTTCCGTTTGTCTTT